>OZ012623.1:12164832-13366979 GCA_963942555.1 Aleiodes leptofemur | reverse complement strand
AAGGTTGTAGGAGGCTATAGAGGGCTATAGAGGACTGTAGATGGCTATCGATGTCTACAGAGGGCTATAGATGTCTACAGAGGGCTATAGATTACTATAGAGGGCTATAGACTACTATAGAGGGCTATAGATGAGTATAGAAGGCTATAAAGGGTTATAATGGGCTTTAGAGAGCTATATAGGGCTTAATAGGCTTTAGAAGGCAATAGAGGGTTGCCAAAGGCTGTCGAAGGTTGTAGGAGGCTGTTAATTCCAAATCAGGTGTAAAAAAAAATTTATCCAAAGAAAATTTTTTTGTACATGATTTTTTTTATGACGGATTTGGAATCTTGTGGTCATGATTCATGGACATTCATAAAGAGAATTCCCTTCCGACCAATTCTAAGGAAAAATCCCGGTAGGAGGATTTTCTTGATGGATCTTCGCGAATCATGACCACGAGATTCCAAATCAGTCATAAAAAAAAATTCTGTCCCAGAAAATTTTTTGGGACAAAACTTTTTTTATGATGGATTTGGAATGCGGTGGTCATGATTTGTGGGCATTCATCAAGGAAATTCCATTCCGACCAATTCTAGGAAAAAATGCCGGTAGAAGGATTTTATTGATAGATCTTCGCGAATCATGACCACGAGATTCCAAATCAGTCATAAAAAAAAATTTGTACAAAAAAAATTTTTTTGTACAAAATTTTTTTTATCACGCATTTGGAATCTCGTGGTCATGATTCGTGAACATTTACCAAGAAAAATCGATTTCGACAGATTCTAAGAAAAAATCTCGGTAGAGGAATTTTGTTGATGAATCTTCGCGAATCCTGACCAGGAGATTCCAAATCAGTCATAAAAAAAAAATTGTCCAAAAAAAATTTTTTCGGACAAAATTTTTTTTATGACGGATTTAGAATCTAGTGGTCATGATTCGTGGACATTCACCAAAAAAAATCCATTCCGACAGTTTCTGAGAAAAAATGCTGGTAGAGCAATTTTGTTGATGAATCTTCGCGAATCATGACCAGGAGATTCGAAATCAGTCATAAAAAAAAATTTGTCCAAAAAAAATTTTTTTGGACAAAATTTTTTTTATGACGGATTTAGAATCTAGTGGTCATGATTCGTGGACATTGACCAAAAAAAATCCATTCCGACAGTTTCTGGGAAAGAATGCTGGTAGAGCAACTTCGTTGATGAATCTTCGCGAATCATGACCAGGAGATTCGAAATCAGTCATAAAAAAAAATTTGTCCCAAAAAAATTTTTTTGGACAAAATTTTTTTTATGATGGATTTAGAATCTAGTGGTCATGATTCGTGGACATTTACCAAAAAAAATCCATTCCGACGGTTTCTGAGAAAAAATGCTGGTAGAGCAATTTTGTTGATGAATCTTCGCGAATCATGACCAGGAGATTCGAAATCAGTCATAAAAAAAAATTTGTCCAAAAAAAATTTTTTTGGACAAAATTTTTTTCATGACGGATTTAGAATCTAGTGGTCATGATTCGTGGACATTTACCAAAAAAAATCCATTCCGACAGTTTCTGGGAAAGAATGCTGGTAGAGCAATTTCGTTGATGAATCTTCGCGAATCATGACCAGGAGATTCGAAATCAGTCATAAAAAAAAATTTGTCCCAAAAAAATTTTTTTGGACAAAATTTTTTTTATGACGGATTTAGAATCTAGTGGTCATGATTCGTGGACATTTACCAAAAAAAATCTATTCCGACAGTTTCTGAGAAAGAATGCTGGTAGAGCAATTTTGTTGATGAATCTTCGCGAATCATGACCAGGAGATTCGAAATCAGTCATAAAAAAAAATTTGTCCCAAAAAAATTTTTTTGGACAAAATTTTTTTTATGACGGATTTAGAATCTAGTGGTCATGATTCGTGGACATTTACCAAAAAAAATCTATTCCGACAGTTTCTGAGAAAGAATGCTGGTAGAGCAATTTTGTTGATGAATCTTCGCGAATCATGACCAGGAGATTCGAAATCAGTCATAAAAAAAAATTTGTCCAAAAAAAATTTTCACCGATGTGGGTCCTCCCTAACGGGGGGGGGGGGGGGGGGGGGGGGGGGGGGGGTTGGTAAGGAGTGGTCTTTTCTATTCCTTTGCGCGTTATCAGACTATCAGACTATCAGCCTATCAGGCCTTTTACACGAGTACAGTAGACTCTACAGGACTAGAAAGGCCTTTTACACGAGTACAGTAGACTCTACAGGACTAGAAAGGCCTTTTACACGAGTACAGTAGACTCTACAGGACTAGAAAGGCCTTTTACACGAGTACAGTAGACTCTACAGGACTAGAAAGGCCTTTTACACGAGTACAGTAGACTCTACAGGACTAGAAAGGCCTTTTACACGAGTACAGTAGACTCTACAGGACTAGAAAGGCCTTTTACACGAGTACAGTAGACTCTACAGGACTAGAAAGGCCTTTTACACGAGTACAGTAGACTCTACAGGACTAGAAAGGCCTTTTACACGAGTACAGTAGACTCTACAGGACTAGAAAGGCCTTTTACACGAGTACAGTAGACTCTACAGGACTAGAAAGGCCTTTTACACGAGTACAGTAGACTCTACAGGACTAGAAAGGCCTTTTACACGAGTACAGTAGACTCTACAGGACTAGAAAGGCCTTTTACACGAGTACAGTAGACTCTACAGGACTAGAAAGGCCTTTTACACGAGTACAGTAGACTCTACAGGACTAGAAAGGCCTTTTACACGAGTACAGTAGACTCTACAGGACTAGAAAGGCCTTTTACACGAGTAGAGAAGACCTACCCGACCTACCCTGTGACAGTAAAAAATTGCAAATTTTACATAGGAATGGAGTGTTCTGTAGGGAAAATTTGCAATTTTTTGCAATAAGGAATATTTGTATTTTCGCGTAGAAATAGAGTGTTCTATATGGGAAATTCGCAATTTTACGTAGAAATAGAGTGTTCTATAGCGCACATTTACAATTTCACTGAAAGTAGAGGGTTTTATAGGAAACGTTCACTATTTTAGACGAAAATGAAGTGTTCAATAGCATGAATTTGGAATTTTTCATAAGAATAGAGTGTTTCATAAGAGGGATTTGTGATTTTACACAAGAATGAAGTGTTTTACAGGGGAAATTCACAATTTTACTAGGAATAGAGGGTTTTAGAAGGTCAATTGCCAATTTTACATAATAATAGAGTGCTTTGTTCGGAGAATTCGCGATTTCAATTGAAAATACGGTGTTCTATAGGGAGAATCCAGAATTTAGATTGAGAATACAGTGTTTTATTGAGAGAATTCGAAATTTTACAGATGGATAGAGTGTCTTATATAGGAAATTTAGAATTTTACATAAGAATAGAGTGTTTTATATGGAAAATTTCCAATTTTACTTGACAATCAAGTGTTTTATAGGAGATATTTGCAATTTTACATGAGAATAGAGTCTTTTATAGGGAAAATCCATTCAAAATACCAAATTCCCTTCACTACCCCTTCAAATCTTGTCCAAGGCAGTCAAATTGTTCAGAAAGACGAGAAAATCATTCGTGACACATGTTTTCTACCGCAAATTCCCTCAACTAATCAATGGAATCATGAGAAAAAATCCATCTCCAATATTTGTAATGATTAAGAGAGTTTATCACGATATAGATACTGATAATATCATAAAAACGCTTCAAATCGATAGACATATAGGGAATAGGCTCTCTCTCATCGTTCCATGGGAAAGGTGAGAAAATTTGCCATTGGAATCATGTGTCAGGAATGATTTTTTCGTATTTCTCAGAAATTCAACTTCTCTGGTCAAGATTTGATCGGATATTGGGAAAAATTCGCTATTTTGTCCATATCTCTGGTTCTATTTGTCGCAGGGTGAAAATTCCGGAAGGAGATGAAAGATGAGATCATTTGCCATCGATTTATAGGGTTCTGAATCAAAAAATATCGGTTTTTCAGATAGTTATGGGGTAAAAACTGATTTTTACGATTGTGTCGATAAATACCTCGAAAATCGATATTTTTAAATTGAAAACCCTATTAGTCGATGGCAAATGATCTCACCTTTCACCTCCATTCGGAATTTTCACGCTACGACAAATAGGATCGAAGATATCCTCAAAAAACAGAAAAATTTTGGAAAAAGGAACAGTTTTACGCCTCTAAAATGCTCAAATAAGTCAAAATCGCCAAAAACTCGAAAAAAATAATTCCAGCACTTGGTTTCCGCCTAAAATTTCCTCAGCTTTCCCATGGAATCATCAAAAACAATCTCCCGTCAATATTTCTATTAATTTACGAGAGTTTTCCATAATATTCTTCATAAAGGACTTTCGTACGGGTCATCATTCATCATTAGTGTGTTCATGGTAAAGGCTCCTGAGAATTGCTAATGTGGTGGAGATACGTTCTTCTATGATTCACAATTTTTCTCGAAATTGTGAAATTTATATAAAAACAAAAAGATGGAAGTGTCGGAGATGCGACTTTTTGTTAATAGTCCATGGTAGTTACGACTATTTGTTATGAATATTTTTTTTCCTAGATAATTATCATTTAAGGCCGAATAAGTCTATTAGAATAAAACAAAAAGATAATACTTTTTGGTATTCTAAGAAGATAACAAATTTTGATATATTTCCGGAAAGTTTGATGAATTTCTGGCGAGTGCTTGATCAGTCCGACAAATTCTCACATGTAATACCACAAAAGCTTCGAAATTATCGGGTAATTTTCCGATAAGTTCGTTGCAAACAAATGAAGGAGTCAAGTTTTTCAAGCGCGAGTGATTTTTCTGAAAAACTTGACGACTCCGTTTGTTTGCAGGATACCTAGAGGAAAATCACCCGATTAATTTTGAAGCTCGAGTGGTATTCGGGGGATTATGTTTTCATCCAAATTTGGGCCAATAGAATTGCACCATGAGACAAATTCTCAGTTAGAAATTCAAAATTTAGAGTCACATGGATTGACAAATCGTTTGTTTTTTATATATAGGCAACATGAAAAATTTCCAGTGTAATTTCCAAAAATTTCCAGTGAAATATCGTGTAGGGGTTATTTTGTTTCGTCGAATGGTGCAATTCTATTGGTCGAAATTTGGATGGAAAAAATAATCAAGGAAAATCATCGTAGACTGATTTCGTTGATGGATCTTCGCGAATCATGACAACGAGATTTTAAATCAGTCATAAAAAAAATTTTGTCCCTCAGTGATAAATTTTTTTTTATTGATGATTTGAACTCTACCTATCATGATTCGTGAACATTCATCGAAAAATTTTCATTCCGACATATTCTGAGAAAAAATTATGGTAGAGGGATTTCGTTGATGGATCTCCGCGAATCATGACCACGAGATTCCAAATCAGTCATAGAAAAAAATTCTGTCCCGCAAAATTTTTTGGGACAAAATTTTTTTTTATGACGGATTTGGAATCCACTGAACATGATTCGTGGACATTCATCAAGGAAATTCCATTCTGACCAATTCTAGGGAAAAATGCCGGTAGGAGGATTTTGTTGATAGATCTTCGCGAATCATGACCACGAGATTCCAAATCAGTCATGAAAAAAAATTTGTACAAAAAAAATTTTTTTGTACAAAATTTTTTTTATGTTGGATTTGGAATCTCGTGGTCATGATTCGTGGACATTTACCAAGAAAAATCCATTTCGACAGATTCTAAGAAAAAATCTTGGTAGAGGAATTTTGTCAATGAATCTTCGCGAATCCTGACCACAAGATTCCAAATCAGTCATAAAAAAAAATTTGTACAAGAAAAAATATTTTTGGACAAATTTTTTTTTATGACGGATGTGGAATCTAGTGGTCATGATTCGTGAACATTTACCAAGAAAAATCGATTTCGACGGATTATAAGAAAAAATCTCGGTAGAGGAATTTTGTTGATGAATCTTCGCGAATCCCGACCACGAGATTCCAAATCAGTCATAAAAAAAAATTTGTCCAAAAAAAAATTTTTTTGTACAAAATTTTTTTTATGATGGATTTGGAATCTAGTGGTCATGATTCGTGGACATTTACCAAAAAAAATCCATTCCGACAGTTTCTGAGAAAGAATGCTGGTAGAGGAATTTCGTTGATGAATCTTCGCGAATCATGACCGGAAGATTCTAAATCAGTCATAAAAAAAAATTTGTACAAAAAAAATTTTTTTGTACAAAATTTTTTTTATGACGGATTTGGAATCCGGTGAACATGATTCGTGGACATTCATCGAGGAAATTACATTCTGACCAATTCTAGAGAAAAATGCCGGTAGAAGGATTTTGTTGATCGATCTTCGCGAATCATGACCACGAGATTCCAAATCAGTCATAAAAAAAAATTTGTACAAAAAAAATTTTTTTGTACAAAATTTTTTTTATGACGGATTTGGAATCTCGTGGTCATGATTCGTGGACATTTACCAAGAAAAATCGATTTCGACAGATTCTAAGAAAAAATCTCGGTAGAGGAATTTTGTTGATGAATCTTCGCGAATCCCGACCACGAAATTCCAAATCAGTCATAAAAAAAAATTTGTCCAAAAAAAATTGTTTTGTACAAAATTTTTTTTATGATGGATTTGGAATCTAGTGGTCATGATTTGTGGACATTTACTAAAAAAATCCATTCCGACAGTTTCTGAGAAAGAATGCTGGTAGAGGAATTTTGTTGATGAATCTTCGCGAATCATGACCGGGAGATTCTAAATCAGTCATAAAAAAAAATTTGTACAAAAAAAATTTTTCGGACAAATTTTTTTCATGACGGATGTGGAATCTAGTGGTCATAATTCGTGAACATTTACCAAAAAAATCCATTCCGACAGTTTCTGAGAAAGAATGCTGTTAGAGAAATTTTGTTGATGCATCTTCGCGAATCATGACTAGGAGACTTGGTCTTCACTTTTGCTTTCACTTTTGCTTCCACTTTTGCTTTCACTATCAGACTATCAAACTATGAGACTATCAGACTATCAGACTATCAGACCATCAGACTATCAGACTATCAAGGCAAGTGTTCGGCAAGTCTTCGGCTCGCCTTTGGCAACTCTTTGGCCGGTCTTTGGCATGTCTTCGGCAAGTCTTTGGCAAATACTCGGCAAGTCTTTGGCAAGTCTTTGGCCAGTCTTTCGCAAGTCTTTCGCGAGTCTTTGGCCAGTCTTTGGCAAGTCTTTGGCAAGGCTTTCGCAAGTCTTTGGCCAGTCTTTGGCAAGTCTTTCGCAAGTCTTTGGCTAGTCTTTTCCTCGAAGAATGTCCTCGAATTATGATAAATGACACCTGAATTGATGAAAACGATTGCTGTCACCCCTGATTTTTTGAGAACTTGAGTAAAAAAATATCGTCAACAATAGGTTTTCTCGATCGATGTCGACGAATTCACTTGCTTTCACTTGTTTTCACTTGCTTTCACCTGCTTTCACTTTTTTTTCACTTGCTTTCACTTGCTTTCACCTGCTTTCACTTTTTTCACTTGCTTTCACCTGCTTTCACTTTTTTTTCACTTGCTTTCACTTGCTTTCACTTGCTTTCACCTGCTTTCACTTTTTTTCACTTGCTTTCACCTGCTTTCACTTTTTTTCACTTGCTTGCACCTGCTTTCACTTTTTTTCACTTGCTTTCACCTGCTTTCACTTTTTTTTCACTTGCTTTCACTTGCTTTCACCTGCTTTCACTTTTTTTCACTTGCTTTCACCTGCTTTCACTTTTTTTTCACTTGCTTGCACCTGCTTTCACTTTTTTTCACTTGCTTTCACCTGCTTTCACTTTTTTTTCACTTGCTTTCACTTGCTTTCACCTGCTTCCACTTGCTTTCACTTTTGCTTTCACCGACAGGGGCACCAGGGAACGGGGGGGGGGGGGGGGGGGGGGATAAAGGAGTGGTCTTTTCTATTCCTTTACGCGCTATCAGACTATCAGACTATCAGACTATCAGACTATCAGACTATCAGACTATCAGACTATCAGCCTATCAGGCCTTTTACACGAGTACAGTAGACTCTAGAGGACTAGAAAGGCCTTTTACACGAGTACAGTAGACTCTAGAGGACTAGAAAGGCCTTTTACACGAGTACAGTAGACTCTAGAGGACTAGAAAGGCCTTTTACACGAGTACAGTAGACTCTAGAGGACTAGAAAGGCCTTTTACACGAGTACAGTAGACTCTAGAGGACTAGAAAGGCCTTTTACACGAGTACAGTAGACTCTAGAGGACTAGAAAGGCCTTTTACACGAGTACAGTAGACTCTAGAGGACTAGAAAGGCCTTTTACACGAGTACAGTAGACTCTACAGGACTATACAGGCCTTTTACACGAGTACAGTAGACTCTACAGGACTATACAGGCCTTTTACACGAGTACAGTAGACTCTACAGGACTATACAGGCCTTTTACACGAGTACAGTAGACTCTACAGGACTATACAGGCCTTTTACACGAGTAGAGAAGACTCTACAGGACTACAGAGCGCTTTAGAGGACTGCACAAGGCCATAGAGTGCTATGGACGTCTATAGAGGGCTGTAGAGGGCTATAGAGGGCTTAAAATTACATATCTTCATGAATTAGTGCTCATGGAGCTTAAAAATACCAAAACAAATTATGTGCAGTTATGGGCAGCTATGTTCAGCCCAAATATTGAAAATCTTCATGGATCGGAAGTTACAGAGCTCAAAAATACAAAAAACTAATTTCATGTGCAGCTATGGGCAACTATGTGCAACTATGTGCAGCCCAAAAATTGAATATCTTCACGAATTAGAGGTCGAGGAGCTTGAAATTACGAAAAATAATTGTATGTGCAGCTATTTGCAGCCCAAAAATAGAATATCTTCACAGAGGTCTCTAAAGGACTACCGAGGGCTCTAGGAGACTACAGAGGGCTCTAGAGAACTAGAGAGGGCTCTAGAGGACTACACAGAGCTCTAGAGGATCACAGAGGGCTCTAGAGGTCTAGAGAGGGCTCTAGAGGTCTAGAGAGGGCTCTAGAGGACTACAGAGGGCTCTAGAGGACTACAGAAGGCTTCAGAGAGTTATAGAGGACTATGGAGGGCTATGGAGGGCTACGCAGGGCTATAGAGGGCTATGGAGAGTTATAGGAGGCTATAGAGGGTTATAGAGGACTACGAAGGGCTATAGAGGGCTAAAAAGAATTATAGTGGGCTTTAGAGAGTTATAGAGGGCTATAGAGGGCTATAAAGGACTATAGACGGCTATCAATGTCCACATAGGGCTATAGAGGGCTATAGATTACTATAGAGGGCTATAGACTACTGTAGAGGGCTATAGATGAGTATAGAAGGCTATAAAGGGTTATAATGGGCTTTAGAGAGCTACAAAGGGCTATAATAAGCTTTAGAAGGCTATAGAGGGCTGCGAAAGGCTGTCGAAGGTTGTAAGAGGCTGTTAATTCCAAATCAGTTATAAAAAAAATTTGTGCAAAGAAAATTTTTTTGTACATGATTTTCTTTATGACGGATTTGGAATCTTGTGGTCATGATTCGTGGACATTCATCGAGGAAATTCCATTCCGACCAATTCTAGGGGAAAATGCCGGTAGAAGGATTTTGTTGATAGATCTTCGCAAATCATGACCACGAGATTTCAAATCAGTCATAAAAAAAAATTTGTACAGAAAACATTTTTTTGTACAAAATTTTTTTTATGACGGATTTGGAATCTAGTAGTCATGATTCGTGAACATTTACCAAAAACAATCCACTCCGACAGTTTCTGAGAAAGAATGCTGGTAGAGCAATTTTGTTGATGAATCTTCGCGAATCATGACCGGGAGATTCTAAATCGATCATAAAAAAAAATTTGTACAAAAAAAATTTTTTTGGACAAAATTTTTTTTATGACGGATTTAGAATCTAGTGGTCATGATTCGTAGACATTTACCAAAAAAAATCCATTCCGACAGTTTCTGAGAAAGAATGCTGGTAGAGGAATTTTTTTGATGAATCTTCGCGAATCATGACCGGGAGATTCTAAATCAGTCATAAAAAAAAATTTGTACAAAAAAAATTTTTTCGGACAAAATTTTTTTTATGACGGATTTGGAATCTAGTGGTCATGATTCGTGGACATTTCCCAAAAAAAATCCATTCCGACAGTTTCTGAGAAAGAATGCTGGTAGAGCAATTTTGTTGATGAATCTTCGCGAATCATGACCAGGAGATTCTAAATCAGTCATAAAAAAAAATTTGTACAAAAAAAATTTTTTTGGACAAAATTTTTTTTATGACGGATTTAGAATCTAGTGGTCATGATTCGTGGACATTTACCAAAAAAAATCCATTCCGACAGTTTCTGAGAAAGAATGCTGGTAGAGCAATTTTGTTGATGAATCTTCGCGAATCATGACCAGGAGATTCGAAATCAATCATAAAAAAAAATTTGTCCCAAAAAATTTTTTTGGACAAAATTTTTTTTATGACGGATTTAGAATCTAGTGGTCATGATTCGTGGACATTCACCAAAAAAAATCCATTCCGACAGTTTCTGAGAAAGAATGCTGGTAGAGGAATTTTTTTGATGAATCTTCGCGAATCATGACCGGGAGATTCTAAATCAGTCATAAAAAAAAATTTGTACAAAAAAAATTTTTCGGGACAAAATTTTTTTTATGACGGATTTAGAATCTAGTGGTCATGATTCGTGGACATTCACCAAAAAAAATCCATTCCGACAGTTTCTGAGAGAGAATGCTGGTAGAGGAATTTTTTTGATGAATCTTCGCGAATCATGACCGGGAGATTCTAAATCAGTCATAAAAAAAAATTTGTACAAAAAAAATTTTTTGGGACAAAATTTTTTTATGACGGATTTAGAATCTAGTGGTCATGATTCGTGGACATTTACCAAAAAAAATCCATTCCGACAGTTTCTGAGAGAGAATGCTGGTAGAGGAATTTTTTTGATGAATCTTCGCGAATCATGACCGGGAGATTCTAAATCAGTCATAAAAAAAAATTTGTCCAAAAAAAATTTTTTGGGACAAAATTTTTTTTATGACGGATTTAGAATCTAGTGGTCATGATTCGTGGACATTTACCAAAAAAAATCCATTCCGACAGTTTCTGAGAAAGAATGCTGGTAGAGCAATTTTGTTGATGAATCTTCGCGAATCATGACCAGGAGATTCGAAATCAATCATAAAAAAAAATTTGTCGTAAAAAATTTTTCACCGATGTGGGTCCTGCCTAACGGGGGGGGGGGGGGGGGGGGGGGGGGTTGGTAAGGAGTGGTCTTTTCTATTCCTTTGCGCGTTATCAGACTATCAGACTATCAGCCTATCAGGCCTTTTACACGAGTACAGTAGACTCTACAGGACTAGAAAGGCCTTTTACACGAGTACAGTAGACTCTACAGGACTAGAAAGGCCTTTTACACGAGTACAGTAGACTCTACAGGACTAGAAAGGCCTTTTACACGAGTACAGTAGACTCTACAGGACTAGAAAGGCCTTTTACACGAGTACAGTAGACTCTACAGGACTAGAAAGGCCTTTTACACGAGTACAGTAGACTCTACAGGACTAGAAAGGCCTTTTACACGAGTACAGTAGACTCTACAGGACTAGAAAGGCCTTTTACACGAGTACAGTAGACTCTACAGGACTAGAAAGGCCTTTTACACGAGTACAGTAGACTCTACAGGACTAGAAAGGCCTTTTACACGAGTACAGTAGACTCTACAGGACTAGAAAGGCCTTTTACACGAGTACAGTAGACTCTACAGGACTAGAAAGGCCTTTTACACGAGTACAGTAGACTCTACAGGACTAGAAAGGCCTTTTACACGAGTACAGTAGACTCTACAGGACTAGAAAGGCCTTTTACACGAGTAGAGAAGACCTACCCGACCTACCCTGTGACAGTAAAAAATTGCAAATTTTACATAGGAATGGAGTGTTCTGTAGGGAAAATTTGCAATTTTTTGCAATAAGGAATATTTGTATTTTCGCGTAGAAATAGAGTGTTCTATATGGGAAATTCGCAATTTTACGTAGAAATAGAGTGTTCTATAGCGCACATTTACAATTTCACTGAAAGTAGAGGGTTTTATAGGAAACGTTCACTATTTTAGACGAAAATGAAGTGTTCAATAGCATGAATTTGGAATTTTTCATAAGAATAGAGTGTTTCATAAGAGGGATTTGTGATTTTACACAAGAATGAAGTGTTTTACAGGGGAAATTCACAATTTTACTAGGAATAGAGGGTTTTAGAAGGTCAATTGCCAATTTTACATAATAATAGAGTGCTTTGTTCGGAGAATTCGCGATTTCAATTGAAAATACGGTGTTCTATAGGGAGAATCCAGAATTTAGATTGAGAATACAGTGTTTTATTGAGAGAATTCGAAATTTTACAGATGGATAGAGTGTCTTATATAGGAAATTTAGAATTTTACATAAGAATAGAGTGTTTTATATGGAAAATTTCCAATTTTACTTGACAATCAAGTGTTTTATAGGAGATATTTGCAATTTTACATGAGAATAGAGTCTTTTATAGGGAAAATCCATTCAAAATACCAAATTCCCTTCACTACCCCTTCAAATCTTGTCCAAGGCAGTCAAATTGTTCAGAAAGACGAGAAAATCATTCGTGACACATGTTTTCTACCGCAAATTCCCTCAACTAATCAATGGAATCATGAGAAAAAATCCATCTCCAATATTTGTAATGATTAAGAGAGTTTATCACGATATAGATACTGATAATATCATAAAAACGCTTCAAATCGATAGACATATAGGGAATAGGCTCTCTCTCATCGTTCCATGGGAAAGGTGAGAAAATTTGCCATTGGAATCATGTGTCAGGAATGATTTTTTCGTATTTCTCAGAAATTCAACTTCTCTGGTCAAGATTTGATCGGATATTGGGAAAAATTCGCTATTTTGTCCATATCTCTGGTTCTATTTGTCGCAGGGTGAAAATTCCGGAAGGAGATGAAAGATGAGATCATTTGCCATCGATTTATAGGGTTCTGAATCAAAAAATATCGGTTTTTCAGATAGTTATGGGGTAAAAACTGATTTTTACGATTGTGTCGATAAATACCTCGAAAATCGATATTTTTAAATTGAAAACCCTATTAGTCGATGGCAAATGATCTCACCTTTCACCTCCATTCGGAATTTTCACGCTACGACAAATAGGATCGAAGATATCCTCAAAAAACAGAAAAATTTTGGAAAAAGGAACAGTTTTACGCCTCTAAAATGCTCAAATAAGTCAAAATCGCCAAAAACTCGAAAAAAATAATTCCAGCACTTGGTTTCCGCCTAAAATTTCCTCAGCTTTCCCATGGAATCATCAAAAACAATCTCCCGTCAATATTTCTATTAATTTACGAGAGTTTTCCATAATATTCTTCATAAAGGACTTTCGTACGGGTCATCATTCATCATTAGTGTGTTCATGGTAAAGGCTCCTGAGAATTGCTAATGTGGTGGAGATACGTTCTTCTATGATTCACAATTTTTCTCGAAATTGTGAAATTTATATAAAAACAAAAAGATGGAAGTGTCGGAGATGCGACTTTTTGTTAATAGTCCATGGTAGTTACGACTATTTGTTATGAATATTTTTTTTCCTAGATAATTATCATTTAAGGCCGAATAAGTCTATTAGAATAAAACAAAAAGATAATACTTTTTGGTATTCTAAGAAGATAACAAATTTTGATATATTTCCGGAAAGTTTGATGAATTTCTGGCGAGTGCTTGATCAGTCCGACAAATTCTCACATGTAATACCACAAAAGCTTCGAAATTATCGGGTAATTTTCCGATAAGTTCGTTGCAAACAAATGAAGGAGTCAAGTTTTTCAAGCGCGAGTGATTTTTCTGAAAAACTTGACGACTCCGTTTGTTTGCAGGATACCTAGAGGAAAATCACCCGATTAATTTTGAAGCTCGAGTGGTATTCGGGGGATTATGTTTTCATCCAAATTTGGGCCAATAGAATTGCACCATGAGACAAATTCTCAGTTAGAAATTCAAAATTTAGAGTCACATGGATTGACAAATCGTTTGTTTTTTATATATAGGCAACATGAAAAATTTCCAGTGTAATTTCCAAAAATTTCCAGTGAAATATCGTGTAGGGGTTATTTTGTTTCGTCGAATGGTGCAATTCTATTGGTCGAAATTTGGATGGAAAAAATAATCAAGGAAAATCATCGTAGACTGATTTCGTTGATGGATCTTCGCGAATCATGACAACGAGATTTTAAATCAGTCATAAAAAAAATTTTGTCCCTCAGTGATAAATTTTTTTTTATTGATGATTTGAACTCTACCTATCATGATTCGTGAACATTCATCGAAAAATTTTCATTCCGACATATTCTGAGAAAAAATTATGGTAGAGGGATTTCGTTGATGGATCTCCGCGAATCATGACCACGAGATTCCAAATCAGTCATAGAAAAAAATTCTGTCCCGCAAAATTTTTTGGGACAAAATTTTTTTTTATGACGGATTTGGAATCCACTGAACATGATTCGTGGACATTCATCAAGGAAATTCCATTCTGACCAATTCTAGGGAAAAATGCCGGTAGGAGGATTTTGTTGATAGATCTTCGCGAATCATGACCACGAGATTCCAAATCAGTCATGAAAAAAAATTTGTACAAAAAAAATTTTTTTGTACAAAATTTTTTTTATGTTGGATTTGGAATCTCGTGGTCATGATTCGTGGACATTTACCAAGAAAAATCCATTTCGACAGATTCTAAGAAAAAATCTTGGTAGAGGAATTTTGTCAATGAATCTTCGCGAATCCTGACCACAAGATTCCAAATCAGTCATAAAAAAAAATTTGTACAAGAAAAAATATTTTTGGACAAATTTTTTTTTATGACGGATGTGGAATCTAGTGGTCATGATTCGTGAACATTTACCAAGAAAAATCGATTTCGACGGATTATAAGAAAAAATCTCGGTAGAGGAATTTTGTTGATGAATCTTCGCGAATCCCGACCACGAGATTCCAAATCAGTCATAAAAAAAAATTTGTCCAAAAAAAAATTTTTTTGTACAAAATTTTTTTTATGATGGATTTGGAATCTAGTGGTCATGATTCGTGGACATTTACCAAAAAAAATCCATTCCGACAGTTTCTGAGAAAGAATGCTGGTAGAGGAATTTCGTTGATGAATCTTCGCGAATCATGACCGGAAGATTCTAAATCAGTCATAAAAAAAAATTTGTACAAAAAAAATTTTTTTGTACAAAATTTTTTTTATGACGGATTTGGAATCCGGTGAACATGATTCGTGGACATTCATCGAGGAAATTACATTCTGACCAATTCTAGAGAAAAATGCCGGTAGAAGGATTTTGTTGATCGATCTTCGCGAATCATGACCACGAGATTCCAAATCAGTCATAAAAAAAAATTTGTACAAAAAAAATTTTTTTGTACAAAATTTTTTTTATGACGGATTTGGAATCTCGTGGTCATGATTCGTGGACATTTACCAAGAAAAATCGATTTCGACAGATTCTAAGAAAAAATCTCGGTAGAGGAATTTTGTTGATGAATCTTCGCGAATCCCGACCACGAAATTCCAAATCAGTCATAAAAAAAAATTTGTCCAAAAAAAATTGTTTTGTACAAAATTTTTTTTATGATGGATTTGGAATCTAGTGGTCATGATTTGTGGACATTTACTAAAAAAATCCATTCCGACAGTTTCTGAGAAAGAATGCTGGTAGAGGAATTTTGTTGATGAATCTTCGCGAATCATGACCGGGAGATTCTAAATCAGTCATAAAAAAAAATTTGTACAAAAAAAATTTTTCGGACAAATTTTTTTCATGACGGATGTGGAATCTAGTGGTCATAATTCGTGAACATTTACCAAAAAAATCCATTCCGACAGTTTCTGAGAAAGAATGCTGTTAGAGAAATTTTGTTGATGCATCTTCGCGAATCATGACTAGGAGACTTGGTCTTCACTTTTGCTTTCACTTTTGCTTCCACTTTTGCTTTCACTATCAGACTATCAAACTATGAGACTATCAGACTATCAGACTATCAGACCATCAGACTATCAGACTATCAAGGCAAGTGTTCGGCAAGTCTTCGGCTCGCCTTTGGCAACTCTTTGGCCGGTCTTTGGCATGTCTTCGGCAAGTCTTTGGCAAATACTCGGCAAGTCTTTGGCAAGTCTTTGGCCAGTCTTTCGCAAGTCTTTCGCGAGTCTTTGGCCAGTCTTTGGCAAGTCTTTGGCAAGGCTTTCGCAAGTCTTTGGCCAGTCTTTGGCAAGTCTTTCGCAAGTCTTTGGCTAGTCTTTTCCTCGAAGAATGTCCTCGAATTATGATAAATGACACCTGAATTGATGAAAACGATTGCTGTCACCCCTGATTTTTTGAGAACTTGAGTAAAAAAATATCGTCAACAATAGGTTTTCTCGATCGATGTCGACGAATTCACTTGCTTTCACTTGTTTTCACTTGCTTTCACCTGCTTTCACTTTTTTTTCACTTGCTTTCACTTGCTTTCACCTGCTTTCACTTTTTTCACTTGCTTTCACCTGCTTTCACTTTTTTTTCACTTGCTTTCACTTGCTTTCACTTGCTTTCACCTGCTTTCACTTTTTTTCACTTGCTTTCACCTGCTTTCACTTTTTTTCACTTGCTTGCACCTGCTTTCACTTTTTTTCACTTGCTTTCACCTGCTTTCACTTTTTTTTCACTTGCTTTCACTTGCTTTCACCTGCTTTCACTTTTTTTCACTTGCTTTCACCTGCTTTCACTTTTTTTTCACTTGCTTGCACCTGCTTTCACTTTTTTTCACTTGCTTTCACCTGCTTTCACTTTTTTTTCACTTGCTTTCACTTGCTTTCACCTGCTTCCACTTGCTTTCACTTTTGCTTTCACCGACAGGGGCACCAGGGAACGGGGGGGGGGGGGGGGGGGGGGATAAAGGAGTGGTCTTTTCTATTCCTTTACGCGCTATCAGACTATCAGACTATCAGACTATCAGACTATCAGACTATCAGACTATCAGACTATCAGCCTATCAGGCCTTTTACACGAGTACAGTAGACTCTAGAGGACTAGAAAGGCCTTTTACACGAGTACAGTAGACTCTAGAGGACTAGAAAGGCCTTTTACACGAGTACAGTAGACTCTAGAGGACT
The DNA here is from genome assembly GCA_963942555.1 of Aleiodes leptofemur. Lineage (NCBI taxonomy): Eukaryota > Metazoa > Arthropoda > Insecta > Hymenoptera > Braconidae > Aleiodes > Aleiodes leptofemur. The sequence continues at coordinate 13,349,804 of OZ012623.1, read as the reverse complement.
AGAAAGGCCTTTTACACGAGTACAGTAGACTCTAGAGGACTAGAAAGGCCTTTTACACGAGTACAGTAGACTCTAGAGGACTAGAAAGGCCTTTTACACGAGTACAGTAGACTCTAGAGGACTAGAAAGGCCTTTTACACGAGTACAGTAGACTCTAGAGGACTAGAAAGGCCTTTTACACGAGTACAGTAGACTCTACAGGACTATACAGGCCTTTTACACGAGTACAGTAGACTCTACAGGACTATACAGGCCTTTTACACGAGTACAGTAGACTCTACAGGACTATACAGGCCTTTTACACGAGTACAGTAGACTCTACAGGACTATACAGGCCTTTTACACGAGTAGAGAAGACTCTACAGGACTACAGAGCGCTTTAGAGGACTGCACAAGGCCATAGAGTGCTATGGACGTCTATAGAGGGCTGTAGAGGGCTATAGAGGGCTTAAAATTACATATCTTCATGAATTAGTGCTCATGGAGCTTAAAAATACCAAAACAAATTATGTGCAGTTATGGGCAGCTATGTTCAGCCCAAATATTGAAAATCTTCATGGATCGGAAGTTACAGAGCTCAAAAATACAAAAAACTAATTTCATGTGCAGCTATGGGCAACTATGTGCAACTATGTGCAGCCCAAAAATTGAATATCTTCACGAATTAGAGGTCGAGGAGCTTGAAATTACGAAAAATAATTGTATGTGCAGCTATTTGCAGCCCAAAAATAGAATATCTTCACAGAGGTCTCTAAAGGACTACCGAGGGCTCTAGGAGACTACAGAGGGCTCTAGAGAACTAGAGAGGGCTCTAGAGGACTACACAGAGCTCTAGAGGATCACAGAGGGCTCTAGAGGTCTAGAGAGGGCTCTAGAGGTCTAGAGAGGGCTCTAGAGGACTACAGAGGGCTCTAGAGGACTACAGAAGGCTTCAGAGAGTTATAGAGGACTATGGAGGGCTATGGAGGGCTACGCAGGGCTATAGAGGGCTATGGAGAGTTATAGGAGGCTATAGAGGGTTATAGAGGACTACGAAGGGCTATAGAGGGCTAAAAAGAATTATAGTGGGCTTTAGAGAGTTATAGAGGGCTATAGAGGGCTATAAAGGACTATAGACGGCTATCAATGTCCACATAGGGCTATAGAGGGCTATAGATTACTATAGAGGGCTATAGACTACTGTAGAGGGCTATAGATGAGTATAGAAGGCTATAAAGGGTTATAATGGGCTTTAGAGAGCTACAAAGGGCTATAATAAGCTTTAGAAGGCTATAGAGGGCTGCGAAAGGCTGTCGAAGGTTGTAAGAGGCTGTTAATTCCAAATCAGTTATAAAAAAAATTTGTGCAAAGAAAATTTTTTTGTACATGATTTTCTTTATGACGGATTTGGAATCTTGTGGTCATGATTCGTGGACATTCATCGAGGAAATTCCATTCCGACCAATTCTAGGGGAAAATGCCGGTAGAAGGATTTTGTTGATAGATCTTCGCAAATCATGACCACGAGATTTCAAATCAGTCATAAAAAAAAATTTGTACAGAAAACATTTTTTTGTACAAAATTTTTTTTATGACGGATTTGGAATCTAGTAGTCATGATTCGTGAACATTTACCAAAAACAATCCACTCCGACAGTTTCTGAGAAAGAATGCTGGTAGAGCAATTTTGTTGATGAATCTTCGCGAATCATGACCGGGAGATTCTAAATCGATCATAAAAAAAAATTTGTACAAAAAAAATTTTTTTGGACAAAATTTTTTTTATGACGGATTTAGAATCTAGTGGTCATGATTCGTAGACATTTACCAAAAAAAATCCATTCCGACAGTTTCTGAGAAAGAATGCTGGTAGAGGAATTTTTTTGATGAATCTTCGCGAATCATGACCGGGAGATTCTAAATCAGTCATAAAAAAAAATTTGTACAAAAAAAATTTTTTCGGACAAAATTTTTTTTATGACGGATTTGGAATCTAGTGGTCATGATTCGTGGACATTTCCCAAAAAAAATCCATTCCGACAGTTTCTGAGAAAGAATGCTGGTAGAGCAATTTTGTTGATGAATCTTCGCGAATCATGACCAGGAGATTCTAAATCAGTCATAAAAAAAAATTTGTACAAAAAAAATTTTTTTGGACAAAATTTTTTTTATGACGGATTTAGAATCTAGTGGTCATGATTCGTGGACATTTACCAAAAAAAATCCATTCCGACAGTTTCTGAGAAAGAATGCTGGTAGAGCAATTTTGTTGATGAATCTTCGCGAATCATGACCAGGAGATTCGAAATCAATCATAAAAAAAAATTTGTCCCAAAAAATTTTTTTGGACAAAATTTTTTTTATGACGGATTTAGAATCTAGTGGTCATGATTCGTGGACATTCACCAAAAAAAATCCATTCCGACAGTTTCTGAGAAAGAATGCTGGTAGAGGAATTTTTTTGATGAATCTTCGCGAATCATGACCGGGAGATTCTAAATCAGTCATAAAAAAAAATTTGTACAAAAAAAATTTTTCGGGACAAAATTTTTTTTATGACGGATTTAGAATCTAGTGGTCATGATTCGTGGACATTCACCAAAAAAAATCCATTCCGACAGTTTCTGAGAGAGAATGCTGGTAGAGGAATTTTTTTGATGAATCTTCGCGAATCATGACCGGGAGATTCTAAATCAGTCATAAAAAAAAATTTGTACAAAAAAAATTTTTTGGGACAAAATTTTTTTATGACGGATTTAGAATCTAGTGGTCATGATTCGTGGACATTTACCAAAAAAAATCCATTCCGACAGTTTCTGAGAGAGAATGCTGGTAGAGGAATTTTTTTGATGAATCTTCGCGAATCATGACCGGGAGATTCTAAATCAGTCATAAAAAAAAATTTGTCCAAAAAAAATTTTTTGGGACAAAATTTTTTTTATGACGGATTTAGAATCTAGTGGTCATGATTCGTGGACATTTACCAAAAAAAATCCATTCCGACAGTTTCTGAGAAAGAATGCTGGTAGAGCAATTTTGTTGATGAATCTTCGCGAATCATGACCAGGAGATTCGAAATCAATCATAAAAAAAAATTTGTCGTAAAAAATTTTTCACCGATGTGGGTCCTGCCTAACGGGGGGGGGGGGGGGGGGGGGTTGGTAAGGAGTGGTCTTTTCTATTCCTTTGCGCGTTATCAGACTATCAGACTATCAGCCTATCAGGCCTTTTACACGAGTACAGTAGACTCTACAGGACTAGAAAGGCCTTTTACACGAGTACAGTAGACTCTACAGGACTAGAAAGGCCTTTTACACGAGTACAGTAGACTCTACAGGACTAGAAAGGCCTTTTACACGAGTACAGTAGACTCTACAGGACTAGAAAGGCCTTTTACACGAGTACAGTAGACTCTACAGGACTAGAAAGGCCTTTTACACGAGTACAGTAGACTCTACAGGACTAGAAAGGCCTTTTACACGAGTACAGTAGACTCTACAGGACTAGAAAGGCCTTTTACACGAGTACAGTAGACTCTACAGGACTAGAAAGGCCTTTTACACGAGTACAGTAGACTCTACAGGACTAGAAAGGCCTTTTACACGAGTACAGTAGACTCTACAGGACTAGAAAGGCCTTTTACACGAGTACAGTAGACTCTACAGGACTAGAAAGGCCTTTTACACGAGTACAGTAGACTCTACAGGACTAGAAAGGCCTTTTACACGAGTACAGTAGACTCTACAGGACTAGAAAGGCCTTTTACACGAGTACAGTAGACTCTACAGGACTAGAAAGGCCTTTTACACGAGTACAGTAGACTCTACAGGACTAGAAAGGCCTTTTACACGAGTAGAGAAGACCTACCCGACCTACCCTGTGACAGTAAAAAATTGCAAATTTTACATAGGAATGGAGTGTTCTGTAGGGAAAATTTGCAATTTTTTGCAATAAGGAATATTTGTATTTTCGCGTAGAAATAGAGTGTTCTATATGGGAAATTCGCAATTTTACGTAGAAATAGAGTGTTCTATAGCGCACATTTACAATTTCACTGAAAGTAGAGGGTTTTATAGGAAACGTTCACTATTTTAGACGAAAATGAAGTGTTCAATAGCATGAATTTGGAATTTTTCATAAGAATAGAGTGTTTCATAAGAGGGATTTGTGATTTTACACAAGAATGAAGTGTTTTACAGGGGAAATTCACAATTTTACTAGGAATAGAGGGTTTTAGAAGGTCAATTGCCAATTTTACATAATAATAGAGTGCTTTGTTCGGAGAATTCGCGATTTCAATTGAAAATACGGTGTTCTATAGGGAGAATCCAGAATTTAGATTGAGAATACAGTGTTTTATTGAGAGAATTCGAAATTTTACAGATGGATAGAGTGTCTTATATAGGAAATTTAGAATTTTACATAAGAATAGAGTGTTTTATATGGAAAATTTCCAATTTTACTTGACAATCAAGTGTTTTATAGGAGATATTTGCAATTTTACATGAGAATAGAGTCTTTTATAGGGAAAATCCATTCAAAATACCAAATTCCCTTCACTACCCCTTCAAATCTTGTCCAAGGCAGTCAAATTGTTCAGAAAGACGAGAAAATCATTCGTGACACATGTTTTCTACCGCAAATTCCCTCAACTAATCAATGGAATCATGAGAAAAAATCCATCTCCAATATTTGTAATGATTAAGAGAGTTTATCACGATATAGATACTGATAATATCATAAAAACGCTTCAAATCGATAGACATATAGGGAATAGGCTCTCTCTCATCGTTCCATGGGAAAGGTGAGAAAATTTGCCATTGGAATCATGTGTCAGGAATGATTTTTTCGTATTTCTCAGAAATTCAACTTCTCTGGTCAAGATTTGATCGGATATTGGGAAAAATTCGCTATTTTGTCCATATCTCTGGTTCTATTTGTCGCAGGGTGAAAATTCCGGAAGGAGATGAAAGATGAGATCATTTGCCATCGATTTATAGGGTTCTGAATCAAAAAATATCGGTTTTTCAGATAGTTATGGGGTAAAAACTGATTTTTACGATTGTGTCGATAAATACCTCGAAAATCGATATTTTTAAATTGAAAACCCTATTAGTCGATGGCAAATGATCTCACCTTTCACCTCCATTCGGAATTTTCACGCTACGACAAATAGGATCGAAGATATCCTCAAAAAACAGAAAAATTTTGGAAAAAGGAACAGTTTTACGCCTCTAAAATGCTCAAATAAGTCAAAATCGCCAAAAACTCGAAAAAAATAATTCCAGCACTTGGTTTCCGCCTAAAATTTCCTCAGCTTTCCCATGGAATCATCAAAAACAATCTCCCGTCAATATTTCTATTAATTTACGAGAGTTTTCCATAATATTCTTCATAAAGGACTTTCGTACGGGTCATCATTCATCATTAGTGTGTTCATGGTAAAGGCTCCTGAGAATTGCTAATGTGGTGGAGATACGTTCTTCTATGATTCACAATTTTTCTCGAAATTGTGAAATTTATATAAAAACAAAAAGATGGAAGTGTCGGAGATGCGACTTTTTGTTAATAGTCCATGGTAGTTACGACTATTTGTTATGAATATTTTTTTTCCTAGATAATTATCATTTAAGGCCGAATAAGTCTATTAGAATAAAACAAAAAGATAATACTTTTTGGTATTCTAAGAAGATAACAAATTTTGATATATTTCCGGAAAGTTTGATGAATTTCTGGCGAGTGCTTGATCAGTCCGACAAATTCTCACATGTAATACCACAAAAGCTTCGAAATTATCGGGTAATTTTCCGATAAGTTCGTTGCAAACAAATGAAGGAGTCAAGTTTTTCAAGCGCGAGTGATTTTTCTGAAAAACTTGACGACTCCGTTTGTTTGCAGGATACCTAGAGGAAAATCACCCGATTAATTTTGAAGCTCGAGTGGTATTCGGGGGATTATGTTTTCATCCAAATTTGGGCCAATAGAATTGCACCATGAGACAAATTCTCAGTTAGAAATTCAAAATTTAGAGTCACATGGATTGACAAATCGTTTGTTTTTTATATATAGGCAACATGAAAAATTTCCAGTGTAATTTCCAAAAATTTCCAGTGAAATATCGTGTAGGGGTTATTTTGTTTCGTCGAATGGTGCAATTCTATTGGTCGAAATTTGGATGGAAAAAATAATCAAGGAAAATCATCGTAGACTGATTTCGTTGATGGATCTTCGCGAATCATGACAACGAGATTTTAAATCAGTCATAAAAAAAATTTTGTCCCTCAGTGATAAATTTTTTTTTATTGATGATTTGAACTCTACCTATCATGATTCGTGAACATTCATCGAAAAATTTTCATTCCGACATATTCTGAGAAAAAATTATGGTAGAGGGATTTCGTTGATGGATCTCCGCGAATCATGACCACGAGATTCCAAATCAGTCATAGAAAAAAATTCTGTCCCGCAAAATTTTTTGGGACAAAATTTTTTTTTATGACGGATTTGGAATCCACTGAACATGATTCGTGGACATTCATCAAGGAAATTCCATTCTGACCAATTCTAGGGAAAAATGCCGGTAGGAGGATTTTGTTGATAGATCTTCGCGAATCATGACCACGAGATTCCAAATCAGTCATGAAAAAAAATTTGTACAAAAAAAATTTTTTTGTACAAAATTTTTTTTATGTTGGATTTGGAATCTCGTGGTCATGATTCGTGGACATTTACCAAGAAAAATCCATTTCGACAGATTCTAAGAAAAAATCTTGGTAGAGGAATTTTGTCAATGAATCTTCGCGAATCCTGACCACAAGATTCCAAATCAGTCATAAAAAAAAATTTGTACAAGAAAAAATATTTTTGGACAAATTTTTTTTTATGACGGATGTGGAATCTAGTGGTCATGATTCGTGAACATTTACCAAGAAAAATCGATTTCGACGGATTATAAGAAAAAATCTCGGTAGAGGAATTTTGTTGATGAATCTTCGCGAATCCCGACCACGAGATTCCAAATCAGTCATAAAAAAAAATTTGTCCAAAAAAAAATTTTTTTGTACAAAATTTTTTTTATGATGGATTTGGAATCTAGTGGTCATGATTCGTGGACATTTACCAAAAAAAATCCATTCCGACAGTTTCTGAGAAAGAATGCTGGTAGAGGAATTTCGTTGATGAATCTTCGCGAATCATGACCGGAAGATTCTAAATCAGTCATAAAAAAAAATTTGTACAAAAAAAATTTTTTTGTACAAAATTTTTTTTATGACGGATTTGGAATCCGGTGAACATGATTCGTGGACATTCATCGAGGAAATTACATTCTGACCAATTCTAGAGAAAAATGCCGGTAGAAGGATTTTGTTGATCGATCTTCGCGAATCATGACCACGAGATTCCAAATCAGTCATAAAAAAAAATTTGTACAAAAAAAATTTTTTTGTACAAAATTTTTTTTATGACGGATTTGGAATCTCGTGGTCATGATTCGTGGACATTTACCAAGAAAAATCGATTTCGACAGATTCTAAGAAAAAATCTCGGTAGAGGAATTTTGTTGATGAATCTTCGCGAATCCCGACCACGAAATTCCAAATCAGTCATAAAAAAAAATTTGTCCAAAAAAAATTGTTTTGTACAAAATTTTTTTTATGATGGATTTGGAATCTAGTGGTCATGATTTGTGGACATTTACTAAAAAAATCCATTCCGACAGTTTCTGAGAAAGAATGCTGGTAGAGGAATTTTGTTGATGAATCTTCGCGAATCATGACCGGGAGATTCTAAATCAGTCATAAAAAAAAATTTGTACAAAAAAAATTTTTCGGACAAATTTTTTTCATGACGGATGTGGAATCTAGTGGTCATAATTCGTGAACATTTACCAAAAAAATCCATTCCGACAGTTTCTGAGAAAGAATGCTGTTAGAGAAATTTTGTTGATGCATCTTCGCGAATCATGACTAGGAGACTTGGTCTTCACTTTTGCTTTCACTTTTGCTTCCACTTTTGCTTTCACTATCAGACTATCAAACTATGAGACTATCAGACTATCAGACTATCAGACCATCAGACTATCAGACTATCAAGGCAAGTGTTCGGCAAGTCTTCGGCTCGCCTTTGGCAACTCTTTGGCCGGTCTTTGGCATGTCTTCGGCAAGTCTTTGGCAAATACTCGGCAAGTCTTTGGCAAGTCTTTGGCCAGTCTTTCGCAAGTCTTTCGCGAGTCTTTGGCCAGTCTTTGGCAAGTCTTTGGCAAGGCTTTCGCAAGTCTTTGGCCAGTCTTTGGCAAGTCTTTCGCAAGTCTTTGGCTAGTCTTTTCCTCGAAGAATGTCCTCGAATTATGATAAATGACACCTGAATTGATGAAAACGATTGCTGTCACCCCTGATTTTTTGAGAACTTGAGTAAAAAAATATCGTCAACAATAGGTTTTCTCGATCGATGTCGACGAATTCACTTGCTTTCACTTGTTTTCACTTGCTTTCACCTGCTTTCACTTTTTTTTCACTTGCTTTCACTTGCTTTCACCTGCTTTCACTTTTTTCACTTGCTTTCACCTGCTTTCACTTTTTTTTCACTTGCTTTCACTTGCTTTCACTTGCTTTCACCTGCTTTCACTTTTTTTCACTTGCTTTCACCTGCTTTCACTTTTTTTCACTTGCTTGCACCTGCTTTCACTTTTTTTCACTTGCTTTCACCTGCTTTCACTTTTTTTTCACTTGCTTTCACTTGCTTTCACCTGCTTTCACTTTTTTTCACTTGCTTTCACCTGCTTTCACTTTTTTTTCACTTGCTTGCACCTGCTTTCACTTTTTTTCACTTGCTTTCACCTGCTTTCACTTTTTTTTCACTTGCTTTCACTTGCTTTCACCTGCTTCCACTTGCTTTCACTTTTGCTTTCACCGACAGGGGCACCAGGGAACGGGGGGGGGGGGGGGGGGGGGGATAAAGGAGTGGTCTTTTCTATTCCTTTACGCGCTATCAGACTATCAGACTATCAGACTATCAGACTATCAGACTATCAGACTATCAGACTATCAGCCTATCAGGCCTTTTACACGAGTACAGTAGACTCTAGAGGACTAGAAAGGCCTTTTACACGAGTACAGTAGACTCTAGAGGACTAGAAAGGCCTTTTACACGAGTACAGTAGACTCTAGAGGACTAGAAAGGCCTTTTACACGAGTACAGTAGACTCTAGAGGACTAGAAAGGCCTTTTACACGAGTACAGTAGACTCTAGAGGACTAGAAAGGCCTTTTACACGAGTACAGTAGACTCTAGAGGACTAGAAAGGCCTTTTACACGAGTACAGTAGACTCTAGAGGACTAGAAAGGCCTTTTACACGAGTACAGTAGACTCTACAGGACTATACAGGCCTTTTACACGAGTACAGTAGACTCTACAGGACTATACAGGCCTTTTACACGAGTACAGTAGACTCTACAGGACTATACAGGCCTTTTACACGAGTACAGTAGACTCTACAGGACTATACAGGCCTTTTACACGAGTAGAGAAGACTCTACAGGACTACAGAGCGCTTTAGAGGACTGCACAAGGCCATAGAGTGCTATGGACGTCTATAGAGGGCTGTAGAGGGCTATAGAGGGCTTAAAATTACATATCTTCATGAATTAGTGCTCATGGAGCTTAAAAATACCAAAACAAATTATGTGCAGTTATGGGCAGCTATGTTCAGCCCAAATATTGAAAATCTTCATGGATCGGAAGTTACAGAGCTCAAAAATACAAAAAACTAATTTCATGTGCAGCTATGGGCAACTATGTGCAACTATGTGCAGCCCAAAAATTGAATATCTTCACGAATTAGAGGTCGAGGAGCTTGAAATTACGAAAAATAATTGTATGTGCAGCTATTTGCAGCCCAAAAATAGAATATCTTCACAGAGGTCTCTAAAGGACTACCGAGGGCTCTAGGAGACTACAGAGGGCTCTAGAGAACTAGAGAGGGCTCTAGAGGACTACACAGAGCTCTAGAGGATCACAGAGGGCTCTAGAGGTCTAGAGAGGGCTCTAGAGGTCTAGAGAGGGCTCTAGAGGACTACAGAGGGCTCTAGAGGACTACAGAAGGCTTCAGAGAGTTATAGAGGACTATGGAGGGCTATGGAGGGCTACGCAGGGCTATAGAGGGCTATGGAGAGTTATAGGAGGCTATAGAGGGTTATAGAGGACTACGAAGGGCTATAGAGGGCTAAAAAGAATTATAGTGGGCTTTAGAGAGTTATAGAGGGCTATAGAGGGCTATAAAGGACTATAGACGGCTATCAATGTCCACATAGGGCTATAGAGGGCTATAGATTACTATAGAGGGCTATAGACTACTGTAGAGGGCTATAGATGAGTATAGAAGGCTATAAAGGGTTATAATGGGCTTTAGAGAGCTACAAAGGGCTATAATAAGCTTTAGAAGGCTATAGAGGGCTGCGAAAGGCTGTCGAAGGTTGTAAGAGGCTGTTAATTCCAAATCAGTTATAAAAAAAATTTGTGCAAAGAAAATTTTTTTGTACATGATTTTCTTTATGACGGATTTGGAATCTTGTGGTCATGATTCGTGGACATTCATCGAGGAAATTCCATTCCGACCAATTCTAGGGGAAAATGCCGGTAGAAGGATTTTGTTGATAGATCTTCGCAAATCATGACCACGAGATTTCAAATCAGTCATAAAAAAAAATTTGTACAGAAAACATTTTTTTGTACAAAATTTTTTTTATGACGGATTTGGAATCTAGTAGTCATGATTCGTGAACATTTACCAAAAACAATCCACTCCGACAGTTTCTGAGAAAGAATGCTGGTAGAGCAATTTTGTTGATGAATCTTCGCGAATCATGACCGGGAGATTCTAAATCGATCATAAAAAAAAATTTGTACAAAAAAAATTTTTTTGGACAAAATTTTTTTTATGACGGATTTAGAATCTAGTGGTCATGATTCGTAGACATTTACCAAAAAAAATCCATTCCGACAGTTTCTGAGAAAGAATGCTGGTAGAGGAATTTTTTTGATGAATCTTCGCGAATCATGACCGGGAGATTCTAAATCAGTCATAAAAAAAAATTTGTACAAAAAAAATTTTTTCGGACAAAATTTTTTTTATGACGGATTTGGAATCTAGTGGTCATGATTCGTGGACATTTCCCAAAAAAAATCCATTCCGACAGTTTCTGAGAAAGAATGCTGGTAGAGCAATTTTGTTGATGAATCTTCGCGAATCATGACCAGGAGATTCTAAATCAGTCATAAAAAAAAATTTGTACAAAAAAAATTTTTTTGGACAAAATTTTTTTTATGACGGATTTAGAATCTAGTGGTCATGATTCGTGGACATTTACCAAAAAAAATCCATTCCGACAGTTTCTGAGAAAGAATGCTGGTAGAGCAATTTTGTTGATGAATCTTCGCGAATCATGACCAGGAGATTCGAAATCAATCATAAAAAAAAATTTGTCCCAAAAAATTTTTTTGGACAAAATTTTTTTTATGACGGATTTAGAATCTAGTGGTCATGATTCGTGGACATTCACCAAAAAAAATCCATTCCGACAGTTTCTGAGAAAGAATGCTGGTAGAGGAATTTTTTTGATGAATCTTCGCGAATCATGACCGGGAGATTCTAAATCAGTCATAAAAAAAAATTTGTACAAAAAAAATTTTTCGGGACAAAATTTTTTTTATGACGGATTTAGAATCTAGTGGTCATGATTCGTGGACATTCACCAAAAAAAATCCATTCCGACAGTTTCTGAGAGAGAATGCTGGTAGAGGAATTTTTTTGATGAATCTTCGCGAATCATGACCGGGAGATTCTAAATCAGTCATAAAAAAAAATTTGTACAAAAAAAATTTTTTGGGACAAAATTTTTTTATGACGGATTTAGAATCTAGTGGTCATGATTCGTGGACATTTACCAAAAAAAATCCATTCCGACAGTTTCTGAGAGAGAATGCTGGTAGAGGAATTTTTTTGATGAATCTTCGCGAATCATGACCGGGAGATTCTAAATCAGTCATAAAAAAAAATTTGTCCAAAAAAAATTTTTTGGGACAAAATTTTTTTTATGACGGATTTAGAATCTAGTGGTCATGATTCGTGGACATTTACCAAAAAAAATCCATTCCGACAGTTTCTGAGAAAGAATGCTGGTAGAGCAATTTTGTTGATGAATCTTCGCGAATCATGACCAGGAGATTCGAAATCAATCATAAAAAAAAATTTGTCGTAAAAAATTTTTCACCGATGTGGGTCCTGCCTAACGGGGGGGGGGGGGGGTAAGGGTAGCATTTCTCTAGTCCTGTGGAACAACTCTAGTCGTACTGAACAACTCTAGCCGTATGGGACAACTCTAGCCGTACGGAACAACTCTAGCCGTATGGAACAACTCCAGCCCTGTGGAACAACTCGGGTCCTATACACGAGTACAGTAGACTCTAGAGGACTAGAAAGGCCTTTTACACGAGTACAGTAGACTCTAGAGGACTAGAAAGGCCTTTTACACGAGTACAGTAGACTCTAGAGGACTAGAAAGGCCTTTTACACGAGTACAGTAGACTCTAGAGGACTAGAAAGGCCTTTTACACGAGTACAGTAGACTCTAGAGGACTAGAAAGGCCTTTGACACGAGTACAGGACACTCCAGAGGACTAGGAAGGCCTTTTACACGAGTACAGTAGACTCTAGAGGACTAGAAAGGCCTTTTACACGAGTACAGTACACTCTAGAGGACTAGAAAGGCCTTTTACACGAGTACAGTACACTCTAGAGGACTACAAAGGCCTTTTACACGAGTACAGTACACTCTACAGGACTAGAAAGGCCTTTTACAGGAGTACAGTAGACTCTAGAGGACTAGAAAGGCCTTTTACACGAGTTCAGTACACTCTACAGGACTATACAGGCCTCTTATACGAGTACAGTACACTCTACAGGACTATACAGGCCTTTTACACGAGTACAGTACACTCTACAGGACTATACAGGCGCGTTGCCCCAATTAGAATAATATGAGGTCCTCTCTTCCAGAATATCGTGGCTGGTGGTTCAATTTCACTTCTCACCAAGATAATTTCTGGAAAATCATTAGAAATAGTAATTTTCTTCTACTTCAAGGACTTTCAAGACCTAGAGAAGGGAAGTCCATCGATTCTGCATGGGAAATTCGAAACGCGGAGCTCACGTTGCCCCAACTACAAGGATATGAGGTACTCCCTTCCAAAATATCATGGGCAGTGGTTCAATTTCACTTCTGACCAGGCTGTTCATGAAGAATTATTGAAAATAGTAATTTCCTCTTCATTTTGAGGACCTTCACGACTCTAAAAAGGGAAATCAATTGACTTCGCGTGAAAAAATCAAAATACGTAGCTCGCGTTCCTCCAATTAGAAGAAAATGAGGTCCCTCTTCTAAAATATCCTAGGCAGTTGTTCATCAATAGAAATTTTGAAGATAGGCTCTTCCTCATCTTTTCATCGAAGAGCTGAGGGAATTTCCGCTGGAAAAGATGTGTCAGAAAAGATTTTCTTGTATTTTTTAGAAATCCAACTTTTTTTATCAAAATTTCAAGGAATTTCAGGGAAAAATTCACATCTTCATCCATATCTCTGGTTCCGTCCGTCGTAGCGTGAATGATAAAAGTTCATTTCACATAGAACAACTTTTTTCCATTGTTGATTCGAAATCTATACAGCATGATTCGTGTACATCCCATAGCCTTTTAGAGGCTTCTACATACTTCTAGGAGCTTCTAGAGGCTTGTAGAGCATTTTTAGATGTCTGTAGAAGTCTCTAAAGGACTACAGAGGTCTCTAAAGGACTACAGAGGGCTCTAGGAGACTACAGAGGGCTCTAGAGAACTACAGAGAGCTCTAGAGGATCACAGAGGGCTCTAGAGGACTATAGAGACCTAGAGAGTGCTATCGAAGGCTATAGGGTGCTCCAGAGGGCTATAGAGGGCTATGGAGAGTTATAGGAGGCTATAGAAGGTTGTAGGAGGCTATAGAGGGCTATAGAAGACTACGAAGGGCTATAGAGGGCTATAGAGGACTGTAGATGGCTATCGATGTCTACAGAGGGCTATAGATGTCTACAGAGGGCTATAGATTACTATAGAGGGCTATAGACTACTATAGAGGGCTATAGATGAGTATAGAAGGCTATAAAGGGTTATAATGGGCTTTAGAGAGCTATATAGGGCTATAATAGGCTTTAGAAGGCAATAGAGGGTTGCCAAAGGCTGTCGAAGGTTGTAGGAGGCTGTTAATTCCAAATCAGGTGTAAAAAAAAATTAATCCAAAGAAAATTTTTTTGTACATGATTTTTTTTATGACGGATTTGGAATCTTGTGGTCATGATTCATGGACATTCATAAAGAAAATTCCCTTCCGACCAATTCTAAGGAAAAATCCCGGTAGGAGGATTTTCTTGATGGATCTTCGCGAATCATGACCACGAGATTCCAAATCAGTCATAAAAAAAAATTCTGTCCCAGAAAATTTTTTGGGACAAAACTTTTTTTATGACGGATTTGGAATGCAGTGGTCATGATTTGTGGACATTCATCAAGGAAATTCCATTCCGACCAATTCTAGGAAAAAATGCCGGTAGAAGGATTTTATTGATAGATCTTCGCGAATCATGACCACGAGATTCCAAATCAGTCATAAAAAAAAATTTGTACAAAAAAAATTTTTTTGTACAAAATTTCTTTTATGACCCATTTGGAATCTCGTGGTCATGATTCGTGAACATTTACCAAGAAAAATCGATTTTGACAGATTCTAAGAAAAAATCTCGGTAGAGGAATTTTGTTGATGAATCTTCGCGAATCCCGACCAGGAGATTCCAAATCAGTCATAAAAAAAATTGTCCAAAAAAAATTTTTTTGGACAAAATTTTTTTTATGACGGATTTAGAATCTAGTGGTCATGATTCGTGGACATTTACCAAAAAAAATCCATTCCGACGGTTTCTGAGAAAAAATGCTGGTAGAGCAATTTTGTTGATGAATCTTCGCGAATCATGACCAGGAGATTCGAAATCAGTCATAAAAAAAAATTTGTCCAAAAAAAATTTTTTTGGACAAAATTTTTTTTATGACGGATTTAGAATCTAGTGGTCATGATTCGTGGACATTTACCAAAAAAAATCCATTCCGACAGTTTCTGGGAAAGAATGCTGGTAGAGCAATTTCGTTGATGAATCTTCGCGAATCATGACCAGGAGATTCGAAATCAGTCATAAAAAAAAAATTGTCCCAAAAAAAATTTTTTGGACAAAATTTTTTTCATGACGGATTTAGAATCTAGTGGTCATGATTCGTGGACATTTACCAAAAAAAATCCATTCCGACGGTTTCTGAGAAAAAATGCTGGTAGAGCAATTTTGTTGATGAATCTTCGCGAATCATGACCAGGAGATTCGAAATCAGTCATAAAAAAAAAATTGTCCAAAAAAAATTTTTTTGGACAAAATTTTTTTTATGACGGATTTAGAATCTAGTGGTCATGATTCGTGGACATTTACCAAAAAAAATCCATTCCGACGGTTTCTGAGAAAAAATGCTGGTAGAGCAATTTTGTTGATGAATCTTCGCGAATCATGACCACGAGATTCCAAATCAGTCATAAAAAAAAATTCTGTCCCGGAAAATTTTTTGGGACAAAATTTTTTTTTATGACGGATTTGGAATCCAGTGAACATGATTCGTGGACATTCATCGAGGAAATTCCATTCTGACCAATTCTAGGGAAAAATGCCGGTAGAAGGATTTTGTTGATAGATCTTCGCGAATCATGACCACGAGATTCCAAATCGGTCATAAAAAAAAATTTGTACAAAAAAAATTTTTTTGTGCAAAATTTTTTTTATGACGGATTTGGAGTCTAGTGGTCATGATTCGTGGACATTTACAAAAAAAATCCATTCCGACAGTTTCTGAGAAAGAATGCTGGTAGAGCAATTTTGTTGATGAATCTTCGCGAATCCCGACCACGCGATTCCAAATCAGTCATAAAAAAAAATTTGTACAAGAAAAAATATTTTTGGACAAATTTTTTTTTACGACGGATGTGGAATCTAGGGGTCATGATTCGTGGACATTTACCAAAAAAAATCCATTCCGACAGTTTCTGAGAAAGAATGCTGGTAGAGGAATTTTGTTGATAAATCTTCGCGAATCATGACCGGGAGATTCTAGATCAGTCATAAAAAAAAATTTGTACAAAAAAAATTTATCTACATTTAACATTTAAAATTTATCAACAAATTTAAAAACATCGATCTATATCTTTGAATCGAAAAATAATGATTTTCGAGATAGTTATGAGGCAAAAACTGATTTTTACAATTTTGTCGATAAATACCTCAAAAAATAATATTTTTGAATTCAAAACCCCATGAATTGATGGCAAATGATCTCACCTTTCACCTCCATTCGGAATTTCTACGCTGCGACTCATAGAATCGGAGATATGAGGGAAAAAGTGAATTCCTCAAAAAACGGAAAGGGGTATCTCTTTAAATGTTGACCAAGAAACGGAAATTTGTCAGAGAAACGAAAAAATCATTTGTGACACATGATTTCTACCGCAAATTTCCTCAGTTTCTCAATGGATCCATCAGAAGAGATTCATCTCCAATATTTCTAATGATTAAGAGGATTTATCACGATATAGATACTGACAATATCATAAAAACTCTTCGAATCAATAGCAGTATTGGAGATAGGTTCTCTCTCATCATTCCATTTGAAAGCTGAGGAAATTTGGCATTGCAATCATGTGTCAGTAATGATTTTTTCGTATTTTTCAGAAATTCAACTTTTCTGGTCAGGATTTGATGGGATTTTTGGAAAAATCCACAATTTTGTTCATATCTCCGGTTCTATTTGTCGTAGCGTGGAAATTTCAAATGAGGATGAAAAATGAGATCATTGGCCATCGATTTATAGGGTCCTGAATCGAAAAATATCGATTTTTGAGATAGTTATGAGGCGAAAACTGATTTTCACAATTTTGTCGATAAATACCTTAAAAATAAATATTTTCCAATTCAAAGCCCCATATATCGATGGCAAATGATCTCACCTTTCACCTCCACTCACAATTTTTACGCTGCAACTAATAGAACCTGAGATATGTCGAGAAAAGTGAATTCCTATAAAAATAGAAAGGAGTACCCCTCAAATCTTGTCCAAGGGAGTAAAATTTTTCAGAAAGATGGAGAAATCAATTGTGACACATGTTTTCTACCGCGAATTTCCTCATCTCTGCAATGGAATCATCAGAAGAAACCTATCTCCAATATTTCTAACGATTCACAGGGTTTATTACGATACAAATACTCACAATATCATAAAAACTCTTCAAATGAATAGAAATATATGAGATAGGCCCTCTCTCATCATTTCATTGGGAAGCTGAAGAAATTTGCGATGGAAATCATGTTTCAGAAATGATTTTTTCGTATTTTCCAGAAATTCAACTTTCCTGGTCAAGATTTGATGAGATTTTTGACAAAATTCACTTTTTCGTCCATATCTCCGGTTCTATCCTTCGTAGCGTGAAAATTCCGAATAGAGAAGTAAAATGAGATCATTTCCCATCGATTTATAGGGTTTTGGATCGAAAACTATCGATTTTCAAGATAGTTTAATGGCAAAAGCTGATTTTCACAATTTTGTCGATGAATACCTCGAAAAACAATATTATTGAATTCAAAGCCCCATGAATCGATGGCGAATAATCTCACCTTCCACCTGCATTTGGAATTTCTACGTTGCGACTAATAGAACTGGAGATATGTCGGGAAAAGTGAAGTACGAATGGGAAAAGTGGATTATGGATTGGAGAAGTGGATTACGAATGTGAAAAGTGGATTGCGGATGTGAAAAGTAAATTAGAAACTCCATGTTGATGCCATATTAAGGTCTATTTCACTCTACCTCTCTCATTCACCGAGATAATCACGAAAAACTGAGGAAACTCTATGGTGACCTCATATTTAGTTCTATTTCGCTCTATCTCGTTTATCAACTTAGAAAATCGTGAAAAAATGCAAAAACTCCCTGCTGATCCCATATTTAGATCTATTTGGCTCTATCTCGCTTATTTACCGAGAAAATCGCGAAAATCTGCAGAAGCTCTATAGTGATCCCATATTAAGGTCTATTTCGCTCTATATCTCTTATTTACTGACATAATCGCGAAAAACAGAATAAACTTCATGGTGACCCCATATTTAGATCTATTTCGCTCTATCTCACTCATCTACCGAGAAAATCGTGAAATACTGCAGAAACTCCATGGTGATGCCATATTAAGGTCTATTTCACTCTATCTCTCTCATTTACCGAGATAATCACGAAAAACTGCAGAAATTCTATGGTGATTCCATATTAAGGTTCATTTCGCTCTATCTCGCTTATTTACCGAGATAATGACGAAAATCTGCAGAAGCTCTATAGTGATCCCATATTAAGGTCTATTTCGCTCTATATCTCTTATTTACTGACATAATCGCGAAAAACGGAATGAACTCTATGGTGACCCCATATTTAGATCTATTTCGCTCTATCTCGCTCATCTACCGAGAAAATCGTGAAATACTGCAAAAACTCCCTCATGATCCCATATTTAGATCTATTTCGCTCTATCTCGCTTATTTGCCAAGATAATGTTGAAAATCTGCAGAAGCTCCCTGCTGATCCCATATTTAGGTCTATTTCGCTCTATCTCGCTTATTTGCCGAGATAATGACGAAAATCTGCAGAAATTCTATGGTGATCCCATATTGAGGTCTATTTCGCTCTATCTCGCTTATTTGCCGAGATAATGACGAAAATCTGCAGAAATTCTATGGTAATCACATATTAAGGTCTATTTCGCTCTATCTCGCTTATGTACCGAGATAATTGCGAAAAACTGCAGAAACTACCTGCTGATCCCATATTTAGGTCTATTTCACTCTATCTCGCTTATAGACCGAGATAATCGCGAAAAACTGCCAAAACTCCCTGCAGATCCCATATTTAGGTCTATTTCGCTCTATCTCGCTTATTTGCCAAGATAATGGCGAAAATCTGCTGAAGCTCTATGATGATGCCATATTGAGGTCTATTTCGCTCTATTCCCCTTATTTGTCGAGATATTGACGAAAAACTGCAGAAACTCCCTGCTGATCCCATATTTAGGTCTATTTCGCTCTATCTCGCTTATGTACCGAGATAATTGCGAAAAACTGCAGAAACTCCCTGCTGATCCCATATTCAGGTCTATTTCACTCTATCTCGCTTATAGACCGAGATAATCGCGAAAAACTGCAGAAACTCCCTGCTGATCCCATATTTAGGTCTATTTCGCTCTATCTCGCTTAATTGACGAGATAATGGCGAAAATCTGCTGAAGCTCTATAGTGATCCCATATTGAGGTCTATTTCGCTCTATTCCTCTTATTTGTCGAGATATTGACGAAAAACTGCAGAAACTCCCTGCTGATCCCATATTTAGGTCTATTTCGCTCTATCTCTCTTATTTACCGAGAAAATCACGAAAATCTGCAGAAATTCTATGGTAATCCTATATTAAGGTCTATTTCGCTCTATCTCGCTTATGTACCGAGATAATTGCGAAAAACTGCAAAAACTCCCTGCTAATCCCATATTTAGGTCTATTTCACTCTATCTCGCTTATAGACCGAGATAATCGCGAAAAACTGCCAAAACTCCCTGCTGATCCCATATTTAGGTCTATTTCGCTCTATCTCGCTTATTTGCCAAGATAATGGCGAAAATCTGCTGAAGCTCTATGGTGATCCCATATTTAGGTCTATTTCGCTCTATCTCGCTTATTTACCGAGAAAATCACGAAAATCTGCAGAAATTCTATGGTAATCCCATATTAAGGTCTATTTCGCTCTATCTCGCTTATGTACCGAGATAATTGCGAAAAACTGCAGAAACTCCCTGCTAATCCCATATTTAGGTCTATTTCGCTCTATCTCGCTTATTTGCCAAGATAATGGCGAAAATCTGCAGAAGCTCTATGGTGATCCCATATTGAGGTCTATTTCGCTCTATCTCGCTTATTTGCCGAGATAATGACGAAAATCTGCAGAAATTCTATGGTAATCACATATTAAGGTCTATTTCGCTCTATCTCGCTTATGTATCGAGATAATTGCGAAAAACAGCAGAAACTCCCTGCTGATCCCATATTTAAGTCTATTTCGCTCTATCTCGCTTATTTACCGAGAAAATCGCGAAAAACTGCAGAAATTCTATGAGCATCCCATATTTACGTTTATTTCGCTCTATCTCGCTTATTTGCCGACATAATGACGAAAATCTGCAGAAACTCCCTGCTGATCCCATATTCAGGTCTATTTCACTCTATCTCGCTGATTGACCGAGATAATCGCGAAAAACTGCCAAAACTTCCTGCTGATCCCATATTTAGGTCTATTTCGCTCTATCTCGCTTATTTGCCGAGATAATGACGAAAATCTGCAGAAATTCTATGGTAATTCCATATTAAGGTCTATTTCGCTCTATCTCGCTTATGTACCGAGATAATTGCGAAAAACTGCAGAAATTCCCTGCTGATCCCATATTTAGGTCTATTTCACTCTATCTCGCTTATAGACCGAGATAATCGCGAAAAACTGCCAAAACTCCCTGCTGATCCCATATTTAGGTCTATTTCGCTCTATCTCGCTTATTTGCCGAGATAATGACGAAAATCTGCAGAAATTCTATGGTAATCACATATTAAGGTCTATTTCGCTCTATCCCGCTTATTTGTCGAGATAATGACGAAAAACTGCAGAAACTCCCTGCTGATCCCATATTTAGGTCTATTTCGCTCTATCTCGCTTATTTACCGAGAAAATCGCGAAAAACTGCAGAAATTCTATGAGCATCCCATATTTACGTTTATTTCGCTCTATCTCGCTTATTTGCCGACATAATGACGAAAATCTGCAGAAACTCCCTGCTGATCCCATATTTAGGTCTATTTCACTCTATCTCGCTTATTGACCGAGATAATCGCGAAAAACTGCCAAAACTCCCTGCTGATCCCATATTTAGGTCTATTTCGCTCTATCTCGCTTATTTGCCGAGATAATGACGAAAATCTGCAGAAATTCTATGGTAATCCCATATTAAGGTCTATTTCGCTCTATCCCGCTTATTTGTCGAGATAATGACGAAAAACTGCAGAAACTCCCTGCTGATCCCATATTTAGGTCTATTTCGCTCTATCTCGCTTATTTACCGAGAGAATCACGAAAATCTGCAGAAATTCTATGGTAATCCCATATTAAGGTCTATTTCGCTCTATCTCGCTTATGTACCGAGATAATTGCGAAAAACTGCAGAAACTCCCTGCTAATCCCATATTTAGGTCTATTTCACTCTATCTCGCTTATAGACCGAGATAACCGCGCAAAACTGCCAAAACTCCCTGCTGATCCCATATTTCGGTCTATTTCGCTCTATCTCGCTTATCTGCCAAGATAATGGCGAAAATCTGCTGCAGCTCTATGGTGATCCCATATTGAGGTCTATTTCGCTCTATCCCGCTTATTTGTCGAGATAATGACGAAAAACTGCAGAAACTCCCTGCTGATCCCATATTTAGGTCTATTTCGCTCTATCTCGCTTATTTACCGAGAAAATCGCGAAAAACTGCAGAAATCCTATGGTGATCCTATATCAAGGTCTATTTCGCTCTATCTCGCTTATTTACTGAGATATTTGCGAAAAACTGCAGAAACTCCCTGCTGATCCCATATTTACGCCAATTTCGCTCTATCTCGCTTATTTGCCGAGATAATGACGAAAATCTGCAGAAACTCCCTGCTGATCCCACATTTCGGTCTATTTCACTCTATCTCGCTTATTGACCGAGATAATCGCCAAAAATTGCCAAAACTCCCTGCTGATCCCATATTTAGGTCTATTTCGCTCTATCTCGTTTATTTGCCAAGATAATGGCGAAAGTCTGCAGAAGCTCTATGGTGATCCCATATTTACGTCTATTTCGCTCTATCACGCTTATTTGCCGAGATAATTGCGAAAATCTGCAGAAGCTCCCTGCTGATCTCACATTTCAGTCTATTTCACTCTATCTCGCTTATCTACCGAGAAAATCGCGAAAAACTGCAGAAATTCTATGCTGATCCCATATTTAGGTCTATTTCGCTCCATCTCGCTTATTTGCCAAGATAATGGCGAAAATCTGCAGAAGCTCTATGGTGATCCCATATTAAGGTCTATTTCACTCTATCTCGCTTATTGACCGAGATAATCGCGAAAAACTGCCAAAGTTCCCTGCTGATCCCATATTTAGGTTTATTTCGCTCCATCTCGCTTATTTGCCAAGATAATGGCGAAAATCTGCTCAAGCTCTATGGTGATCCCATATTGAAGTCTATTTCGCTCTATCTCGCTTATTTGCCGAGATAATTGCGAAAATCTGCAGAAGCTCTATGGTAATCCCATATTAAGGTCTATTTCGCTCTATCTCGCCTATTTGCCGAGATAATGGCGAAAAACTGCAGTAATTTCATGAATGTCTGTCACGAATATTGTCTTTCAAAATGTCTGTCATGCAAATTGTCTTTCAAAATGTCTGTCATGCAAATTGTCTTTCAAAATGTCTGTCATGCAAAGTGTCTTTCAAAATGTCTGTCATGCAAATTGTCTTTCAAAATGTCTGTCATGCAAAGTGTCTTTTAAAATGTCTGTCATGCAAAGTGTCTTTCAAAATGTCTGTCATGAAAAGTGTCTTTCAAAATGTCTGTCATGCAAATTGTCTTTCAAAATGTCTGTCATGCAATTGTCTTTCAAAATGTCTGTCATGCAAATTGTCTTTCAAAATGTCTGTCATGCAAAGTGTCTGTCAAAATGTCTGTCATGCAAAGTGTCTGTCAAAATGTCTGTCATGCAAATGGTCTTTCAAAATGTCTGTCATGCAAATTGTCTTTCATATTGTCTGTCATGCAAATTGTCTTTCAAAATGTCTTTCAAAATTTTGTCGATCTCCGCCCGCTTAATCGGGGGGGGGGGGGGGCAGCGGAGCGCGAAGCGCGACGCTGTCCCCCGGGGCACACGGAGCGCGTAGCGCTCCGCCATGGACCGGAGCGCGAAGCGCGACGGGCCATGTAAATCACGCGGAATACTGTAGTCCTATACGGTTGATTTTGAGAATTCTGTTTTTCGAAAAATCCTATATAGAGCCAGCTATCTGGCTCTATATAGACACTAATTTTTGTTGATTTTGAGAATTTTCTGTTTTTCGAAAAATCCTATATAGAGCCAGCTATCTGGCTCTATATAGACACTAATTTTTGTTGATTTTGAGAATTTTCTGTTTTTCGAAAAATCCTATATAGAGCCAGCTATCTGGCTCTATATAGACACTAATTTTTGTTGATTTTGAGAATTTTCTGTTTTTCGAAAAATCCTATATAGAGCCAGCTATCTGGCTCTATATAGACACTAATTTTTGTTGATTTTGAGAATTTTCTGTTTTTCGAAAAATCCTATATAGAGCCAGCTATCTGGCTCTATATAGACACTAATTTTTGTTGATTTTGAGAATTTTCTGTTTTTCGAAAAATCCTATATAGAGCCAGCTATCTGGCTCTATATAGACACTAATTTTTGTTGATTTTGAGAATTTTCTGTTTTTCGAAAAATCCTATATAGAGCCAGCTATCTGGCTCTATATAGACACTAATTTTTGTTGATTTTGAGAATTTTCTGTTTTTCGAAAAATCCTATATAGAGCCAGCTATCTGGCTCTATATAGACACTAATTTTTGTTGATTTTGAGAATTTTCTGTTTTTCGATGTGGAAAGTAAATTAGAAACTCCATGGTGATGCCATATTAAGGTCTATTTCACTCTATCTCTCTCATTTACCGAGATAATCACGAAAAAGTGAGGAAACTCTATGGTGACCTCATATTTAGTTCTATTTCGCTCTATCTCGTTTATTAACTTAGAAAATCGTGAAAAAATGCAAAAACTCCCTGTTGATCCCATATTTAGGTCTATTTGGCTCTATCTCGCTTATTTGCCAAGATAATGGCGAAAATCTGCAGAAGCTCTATGGTGATCCCATATTTACGTCTATTTCGCTCTATCACGCTTATTTGCCGAGATAATTGCGAAAATCTGCAGAAGCTCTATGGTGGCGTTGACTGTGGTCAACTGTGGTTGGCTGTGGTGAGGTCAACTGCGTTCAACTGTCGTTGACTGTGGTCAACTGGGGTCAGCGGTGATCAACTGCGGTCAACTGTGGTCAAATGCGGTCAAGTGTGGTCGACTGTGGTCGTCGGTGGTCAGCTGCGGTCAACTGTGATGTTTATTACCAACCGCCTCACCTTTGCAAGGTAATCATCAGGGGAAATCCATCGCCGATATTTCGACGGGTTTCAAGAGTTTTCGATCATATCGTATACGATGGCACAGTGTCTGACAGACACATTTTGTCAGGCAAAAGCGCTTGACAAATTTCGTCAGGCAAACTGATATGACAGCCAGGCGACGGGGGCAGAGTATTTTCACTCTTTTTGTCAGGCACTTCTGCCTGTCAAATTTTGTCAGGCAGAGTATTTTCACTCTTTTTGTCAGGCACTTCTGCCTGTCAAATTTTGTCAGGCAGAGTATTTTCACTCTTTTTGTCAGGCACTTCTGCCTGTCAAATTTTGTCAGGCAGAGTATTTTTACTCTTTCTGTCAGGCAGTTCTGCCTGTCAGATTTTGTCAGGCAGATTTTACTTTTTTTGTCAGGCAGTTCTGCTTGTCAAATTTTGTCAGGCCGATATGACAGCCCGGTAACGGCGTCTTATATAGGAAATTTGCAATTCTACATAAAAATGTAGTGTTTTATAGGGGAAATTTGCAAGTTCACATGAGAATAGAGTGTTTTATAGGGAAAATCCATTCAAAATCCAGCTTCCCTTCACAGTACCCCTCCAAATCTTGTCCAAGGGAGTCAAATTTTTCAGAGAGGCAGGAAAATCATTTGTGACACATGTTTGTGACACATACCACGAGGGAGAAAGGACGCCACAGGCACCGCCATTTTGGTTTGAGACGTTACATGTAGCTGTGTTCAAGATAGTAGTGTTTCGCTGCTCCGCCTTCAGATGGTGTTAGAGCTTCTAACGAGCTAGGCGCGAAAATTTGAAAGGATCCTAATAAAACTTATCTCTTCAACTAGTACTTCTTTCTTCTATAAGAGACACTACAACAAAAAAAATAATTTGATGATAATTTTAATTCATAGAAATGAATATATAATGGATAAGAAAAATAAGAAAATTTGTTGTGTCAAGAGATTGAAAAAGAACATGGTTGAATGATAGCGTATAAATCACTTTTCCATTTCTATAATACAATTCGTTCAGTTGTAAGTATTGCAATTGTTCCTCTTTGGGCTACTCAATAAATATGGACAACTTAAAATTCATAGATCATACAATGTACAATGTAAAATATGATGTATTAACGATGGAAAGATGAAATTTGAGGTGGAAGGGTGAAATTTGGAGATATTATCAACCAATTTCGGATGTCCGTTCTTTGCCCTTATGAAATTTATTATCAGCGGCCTTTCGGCTTTGAAGCACAGTATTTGAGGGTCGAAGGAAACTAGCTCAATCAATTTCATCCGGAAAAATGTAGAACAGCAATAATAGGGATTGCTCGACCAACTTGGATATCAGTCTCGAAATTCGGAGGCATTCAGAGTTTATTATCAGCAAATTCAGGATTTCTGCCCTCTCAGTATTTTCCTGATAGAAATTATATCCTTGTCTTTCGAGTATCTGAGGAACGTAGTTCAGAAGTGATATCCGTTCAGAAAATCGCAAATGGCCTTTATTAAAATCCAACAACAATTGTTCGAATGTGATACAACAACAATTGTTACTGCTGTTTCCCTAAGCGTGCATGGGGATTTTTCACTAGCATTGGAATCGTTCCTAAAAAAATTAGGGAAATTATTTATAAAACTTTTTTAGTTTAACTTTCATCCAAAAACAAACGCGGAATAAGGATTTTTTTTTGCTGCGAGCTATCAAAACTTTCTCGACGTGTAGAGAAGGAAAGAGAGAGCATTTTCCTACTCAATATGACAAGAGAAGATATAGCAACTGTTCATTTAAATATTGTATAACTTTTCATAGAATGTATTCACTACGTCAATCTATTTGCTTCTTATCTCCATCTTAGAGAGTATGATGAACATGAAGGAAGAAAAAGTATAATAAATTCCATACTTCTGACGATCCATCACAAAGTACCTTGTAGAATTATTTTTCATGTTTTTATTTCAATGTAGGTAATCAAAACAAACAAAATACCAATAAGATTAAAATGCGCACACGCCATCGGGTTAGAGCGGGAATTTATTGAGTGAAACACGTTCGACAGATATGGCAACAAGTTTAAAATGAGAACGCACAAGTTAAAAATCATCAGGTGTACTTTGTAAAGATTTTGAGAAGGAAGGTAATCATCAACCATATACAACTGAGCGAGTCAGAAAGAGAAATAAAGTTAAACACAAACAAAAATGTTAAAAAAGCATTATTATAATATATTGGTGATTATTCTTTTACCTATTGTTATTGGATTTTTGGCTAATCCATGTGAGGCTCAAAGCAAATGCAGAGCCGAGCTAATTTCGGAACTTGTAGACAAGTGCTCCCGAGGAAGAAGAGACGTGATTGATGCAGAAAAAATGGCAATTATAAATGGCAAATATTCAAATTTTCAAATTACACAAAGATACAACATATTCAACATTAATTTGCAACATTCATAAATTTATGTGTTTTTGAAAATTTTCTCTATTTTTAACATTAGGAGCTGATGAATTCATTTTTCATAATAATGAGCAGAAATTACTAAATCCAAGAACAACCATTATTACTCGTAGAACGAATCCAATAATCTCAGGAATAGTTAGTGGTGCTATGAAATTTCGTCAACCAGCAGCAGCAGTTGCAATCACTCCAATTTTTGGACGTTTTTATCTAGCAAGATCATCGGAACCTAGCAACCTAGATGGTAGTAGATTTCTCTCTGAGGTAAATCATCATTTTTTTTATTATATATAATTCAGATGATTCTAATAAGCTTATTGAAACTTTGTGCCATCACTACTTCATCGAGCTATCATCAAGTCCATAATGAGATGGAGAAAATTCGATTTTTAACATCTATTATCAACCCTTTTTTATTCATCATTAACTTTTTATCTCAGGCATTTTTAATGTAATCATTCTGGTTCAACACTTTACCGTTGCTAATTTATCTTTTCCAATTGATAAATCAACCAAGATTCCCAATTGAATTCTGCTTGAGTAATTAATGTATTTTTATATACAGGAAAAAGTAGGATAGAATGGGAATTTCAATGAAACCGCGGTGTGAGATGGAATATCTTGATGATGCCATTGGAGAACTTAGGAAATTTCCAGTGAAAAACATATATCATAATTGATTTTTTTTTTTTGGAATGCAATTCTGTTAACAATGAATGGGTGGTGAAAACCATTCAATTTTCGACTTTTATCTATTTTTTCGAGAATATCTCTGGTTCCATGAGTTGTAGCATGGCTTTACAGCTCCATCCCGAATAAAAGCTGAGTTCATTTGCCATCGAATTATGTGGCTTTTTGCTTTTAATATCGTTTTTTTTTCTTTGACTAGGTGGTCACTTTGTGAAAATTAGTCTTTACCGTGTGAGAGTACCTTAAAAATCGACAATTAAACCAACTTTCTAGAGTCATAAAAAAATCAACTGCGGATATTTCCGGAAAAGTCAAATTCTTAGCAAACAAAAGAGATGTAAAAACCAGGCAGTTCTTGAATTCGAATGATTTTCTTAATGTATAACACATGAAAAGTGAAATATATTCGTTTTTACTTCTTATGACCCTATTTTACGCCAACTTTCTCTACAATGATTTTTTTCGAAATCTCCAAGACAGAGAACTTTATGTACAAAGATTCCACATAGAAGAAAAACAAAGCTATGTAACTATAAGGTCATGACAAAGTTCACACTCTATCTTTCAACACCAAAGAAAAAGTACAATTCAATTATCTTATTTTACAACCTAACTCTTCGTGTATCAACTAATGCATAATATTTTTGCATGAAATTACATTCGTATCTAACAAGATAAAACTTCTCTGTTCATGCTTTTTTCATTATCACTGAAGCTGCCTGCGGCACGAGACTATTTCAGCATTAAACCTCCAGTCATTCCTTTCTAAAATCATGAGGAATCGAGCAAAAAATAAAAGATGAATTATTAAAAAAAACAATATACACAGGAACAAAGTGGTGGTGACATTGGAAGTGGATTTGATATGACTATTGGAGAAATAGAGGAAATCTACTTTGAATTATCTGAAAGATCACCGCGGCATTCCCCTAAAGCTCCACTTGACAACGCTTTAAAAGAAAGAATTGCAAGATGCTGTCAAAATGTTCCATTATGCATTAAAAATTGTGACTATCCACCTTTTTTCAATTGTAATTACTGTACTGGTGGCTCCAGTGTCTGACAATTTAGAGCTAGTTTCTGACCGTATACATCGGAGGCAACAATTATTTGCTTATTGAATATTAATTAATATATTATACATTTAAATATAATTAATAAATTTCCAAAAATTGTTAGTTACTGGGACACTATTGTCAGAAACCACGGGGCCACCACAGTATCAAATTTAAAATTCATCAATCTAATGTAAAATTAAATTCTTGCATTATGAAACAATAAAAGAAGGTGAAGAATCAATTCGTTGGGAATTTTTTTTGATAAAATTTCAATTTAATGAAAATATGGTGAAAAAAAAGATGAAAAAAAAACGAATAATCTAATGATTAATGAAGGCATGCGTCCAGCCTCCCACGCATACATTTCCATGTGTTTTTTTCTCTCTTTTCAAGCCCCAATACACCCCAGTCTTCCACCAAAATGCGCGACACATTGATTAAATTATTTTTATTTCTGGCTGTAATAAATTATTCCTTTGCCAAGCCAAATTTTCTTCTGATAATTGTTGATGATCTTCGTCCAACATTGGGCTGTTACTCTGACGTGAGATCATTCACTCGAAATATTGATGAATTATCGAAAAATGGAATCATTTTCAACAGGACTTATGCACAGGTTAGAGATAATTCATTTCGATATACAGATATTCTCATGTTTATTTTTATATACTGCATTATATATCATGATTGATGTATTATGAAATAAGATATTACTTGAGTGATGCGAAAAGTGGTACAGACTGTTAGCAAAGTGAAATGGGGAAAGGATCGGGAGGAAGAGGATATGATTTTTCTTTTTGTTTTTAACTTTTTACATATATATATGGAGAACTTAAAAATGAATGATTCGAGATGGTTTCACCGAAAAATCAGGGAATTTCCACAGCTGACAGCCACAATCTAATAATCTTTTTCGAACGAATAATAATAGAATAGTCACTTAATGAGTATAATTAAAGATAAAAATTTAATTAATACTTTTAGCAATCACTCTGTGCTCCAAGTAGAAACTCCTTTCTCACTAGTCGTAGACCAGATACAATCAAACTTTATGATTTCTACAATTATTGGAGAGAAACAGTAGGTAATTTTACAACTCTACCGCAATATTTGAAGGGTCTTGGATACACAACAATATCTATAGGAAAGATATTCCATCCAGGTAGTATTATTAAGATTTTTTCCATTCCTTCTTTCTTAAAAATTAATTTTTTCACTCACTCGCGCTAATATGGTATTTTCAATATTTTTATAAATTTTCTTTTGGTTTCTTCCTTTGTCACTTGCGAATCTTGCAATATTACGTACACTATAATTTTTTTATCATTATAATAATAATTATGTACTCAGGAATCAGTTCAAATAATTCAGACGATAGTCCTTATTCCTGGAGTCATGAGGCTTTTCATCCCTATACAAATCGTTACAAGGACACTTCTCTGTGTAATTCTGATGATGATGATGATGATGAATCATTTTCAAGAAATCTCGTAATTTTCTCATTTCCCAATCTCAATTTTCTTTGGAAAAATATGCAAAAAAAAATTCCATACTTTTTTCATAAAAATTTTGTAATTTTTCAGGTGTGTCCAGTAAATGTTTCGTCAATGCCCTTGGGAACTTTACCGGATATTGAAAATTTCAACGCTGCCAAAGAATTTCTAAATAATTACAAAAAAGTAGAGCATGAGAAACCATTTTTTTTGGCTGTAGGCTTTCAAAAGCCTCATATACCATTGAAATATCCCAAAGAATATCTGAGTAATAATTTAAAATCGTATGAACAAGAAAAAAAAACAAGTCATTTATGTATATGTAAATGACTCGTATTCTTTTTCCAATTGAAATAATTTCTGAGAAAAGAAAACGTTTCTATTCTACAATCTGAGTGAAATTTATTCATCTTACGGCGATTTTTCCGAAATTATTCCATAAAACAATAGAGAAACAGCAAGTAGAATTAATTACTTCAATTCAATTTACGACTTTAATTTCCAGAGTATCATCCATTGGATAAATTCGAATTAATAAATTACAATTGGCCAGATAATATTAGCAGTGTTGCATATAATCCTTGGACTGATTTGAGAGAAAGAGAAGATGTGAAAAAATTAAATTTGTCATTTCCCTGGGAGAAAATACCAATTAAATTTGCTAAAAGGATTCTTCAATCTTATTATTCTGCAGTTTCTTACATTGATGAATTAATTGGGGGTATAGTATGGGAATTGAAGACACTGAAGCTCAATAATAATACGATTATCATACTGACATCTGATCATGGTATGGCATTACATGTTCTTAAGTTCAGTAATATTCGAAAAATCATGATGCGTAAATTGGAGCTCGGAATCCAAACGAAATAAACCAACGAATTTTTCGATAAACTTGTTTAATGTGGAGATTTTTTTATAGAACAAGTATCATTACGAATAAATTCCTATCCAGCTCTCTGATATCGAGATAATATTGCTTTTTCCATGTATAGAGAGAGTGGAAGTCTCGAGATGAAATATTTTCAATTAAAAGATTTTTTTATTCCTGGAAAAAAAAAATTCCGTCAAATCTTTAGAGTAAAATCCGATAACTCATTTTTTTTCTACTTCACTGAATTAAAATGTCTGATTAGTGAAATTAGTTATATGTATCCTCGCTAAAATATGAACGTATTATTTTTTTTATAAAATTATTGTCTCAGTTTTAATAGATAAAATAGAAAAAAAATAAAATCCGAAACGTTGAAAAATTGAGTAACAAATTACAAATGAGCCGTTTAAATTTTCATGAAATCATAATATCAATGAAATTTTCAGGATGGTCACTTGGTGAACATGGTCAGTGGGCAAAATACAGTAATTTTGAGGTGGCAGTGAGAGTTCCCCTAATAATTTCACTGCCGAAACTCAAAAATAACAACAATGAATTACGGAAGAATGAAAAACCATTGATAACAAATTCTATTGTTGAATTAGTTGATTTGTTTCCCACAATTGCTGAATTATCTGGTAATCCAATAAATATTTGTAAGGAAAATCAAACTGAGAATCTCTGCAGCGAGGGGACTAGTTTTGTTCCACTTATTAATGCAATTTTATCTAATCAGGTAAGAATCCTGAAGATTCTCCATATGAGAGTAATTATTAATTGATTCAATTTTTATAGAGAATAAAATGGAAGAGAGCTGCATTGAGTCAGTATCCACGGCCAGGTATATCACCAACGTGGTCACCAAACAGTGATAAACCACGTCTCCATCAAATTAAAATAATGGGCTATAGTTTACGTACGAAATATTATCGTTATACAGCATGGATTGAGTTTGATAATATTAAAATAAAAAGCAATTGGAATTCATTGATTGCTGATGAACTTTATGATTATAAAATAGATTCACATGAAATTATTAATCAAGTAAATAATACTGATTATTCAATCATTAGAATGAGACTGAGAAAACAATTGAAGAATGGATGGAGACACAATGTTCCTCGTAATGTTTCGCTTTTCAACCATTATTAAATGAACAATAATATTTTTGATATTTTATTACAATCTTGTTTGATACGATGCAAAATAATGAAAATAGAAAAAATAACTATGCTAATAATAATAATAATAATTAATATCAATTAATAAAGCAAATAAGACAGAAAACAAATCGAACGCCTCGCGTTGTTGTCTAGGACATTTTTCCATAGTTTTGAAATAAAAAAAAATCACCGATTTCATTTCTTTACATTGTTTGTTTTTTTTTTTCTTTTCTAATTGTTGCCACATAGTGAAAGACTATTAGCCATTTTTATCTCATCAGTGTATGGGGATACTCTTATGATAATAATGAAATATCCAAAGAGAAACATGTTTGTTTAATTCTTTAGAATTTCATTTTTAGGTGATTTTCACTCCCAATACTCCTAATATTAAATTGGTAGCCGGTCACTTTGATGGGGGTGGTTGTCACTCACTCTTCTTGATACTTGCTGGGTTTACCCTGGGCTGTTGACGACGACGATGATTGTGCTGTATTATTCGATGAAGTTGTTGTACTTGGAGTTATCTAGACAGTGTAATTTTTCTTTTTTAAATAAAAATTGAATATTAGTTATCAGTTTTTTTAAATTATCAATGGAGAAATTCTAGCAATGATGATAAAAAATTGCATAAAAAGAAGTTTCTATATTGGGAGAACGGAGAAAGAAGAAAATAGGAAAGACTTACCTCAATAATATCGGGATCATGAGTTATTATAGCTCTCGGAGGTTGAGTAACAGGAGGTGGTGGTCTGGTACTTGAATTTTGTGAAGTCATAGTGGTGGCGCCCGGTAGAGTTTTGAAATTACCAAACTGCTGCGCATATTGTATTTGCCTTTGTGCTGCAGTCATTTGTTTAGCTCCCTGATGAGCCCTGTTGTAAGCCTGTTGGGCCAATTGATTAGCCAGTGTATTAGTGGGATTGGGATACTGAGCCTGATTACTTGCCATAGGAGGATTGTTTATTGTTCTATTTGACATAATAGCGTGATTCTCGACATAGCTGTACATATCCATCAATGCCTTAGTTGCCATCATTTTTTGTTGTTCTGGTGTCATATTTGGGAAATCCTTTTCATACAATCTTTGAAGATTCAGTAATTCATTATTCATTGTAGTACCATTATGAGCAAATGAATTCAATAATTGTTGATTGAATTGTAGCATCATTTGATCCTGATAATGATTATTCATAGCTGCTGCTGCTGGATTAACTGGTGGCCTACCAGCTTTCTCTTGCTCATACTCCAGCCATGCCTGTTTTCTTTCCTCTTCATCAAGCTCTTCCTCGGCTTTATTCTCAAGCAATGAATCATGTTCATGGAAATTTCTGACAATATCTTTGTATTTTGAAAAAATTTCAGCCAATAAACGATCCTTTGGACAGCCAATTGTTTCAGTTTTCTCATCAGGTTTATCAAATGTATACAATTCAGCAAGATCTGAATTAGTATAATGTCTTTCAATTTGTTGCTCATCAACAACACGGCATGACAATGATAATTTTGTTACTTGTCGATTGTAAATTTTTTCCTCCATAGTACCAGCAGCAAGTAAACGATAAACATAACACGGTTTCTTCTGTCCAAATCGATAGATTCTAAATATACTCTGTACATCATGTGATGGATTCCAACTAGCATCAAATATGATAACTCTATTAGCAGCAGTTAAATTAATACCAAGACCACCAGCTCGTGTTGATATCAAGAATAATCTTGCTCTTGTATTACTTGGCTTGTTAAATAAATTACACCAAGCGCTTCGATTCTCAGTTGATGTTTGTCCATCCAATCTGAAATAATCCGAGCCAAGTGTCCAACTACCAGTATGACCATCAATAAAATCAGATGTATTACCATTCTGTGTTTCATCATCAATCATTGCCAAAAATCTTTCAATTAATGTTAATGAATAAAGTGATTGTGAAAATACCAATAATTTATCACCAATATGTTCACATTCTTTAAGTATCTCAAATAGAATTCTCAATTTCGATGATATCCGTAAATCTTCGAAATGTTCATCCTCAACAAATTGTTTCCACCATTCAAAATTAGTATCTGGAGGCAATGCTGATTGCTGCTGCTGTTCATCATCATCATCAGGTATTTCAATGACTGGATTAGCTCTTGTACCTCTTTTAATATCAGCCTCATTTTTTTTCTTCTTTGAACTGCTGCTATTTGTTGATATCACGGAATTGTCACTCTTTGATGAACTACTTTCCGATGATGAGCTGTCATCATCAATAAAATCCTTTAACGAACCCTCTGAATCACTCTCTGCAGTCATTTTTTTTTCAGCAGCTTTGTCAGCATTCAATTTAATGGCAATTGGATGCGTCCATATTCTTTGCAATGCTTGAAAATCAGCAAACAATGAACCACCAGCACCTCTATGTTTACGTGCAAAATTTTCAATGTAATACTCATATAATTTAACTTGTACATCAGTTAATTTAACAAATATAACGTATTCTTGCTTGGGTGGTAAGAATGGAGTTAATACAGAATAATCAAAACGCTGCACACTTCCCTCCAACATTTTATGCAAAACATGGGCCCTTTTTTTCATCAATTTGACATCATACTCAGTTGAATCATCGAATTGTCCATTCTGTATTGGGTTAACAAATCTATTGAGAAATTCTTTTCTTGTACCAAGTAAATTTGGCTTAACAAATTGTACCATACAATGATACTCAGTCAAATTATTCTGCAATGGTGTACCAGTTAATACTATTCTTCTGAGTGTTTGTATTTTACTCATTGCTTTGCTAATAGCAGTGGCTTCACTTTTCAACAAGTGTCCTTCATCACAAACAACAAGATCTGGTCCTGGATTTACTAGGCTTTTAAAAAATGATTCTTTTAATTTTTTTTGCAATTTTTTCGTTGGATTCGACAAATTTCTATACATCTCATAGCCCATTATTAAAACACCACCAGTTCTTTGCCAACGGTCCAACTGATATTTTCTCTCAAAATTTTTCTTAAATTTCGTCAATTCATATACTTCAACCTCATCATCATCATCAACACCGTCATTATTCAATTCTTTGAGCCAAATCTTAAATTCATTTACCCAATTTAAAACAGTACTCAGTGGACAAACAACGAGTACTGTCTTAACATTAGTTTTTTCATAATTTGATAGT
This sequence comes from Aleiodes leptofemur, assembly GCA_963942555.1. NCBI lineage: Eukaryota > Metazoa > Arthropoda > Insecta > Hymenoptera > Braconidae > Aleiodes > Aleiodes leptofemur. The sequence goes on along the minus strand of OZ012623.1, from coordinate 13,314,514 downwards.
AGTGTATGAGTTAATGTTACAACCTGAAATGATTTACCAAGGCCCATGCAATGGGCTAGAATACAACCAGAGCCTTTCGTTGATTTAGCACGTTCAATAGACTCGTAACAAGCATCCCACATGAATTTAATACCCTGTGCCTGATGTGGTTTCAATCTCTTCACTAATCCCTCATCAACACTGAGTAATTCTTCCTTTGATTCTTCATCAAAATCTAATATCAATTTATCAACTTTCTCTTCACCAGCTAATCTCGCCTCATACAATTCATTGTACAATTTTTGGCGTTCTGCCATTCTCTTCAATCTTTCTTCCTCCTGCTTGGCAGCCTCTTTTGTATCATCAGCAACTTGCTTGTCCTTCATGACTTTTCGTATATTTTTTCTACCACTTTTATTTGGTGAACCTTGTGAATTATTTATTTCTTCAATATCACTATCACTGTCTGTATTAGCTGTACGTACTCTACGTCTCTTTGGTTTTGGACGACTCCTGGCTGTGCTTGAACTCGAATCTGATGAGTTGTCAAATTTTTTAACACGTTTTTTTCCTTTCTTATCTTTTCTTTTATCATCATTAACATCATCATCATCATCATTATCACCTGATTGTGACTGAGATTCATCAGTTAATTGAATATCAGAGTCGGAATTTAATCTTCTTCTTCTAATTCTTTTTTTCTTCTTCTTTTTACTACCATCGCCATCATCACTTGCGTCACAACCATCTTCATCATTAGAGTCATCATCGTTGGATTTTTTTTGTGACAGCTTCATAGCTTTCTTCTCGAATTTTTGTGATTGTTCTTCTTCATCTGAACTTGATAATTTAATTGTCAAGAGTTTACTTCTTTTCCATTCGCATTTTTCAATTCTCTTGCAGTCATCAGTTTCATCAATTTCTTCAATACTTTTCCTTTCCTTATTCGATTGTTTCTTTTTTTCTTTATCAGATTGCTGCTTCTGCTGTTGCTGCTCCTCCTCCTCCCCATCATCAGATAATATTTCTTGAATTTTTTCCTCGTCTGATGTCTCGAGAAGGTTATTTTTTGTCATTGCTTCAGCTTCCTCCAAAAGATTACCAGATTTATATAATTTTTCCGCCTTCTGTGATGTATTATCGTCATCATCACCACCACCACCACCACCACCACTTGATGATACCACATCATTATCAACTTTCTCACCATTAACATTCAAATGATCCATCAGTGTATCTCCTTCAGGTTTTTTCGATGACTTTTTTTTATGACGTGAGGTAGTGGATGTATCATCCGAGTCAGATCCATTACCGCAATCCTTCTTACGCGCATTTTCCAGGTGACGTAATGAAGTCAAACTGAAACAAAGAGTTTTTTTTTTTTTTTCGTTACTTTCATTATAAATAGCTTTCCTATTTGGCTCTTCATTCCGTAGATTGTGAACCTCCACAGATCTGGAGAAAATAGAAAAAATTGTGGAATAGCATGCAAAAAGGAAAAATAAAGGCAAAGTTCATTCCAACTGAGAAATAATTGAGGAATAATGATGATATTTTCAGAATATATATATTCTCTGATATAATGAAAATGAGACAAAAAAATAAGTAAAGCCGATTTTTTACATTATTCTCAGGAATTTGATGAATAGAATTCCTTTCACGAAATAGTAAATATTAATATATAGTACAGTATATATTTTACGATCATTACAAGTACCTTTTAAGTGCTCTATCTTCAAGATATTCTTTTGATTTTTTTAATGCTTTTGCATGACGCCTCAGGATCCTATTAGGAAGCCTCTCTACCATTACCTTGCAGCAAAGCCCAAGTTTTTTATCAGATTTATAAAATTTATTATATTTTAAATGAAGCTTTCGTCTCTTAGCTCTGGGAGATACAAACATATCGTCTGAATTTTCATCACTTTCCAATATTTTTTTTTCAACATTTTTCCGCTTTATATTTATATCATTATCATTGGCAGAATCAGACGATAATCTGGCAGAAGTATCAGCTTGCTTGTGAATTTTAGATTTCGATTTTTCCGGAGTAACATTCTTGGATTCGTCGGAAAAACTAGAATTCAATAAAGTCTCTTTTGCCTTTTTTTCACTATCAAATAAACTTGTCGAAGTATCCATGATGGTTGTCTTTGTGGTAGTCATATCGTCAGTCAATGAAACGTCTGAATTCAATAGATCATTCTTCGCTCTTTCTTCTTCATCAGAAAAATATGATGATGTATTCTTCTTTTCTTTTTCTTTTGGCTGTTCAGCTGTTTCTATACTTGATTGAGATTCTTTCTTTTCGGATTCATCGTCATCAGAAGACGATGAATCTGAAGCAAGAAGATTTTTTTTCAGATTCTCTTCAAGTTGTTCCAAAGATTCTCCAGCACCTAATTTTAATGAATCCTTTTTAATCTCTTCTGGGCATGAATCAACCACCATGGAGGAATCAATAATTTTCGTCGATTTCTTTGATGATACATGCGGATGAGACAATCCAGCTTCAGCTTCATCTGATGAAGAACCTGATTGTGACAGCAACAGTGATTTCTTGACTCTAGATCCTTCCACAGATGAATCTATTTTTTCACCTTTTTTTGCTGATGATTTATCTGGTTTAGCATTAGATGCTTCCACAGATGAATCATTTTCCTTTGAGTTTTCTTCATCATCTTTAGTTGGTTTATCATTCAGTATATCCTTATCATTGTATTGAGCCTTATTGGAATCATCAGCATCATCATCATCACCCTTATATAATGTTGGCACTGCATTTTCCTCTGCTTTCGACTTTTCTGCTGACGAATCTGCTGCTGCTGCTAATCCAACATTATCATTGTCAGCGTCGTCTTCCGATGTAGTATCGCATCTCAGTAAAGATTCTCTTGCTCTTTTTTCCTCAAGATCAGAAAGTGTTTGCTGTAATGATGATACTGCTGGTTCCATCTTTTTCTCCTTTTTCTTGATGGATTTATTAGTTTTCTTCGTATTTCCAGTCTTTTCAGATTCTGAATTATTTTTTGTTAAGAATGTATTCTTGGCGGATGCCTTCTCCTCCTCTCCACTGGAAGCTGAAATCAATTCGTTCAATGAAGAATCATCGTTATTATCATCAGTTTTTTTTCTAACATCGGCAACAACTGACGAAGACGAAACATTCACTTTTTCATTTTCTTCTCTACTAGTACTATCATCGATTTTCTTATCATTTTCAGTCTCATTTGGAACTTTTCTCCCTTTCTCTGGAACATCAATCTTATCCAATCCATCAGACGTCATGTCATTTTCTTCCTCAGAGGATGATGAAAAATTTCCATGTGATATTGTGGATTTTTCATTCTTACTATGAACAGTAGCAGTCTTAGTTCCATCAATTGTTCTCATGTTGACAGAATTTTTACATTTTCGTTTTGTTAATTTTTCACTGTCATCGGCTGCCTCAATCCAAGATCTTCTGTTCTTTTTATTATTTTCCACCGTTCTTTTATCTGTTGATATAGCAGTTGTATCTTGCAGCATTTCTTCCTCACGCTTTCTTCCTGGATTTACTTCCTCCGTTCTCGACATTGGAGAAGCTCGGCCGAGTTCCTCACGTGTATTACTCGAATGACTTTTGTCATGATCATCTGTTGCTGCTACTACTGCTACGCGTTCATTCTCTTTATCAGACTCATCAGAAAACATATCATTGGAAGACTCATCATTATTATTATTATTATTATTATTATTATTACTATTATCATTGTTTGAAAGTTTTTGATCTATTCTATGCAATGAATTATTCGAAACAATTGACTCGGCTGAAACTGGAGATGGTGGTAATTCAGGATCAATATTATTACCACCAGTTCCACATTTATTATTAACATCTTCATTTATTGGTGAAAGTGTTTTTTTTGTTTCTTTGATTTGTGTGAATATCTCATCACTCTCACAGCCAGAAACTTCTGGAGTTACATCCAGCGAGCCATTAGAAATTCTTGAAAATTCTCTCTTATCGTGATTAGTATCTTTCGTCTTCTCCTCATCATTATTATCATCATCATCATCATCATCATCACTCGACGATTGTGGTACAACTACTTTAGCATCATTTTTGCTCGTTGAACCATATTTAATTGGTCTTGGCGAATCATCAATACTTGTTAAATTGATAAAGATGTTTTTTATTTTCGTTTTATCACACCAAACGCCAAATTTAGTGATCAATTTTTTCTCATTATTATCCATGTTTTGTCTCAATGAAAACATTGTATTTTTACATTCAGCTATCAATTTCGTTGCATCTAATGATTTCATTGAATCTTTCATTGCATAATGCCTCTGTAATTGATCAGCTGCATCAGACATTCTTTTAGATGTTGTCTTTAATTCTTTGAGAAATTCAGAAACATGATTTTTCAATGAAAATGTCTGTTGCTTTGTTAAAGTTTTATCTTCATGATTTTTTATATCTGGTGAATGGGTATAATCCTTTTCACCGATTGATAATCTCTGAAGTGGCACATAACTCTCTCTAATTAATTTCGTTTGCGTAAATTCCTTTCCAGAACTCGAATCTGAATTTTCACGTCTTAGTGCAAGCAGTGATGATGATGATTTCTGTTCTAAGGGTGGTTTTTTCAATTCAGATGATAATGATGATGTACGTGTAGTAGTAGTAGTAGTACTTGATATTTGTGTATTTGATGTTTTACTCGAATGTTCACTCAATTCTGGACTAATACTTCTACCCATGGAGGAACTTCTATCTGTTGAAATTTTACGTTTCTGTAATAATTTCTGACTCTTCTCCTTTTTCTTGTTCTTCTTCGCTATTTTTTTAACTGGCAATATTTCTATTTCATCTTCTGAATCTTCTTCAGCTTCTTGAGGATCTGATGATCTTGATACACTACGACTACTAGTTCTAGTTCTTCGTACACTCGTCATACTCGATGATTTCATAGTTCTTCTCGATTTTATGGTATTCTTTAAATTGGCTTTTTGTATTTTCATTATATCCTCAATGTCGTCATCTTCAGATGAATCTGCCTGTACCAATTTTTGTCTTTTTCTCCTTCTGAAACAACAATTTTTTTTTGTCCCCAATCCAAAAATTTTCTTTTTACTTTTGCAGTACTTTTCAGCTTGCATGCATGTTTCAGAGCTTCTCTTTATTTCGTTTCTCTTTTATTTTTTTCTTTTTTCATTGGTACGGTTATTTGGAAGTTCAATCGTTCTTTTCTTCCGCAATTCTCATTGAATTTTCAAACTTCTTTTTTTTTTTTTTTGTATCGTTTGATGAATACACTTTTTATCACTTGGATGAATACTCTATGATAATAGACGAGGTAAAATCGTGATTAATTGAAAGAAAAAATTATGAATTTTTTAATATTTAATATAGGCAACAGCAAACATGCTTGTTAAATTTGCAGTTCCATGAATTTCTATAGGTCATTTGGTTTTAAATAATAAGCCATAATCTACTGAGAATTGTGAGTTGTGTCTATATGTGTGAATGTGTACTAACAATATGCGGGAACTGATTGGTAAAAAAAAAAGGAAAAAAAAAGAAATTTGAAATTTCAATGTTTGATTCTGATTCTTTGCATTCCATATAAACACCGATACAAATGAAATTCGAAAAATATAGAGGAGGTTGAAAGATTAAATGAGTGTGATTATTTACCTGGGAGATGCAGACAAGAGAGTTGCACAAGCGCCTCGTGCCTCCCACAAGGGATTTGTTTCACAGACATAACACTTCCATTTTGGTGTGTCTGCCAGCAGAAGTGAATTCGGTGCATTCCTTTTGATACAGTTCTATGTGTAAAAAAAATATCTATATATTATTAAATTTTCATGATTGATTTTGGAAATTTCATAGGAAAAAAGAATCTAATTCTCTCTTAATTTTTTTTCTGGAAATTCTACCAATAGTCTGCGAAATAATCTTGAAATTCAAAGAAGATCAGAACTGCACAAACCATAAAAGTTTCACGTTTCAAGAGTTTCAAGTATCATCATCGTCGTTTAGGAGGTCAAGTTAATCATAGGGGAAGATGGGGCAAAATGGACATCAGGAGTAAAATGGGCACATCTAAATTTTTAGGCAAATATTAGGGAAAACTCTTGAAATTAATAGAAATATTGGCGGTAGATTGTTTTCGATAATTTCATTGGAAAGCTGAGGGAATTTTAGGCGGGAAACAAGTGCTGGAATTAATTTTTTTGAATTTTTGGCGATTTTGACTTTTTTGAGCATTTTAGAGGGGTAAAACCCTCCCTTTTTTTAAAAATTTTCAGTTTCTTCAGAATATCTTCGGTTCTATTTGTCGAAGCGTAAAAATTCCGATTGGAGGTGAAAGGTGAGATCATTTGCCATCGATTTGTGGTGTTTTCAATTTAAAAATATCGATTTTCAATGTATTTATGGGCATTTTTGTAAATCAGTTTTGTAAAACAGTTTTTGGCCTATAACTATCCCAGAAATTGATATTTTTGAATTCAAAACCCTATAAATGGATGGGAAATGAGCTCACCTTTCATTTGAAACCAACCCTGAATTGCTACGACCAATAGAACCAGAGATATTTGCAAAAAACTGAAAATTTTCAAAAGAGCAACCGCTTTTACTCCTCAAAAATACCAAAAAATATCAAATTTTCAAAAAAATCGAAAAAAATAAATCTGACACTCATTTTCCGGTTAAAATTTCCTCAGCTTTTCAATAGGATCATCGAAAAAATTGATCCCTAACCGTTTCATTACAGTGTCCATTTTGCCCCACTCTCCCCTATATATTTTTTATTTTTTTTTATTTCAGAAACTCTATTATGCTTTGTTCAATTCTGGCGTTTTTTCTGTTTTTCATTTTACCTGACAGAATGAGTATGGACAGTTCTTCACTGGACATGGAAACAATGTCTGACATTGATCAGATCCGCACATGAGGCATTTTTTTTTCCATGCTTTAATCTTAGTTACAGTAGATTTGAGGAATTTGAACTGATCACTGCAAGGCTAAAAACATAATTCATTCATTTATTTGAATACAGAAGCAAATACAGAAATATTGAGAAATTAAGAAATAACGGATTCCTTGTGGCAATTAGACATAAAAATTTGTAAAAAAAAATTATTTTGATGGAAATTCAAAGAGCTAGAACTTGGAAAAACTAAACTTCGATAATAGGATTACATTAACTAAATTGAAAAATCATCACATTTCATTTTTTTTTTCATTCAAGTATGGAATTATTAGTAAACTGAATAAAAATTCTTATGGTTTTAACGAGGCTTCATTGTGAACTTGAAAACCTCATTCAATTATTTCACCTGTGTATACCCACAACTTGTATATTTACCTAATTATTCTAACAATTAATTGAATAATTAATAACCAAATCTCAGCTGAATACCTGACACTGTAGAGTTCCCAGGAATGGATGTGAAGAATAGTTGTCAGCATCATAACTGATTCGATTTCCACATGATGAACAGAACAAATCCCTTTTCTTCACTGAACTTATACCTGTAAGGCAAGAAAAAATTATCTTCACAAGAAAAAAAAACAACATTTGGAGAAAAAAAAAAAGGAGACGAAACGTCGTATTAATTTACCAGGATAATACTTGTCTCGATATTTAGTCTCTTCGGGAGTGACGATTGCCTCTGGCATCTGCAATGGAATTCAAAAGACAATGAGAGAATTCATGTGAATAATTTCTATAATGCGTAAAAAAAAAAAATATTTTTATTTTTCAGGTCTATTTACATTCGTTCCCATTGTGTCTGTCGATGCTTGCCACTACCCGCCAGATTCCACAAGCGATATAGAACCTTGTTGGGGTTACGTTAAATTTCGCGAAAAATAAACCACCAAATGTTTTAAAATTGAATTATTGTTATTATTAAGTATAATTTGAACAATTCAATTTATTATTTTTTTTCATTAGTAAAAGTGGAGGAACGATGATACTGTTTGTCGCAGTTTATAAGCTTTTTATTCTATCGTCGAAAAATTGATTGATATTATAGTACTTGAGATTCCGTGTGCTTCTCTCTTTTTTTTTCGCTCCAACTGACGGCCATGTTTGCTTGGAAACGGTATGTGATATCAGCGCCACCAGCATATCTTTTTGTTTTTTCTCCCCAAAAAGAATGAAATTTCTGGCTAGTTTTTAATTATTTTATAATGAAAATGATTTGATAATTATTGTTGAATTTTTGATTGATGAATTTGATTAAGATATTCTTTTATTATTGTATTCCTTGCATTAAAAAAACTCGTTACAACCACTGCGCATGTGCAGCTTTTATTGGAAAATGGCGGGAAATTTTTTTATATCAATTGAGAAATTCTATTATGAGAATAGGCTTGGAAAAGAATCTCATACAGCTACAAAAATTATACTATGTCAATTATAATTCAAAAAAATACTAGCAATTTATTGCACAGAATTTTTCTTTTATTTTCCTCAAAGACTAAAAAAAGAATAATAATAGTTTACAGTCGTTTCTCTTTATTTTTCACTTATATCATCGTAAATAAAAATTTAGTGAAATACTTTATCATAACACTGCTGACATTGATCATCATCATCATCATACCACCACTATTAGAAGCTATATATAAATAATATAATTTACATGTAAAAAAATCGTAAAAATCAGTATGACTGAATTTATAAATTATTCAGGAGTCTTTTGTGACAATATACTTGGAGAAATTACAAAGTATGCACTCCCAATAATGTAAGAGTTTATCCATTGAGCTCAGTGCACGAGACATCAAAGCCTAATTTCAACTGTTTCTAAGTAAACTTTAATTATATTTATTTAATTTATGTTCATTGATTAATTTTTAGTAATTCACACGTTAGCAATATGACTATCGTGGATAGTCTCTTTCAAGCAATTTGAATACAATTTTATCATCATTTTATAATTGCAATAACGTAGCAAAAATGAGTGATGCAGTCGGAGCAATTTTTTTTCTCCAATTAAATTATGAAGATCATATTGGAAAGATTGAAATTTCAATTACAACTTTGTAATAATTTAATGATTTTAATCATTTAATTACTCTAGCAGTGACAATATTATTTATATGTCAATTAGAAGAGAATTATATCATCGCCTTGGTAACAAATGGTCGCAAGTGCTAAAAACTCGAGAATAAAAACCAACAAGTCGCGTCTCCGCAAACCACTTTTAAAACTTATTTCATGACATGCTGGATATTTTTTTCTCCTATAAATTTCAACAACACAATGACGCCACTACACAATGTAAAAGTGAAAAAACCTTATTCCCACCTTTACGTTTGATAACGTTTGTCCTGTTTTTTAATTCAGGGAAAAATTAATACCGCTCGTGCGTTTGTTTGTTTTCAGGATTTTTTAATATCGGGGCAAGTGGAGAAAAATGGACATTAGAATGCAACGGGTCGAGATAGATTTTTTCTGATGATTCCATTGACATGCTGAGAAAATTGTGCTCTCGCGACCATTTTTTACGAAGGCGACAATATTATTACTATGATTTGCACAAGACGGAAGTACAATTTTTTCATTATTATTTCATTTTTTTCCTCTCTTTGTATTTCACAAAATTAGGAAATTTTTAATCCCAAGTATTTTATTTTTTGCCCCTAGGAACAATTAAAAAATGAGAATCACCATTACTTGTACATAATCACAAGTGGCAGTCAATGTAGTTTATAATTATGCCTACATAATACTTCTAATGTTAACAACAGTAGAAGTGAACACTTTAAGTTAAATTCACCTATTGAATTTTTTTTTTTTTCCTTCCATATTTTTGAATATTTCAAGTCGAGTGGAATGATGAAAATTTAGGTGGGAAAATCAGCTTCAAGATTTTTTCAATCCTCAGCTCGTCACTCGTTCCAAAGAAAAGGAATTTTTTTTTCTATTGATAAATTTTAATTTAAAAAATAAATTTTCAAATATTCAACCAAAATCATTAGAAAAAAGAAGTAACCACTTTTCATTACTTCATGGTAATCGATATCTTCATGAGATACGATTTCCATTAAATCCCCCTTGATCAATTCGAATGACTTGTGTTTAATAATTATTACTCGCTTGCAACAACGACTTGATTTTCATTTTAGTTCATCATTCCATTATTTTTTGGATTAATCCACTCGTGGTATATACTCGCCGAGTAGTAGTACATTTGCCCAATTGTAATTATTATTTGTCATGGGAACATACTTGGCTTTGAATTCAGTCTTAAAATCATTTCCCCTTAAAACTCCCATAATGGATAAAATTTATAATTCATTTTATCCGCCAGCAGTCTTTCCATTTGTGCAACGCATCAATTTTTCGTCACATTATTATGGATACTTGATGATTGCACCGTGCTGCTTGGACATACATTGCACTATTATTGAAATTTGATTAGAAAATCGTCCATATATAATAGATTAGTAATCATTTTCCTCTTTCATCAATGAATATTGTGTGATTCATTGAATTGTAATAATATTTTTATTAATTAAGATTCAATATTTTTACCGAAATAATTGATTGTTTATCGTCGTTGATTGATTGACATTTGCCTTGGTAGTTGCATGATTATCCTGATAATGCTTCCATAGTGTTGTTACATTGCTTGCTTGGGCACCACATCCGGGTATTTTGCATCTAAAAAAAAAAATTATTCATTGAAAAATCATTAAAAACTTGATTTCTGACCCCAAAATAATTTCTGCTTTTTTTTTTCTTCTCAATACCTTGGAATGTAATCAAGCCAAGGAGCTGTACCGGTACAATTTAAATTCATCTTTATAAATTTTCGAGACTTACGAAAAAAAAAAGAAAGAAAGAAAGAGAAGATTTTAATAAAAAAAAGAGAACTTACAAGAAGAAACTAACAGTAGTCGCCGCTGCTTTCCCTTTATTCCCTTTATTACCTGCTACTAATTTATTCATTTTATTAAGAGAATTATTATCCTGGACCTTGTGACTATCCTGATGATGCCTATAATGAGATATGTACTTGTATGTTTTACCACAACCATTAATCTCACATTTGTATGGTTGTGATTCCTGTTTATATCTTGACATTCTTTGCTTTTTTGGTGTATACTCTTCGTCTTCACTGCGATTACCATTATTATCAGCATTATTACCAGATTCAATTTTTTTAGTTTCACCTTCAAGACCACTTCTGAATACACTCTCCAAATTACCAAGATCAATTCTATGCTCTTGTATTTTTTCTTCATGACTATCAAATAATATTTCATCATTATCATTTTTTGCATTATCATCATAAATATTAATATAATAATCATCATCATTTGTCTCATTGACACATGATTTTTTAATAAAATCACTTGAACTATAATCATCAATTTCCTTATTTTCACCAGTGATTTTATCATCACTATCATTATTTATTATCAGTCTTTCATCACTATTATTACTCAGATATAATTCATTACTTTGAGTTATCTTTGGTGTAATTATTATGTAATTATTACTTTTACGTGTTCCACCAATATTCCTTTTAATTAATCTATTTTTTTTCTTTTCACGCTCAATAGAATTATCATCATCATTTTGTATAAGTTCTTCATCTTCTAACTCTTCTTCGTCATCATCATCGGCGGCAACGGTGGTGGCGGTGGCGGCAGTGGTTTTTGACAATGTTTCTTCTTCTCCATCAATTTGTGTGTTAACGGCAGCGGCAGCAGGACCTTCAAAACAAATTATTTCAGGCTCGGTTGGCAGTGTTGGTGGTTGTCTATGAGAATTTTCAATGTGTTCCTCGAGATTTCCACTAGTTGTATGTAATGATCCACAGCTTGTGTAAGGACACACAAATAAATTTGTCTCATTGCTATGGAACTCCTGGTAGTGACGCCACATTGTACCTGGATCTGATAATTCTTTGCCACAACCTGGTTCACGACATCTGGGGAATGTTTGAAAATACATTTTTTTTGCAAGTGATAAATTTGAGCTGTAAAGTTTTTTTTTTACTTTGGATGATTTTTACATCGTGTAACATTCAAAAATGCATTTCAACACCTTTTCTTGATTGATGAAAAAAAAAAACAAAGTTACCAATAAAATTGAAGGCTTTGTCGTTATGTTGTCATACTAAAAATAATAAGAGGCACAAGGCATTGTGCACTATTGAGTTACAAATCGAAAATCATCCATGAACTACTCAGAGAAAAGTTTATCGATATTGATCTTTGAAAGAATTACATGAATCGAATTTTCAACTCCTCGAGCGCCTCGTGCGTCTTGAATTCGTCCTGATTCGTGAATATCTTTCCACATCCTTTCTGTTTACATGTAAAGATCTCCTGAAAATTTAAAAAATCTAAGTATTTTTCCACCATCAAAATTCAAGTTTTTTCTCTCTTTTTCAGCATTTCTTATTATTATTTTTTTTGAAGAATTCACTTTTCTCAACATATCTTTGATTCTATTAATCGTAGCGTGAGAATTCCGAATGGAGATGAGAGGTGAGATCATTCGCCATTGATTTATGGGGTTTTCAATTCAAAAATATCGATTTTCAAGGTATTTATGGATACTATTGTGAAAATCAGTCTTTGCCCCATAACTATCTCGAAAATTGATATTTTTAAATTCAAAACCTCATAAATCGATGGCAAAACGATCTCACCTTTCATCTCCATTCGGAATTTTTTACGCTATGACTAATAGCACCGGAGATACGTTGAAAAAAGTGAATTTCTTCAAAAATGGGAAAGAGTACCCCTTCAAACCTTGACCAAAAAATTGGATTTCTAAAAAATTCAAAAAAATCATTTCTGACACATGATTTCCACCGCAAATTCCCTCAACTTTTCAATGAAATGGCGAGAGAAACAATATCTCTGATATTTCTATCAATTTCAAGAGTTTTTCATAATATAGACATTAAAAACTCAACTGTATCCGTTTTACTCCTCATGTCTGTTTTGCCCCACCTTCCCCTAAACAAGTAGTTCCCCATTGGATGTACTTTTCACCATTTTTTCCTTCCAGTAAAAACCAGTAAAAAAGACGTAAATGCTGAAGATACGACTCTCTGTTAGTAATTCGTGGCACTTACGACCGTGCAAGAAAAGGCCATGGAAATCCTTGAAAATCGAGTCAGAATGTATTCGAAATAGGTTTTTCCTTTCTTGATTTCATTGAAGAGTTGAGAGAATGTTCGTTGGAGAATGTTTTTGTCAGAGTGAACTTGTGAGGATTTATTGAAAATGTAATTCATTCAGGCCGCAAATTAAAGCTCTATTGCCTTTTACGAAAAAGTATGAACAAAAGGAACAACACCCCTCCCCCCCCCCCCCCCCTCCCTTGCCAGTGAAGTGAGATGAAGAGTGGAATATTTTGTTTCGAATCCCTGGAATGTTTTGGATTAGAGGCCAATGACCTCAAGAGAAGCATCAATGGCGGTGTCGTTGAAAAAGGGGGAGAACTAGCTGTGAGACTATTGAAAGATACAATACAGAATGATACGTAAAAAAGTGCATTAGTACCTTTTTTGGTGCAATTTCCTCAATTGTCCGATTTCTCGATACAAATCTTATGACACTGACCTCAGTTGGTCTATCAGGGCACTCAGTGCCCTGTCCCATGATTCCTTGAGGAGGAAAATCCTGAAAACTCCAAAAATTAAGAAAAAACATATCACTTGACATTTGACATAACTTGATTAACTGATTAATTAAATCCTCAAGTCCATGCCAAATCATATCGATGCCATTGTATTTGTGTATGCACAAGGCACAAATGCATAGCAATTAATGAATGGTGAGAGAAAAAAAATTATGTAATTTTTCATTTATAGTAATAATTTGATAATTCCAGATAACTACTCACTTTATATTGCTCACTTTATTCACTCGCCATTCCAATTTTAAATATCAATCATTTCTACATTTATTTAGGAATCTAATGGTGAAGAACAAAAAAAAACAGTAACTTGTTGTCATGTCAGTGCGTCCGTGCGATTGTTTGTAGTTTATTGAGCTTTTTTCTTCTAGGATGAGAGCCGCTGGTTAAACACACGGGGGCTGGGTCCACCACCACCACCGCCGCCACCGGAGAGAGCTCTCTCTGCACCGCAAGCGTCATGATCCGCGCACTATCCAATGAAAGATAGTCATTTAATAAATAATTATTATTATCTCAATATTTGAATCTTATTGAGGGCATGTGAATTGAAAAATCTTTTTTTTTTATAATTTCATAAACAATAAAAGAATTGAGTTCGCATTAACTCTATGCTGTGCACAATAAAGGTTGAAAAATAGATTGAATAATGGAGTTTATTCCAACGAGATGATTTGAATTTCCCGGATTATCAATGTGAATTTTGCGCATGCGCACAGCCGCCTGAGAGAGGAAAGATAGAAGAATCGGGTACTCGCTCGATTCGAAAAAATGAAGAGAGAGAACGAAAAAAGTTCCAACGTCTTTTGACGTGTGTTGTTTTTTTTTTCTTCAGCTCTCAGAAGAAGACGTGAGGTGAAAAAAAAAAGATTAAAACATACAATTGTTGCGCTGTTAACGCTGTGTGACAGGTGAGCCTTAAATTAACCTGTCAAGTGTTTGTTGTAGTTAGAAAAGCTAAAAAAGAACGCGTGGATAATCCTGGCAATCCTGGCTCGTTATTTGTCTCCAAGTTATTGGCGACGAAATGACAGCAGCAGTATGGGCGAGACAGAAGAGATCATTGATGATGACAACAAAACGCAACAGATAAATGAAAATAAAATTCACAATACAAACATAAATGCTGTTTATCATGCTGTTTATGTACCGCCAACAGACATCAAGGAGAATACTGAAGGTCAATACCAAAATTTAATTTAATTGTCAAGAAAATCAAAAAGTATCAATTTACCGTTTTTTTAAGGTTATATTCAATGAATAATAAAACATTGCTTTTTTATTTTTATTTTTTCCATCCAGATTCAGTCCATGTGTATACAGATAAGAAAGAAGCACTGACTGTCATAAAATCCTTTCGTAATGGTCGATTGAAAACATTCAAATCTTTGTCAGAGGCTGAGAAATTTGCCAAACATGGCTACCAGCAGGAGGATAATGCCAATAAAATTCCAAAAATTCAAATTAATTCAATTAATGCTGAGGAAAAATCAAGTTCTTTCAAGGCACCAAAACCACAGGAACTCGTTGGCTTTAGAAAAATAATTGAGAGTGGAGATGTGGCTTGTGTTGTACGAATGGCCTGGGAAAATCCTAGGTATCTCATCTCTAGCGGTGATACACCGGCAATTCTTCAGGAAGGCTGCCGATTCAATGCCCTTCATGTGGCATCATTCAAATGCTCAAATGACGTGAAAATGTCTGAAACTATATTAGAAATAGTTAGTGATCCTAAATTTGTTGAATTACTTTATGGAAAAGGTGATAAAGAGACCTGCAACACAACAGCAAAGATTTGGTTGGATCTGTACTTAAATACTCCGGACAAGGGCCTAAATGAAACGCCTCTGCATTTTGCAGCTAAATTTGGAAGAAAAGAAGTGGTGAAACTTCTTTTGTCCTATCCCCAGTGCCTGAAAACAGTGAGAAATAAATATAATCAAACACCACTCCAGGTGGTGTGCTCGAGAAAAGGACAGGAGGATGAAAATCTGGCCAAGGAAATAATGATGCTTTTTGAGGAACAGTATTACGTTCCAGTACTTAGGGCAGAAGATAACTCACTGCAGCCTATGATTGGCCAGCCATTTTCACCATCATCAAGTCCACCAAGGAATAATATTGATCCATTATCGCCACGTCTTGAGGTTAAAGCAATAGCTGGACCAATGACAAAGCCCCAGGCAGTTGAATTCAGAAGAATATGGAAGACACCCCCAAGAATACCAAGAACACCAAATAAGAATGACTCTGCTAACAATGCTGATACATCGTTTAGTTTTACAAGTCCAAGAGCTCCAAGAGATCTTGGATTGAGACTACAAGACACTGAGAAAGGCCTTGAATCAGCTGGAAGAGAACTCGCTGAAGAGTATCATGTGCCTTGGAAAGAATTTTGGCCTTTTCTAAATAATTTTACAGATCTCAGATGCACTGAGGGACTCTCTGCACTTGAGCAACACTTGAAACAACGTTCTTCTGCAATTATTATTAAGAAAAAACAAGAGACTGCTGGTGGTGGTGGTGATGGTAATAGTAGTAGAAGAAGATTAGTCAAAGAGACTGGGGATGACAATGAGGAAGCAGCATTTTCTATTGCCCTTCATGAAGAATCAGATTATATGGATGTGTTGATAAGGCAATTGGAAATGTGCTCATTAGATAGAAGAACCAATAGCAAGAGCCTTGATTCTGATATAGATGAAACTTTTGAGACACCACCAGAAACACCAATCGAGTTGTCAGATACAGAATCAGATAATGATGATGATTATAGTTTAGCGGAAGAAGATGCCTTTGTTGTTAATAATATTTTTATTGATGGTGAATTACCAGGAAAAACAGATTTAGCTGTTTTGAATGCAATTCCTGATATCATTCATGCCGAACTTTATCCATACATCTATAGATGGAAGCACGAGGTGATTTTAGCTAAAAGAAGAAATCACATTCTCTCCAGCACACCCAGAAGAAGACTACTTCTTACACCAGAAAAATAATCAAGTTTTTTGTTTCATCTCGAACATCTATTGGAAAAAAGAAAAAAAAATTGTAGCTTTGATAAGCTGTAACTCTCAACTTTGCCAAGTTTTTCATTCCTAGATAGTAAATAATTAATATAAATCTTTTCTTCTGTATTTTTAAGGAAAAAAAAATGTAGGATGTAAAAAGTCTATTTTTGAAGAAAAATATTTTGTAATAATTGAGAGATGGAAGATCTGACTTTTTCATTTTTTTTTTTTTTTGACTTATGTGAATTTTTTAACTCTAGATAAATAGTGAGAATCCGCGATTGAATACATCAGATATTTGCAAAATTTTGATTCGAAGTAAACAGAATTGACAGAACAAAGAACTCTAAGGGAAAATGATGCCCAATTCAAATAAAATTCCATAACAAAACTTTAATATTGTTAAGTAAAGTAAATTTTCAATCCCTCTTAATTGCGCGCGGTTTCAAAGTCAAATTCTCAAATTTATTTCGAAAAATTTGAATGTTTTAAAAGAATCAAAACTTTAAAATCATCTGAAAATTCAAAAATAAAAATGTTGGAGTAAGTTAAAAATGTATGAAAAATCATTTATATAACTATTTTTATCCTCGAAACACTGTAAATTAATGTTTCAATTCCCAAAAGTTTTTTTCTCTTTTCATAAAGAAATAAAATGAATGAAGACTCGAGTTTTTTTTTAATTCTTCGCACTTTATTCACAATAGTGGATTACATGTGATATTTATACTTGATGCACATTAACCCCATATGTATTTATACTGGTGCATACAATATGTAACGAATTTCCTCAATGTTCTCAATCATTTTTACTTGATTGAATAATATGTAATTTCTTTTTCTTTTAGCACGAATAATTTCTCTTTACAGAATTACAGAATTATCAGGATCAAGCATTTATTGATGTAGTTGATGGTGGTGTTTGCTTCAATTGTAGAATAATTGAACGCATCCTGGAGACGTCCTTTGATATTCTTGATGATTTTGGATTGAAATCGCATAGTTTAGCGATACGTTCCCATTCAGTACCAGGCTCTACTTCGTCTGCCTCGGCTACAAACTGCTTCTCAGCATTCCTATTCAATAGGGTTTTTTTTTCTTTACTATAAAAAATGCTATTTGGTATATTTTTAAAAGATATTTCATGCCATAAATGCAAAGGCATCAATTATTTATCTCGCAAGTCAATACTGAAGTGGCAAAACAAAATAAAAATACCTAATTTAATTAGCTCCTTAGCTATGGTAGTACTGATATGGCAAAAGTTTTTGATTAATGGCACCTGACTATGTCTTACGACATAGCAAACTCATTATTACAAAGAGTACTCGAAAAAGTCGAATTACATCTTGACAGCGAGATTATCTCTTAGAAATTTCGAGAGATTCAGCAGAGAATCATTTCCATGTAAAATGGATAATCTGTCTCGTTTTAGCACTTCAATATTGGTCAATTCTACTATTCTTCTATTATTATTATTTTGGTTGAATACATAACATTGAGTGTAGCGGCGATGATTGTGATGTGTGTGAGGTACGTATAAGCAATAGTTTCTCGGAGGAAAGAAAAATGAATAATTTTCACCACTAATTGTGAATGTGAAAAATTAAAAATTAAAAAATAAACTGCTTTGTTGCTGTTCTGTCGAATCATCATGCGCGCAATTCGTCAAGCATTCTCATTTTCATTCTAAACACGAATGCACTTTATCCAATTCGTTGAAATTATTGTGTGGTAGATGTCATGAGAAACATCATGAATTCACCTTTCCAAGATATCGACTAAACGTGATATTTTCAATGATGATTTTTTTTTGGTTCTATTTTTTTATTATTTGAACGGAATAATTTTTTTTTTCAATGTTCTTCCATACTATAGAATATTTTAATTTGCTGTGCATGATGTATATTATAATGATCTAGTTTACTATTGAATTGACAATTCTACGTAATCGTAAAATCGTATCATGAAACATGCTCTGTATATATTATAATGATGCTGAAGAAAGAATATATTGGTTCAAAAACTTACTTGGCTGATTCCCTAAGAAGCAGAATGAGAATAATAGAATTTTCTCTTTAGAGTTAAAAAAAAATTACAATTTATCAAGAAGAAACACGCGCAATTGGCAGATTGACTTTTACAAATTGCAAAAATATGAATATTATCCGAAATTCAATTTGTCTTTCAATTCTTTCTTAGTTTAGCTTTACAACATTAGCTTGACACAATAAATCAAATTTTTACGGAATGGAATGGCGAAATAGGCAACATTAAAAATCCATAAAATATTCTTTGCTTTTATCTTTAAAACAATTGAATAAGAAAATTTAATTACCTATTTGTTGCCTTTGTTTTGCTTGTTGTTTCAGCATGATGTTTGTACCATTCCTCTAATTCTTTTTTAGCAGCCTCCCGCCATTCCTCTTTCTTTGTCTCTTCTTCAGCGTCTTCATTTTGAATAGGGAAACAATACGTTAATAAATTTTTATTTCCTGTCGATTTTTTTTTCCATATATATATCGCTCAGAAAGCGACACTTGCAAAAAAAAATCTTTGTAAAAAAACATTATTTTTCCATTTGATTTACCTTTTTCTTCTAATCTGGCAACTTGCTCTTCTCGCCATTTTTTAATTTTCTCTGGTTCCTCCTTGGGAATGGCCGGAATAGTTACTATTGGATCTAAATAAGAATATCAAAAAATCAATGGAGAATAAAATTAGAGTATCGAATGAAAAACAGAAATGAATACACTAGAATTTAACTAAATAATATAAATGAATAAATGATAATCCTGTATTCTGACCTGAAGCTGAAAACTCTGAATCAGTAGGCTGCTCGATGGTATTTATCATCTCGAAACTTCCGGTACCATTTCCACCGGACTCGACTGTCATATTTTCAAAGTTTCCAGACAAATCATCTATTGTTGTTTCAATTTTAAAAAAAAATAAAAAAGAAACAAATAAAAAATAAGAAAAACACAAAGTAAATTGAAGTAAAATGATTGGATTGAAAGTAAAGTAGAAAACCTTACAACTAATTGTTTTTTCTTTTTTTTTTAAACCAGGAAATTTGAAAAATAAAATTTGAGAGAAATAAAATTCTCTATTTTTCATGGAATCAACAGTTACAGTTTATTCACCTTCAATAATTGCAGTTGAAACTGGTGTTGGTATTGGTACACTCATAGCAACTGGAGGAATTTCATCCTCAAGACCAGCTAATTGATCTTGTTCACGTGCCAAAAAATCAGCAGCTGGATCCACGTCATTGTCATTGGTAAAGTTATCACCAAAACCGTCCATTATAATACCTTAAATGATTCAAGTTTCTTCTTATACCTATAAAACTAGTTTATTAGGCGAGGGTGGGGCAAAATGGACACTATAATGGAACGGTTAGAGATGGATTTTTTTCAATGATTCTATTGAAAAGCTGAGGAAATTTTAGCCGGAAAACGAGTGTCAGATGTATTTTTTTCGTTTTTTCTTGAAAATTCTATATTTTTCGGTATTTTTGAGGGGTAGAAGCCTTTCCTTTTTTGAAAATTTTCAGTTTTTTGCAAATGTCTCTGGTTCTATTGGTCGTAGCAACTTGGAGTTGGTTTCAAATGAAAGATGAGCTCATTTCTCATTGATTATTGAGGTTTTGAATTCAAAAATATCAATTTTTGGTATATTTATAGGCCAAAAACTGTTTCACAAAAATGCCCATAAATACATTAAAAATCGATTTTTTTTAAATTGAAAACCTTAGGAATCAATGACAAATGATCTCATCTCTCACCTCCTATCGGAATTTTTACGCTACGACAAATAGAACTGAAGATATTTTCAAAAAACTGAAAATTTTCAAAAAAAAGAAGAGTTTTACCTCTCTAGAATGCTCAAAAAAGTGAAAATTTTCATAACTATGTAGAAATTCAGTTAATTGGGAATAATAAAGTAACCTAAAAAATTCTATGAAAAATCAATGCACTTGAAACCGAGAAGTATGAAAAAATAAATAAAAAATTCCTCGCACAATTCTCTAAAGACAGAATTTATAAAAGTACCTTACTTTGTTCGGAATGCCTATGAAGCCTTGGAAACTAATTAATTCTTCGATTTACACTCTGGTGCCTCCCCTTTTTTTTCAATAAATACCACCGTTTAATGTCAACGTCAAGATGATAGGATGTATGGACGACGACGTCAATCAATTTTTCACTTGGTCGATTCTAAAAAAATCTACTTTACCGTTCTCCGGTGTGGAAAACTGTACGAGATTCGAAAAAATAAATTCTTGAAAAGAATATTGAGAAATTCTGCGTTGAAAACCAATAAAATATAATTTCATAAAGCATAATCAAAATAAAATTACTGAGAAGTGAGAAAAAAGAGTAAAAAGATGAGTAAAATTTACATTGCCACGCTCTTTTAGGAAGTATAGGGGTAAAATGGACACATTTGAGTTTTTATGCATATATTATGAAAAATTCTTTAAATGAATGAAAATATTGAAGATGGATTATTTTCAATGATTCCATCGGAAAGCTGAAGAAATTTTAGTCGAGAAACATGTGCCAGAATCGATTTTTTTCAATTTTTTGAGAATTCGATTTTTTCTGGCATTTTTGAGGGGTAAAAGCCTTTCGATTCTGGCACATGTTTTTAACTAAAATTTCTCATTTTTTTCCAACAATTTACGAGTAACCGTACAAGAATAACAAGAAAAGTACTAATTTGAATTAGAAGGAAAAAAGGAAAATATTAATTAATAATTTTGGTTGCAGAGATTAAGCTACATATAATCCTTTATTCACATAAATTTTTCATATTCTCTCCCCAATTGGCTGCACATAATATGCAAAATCATTCAAAATTTACCTTGAAATTTCTAGAACATCAGGATTACATACACAGCTTATAGAATTTATAATTTAGGATTTCTCTTCTAAAAAAAATCTTTTTTTTCTCCGTAACACATTTATCAAGTGATGTTCATTGTATTATAGTATTGAAGAAAGGAAGAAATTTCTCAACAGGTTTCCGCAAAAAAAGATTAACAATTGTACAAAGTTGCCAGAATCGATCACCAATTGTTAATGAAGTTCAATAGATTTTCCATTTTTTCTTCCATTTGAATAAATAAAACGCAATTATAGTTCTTAATGGAATTGATTTGGAATTAATCTGTTCCCCCTTCATTTTAGCGAAAAAAAAAATTCTATCACATTTTAATGTGTGTGTCTACTGTTATAAAAATAAGAGGAGGAATTCTAATATCGAATTCATAATAAATTATAAAAATATTATATGATAAAAAAAATACAGTTTTGACATTCTATCTTCATCTTGACTGGAAATGTGATTTTATATGTTCTCCTCTTCAGTAATTATTATTTTTTCTTTATAGAGGAATGTGAGGTAAAATGAACATTCCAATGTGAAACGGCTAGAGATGAATTTTCTTTTGAACGGTTCCCCAGATTGACGAAAGCTGAGAAAATTTCTGGTGGGATAGCAGATTTTTTTTTTATTTTTTAAAAATTCTACTTTCTTGGCCACGAATAGTAGGAAGGCTCAAACTTTTCACATTTTTCATTTTTTCTGCTTTTTCAGAGTGATATCTCTGGTTCTTGCCCTAAAAGTATCTCGTCGAAAATCAATCATTTTTTGTAAAACACCGCATGAATTGATGTCAAATGATTTGACCTTTCATTCAAGACCAACTCCAAGTAATGTATTAATTCTCATTAATGGATTTTAACTTGTGTATTTCTGAGTATGTTATTCAACAGGAATTTCATCAATCTGGAATCATCAAGAAAAAACTTGACAGCATTTTCGAGCTGAGCTTTAGCGACTAAAACTGAAATGTTTCCACTTTTCCTTATGATAACAAAAAAATAAAAGACGAAAATCATTGTTCTTTTCATTTATTCATTCATGCAAAAAATAGAAAAGTATCTCGTGGCCATTAAAAAAAAAATCACTCTGCCCTTTCATACTACAAATTAAAAACAAAAAAAGATGATTTATAATTATTATAAAAATACTAACAAATTCTAGCCAACTTGTGGTTGATTTTATCGCACATGAAATCCCAGAAGAATTTCATTAATTTATCAGTTTTTTTTTTTTCAATTATTCACTCCAAAAGTGATTGTATGAAAAACAAAAAAAATTCTACCAAATCCGTAGGATGAGAAAAAAAATTGGATTAAATAATGTTCAACAATTCAGTTTTTTTCTAGAAAAGACATTTTTCGTACTTGAATTTTACGGCTTTCACTAAAAAAAAAAAAATTCAGTTACTCTAGGCTCTTTCTCCGCATACAGCGCATCAGTCTTGCCCACAATCCCCTCCTCCTCATCCTCCTGAGAATGAATTCCCATGCTGATTGTATGAAGGAGGTTCGTTAATTTATGGAAATTCCTCTTTCTCGAATCTTGTAAATAAAAAGATTTTGGACGAGTAGTGGTAGTGATGGTGGTGATGGAATTCAGGCACTCTCTGAAGAATCGTCCTCGTAGGAGAAGACATCTGTACTGCGAGGAAGGAGTAGAGCCACGTGTCCATATTTACTAGTTTTATATTTTTCTTGAATTGCCTGTTGCTGTATATTGGCAGCATTAGAAAATGTTTTGCTCAAGTATCCAATACATCCTTTGAGCTCATGAAAGTTGTAACCAGTTGATAATTCAAGCTCATGGGGCCAAACCTCCTCCTGGAGTGTATGACGAGCAACGGCAATAGCTGAAGCTGCCAAATGGCTTGGTAAGTACTGGAGATAGGGATCAGCCTCTAACATGGACAATTCACACAGATACATTGCTAAAAATAATATTTTCTCCGATAAATTATTGCTTATACAATAATCACGTAGAAATGCAAGAGGTGTTGGTACAGTCAAATCAAATGACAAAACTCTAAGTATCAAGTGCTCCATTCTTAAAACTTGTTTTTTTGTATATGTATCATCAGTTATGTATACAAATTCACCAACATCTGGTGGATAAATTTCTTCGTATTTAGCAGCAATAAACATTGCTGCTGTACCAACTAATTGTAATTTTGCTCTAACAACACTCATGTATGATAAAAATCTGTCGATGTATGATACAGCTAGATAGAGTGTTTCAGTATGTAAACGATATTCTTCAGCTACTTCAACGAGCCAATCAACTAAAATGGCTCTCATTGAGTACGTTATGTCTGGTTGTTTCTTCATGTAGCCTGGTTTTGGCCTGTGTTGTGTCTAAAAGATGAGAGACAAGAGGAAGAATAAAGTAAAGAGATAAATTTTCATTCCAGCTTGACAATTAATAATAAAGAAAAACAAACAAAAATTTATTTAATTTTATTCTATAGTTACCTCTGCAACTCTCAGATAATTGTAGATATCAGCCCTGTACTCATCGACATCATAAAAATTACTCTTGGAAACTTTAGTGGCTTCTCGTTTTGCTCGAAGATCTTTTTTCCCCGAATCATTGATACAAATTGATTTTTCCAAGGACATGGGACTACCACCTTGTTTAATCTGTGATGATAATTCACGTTCTTCACGTTTTTTTGCATTTTCAATTTCATCAAAAACTGATCTGAATGGTGGTGGTTGGACAATGCTTGATGAATTTAAATTAACAACTGCCTTTTCACGTTGTGTTTTAATTGTCACTTCGGCCGTTTGTTTGCCATGATTTTCACCATGTATATCTCGGAGCACAACTTGTGTCTCTTCCTCGAGTTTGTCCTCGTAAACTTTAAATGTTGTGCTCTCTTCTTTCTTTTCTTCAGCAAATACTTTGAAGCCATCATAAGGGGGCTGGATAAATGTCTTTGATTTTGAAAATTTTTCTTCTTTATTATGAAGTTCCTTGAAGAAAAGAATTTTAAAAAAGAAATTAATTATCAACATTTTTTTTATCACAAATTAAATGCATTTTTATCGGATATATATGTACATTGAGTAATTTTAAATGAAATTCATGATAATTTCATGAGAGTAATAAAGAGAATGAAAATAAAAAGAAAGGTCAAGAATATATAAATAAACAGAGAAGCTACGAGAAAATACTTGGGTTAAACGCGTGGAAAAGGGCGGTTGATACTTACTGACGGCTTGTTCCTGTAGCAGTTGTTATGCAGGACGCCAAGGACAGCTCGTTTTTTCTGGCCAATACCGCCCTGATGCTCACCAAGTCCTACGTTATTTTCTTTGCCTCTTCTAACGTCATTTATTCTATTTTCTTGATCCTCATGTACTCTAATCGTTGCCATATTTCAATAAAAAAATTTTAAATAATAAAAAAAAATCCTACACACGTTTTCTCTCGTTTCCTCGTCGCTTATACGGCCGTGAGAAAAAAATGAAATATTACCTCACTGGTAATTCACTAGAACGCGCAGCGAGGCACGATAAAATTGATATCTCAATTATTTTTTGCCTGCTTCAACTAATTTCAATCACCATGGTAATTGAATAATCATTAAGAATACTTTTAATCAATTTTTGGTTTCTATACGACAATGGTAAAACATTCGGAAATACGAAAAAAAAATGTCCAAGCCCCCATTTACCAGTCCACCACACACTAGCGGCTTGGGATTTTTCAAACACACAAAACGTTATAATTCTCTCTGCTCTCTCTCTCTCTCTCTCTTTCTCTCGCCCTCAAAGAGTCACCAACAGCTGTCTCGCTGCACAAAGCACCCTCATTCGCTACAATATACGTTCTTAACTTGAAATTTGTCCAATTGAAATTCAGAAGAGGAGAATTGACCAATAGGTGACTGTGAATTTGAATGCATGTTCTAGTGGGTTGAGGGGGCTAGAGAAGAGTGGGAGAATTTGCGCGCGATCACCTCTCTGAGCACCAATCAAAGTCAATTAATTTTTTTCGAAATTTTCTGATTAGTGTTCTGGTTGAAAATTCAAGGATTTTTTTTTAATCGACAATCGTCCACAATTTTTTGCCGATACTTTTTGATATTTATTTTTGAATCTCTCCCCCCCTTATCTGCTCTACTAAAATTACAAATTTTATTACAAATTTATGGGAAGAATTATAAATTAACGACTCATTTTTTCTTAAAGATTATAATAATTATTTTTTCGCTGTCGTAAAATTCTTTTTCTGCTCCGTTATTAGGTTTTTCCCCATGTCTAGGAATTTTGTGTTTCTGAAGAGAAGAGCGTCTTGTTGAATCGCAATTCTTGCAGCAGAGAATATTTCCTATAGACATGTACTCTAAAATTGTTAATTCTTCTTGATTTTTCCCAATTTTATAGCAATTTTCATTCATTGAAGTGGAAAAATAGGCAATAAAGTTTATGAATTTTCAGCAAGGCAACTAGAAATAATGGAGTTGACTTTTTTTTTCTCTCAAATGTTGGTACATCACTTTCACACGTCAAACTTCACAGACCAGTGTGCAGACGACTTTACGAGGCCAGCTGTACACGGTGATTAACCGTAAAGTCACACAAGTGTAATTATTTATAAATTTTTATTTTTTATTTTTTTCAAAATTTGGGGTGTGTAAGCCACCCCGAGGCGACAGTACTCTCAAGTGACATTACAACAACAAATTTCAACAGCTAACCAAAACAACTTACAAATCTTATCTATATGATTTCGTGATAAATTATTTCATTAATAAAATGGGTATGTAACTTGAATGCATGTGTTTTTCGGCACAAATCATGATAATAATTTTTTGCTAATTTTTATCTTGATAAATTTAATAAATTTGAATTGAAATTGGATTCCGGCATAGATTCCGGTAGTTAATTTATTTTTTGGAGCTTCTTATGGATATTATTTGATTTTAGGTGGATTGTTGAGTTATTTTCGTAATCTGTTGGGTAGTCGTGAAATGAGAATTCTCATTCTTGGTCTTGATGGTGCTGGAAAGACTACAATTTTATACAGGTCAATAGAATTTAAATTATTAACAAATAATAGTTGTCTTAAATTTTTGTCTGCAGATTATAACAATTCATATATAAGTGTTGGACAGTATTTTCGAGTGAAATGGAATGACCCATACTGTTTTCATTTTTTATAAGTTCCTATCAGACTTTTATTGGAGTTGCCAATAGATTTATGATGAAAGTTTTTTCTCACTCATAAAAAAAAATTCATTCTTTTAGACTTCAAGTGGGAGAAGTGGTCACAACAATACCAACAATTGGTTTCAATGTTGAACAAGTTACGTATAAAAACTTGAAATTTCAAGTTTGGGACTTGGGTGGACAAACAAGTATAAGGTAAATAAATTATATATAGCAGAGTATTATTTCGAAATGTAAATTCTCCCATCCATAGTTTCTATCAAATTATTAGAATGATAATATTGTTTTTAATTATAGAAACAGTTCCGTGATCAAATGGATGAAATTATAGAATAATCATTTGATTTAAATTTCAGGCCCTATTGGAGATGTTACTACTCAAATACAGATGCAATAATTTATGTCGTTGATTCAGCAGACCGAGACAGAATAGGTATATCCAAGGATGAGTTGCTTTACATGCTCAGGGTAAGCAAATAATGCTACAAATTGTAA
Source organism: Aleiodes leptofemur (assembly GCA_963942555.1). Lineage (NCBI taxonomy): Eukaryota > Metazoa > Arthropoda > Insecta > Hymenoptera > Braconidae > Aleiodes > Aleiodes leptofemur. Next base: position 13,287,286 of record OZ012623.1, on the reverse strand, counting down.
TAATGAATGAACTTTTGAAAAAAATATCGTAAATTTCTCCTTTGAGAAAGCAAAGGCCACCAGGGCAAAATGAAAGCGTATATACGATAGAAAATTTGAATAACCATTTGAGGATGCTCCAGTACATTGATTGTGTCAATTATCGATTCATGTTTTTGAAATTTTCCGTAAAGACCATCACTATGGAAGAAAAAAGTGATTGATTTATTTTTTATAAAGAGGTCTGGACAGACAGTCCTTGATTTTCAAAAAAATTGGAAAAAGTCAGATTTTTTAAAAATTATCAAATGCGACATGTGATTGACATGTGTTTTCAAATATGGAAATTACCTCCGCTTTTCAATAGAATAATAATAAAAAAAAACAATCCATCTTAAATATTTCTGCTCATTTTGAGCCATTTTTCATGTCGCTGAAGCTATCCGTGAAAATATCTGTAGAATTTCCGCGTTGCGGGCCTCATGTCAATCATGAGACCTACAGCATTTACTCATTTTCACTGATTTAAGGGTATTTCTCGTAATAAAAACCGTTCATCTCCGTTTTCATTTGAAGACATTTTATAAAATAGGAAAAACAAGATTAGCTGACAAAAAAAGATAAAAATTTTCATTTCCAAAAGAAGATGGAATTTTTTTAAGTTTGAAATTTCTCATTTTTTGCGTATCTTTTTTCGCCTCCCAGATTTCCGGTTCCGAGGGCTCCCCAATATGATCGTTCTGCACCACAAAAAGAATCGTCCCTCATTTCACCATAGGGCTGGACCTATGAAAAAAATATAGAAAAAATGAGAAATTTTAAACTTAAAAAAATTCCATCTTCCTTCCAAATATGACGTCCCTTAAATTTCCAGTTCTGAGTGCTTCCAAACACCTTTGTCCTTCACCCTGGAAAGTATTGTCTCTCAATTCGCCATAGAACCGGACTTATAAAAAGAAATATGCAAAAAATGAGAAATTTTGAACTTAAAAAAATTCCATCTTCCCTTTAAATATGACGTCCCTCAAATTCCCGGTTCAGAGGGTTTCCAAGCATCTCTGTCCTTCACCCTAGAAAGGATCATTTCTCAATTCGCCATAGGACCGGACTTATAAAAAAAAAAATGGAAAAAATGAGAAATTTTGAACTTAAAAAAATTCCATCGTCCCTCCAAATATAACGTCCCTCAAATTTTCAGTTCTGAGGGTTTCCAAACACCTTTTTCCTTTATCCTAAAAAAGATTGTCTCTCAATTCGCCATAGGACCGGACTTATAAAAAAAGATATGGAAAAAATGAGAAATTTTGAACTTAAAAAAATTCCATCTTCCCTTTAAATATGACGTCCCTCAAATTCTCGGTTCTGAGTGTTTCCAAACACCTTTGTTCTTCTCCCTAAGGAAGATTGTCTCTCAATTCGTCATAGGACCGGACTTATAAAAAAGAATATGGAAAAAATGAGAAATTTCAAACTTAAAAGAATTTCATCTTCTTTCCAAATATGACGTCCCTTAAATTTCCAGTTCTGAGTGCTTCCAAACACCTTAGTCCTTCACCCTAAAAAGGATCGTCTCCCAATTCGCCATAGGACCAGACTTACATCGATTTTTTTGTCAGCCAATCTTGTTTTTCCTATTTTATAAAATCTCTTCAAATAAAAACGGAGGTGAACGTTTTTCATTACGAGAAATACCCTTAAATCAATGAAAATGAGTAAATTCTGAGGGTCACATGATTGACATGAGGCCCAAAGCGCGCAAAAATTCAACGGATATTTTTACGGCTAGCTTCAGCGAAATCAATTTTCACAATATAAAAAATACAAACTAAAATGTATTTTCTACTGATTGATTTCCTTGAATAATACACAGGAAGATGAACTCCAGGGAGCAATTCTGGTGGTTTTGGCGAATAAACAAGATATGCCAGGATGTTTGAGTGTTGCCGAAGTGCACCAGGCACTTGGTCTTGATGCTTTGAAAAATAGAACATTCCAAATTTTCAAGACATCAGCAAAAAAAGGCGAAGGACTCGATCAGGCAATGGACTGGCTTGCAAATGCACTACAAAGCCGAAAATAATTACATATAAATGATCGAAATATAATGAGAAAGAATTTTTTGTATTCCTGCCTGCCTTTCTTTCCTTTCTCGACCATTGATGAAATGAAAAAGTTAATTGTGCGTGGGACTTATTTATTGATTATTACTGAATGAAGCTCTGAATGAGAGTTATGATAAATGTTTTGTGATGAAAAAATTTGTGTGTGAATGTTAGTGATTGTGGTGATCCATTTGAAAAATTGTATCAATTGATTTGATTGTTTTCATTCAATTGAATTTCATTTCAAGATTCTGGAAAGGTGAATGGAGGAATGAATATTTCAGCTTTTGCAAATTAATTTTTTCTGCCTACAAAATGTTGATAAAAAATTCCCGATTCATTCTTTCATTTACTATCAACTCGGAGACTCGGAACCTTTTACTATTATTATTCTTTTAAATTTTTGTTTCATTATTTCTCTTTTTTTTCCTCGTGAGAATTTGTTACATTTGAAGAAATGGGTGAAATTGTATGCCAAATGTGTATTGTAGATAGAGTGTGTGTAAGTGAATTAATATTTGAATCTAGAGTAGGTTCACAATTGATATACTTGGGTAGATTTTTGATAATTCATTCCCATTGAAGGAAATATAAACACAAATATAAAAATTCAATACAACTTGAAGTTTATTTCAATTAATTTGAGTATAAAAAAAAAAGAAAATTGTATTTTTCCGAGATTCAAAAAAATTAATTGGATTGTTGGTGATGATTCTATTCTATCTCGAAAACTAATAAACATACAAATTTTTTCAATTTTCCTCAACTTGTTTTTCTTGTGAAATTGCTTAAAAAACTAAATCACCAATTCTTCGATTAAATAATAATTACCAATCAGGAATGCCAAATCGTTCGAGTCGTTTAATTTGTGTATCCAACTCCATTTGTACTTTTTTTCGCATATAAAAAATTGGACAATCACGACTACTGCATAATACTTCTTGATGTAAACTCCCTTGACATCGTTGGCATTCAGTCCATAATCTGCAGAATTTTTCTTCCAATTTTCTTCCAGCATAGAGCTCAGTCTGATAATAATCAATTTCATTAGCTTCGCAAAATTTACAAAGTGCCATTTTTTCTCTATCAGCTGGTAATACTGATTTACAACCAATACAAGTTTCTTTTTTAGTTGTAAATGCAGCTAATGCACCAACTCTAGATGTAACAACAGCTTTTGTTCTAGTGTGTTCACCCTTTAAAAGTAGTGATTCAGCTTTATCACCAAGAATTGGCTCAAAAATACGTATCAATGGCTTTGATAATTGATTTTCTAAATAATAATTCGTATCAATCGGTATATTATTCTCGAGTACATAAATTGGATCCTCAGCTTTCATATAAGCTGGTGTACCTTTTGCTGAACTTGTAAAAACATATGGTACACGATCACCAAGTTTTGGTGCTGTTCCAGCATCTCTCTTCTTCATTTTTGCTGCTAATTCAACGTGTGCTTGTTTCGCTGTATAATCAGTTTTTGTTAGCTCTTTTGTTACTACTAATTGAGAGATATCAATTCTGTTGCAGAGAAGATCACTTATCATTTGTTTTGCATAGTCCAGTGCTTCATCTGGATTTCGTTCAATTAAAAGCTTTTGCAAACATGTATTCATCATATTCGCCACTAATGGACAATTATCTCTTCTCACAGTTTCCAATCCTTTGCAATCCATTTTATCATATCGATCAGGTCTCGTAAAATACAATCCAGCATATCTCTTTTTATTAATTAATAAATAAGGAAAATAAACTTTTTCAAATTCTAATTTGATGGGTTTAATAAATTTTTCAGAAACATAATCAGCAGCCTCTCTACCAAGTGCCATTGCATCTTCAATTTCAGTAACACCAAATTTAACCATAACTGAATCAGTGTCACCATAAATAACAACAGCATCATATTTGTATCCATTTTTAATGCAAAAATGTTCTTCAACTTCTTGTTTAGTTTTTTCAATCATTGTACGACCAAATGCAGTTACTGAAGCTGATATTTCAAGACAAGGTAGTTTACCAACTTGTGCACCAGTAAAACCATAAACCGAATTGGCTGATACTTTTAGGGCATATTGTCTACCATCAAGTACTTTTTGTTTCAATGGATCACTTTCTAGTTTTAATTCAGCTTTTGCCTTTTTTCGTGCACTCAGTAGATTTTCAAGAATTTCTGGCAATATTCCTCTTCTAATTGTTTCTTTAGCAAATAGCGATGCAGATGGTGTTTTTGTCACATCATCATCACCTAAATTATATTTATTTTTCGTTTGAATTGTTAGCAGGGTTGTATAGCAAATATTATGAGCCTGAATAATACTTGGATACAATGAACTGAAATCTAGTGTTGCTATTGGATCTTTGTAAAAACCTCGCTTAGGTTCCAAGACTGTACCACCATCATACTGCTCTTCAGCTTGTTGGCTCTGATGTACTGGCATCAAATAATCTCTTTCACGTGTTTTCCTCAATAATTGTGAAACTACTTTAATCTGTTGTCCACGAGTTAGAAGGCTTGATAACGTTACACCCGTGACTCTCGCCATTTCCATGTAAATAATTATACACATTAATTTATCCAACAATCTTAATGGTAAATATGCATCTTTAAGACAATAAACTGCCAATCTACGACGTGTCTGAGCATCACCATGCTGAAGATCTGATATTATACTGTGATGAACATCTTCTTTTTGTTCTTGAAGAAAATGATAAGAAACTGCATTCAACGAATAAGAACGAAGTTTATAATCCCTAACTAGAACCAATAACAAATCAAATGGCACTCGCCCTTCAAAATTAACAAATTTATTTTCCCTCTTGCCCATTTGTTTACTCTGTAGTATTTGATCTTTAATAACGCTCTTGATGTCTTTAATTCTTCCAAGATAGGGAAATGTTTTAACACCAAGATGTTGTGCTCGATTAATTAAATAAGGAAAATCAAAATTATTAATATTATAACCAGTAAAAATATCAGGATCCAGCTGTCTAATAAAATCAGACCATTTTTCAAGTAATAGTTTTTCAGTGACACAGCTCAATACTTGACAGCCAAGTATTGGTGCACAAGTATCAAGAGTAAAGATGTTTCTCAAAAATGGCTCAGCATCACCTTGTTTTATTACCATATTGGCAATTTGTATAACTGGATCATGATTTGGCTCTGGAAAAATTCCCTTTCTTCCAGCGCATTCAATATCAAAGCTCAATATTCTGAATGGTGCTACTTTTGACCAATCACCTTCAGGTGGATGTGCGATGAATGAATCCCATGCTACATCAATCTCCAATTGACATCTAGATGTGATTGGTAAATTGTGATTGAATTTGCCACGAATTTTCCATTTACCGGATGGTAATTCAATCCAAGAACAGCCAACAACAGATGTATCAACCATAAATCTGATATCAAAATCAATATTACTCTCGAATGCTCTGTAATCATGATGAAATGCAGAATAAACAACTTCCTTCTCAAGTATTCTTTTGCAGGCTGATATTAAACGTGGTAATGCAAGAGTTATTTTTAAAAATTGACTCATCTCTTCACCACAGTAACCATACATATTTTGTTTGTGAACAATTTCAACTGCCAGTACAGCATCAACAATTTGATCTGGATTTGATCTCATTTCTTTCTTCATTGCTGTATCCAGGGCTTCTTTGAATGGTTTACAGTGAGCATTTGTAAAATTTGCTGGTGCTGTTACGAAAAAATACGGACAAAAACCATGTACGTGACAGCAAACTGAATTATCATCCATTGTTACACCAAACATTCGCATTATTGGTACTGGTCCTGTATTACTTCCTGGCATTCCAATCATTGGTTTACCAGTATAGTGATCAATTTCGATTTGTTGAAAGGCAATGCTGTCTTTTGCTGGATCGAAATTCGGCGGAGGTGGACGGCTCCATTTTGATGATATGCTCGGCTCCTGCTCCGGGCCCTAAATTAGTTTTTTAAATCAATTATATTACAATAATAATAATGATGAAAATGAATTGTGGAATTAGTAGTGAAACTATAGACTATATTTTATACAAGATTAATAGATTATTAACTCATGAAATTTGATTTATTTCATTGAATTCCTATTAGTACGGACTGGTCAATGGGGTGGACAAGTTATATGTGTATAATGTGAATGTGCGATTCGGAAAGCTGCAGTGAATTTTTTTTCTTACTTCGAGCGACATTTGCATTCTACAACGACAAAAACTCATTCATTTCGCATTAATAGTTGATAATAAGCAAAATAGGATGAATGCATTGTGAAGCTTTTGAGAATGGTCGAAAAAAACCTAAAATTTTCATGTTGAAAAAGAGTGCGGTGGTGGTGGTGCGAGTAACCAAGTTAGAAAGGGTTAAACTCACTCTTACGCGTATTTTTGATTCCAAATGACTAGTGGAGGGCTAAAAATCGAGAAATAAGAGATTAGAGTCCTGAAGAAACTCTAAATATTGTTTTTTTGAAGGATTCAATTGACTATTTCATAGGAAATCCATTTTACCAGTTCTTCAATGATCTGGGTGACATCACCAAAGTCTTCATCCATGTTCATGGTGGCCAATTCAGCTTCAAATGATCCTGGTGGTAAATCATCATCATCTTCGTCCGTTCTATGAAATATTTGAATAAAACAAAATCCACCAAATTAATTGTACAAAAATTATTACAAGAGGTTATGAAGGTATTGAGCATAAATAAACAATAATCCTTACCTGAATTTTCCTTTTTTCGCTGGGGTCTGGAATGACCCAAAGGCTCGTTTATTCATTCTCTGTATGCAAATCACTATTTCTTGTTATTTTTCAATCAAGTATTAATTATTATTTTTATATATTTGTAATAATTCAGATCGAAAACAGTCTCACGTGTGTTTAGCTTGATAGATGCAGCTCTAATAATGGCGGGAAAAGGGTTCAACTGCCATTATATAGTTGACAGAAATACCGGTAGATTTATTTGAATGCTTTTATTGGAAAAATAAAAGAAACAAAAAAGCTGAAAATAGGGGGATAATCAGATAAAAATCAATTATCGTTGCCGCACATGATTAGTTTACTTCTAGCCTAGAGGTTGAGAGTGCATAAAATATCACTTTGGAAATTACTAAAACTAATAGTAATAATATGTTGAGATAATGTATAGGGGAGAGCGGGGCAAAATGGACACTGTAATGAAACGGTTAGAGATGGATTCTTTCTGATGATTCTATTGAAAAGCTGAGGAAATTTCAGTCGGAAAACCAGCGTCAAATGTATTTTTTTCGATTTTTTTGAAAATTCGATATTTTTCGGCATTTTTGAGGAGTAAAAGCTTTTGCTCTTTTGAAAGTTTTCAGTTTTTCGCACATATCTCTGGTTCTACTGGTCGTATCAATTCGGGGTTGGTCTTAAATGAAAGGTGAGCTCATTTTCCATCGATTTATGGAGTTTTTAATTCAAAAATAACAATTTTTGGGATAGTTATAGGACAAAAACTGTTTTTTAATACTGTTTCACAAAAATGCCCATATTCACCTTAAAAATTGATATTTTTAAATTGAAAACCCTATGAATCGGTGGGAAATGATCTCACCTTTCACCTCCAGTCGGAATTTTTCCGCTACGACAAATAGAACCGAAGATATTCTCAAAAAACTGGAAATTTTCAAAAAAAGGAAGGGTTTTACCCCTCTAAAATGCAAAAAAAAAGTCAAAATCGCCAAAAATTCAAAAAAATTAATTCTGGCACTTGTTTCCCGCCTAAAATTTCCTCAGCTTTCCAATGAAATCATCAAAAACAATCTACCACCAATATTTCTATTAATTTCAAGAGTTTTCCATAATATTTGCCTAATAATTTGGATGTGTCCATTTTACCCCTGATGTCCTTTTTGCCCCACCTTCCCCTAAAAGTCTTCTGATTACATATTAAAGCCCAAGCTCTATAGAGATAACTATAGTTACCTCGCATATAGGTTTTAACAAGCAGTAACTAAAACCTGGCATCCCAGGCCTTAATGACAAACCAAAAAAAAATCAACCAGCATGTACTCTATTATATTTCTATTTCAATACTTGTAACTCATTTCTTAAATCTCATACAGTGTAATAAAAATGCAGTGTATAGCAATGCTGCTGTAATGTTCATCAATGATGCATTTGTGATTGATGATGAATTACAGGGTAATTTGCCAGGGACAGATTGACAAGCACAAACTTCCACAGTGTGAGCATCAACCTATTGAAAAAAATCAAATTTATCAATTTAACTGGGTCTATTCACTTTCAATCTACTAGAACCACGAAAAATTCAATGGAAAATTCCCTCACTTTTTGTGTAAAACATCCTTCTTCAACTGCTTTTACTTTATCTTCCGTCATTTTTCCACAAAAATATGAAATCCTTTGAACTGAAATTTCATTAATTCTTTTTTAGTGAAAATGGATTTTTCAATAACGTATATAACGGAGAAAAAAAAACTATTCAATTGCATTACCTGCATCATTGTATATGTAATTATATTTGATGCAGACTAATCCATCTCTCATACCACATCCAATCTCACTGCGATTCCTAGTTTCCCACATGTCTGTTACATTAGGTAATGTTGCATCATCTAAATGAAGGAATTCATGAAATTCAAGGGAGAAACAAATTTAGTTGCATTCCAAGATATTTAAAAAGGGAGAAAATAAAAAAATGTACATTGCATCATATAAACTCAATCATAAATAAATTCTAAAACATCGTACTTGTAAATATAAATGGCTTGATACAAGGATGGCCTCCCCATTTGGTGCAATTAATTGTTTCAGATGATGGATTAATAGAATCCTCCAACTGACCACCTACCCAAGTGAATTGGAAGCAGTAGGCTGCTTGATCCGAAACATATTTCTCTTCGATTTCTAGAGCGTCAACTTTTCACCGAAAACAAAATAAATTTTATTAAATCAGCCTTTTCGATAATTACCTTGATAAATCATTATTAATTACCTGACGAGATACATTTGGTGGCATGAATAATGCCAAGAATTATGAAATAATGTCTCATGATTCCGTTAATGGAAAACACTGTCACTTCAAGTTTATCATCCGTCTCTGAGCATTTTCTCTCTCCCTCTAATCACTGATAAGATTTTATCATTCTCCACAATAACTTAATCTCATTGTCGATGGATTTTTCATAACGTGAATCAGCTTGTTGAAATGAAAATTTTGCAATTTTCTATATGACAAAAGTTTTTTCGTAGAAAGAATGGAAATTTAAATATTTCTCACTCAATTTTCACATTAGCTCAATCAACTTTGCTTGAATATTGATAAATATTCAACTCTGGGAATAATCATTGAAAAATACATAAACTTTCAAATGATATATTTGAACCAATAGTCATGGTGTGATACATAGAATAATATTCATCCAATCGTTATCTTCCATATTAAAGATTATATAAACTATATATATAAATATAGAAAATTTTCATGGTATAACTAGAAAAGAATTGAATTTATGCTTTAGTAAATTAAGTAAATGATTCTCGCATAACTTGGCGTATCTCCATCCCAGCAGCAGAGTGCAGTGAAGAAACAAAAATGAATATAATATCAATTTTGCTATACGAGTTCGCCAAAACTTGAGAGAAACTTTAGTGCATTTTTAATTTTTTTAAACTGAATATTTTCCAAACAAAAAAATCATGATCATGATCATGTAGATACTGAAAATTGTATACTGTGATAAATTCTGTTAAAACTCGTCGTGTCTTGCAAGGGCTTCACCGAAGTCAGTAGCTTGTGATCCAACGAATACATCGTATTTTTCAAGAATTTCAGACTTTGTGAGTTTTTGATCAGCATCTTGATCAGCTTCATAAATTAAATGACGTGCTTCAGCTTCTGCATGATCAAAATCCTCTGGTATTATCCAATTTTTAACTTCCTCACTGTCCATAAATCCATCCTTATCTTTATCTCTGAAGCCACTGAATTGTTCTTTTTCATTTATTACCCATTCTGGTTCTTCATCTCCTTCAGAACCAGCTCTGTACATGTCACCTGGCGTGATGAAAAGCACGAAAAAATTTAAAAAAAATGATAATTATGTTTTTAATTAAAAATTATGGTTTGTTATTGAAAAAAAATCCTAGTTCATTTGAAGAACATTAGAAAAATTATCAACATGAGCATATAAATCTCATTGAGAAAAAAATAATAATAATAAATTACCAATATATTCAGCAAGTGAAATTTTTCCATCTCCATCTTTATCAATGTCTTCAAGTGTTTCCAAGACAACGACATCCTTCATGTGTTCTGTTTCCTCAGGATGCAAGAAAGCAGTAAACTCATCTTTAGTGAGTGCATCATCGCCATTCTCATCAGCAACTGACCATCTTCTTCTGTCTCTCTTGAGCATAACAGTATATGAAAAATTATCATCACTCTCCTTGACGTCATCAAAATCATTTTCATCCATAAAACCATAAACAATTTTTTTATAACTGTCCCATGATAATGTGTCATTTTCTTCAGGATTATGAGACTTCCATTGACGTTCAACATCGTCTCTTATATATCTCTGTTGAGTGTATCTTATCCAGTCTTTCAATTCCTCTTGTGTTACAAAACCATCATTATTTTTATCAATTTTATCAACAATAATTCCCAGTCTTCTTGTACTCTCTTCTGGTGATAGTTGATCAAATGTTTTTGCTTCTTCTTCACCTAGAAAAGCGGCATGATCGTATGCTGGATTATGATGAGACTTTACAAAGTGTTCTTGATCACTTAAATCCTGGAAGAAAAAAGAGAATCATCAATTTGTAAGATCGTTTCAAGGATATGAACTGGGCATTTTTCATGTTACACAGTCTGTAATGAAAGAGTTTGAAGAACCATTTCAAGTAGGGGAAGGTGGGGTAAAATGGACACAAGGGGTAAAACGGACACGGGTTGATTTTGGTATTTTATACGATGAAATTTACTCGAAATGGATGGAAATATTGGAGATAGGTTTTTTCTTCTGATTCCATTGGAAAGATGAGGAAATTTCTCATAAAAATTATATGTCAGAAGTTATTTTTCGGAATTTTTCAAAAATTTCATTTTTCGCGCAAGATTTGAAGGTGAAAGTCTTTTATTTTTGGAAAAATTCCAGTTTTTCGGGAATATCGCTGGTTCTATTGATCGTATCGATCTGGGGTTGATCTCAAATGAAAGGTAAGCTCATTTCCCATGAATTTATGGGGTTTAAAAAAAATAATATCAATTTTTCAAGTATTTATAGGGCAAAAACTTATTTTCAGAAAACTGACTTAGAAACATTTGAAAAATTGATATTATTTTCTTTTAAACCCCATAAATTCATGGAAAATGAGCTCACCTTTCATTTAAGATGAACCCCAGGTCGCTATGACCAACAGAACCGGAGATATCGTCGAAAAAGTGAATTTTTTCGATTTTCAATAGTAAAACTCCTTCCAAACTTGGCCAAAAAAGGAAATTTTTGCAAAAATTGAAAAAAAAAAATTTGACACATGTTTTTCGCTTAAAATTTTCTCAGCTTTTCAATGGAATCATCAGAAAATCTCTATCTCGAACCCCTCAATTGGAGTGTCAATTTTACCCCACCTTCCCCTATTAGCACCTTATCTTGATTATTAATATAAAATCAAAATTGCCCCAAGATTATGGGAAAATTATTCCTTCATTTTCATCAGGTTTCGAGATGGATATAATCGAAAGGAAAACTTCAACTTCTAAAATATTTTAGGTCTAATTATTTCGTTTTTCTTTCAGTCTACAAACGACCATATAAAATTTTATTAATTTTTTTGTACGAACCTTGTCAATAACTCGATGTTTTGCTTCGTCCTCAGGTTTAGGAATTGCATTGGCCGCGACCAGGAGCAGAAAAAAGCATAGTATCTTTATTGTCAACATCTTTAATTAAAATTTCACTCACACTATTTCTAAAATCAATCAATCAATTATCAAAAAAAACTTGATAACAATTTTTTTGTTGTAGTACTAGAGTTTATTTCACTTTTCTGATGATTAATTCGATAAAATATGAAGAAATACTATGAAATAGGTGTGAGAAGAGTAAACATTTCAGAAGACAGCTTCCACATCATCATCATCGTTTTAGCTAGATAATTATGAAAACTTTTCTCTGAGCTACGCCGTCTTACGCCTGCAACTAACCCCAATTCAACTCTCTCTCTCTCTCTCTCTCTATCCATCCTATTCGCATTGGTGTTTTATGAGCATCATCGCTCTCTCACTCTACATAGTTGTAGTATAGCACTACATTTTACAGGGAGTGAATGATCACAACACTCGTGAAACGTTCTACGGCCCACGTGTGGTGTCACGAACACATTCAAATGACATTTTCGATTTTGTTGCGCTACACCAGTGCAGTCCAGTAAATCGAAAACGTTATTTGTTTTTTTATCTCGTAGAATTTACTTATAATATTTTTATCTCGATACTCGTGATTTAAGAATTGAACACAATGGAGTAAAAGTCCAAAGCTTTAGTATGAATAAACACAATTAAAAATCGACACTTTTCAATTCAAACTTTCATAAATCGATGGCAAATGATCTCATCTTTCATCTACATTCGGAATTTTTACGCTGCGACCAATAGAACCGAAGATATGCTGAAAAAAGTGGATTTTTTCAAAAATGAAAAGGGATATTCGTTGAAACCTCCACTAAAAAAGTTGAATTTCTAAAAAATACAAAAAAATCATTTCTGACACATGATTTCCATCGCAAATTTTCTCAACTTTTCAATGGGATGGCGAGAAAAAACTTATCGCTAATATTTCTATCAATTTCAAGAGTTTTTCATAATATAGACATCGAAAACTCAACTGTATCCATTTTACCCTTTATGTCTGTTTTACTCCACCTTCCCCTAAGCAAGTAGGGGAAGGTGGTAGTAAAATATTAGTACTTTTTCCAATATATATTTGCAAAATACTTCCAAAAGGAAGAATGATCCCGCGTATTCTACTTGATTTTACTCCCAGCAGAGGTCATTGTAATCTCCCCCCTCTCCCCCCTAAACAGTATTATTCGGCGGAGGCGCATCTGATAGGCGTTTTGACACGTATGCTCGTTTGACGGGTGAAATTTTCTTATAAATGAATTTTTAATAGAAACAAAAAGAGTAATAGCTCAATATAATATTATAAACAAAAAAAGAGTGAGTGTAAATAATTAAAAAATTACTTTTGAATGAATTATCCATTGATTCTCAGTAGTCATACTTGATCTTAACAAACATGTATCATAACCAAAATTTTTGTATCCTTTTCTCTATCTCTCTATTCTATAAGAGAAGAAATATTATCATATTATTATAATAATATATTGTTATAATCAGGTGACAAGTAGCAGCAATAACAGTTAGGAGTGGTGAAATAGTTGATATCAAGATGAGTAGCATAGCAGAACAGCCATGCTATACACTAATGAACATTCCGGCCGATTCAGAGCCAATAAATGAGCTTCAGATGAAGCAAGATCTTGAGAAGGGTGATATACCTGTCAAAATTGATGCTTTGAAGAAGACAATTTACATGATTCTAAGTGGTGAACGTCTGCCTGGATTATTAATGACCATCATTAGATTTGTACTTCCACTACAGGATCATACAATCAAGAAATTACTCTTGATCTTTTGGGAAATTGTTCCAAAAACTTCTCCAGATGGAAAATTACTTCAGGAAATGATTCTCGTTTGTGATGCATACAGAAAGGATCTTCAGCATCCAAACGAGTTTGTTAGGGGTTCAACTTTGAGGTAAACTCGGATAATCATTATATTTATACATATTTCATCAATTATCTTATATATACACACTTGATTCACAGATTTCTCTGCAAGCTCAAAGAGCCTGAACTACTGGAACCCTTGATGCCAGCAATAATAGCTTGTTTGGAGCATCGACACTCATATGTGCGTCGTAATGCAGTTCTAGCTATTTTCACAATCTACAGAAACTTTGAGTTTTTAATACCAGATGCACCAGAATTAATTGCCAAATATTTAGAAGGCGAACAGGATATGTCATGTCGTCGTAATGCTTTCTTGATGCTTTTACATGCTGATCAGAGTCGTGCACTTTCTTATTTAGCAGCCTGTTTGGATTTAGTGCCAAACTTTGGTGATATACTTCAATTAGTGATTGTTGAATTAATTTACAAAGTTTGTTTAGCTAATCCATCAGAACGTGCACGTTTTATACGCTGTATCTACAGCCTGCTGAATTCACCAAGTGCTGCAGTACGTTATGAAGCAGCTGGTACACTTGTTACATTATCAAGTGCACCAACGGCAATTAAAGCAGCAGCATCATGTTATATTGAGCTTGTTGTTAAAGAAAGTGATAATAATGTAAAACTCATTGTTTTGGACCGTTTAATTGCCATGAAAGAAAGCCCACAACACGAGAGAGTACTTCAAGATCTTGTCATGGATGTATTGAGAGTATTGGGCTCGCCAGCTCTTGAAGTTCGTACGAAAACACTTGCTTTGGCCATTGATCTTGTTACAACACGAACAATCGAAGAAATGGTACAATTATTGAAAAAAGAAATACTAAGAACAGCTGGCGGTGAACACGAAGATGCTGGTAAATACAGACAATTATTAGTTAGAACGCTACATACTTGTTCTATAAAATTCCCGGATGTAGCAGGAACAGTTATTCCAGTTCTTGTTGATTTTCTTTCTGAAAATAATGAAGCAGCTGCCACTGATGTTCTCGTTTTTATCAGAGAAGCTATTCAGAGATTTGAAAATTTACGACCACAAATAATTGAAAAATTGCTAGAAGTATTTCAGGATATACGATCAGTTAGGGTGCATAGAGGTGCATTATGGATTTTAGGCGAGTATGCAACATCTAAAGATGATATTGAGAGCTTGATGAGTCGTATTAGATCAGCACTTGGTGAATTACCATTGGTTGAAGCTGAGAATAAGAGACAAGCTGGTGAAAAATCAACGGATGATACCAATATACAGATGCAACCAGCGCAATTAGTTACTTCTGATGGTACTTATGCAACACAGAGTGCTTTCAGTACTGCTTCTAATAATGGTAAAAAAGAAGAAAAACGTCCAGCACTTGTTCAATACATGATGGATGGTGATTTTTTCATTGGTGCATCATTGGCAACGACACTAGCTAAATTAGCACTCAGATACAAATCATTGGAGAATAGTGATGTTAAAAATAACAGAATGCAAGCTGAGGCCATGTTGATTATGTCGAGTATTCTTCAATTAGGAAGATCTGGTCTATCTTCAAAAGCTATGACTCACGATGATGCCGAAAGGATTTCCCTATGTTTAAGATCATTGGCTTGCCCAAATTCACTTGTTCAAGCAGTATTTACAGAGGGCTGTCGAGAGGCACTTGGCAGAATGTTGGCTGCTAAAGCTGAAGAAGATTCACAAAGTCAAAAAGCTAAAGAAAAGCCTGGCAATGTTGTACAAGTTGATGATGCTATTCAATTTTTACAATTGAATAGAAATTCTGATTTAACTGGTGGTGCTGGTGATGTTTTTGAACAGAGTTTATCAGCTGCTGTTGCTGGTAGAAGTGGCGGTAGTGGCAGTGGTACTGATGCACCAACACCAAGTGCATTGAGTAAAGTAACACAATTAACTGGTTTCTCTGATCCAGTATATGCTGAAGCATTGGTACATGTTAATCAATATGATATTGTTCTTGATGTTCTTATTGTTAATCAAACTGAGGATACACTACAAAATTGTACCCTCGAATTGGCTACAATGGGTGATTTAAAATTGGTAGAGAGACCACAGCCTGTTGTACTTGCACCGAGAGATTTTGCCAGTATTAAGGCTAATGTTAAAGTTGCTTCAACAGAAAATGGAATTATTTTTGGTAATATTGTTTATGACATATCTGGAGCTGGATCTGATAGATCTGTCGTTGTACTCAATGATATTCACATTGACATTATGGATTATATTGTTCCTGCAACTTGTACTGATGCAGAATTCAGACAAATGTGGGCTGAATTTGAATGGGAAAATAAGGTCTCAGTCAATACAACACTCTCCGATCTCAGAGAGTATCTGGCACATCTACTAAAATCTACTAATATGCGTTGTCTCACGCCAGAAAAGGCGTTATCTGGTCAGTGTGGTTTTATGGCAGCAAATATGTATGCAAAATCAATATTTGGTGAGGATGCCCTTGCAAATTTGTCAATTGAAAAACCATTAAATAAGCCAGATGCACCAGTAGTTGGTCATATAAGAATTCGTGCAAAAAGCCAAGGAATGGCACTATCACTTGGTGATAAAATAAATTCAGCTCAAAAAACAGTTCAGACTAAAGTTTCCTCCCAACAAGATTCATCAAAACAATTCAAACTGCCAACAGTAGTTCCTAAAGAACTCTTGACAGCATAAATAACTTCCATCCATCACTATGAGAGTTGAATGATGAAAACCCCTTATAATAAGCTACAATAATTTGCTGAAACAGGTAATAAATGATTCCAACTCAATTACAGTTTTACACTTATCACCATTTTTATTTAATAATCTCAAGCCACGATAATGATGAAACAATAGTAGTAAACAGTACATATGAGATGTTATACATGTAGAGTTATCATCAGAAATGAAAATAAAATAATATGTTTTACTATGTATAATATTGATGAGAGTTTTCATTATTAATTTATATTAATTTCTTCATGAGACTCGAGAATGATGATAAAAGTCGATTTTGATAAAAGTTTTATTATTTAAATTGATCAAATGTCAAGTTTACAATAATCAATTATTTTTCTAAAGCCATCCACCACGCCTTGGAGATATGCCACCGCCAAATCTTGGTGATTTTGGCTCAATATTTACCAATCTACATTTATCATCACTCCTTTCAGATCCTCCCATAACAGGTGTATGCGGTATAACAGTGACTTCGGGAATTGTTCTGGGACTAGCAGCTCCAGGGGCTGTTGTTCGTCCAGTTTCTTTTGGTTTAGCCTCAACTCGGGAACTCGAAGTTCCTGTTGTTGTGGAAATGACATTTTTAGCCGGTGTTGTTGGTGGTACAACACTTTTGACTATTTTTGGAGGACTCGCTTGTTTAATTGATGTAGCCGATGTACTACTACCAGTTGTTACCTTTGGTGGTGTACCAGGACGTGTTGTCGCTGGTTTATTCGAAGTATTTGGTTTTGATTTTGGTGGACTGGATGGTTTAACTTTATTCGATGTATCAGTTGATGATGTTATTGTGGTTGTGGTGGTGGCGGCGGTGGTTGTTGTTGTTCCAGGTGCTGGTGCTTTACGTTTAACAACTTTAGGTGGTGATGATGATTTCATTGGTATCAGTGGCTGTGGACTTTTTCTACCTTTCTCATCAACATAGCCAACAGTTGTTGACATAAACTTGGAATTAGTATTTTTACCAGCTGATGGATCTGGCGAAAAGCCACATTTTGGTGTTGACGGACGTGATTGCTCGTCCTCAGTGATATCCTTCAAGACATGAAGTATATTACCACCTGGTCCAGTTGTTGGTAATTTAATTGGACTTATTGCTGGTAATGGTGATCTCGCTGTTAACCTCCTTGCCTCTTCCATAGCTCTTTTCAGGCTCTTTTGGCTCTGCAGTGATGCTCTACTATTGCTTCGACCAATTTGTGAACTCTGTACAGCACACGATATAACTTGTCCCCATCGACGATCAGCTGATTTGAGTACAGCCAGTCGTGCAATACGTCTCCAACGTTCACCAGTTTCTTCATCAGCAGGTGGTGGCTCATCTTCTGTCGGTTGTGATTCATCAGTGACTTCATCTCCCTCATTTGCAATTGGTCCAGCAACTTGAAAATCTTTCATCAATCTTCTCTCCCATACTTTCATTTTTTTACCAAGTACAGCGCTATCTTTAGTATTAGCTGTACCAATATCCATACCATTACGTTTCAATATATCCAATAATTCACATCTCCAAGATGATATATCAGTTTTAACTTCGTGTATATCATCCTCAGTAACAGCTGATTGTTCATGTTCAGTATGTGCATTAACAACATATCTCCATATCAATGCTCTCATAACAGCACCATACTTATGCTCACGTGCTCTGTGTTTAGCTGAATAACGAGTATCTGATTTTTTTGACATACCACATGCACGAAAAAATAATTTTGGCGCTGGAAATATATTAAATGGCGGTGGTAATGTACCACACTCTTCGAAATAACTCATCCATAATTTTGTTCTGGCAAATTTCCATTCAACATCAGAATGTTCTTCAATTACAGCATAACTGTTTGACATCATGGCAATTAGTAAATTTAATAATACAATTACATTTATCACGGAATATGAGCCAAACATTAGTAAACCCCAGAAACGTGTATAGGACTTTATTCCAGTCAATTCGAAGCTATCAATACCAATACCACCAAATGATGCCCAAAATAATGACTGACATGATTCGAATAAACTACTAAATCTTCGCCAACGTATACAAGGATCACTGGCCATGTCCCAATTTGGATCTGTACCATAGCCAACATAGCATTTCCTCTGTTCAAGCTCTGCGAAATACCAAAGTAGTTGATTCAAACCGCATGCAAATGCAAATAGTACGAGTGTATAAATGAAGAAGAACTTGACAATATCAATCACCATACGACCTAGTGATATCTGAAATCAAATTTTTTTTTGTCAATATCTGTGAATATCTTTGAAATAAAGAATAATAGAGTCAGATACCTGGAGTGGTCCAAGATGTGGATTTATACTGAACAAATGCACCAATTTTAGTGCACTAAAGACATTGGCTGCTGCGAATAGTCCCTCTGCAATCAGCTGTGGATCAAAATCACCCCACTGTTCTCTAGGTATATATCTTGCTGATTCATCTCTGTTAATTTCAGACATTTGTTGCACATAAGCAGCCGAACGCAGGAGAAATGTACCAATGTACAATGAATTTCTTGTAAAATCAATAAAGTTCCACATATCACGTAAATATGCTTTTAAACCATCTCCAAAGACTTCTCTAGTTTCCTGCCAGATAAAACCAACTACGTAGATAAGAACAATACATTCTAATAGAGTTGGACCAGCACCACGTTGTTTCAAAAGTTCTGCCTCTAATTGACGTCTCATTTCTTCAGTACCAAGGTAACGTATTATAAGGACCTCTGCCCTTTGGGAGACGAGCATGAGAATGACTGTGGTACCCGGTAATTCAAAACAATTTTTATTTTAGTTCAAACTATTATTTCATGCAATTCATAAATGTTAATCAATAATTTTTGATGAGATATCAACTTACGGAGAAAAAAGAGATAAGAAGATGCATGAACCAAAAATTTCATAAAGGGCCTGCGAAGGAGCTTTCCAGTGTTTGATTCCGGGGCGAAATAGTATATTAGACAATAGATGGGAAAGAATAGAGCGGTTTTTATGAGAATACCAATTCTCTGGGATGATGACATTCTTCTAAAACCCGGAACACCTTCGTACCTTCGTAATCATTAATGAGAAAAAAAACTCTTACAGTATGGAGTATAAAGGAGTAAAATGGAGCTCTTATTGACAATGCAGCTTACCAAATAGCAGCTAAAAGCTGTTGAATGTGTGAATGCGATACAAATCTTTTTTGTTTGTATTGTATGGCAAGTTCGAGTTTGGCCAGTTGTTTTCCAGGCTGGGTGGCTGTTGCCTCTGGGTCATGATTCAATATTGTATTCAATTCTGCCGTACTTCGGGTTTGATGCAGCAAATCTACGGCAAATCTATGGATTTCTCCTTATTAATTGTAAAAAAAAAATCTCAACTTGAAATGATTCATTAACTTCAAAGAAATTCAATACTTTTCCACTTGTCTTCTCAGTCTGACGTATTCAGATCTACTCTCTGGTTCTGAAACAGCCAATAATCGCAATTCCCAGCTGAGTTGAAATGCTGTCATCAGTGGATCTTGTGAGCTTAAGGCAATTAAACTGGGGCTAGCCAGTGCCTTGTACTCTGAGATTCTCGATGACGAGAGTCTCAGAGGATCGCCTTGAAAAAAAAAAAAAATACTTTGAATTATTAAACTGAAGAATGACGAGTTTTCATAAAATTTGAAAACTTTACTCGTTAAAGCCATTATAAAAATTATAGACATTATATATGTACATGGCAATTGAAATTTGAATAGTAACTAATTTCAATGATTAATTATTATTTTTTTTTCAACCATTATTTACCAGGGGAATTTCCATTTAAAGTGCTTTAAAGGGGGTGGTATGTCATGCATTTCATTATAAAAGCTCATTTTGTCCACTTGAGAGTTGATACACAAAATGTCCTCTATCAACATACCCCGGGGGTGTGAAAATTATCTCACACAATTGACCTGTTCTATATAGTGATATGTAATGACAAAACTATGAAAATTCGAAAATCCTCGATAAGCTTGCCATGAAAATTTCATTGAGGAATTTTTGAAATGTACTGTAAGTACAGAATCTCCGAGAATAGAGTGGAAAATTACATAATTTATGATATTACAGAAATACTCTAGAAATGGATTTTTTAATTTGATTATGTTATGCATACATAAAAATCAATTACTTTCCAAAGTAGTCTTTTCGAAGAGAGTTAATCGAAAATCAATGGAAATTTGCATGAACGTAGATTTTTACGACCACAAAGATAATCTGTGAAATTGATTGGAATTATTTCTTCAATACTTTGGAAATGGGTTTCTCTCATTCTCACATTGAGGTGGATTGAAACGGAGAAATACAGTTTAGTTTTCATGCTTTACATTATGAAAATCACTCGAAATGAATGAAAATATTTGAGATAGGATTTTTATGATTATTCTATGAGGAAATTCCCGTTGAAAAAAATATGTAAAAACTCATTTTATGGAATTTTGTTTGAAAATTCGAATATTTCGGAGGTACCCCGAGTTTCTATGACCAATAGAACCAGAGATATCACTAAAATTGTAACTTTCAACTTATTCTTGTTCTCCAATTTAATTCATTAATTTGAATTTTTACCAGTGGCAGAACGAAGACAATCGTCACAACCACATCTAACATCGTGTGGCATAGGTAGAGTAGCTCCTCTGTCAAGTAATAATTTCAATATTTCGTAATTATTTCTTTGGGCTGCTAGTACAAGGGGCGTCATTTCTGGAGGATATCTAGCAGCAGCTGGATCAATCCTTTGCCAGCTGTGTGTCACTTCTTTCATTGCTATTATCAATCAGATAAATCAATCTTGATTATAAATGATTATTATTTAAATTAATGAACGTACTATGATTATTTTAATGATAAATCATTACTTGGATTTTGGGTGAGCTCAGTACTTCTCAATAATTCCTCGTGTTCGAGAAGCAATTCAACAGCTTCAACAAATTCTTGATCAATTGAGTAGAGAAGAGAATCACGTGTTTCAACTCCCATTACTACGAGTAATTCAACCATTTCCAAATTTTCAGATTCAATTGCTACTGTTAAAGCTCCTCTTCCAAGGCTGTCCACGCAATTTACATCAATTAACTTCGTCTAAATTGGCAACAAAAAAATTGATATATCCATTAAATTTTAATGAATTAGGAATAATTCAATGAAGTAAAAGTAAGAAAAAATTTGAAAAAAAACAAACAATTCGAGAAATTTTTCAATATAATTAAAACACGATCATGATAATAATTTTTTATTACTTTATTGGGCCTTGCAGCAAGTTGTAGCATTCTCCTGACATTAGATAAATCACCTCTCTCTACAGCAAGTAGATATTTTTTTTCTTCAATATTAAGTGCACGTGGAAGTTGGAGACAATAATCATCATCATCCCCCTCCTCAATTGGTGGTGCCTCCACTTCTTTTTCTTTTTCATTGCTCATTTTGCTAATTCACTTCACGAAAAAACAATATTTTATCAACTATTTTTTTTGTCAATTAAAAATACTAAATGGCCCTCTTCACTCGCACTGAGAAAATCACTGGACAGTTTTTCATTAAAAAAAAAAATTGATATAAAAGTAATTATGACTAGATGTCCTCACGTGAGGACAATACTGGATGGGGGAAAACCATCCTTTACGGGCTTGCTGTTGATTGAAATTGGCCGGTTAATAATCTATGCTTGCATTCTTTATATACTGGATGATACTAATTGAATTACAAAGACTTAACCCAGACATTGTCCAATACTGCGAGTTTTAGTTTTTCTTTTTTCTTCTTTTCTTTTTTTTTCCTTCTAAATACCTATAAGTAAATACAGATTTAATGGTGATGTATTGCTTTGGTTCTCATGTACTTGGATAATACATTTGTTAATGTTAGAGTGGCCTTTTCCACAAAAGACTAGACAGTATTTTACCATCGATCTAATATGTATGTATAATACTAATTTGCTTATCTGTATCTTGTTAGTATTGTTGGATTATTTTGTCACTACTTTCAATCGTCCAATACTACTTCATTGAAGTTGAAGTTTTATTGGTGAAAAAAAATATCAGTTTTATTTTTTTCCCAACAAAAAAAAACTGAAAAAATTAATAAATAAATTAGAAGATTAGTTTGTTTAATTTTCTCGATTTCTTAATTTCCATTAAAAATATCGAAAAATATCCCCTGAAAAATTACCCTGAATTATTAATAAAATTGAGATAATCCGATAATTGTATCATGTGATCTGAAACAAATGGTTTTCCTCAATATACCATCAAATTTGAATTAACATTCAACATTTAATAGAGAATCATTAATCGGTGAATATGAAAAAGTTTTAATCTCCATAATAAAAGAGTTACTTTGTGAGATTAATTTCACTTTTATCGCCCAACGGATTAAAATCCCAAACATCTACCCACACAATAAAATTTCATTGTTACTACAAATTCGTGAAAGTATTGGAAATAATATGCGGAAATAATGGTTTTTTCCGTTGAATCTGTGGTAAATTAACTTTCATTCGTGGATGGAAATTGTAAGGCCAGTGTCACTTTAAATGAAAGGCCAATTTTTAATGGCTTCTCTTTCAGTTGACAAAACTAAAAAGATGAATATAGCGTATAAAGAAAACTACCTGAAAAAGAAAGGAGAAAGAGAAAGAAAAAAGTAACGAAACGAATTGTCCAAGTGAATATAACAGCAATGATAGCATCAATTCTCAGTTTTGAAGAATCGGTGAAACCCTTAGTACTTGTTCATTGAGAAAATATAGCCTTTATAATGATTAATAGAAAAATTATTAGTATTTTAATGATTAATATGTTGTTAGTTGATTGTACTTTAGCATCGAGCACTGTTTATCGTAGGAAGCCAATAAAATTTTATTATGCCGAAGATTTGACACCTGCAGCTGCTAGCCATGGCGATGGTACGGATAAGAGTAAGGATGTTGAGGAAGGTGGGAGACAAGAGCACAAAGAGGAACATCATGAAACTTCTCATGAAAAAAGCGCCAAGGTATTTGAAGTTCATTGAAAAAAGTATAAATAGGGGAGAGTGGGGCAAAATGGACACTGTAATGAAACGGTTAGAGATGGATTTTTTTTGATGATTCTATTGAAAAGCTGAGGAAATTTTAGCCGGAAAACGAGTGTCAGATGTATTTTTTTCGATTTTTTTGAAAATTCGATATTTTTCGGCATTTTTGAGGGGTGAAAGCCTTTGCTTTTTTGAAACTTTTCAGTTTTTTGCAAATATCTCTGGTTCTATTGGTCGTAGCAATTCGGGATTGATCTCAAATGAAAGGTGAGCTCATTTTCCATCGACCTATGGGGTTTTTAATTCAAAAATATCAATTTTTGGGATAGTTATAGGCCAAAAACTGTTTCACTAAACTGTTTCACAAAAATTCCCATAAATACCTTGAAAATCGATATTTTAAAATTGAAAACCCTATGAATGGATGGCAAATGATCTTACCTTTCACCTCCCATCGGAATTTTCACGCTACGACAAATAGAACCGAAGATATTCTCAAAAAACTGAAAATCTTCAAAAAAAGGAAGGGTTTCACCCCTCTAAAATGCTCAAAAAAGTCAAAACTGCCAAAAATTCCAAAAAATTAATTCCGGCACTTGGTTGCCGCCTAAAATTTCCTCAGCTTTCCAATGAAATCATCAAAAACAATCTCCCGCCAATATTTCTATTAATTTCAAGAGTTTTCCATAATATTTGCCTAAAAATTTAGATGTGTCCATTACGCCCCGACTTCCCCTATGATCAGAATTCCATTTTCTATTCGAATTACGGCACAATTGCAATTCCAATGTTATGGGTACGAATAATTTTCGCTTTATTATCTACTATATAGAGTAGGTCTACTAGATAGTAGGATAGTGTGTAGAATAGGATAAAGACCTTGGCAGTTGTTAGTCATCGCGGCTTACTCAACACGTTCATTTTCCACTGGTCTTAATACACAATAATTCCCTTCTTCACCCAATTTTTTTCCTTCATATAACATTTTGAAATTAAATACAGAGCGGAATAATATAAAATAATAATTCCAATAATAACTTGTCATCGTGAAAGAGAATAATGGCCTATATTCAAATATAGATCATGGGAAAGTTGAATTAACTTATTATACCTCATTATTCAATATCACTTTGATATTACAATTACATTTTTCATTTTTATTGATTTATAGTTCTCAATAATAAATTGATTTAACATGATGAATAGGATTATGAAATTCATCACCAGGTAGATAAAGGGAAAAAAGGACATCATGACAAAGACATTCATAAGAATGAATATAAGGAGGATAATGGACATTCAAAGGAAAAGTATGAAGATGAAAAATACAATGCGGATCATCATGCTGGTGAGAGAGCCGATAAGGATGCTGAATTCGACGAGTATGGAAATCATCAGAAAGGTCACAGTACCAAGGGACAGCACAATATTTTCAAAAAAGATGAATATGAGAAGAAACATGATTTTTATGATGAATTCCATGAGAGCGATGAGAAGGATGAAGAAGGTGCACATATTCAGAAACATGAAGCAAAAAAGGGGGGTCATCATCATGCTGATCATCACGCTACTGGTCAACATGAGGTATGATTCAATATGCTTTTTTCATTCATATTCTTTTTATCCAAAAGAAGTTGTAGAATCAATCGATTTTCGATTCTTATTGCGGTGAAAAATTGCAGAATTCTCATTATATTTTATTTGTTAATATGATATTTTACAGCTTCATCATGGCAGCAAAAAAGGCCACAAGTCAGGGCATCACTATTACGATGACAGAGGTCACAAAGTTGCTAATGGTCACTCAAAATATCATAAAAACGGTGGAAATCATGGATCCAAGGGTGGACGAGTGGAGGGCAAAAAATGGGTACACCACCATTCATAAAAATGATAAATGTTATTTGACATCTTTGATTATTCTCAAAATAAAATTATACACACATTTTTCGAATACTTTGAACAAAATTTAATTTATTATTTGACACTTATAAAGTTACTGATAATTCATAGCCTTCATAGCGATGCCTCAATACGGAAGAACCCGAAAAACTGAGGATAAAGTAAAAAAAAAGAGATTTAGATATTTTTAACAATAAACATAATTTTGCTCCGTCATGCTGTCCTGTAGTTATGAAAAAAAAATAAAGATCCATAGTTATAGTTGATATCGTAGAATCCTAACAAGTGGTTGAAGTTGTTATAACTTGGATAAAATAGCTTCGCGAAGTATGAAGATAACTTTAAAGAGACATCGGTCGTGTGTAAAAAAAATTCTTCAAGAAATAATAACTCCAATGATTTCTTACGTCCAATAACAAAAAAAAGCTTACTATTCTCATGTGATTGCTCCATTTTTTTATATTACAATGTCTATTTTATCTGGCTTTCTCTTTCATCTCTATTTTAAAAATTGACAATTATTGACTATTATGAAATTCACTGGCAATTCAAGTGTAAAATGATCGTTTACCACCGATTAACCACAAGTCGTAGCAGGTGATATTTCATTTTTCAATTGTCTGATAATTTTGAAAGTGAAAACGTAGCGTCAAATTGGTTACACCTGACTGCTACACCTGTTAATACAAATATTCCGAATAATTTATCTATTAAATTTATATAGATTATTCGTAAATTCTTCGTCATATATAGATATATTAGTATCATAGTTTGATAGAAATTTTCCATTTCCTCATATTATTATTGGAGAAATTTTTATATTGTTGCTGCTTCGATAAAATTTTTCAAACTGAATTTCCTCTACTCAATTTTTTTTTTTCGGACATAAATCTTGGGCAATCTTTACGAGAAAGGAGGAAGCTGATTTCGAGTATTTCGTTGGATCGATGTTTATTTAAGTGTTCAACAGTTCTTCGTTCTGCCTATTTCAGACTGGCATCATTTATAAATTAGTTATCCAGTGAAGAGTTCAGTGAATCGAATCAAAGGATTATCAGTCATGGGACCGCAATGTTCTATCTTGTTACTAATAATTCATTCCATGGTATTATTTTTTTGTTTAATTAGTTTTTTTTTAATCAAAATGAATTTTAATGTTTTTCTTTAAAATATCAATAAATTTCATGACTATTGACCATAGAATATTAGGGGAAGGTGGGGTAAAATGGGCACGGGTTGATTTTCGTATTTTATGAAATGACAATTACGTGAAATGGATGGGAATATTGGAGATAGGTTGTTTCTGATGATTCCATTGGAAAAATGAGGAAATTCCCCATAAAAATCATATGGCAAGAGTTATTTTTTGGCATTTTTCAAGAATTTCATTTTTTGCGCAAAATTTAAAGGTGAAACTCTTCTATTTTAGAAAAATTTCAAGTTTTCGAGAATATCTCTGGTTCTATTGATCGTAGCGACCTGGGGTTGATTTCAAATGGAAGATGAGCTTATTTCCCATCGATTTATGGGGTTTAAAAAGAAAAATATCAATTTTTTCAAGTACTTATAGAGCAAAAACTGATTTTTTAGAAAATGGCCTGTAAATAATTGAAAAATTGATTTAAAAAAATTTTGAACCACATGAATCGATGGGAAATGAGTTCATCTTTCATTTGAGATCAACCCCAAGTCGCTATGACCAACAGAGCGGAGATATCTCCGAAAAAGTGAATTTTTTTGATTTTCACAAGGGAAACCCCTTTAAAAACTGTCCGAAAAAGTAAAATTTTCCGAAAATTGAAAAAAAATATTTCAACACATGTTTTCCGCCCAAAATTTCCTCAGCTTTTCAATGGAATCATTAAAAAATTTCTATCTCGAACCGTTCACTTGGAGTGTCCATTTCATCCCAATTTCCCCTACTTATTTTTTTCAAACTCTTTAATTTCGAAACTATTTCTTTCGCTCAAAGACAGTGATAGGATATGCTCCACGTGAATCACCAATAATTGCATTCAATCCAAAAGTTAAAAGCCACCAAGAACATTATCGACAATTAAAACCACAAAAAAACAATCAACAATCAGCAGACAATCGGATCTCATCGAGTCTCACAGCCTTGCCAGACAAATTGCCGAGTAAAAGCATAGATTCTGCGGAAAATAATAGTAAATATTTCATTGAATATGAACCAATGAAAATAAATGCAATTGATATAAATCAAATGCCTAAGAATCCGGATAAAACGGGAATACCTAAGAAGAGTAAATATTTCCGAATTCGAAGAATTAAAGCAGATGATCAAAAAAATTTTAACAATACAGGAAAAGCTAAGTCAAATGAAAAATTAGATTCTAAGGGAGAAAAAAATGTAAATAAGTTTATTGTAAAAAATATTAATACATTACATGAGAACTTGGTAAAGAATGTAACTGGAAAAGGAATTCCACAAAAAAATCTTGGCAGCATGCATAGAGTTTTTTCAGAACCGGAAAGTATTGGATCAAATGATTACGATAAAGTTATAAATAAAGATGATAAATTTGAAAAACGATTGGATGACAATGTTGGAGAAGTTTCTGAGTCTAATACAAGAGAACATCGTGAGCCTGAGAGTAAAAGTGAAAAGCGTGAAAAGGGTGGTGATGAAGAACACCACGAAGATTATCACGAAAGTGAAGAAGAGGAGGGGAAGAAGGTGAGTGATATCAATAATATATGAAAGGATGGACGCTAGAAGGACGTTTTACATTAGAAAACTTGCGTTTTGAGAATTTTTCCGAAAATTGAATTTTTTTATTTGAAAATTAGGGCTTCACTAAGTTGGAAAATTTCCAGCATTCTGAAAAGAAATAAATCTATATGTAGAGTAATATTGAATAATATTTTAAATCTTTAAAAAGGGCTACGAATCGCACCACGAACACGAAGAGAATGAAAAAGGTCACCACGATAAAGAGAGCCACAATAAAAATTACGATGAAGAAAAAGGTAATGAAAAAAAACATTTGGACGATAGTGAATATCATAAACACTACGAGAGTGGTGAAAAAAATGAAAAAGATGGTGAATTTGAAGAAGAGGGGAAATTTAGTAAGGGTCACAGTACCAAGGGTGATCATGTCATCCACAAAAAGGTAATTATAACTAATTACATTTCTTACTAATTTAAAAGTAACTTATTCCATTGTAAAAAACAAGTCTATTGATTCAAGTGATTCCTGATTAAGAATGAAAGGAAATACACTTTATATCTATGTTTCAGGATGAATATGAAAAGTTGGTTGAATTTTACGACGAGTCACATGAGGAGG
Source organism: Aleiodes leptofemur (assembly GCA_963942555.1). Lineage (NCBI taxonomy): Eukaryota > Metazoa > Arthropoda > Insecta > Hymenoptera > Braconidae > Aleiodes > Aleiodes leptofemur. The sequence goes on along the minus strand of OZ012623.1, from coordinate 13,258,460 downwards.
ATGGAAATGCAAAGGATAGTGAATTTTATCATGAATTTGATGAGATGCATGGTGATAGTGAAAAGTCTGGACATACTGAGAAATATGGAGAAATTGAGAAACATGGAAGAAAAAAAGAGTATGACAATGGCCATCATTATGATGAGAAAAAAGGCCATGATTCAAGGAATGGACGTGAGAAACATCATGATGAAGAGAAAGAGTATGGTAAAAAAGGTGAAAATGAAAAAGGAAAGAAATGGATGTACGAGCAGTGAGAATATATATCAGTCATGTCAATGGGATTATTATTGGAAAATAAAATGTTGATATTTTTTTTTATCATGTGACTATTTTTGTTTTTTTTTTTTAAAGAAAGAAGACGTCATTATAGGCCTCTTTTGAAATAATTTATATTCTGTTACTAATAATATCTCCCTTCCGCTCGCTTATCTATCAATTTTTTATTCTTATGTTATCAATATATTATTCGAGCTATTTACAGAAATCCCAAAAGGATATTTATCTATACGTTCCATTTGACTGCATATAATTTCTTTCCAATACAAACGTTAAATTCACTCAATAAATTCGATTTTAGCAGTCTTGAAGATCAATATTCCATCAATTTCATTTTTTTTTCATGATAAAACTATGTTTCTTTCTATACGAAATGCAGTTAATGAAGGGCTATAAGATAAGAGGAGATAGCGAAAGTTAAATACTTTACAGTGTAATAATTTTCGTAATATTTCATTTTTTTTTATTATCGCCAAGTTCGATGAAATACTTTGACACGTATACGATTTATTTACACGAAATAATCCATTCACGTGTGAAATTAAACACTTGTGCATTAACAGAACACTGATCCTTCTTCATCTGCGTCATAAATTTCCACATTAAACGGCCTACACGTCACGTAGTACCAACAATTTTACACGGAAAGGGAGCGAAAAAGAAAAAAATTGGCCTACACCAACAAAAAAATTTAGGCGCGGAAGTGGAAATAAAAAGTAATGAATAGAAGTAAAAAGTTCATAACTGTCTATTTCTCTTGCATCAATTCTCACATGAAATAAATTTGTTTTTCCCTTTTTCTTCTTGAACTTTTCAACGATATTCACAAATTCATGAATTACCAGAGGGTTCTTGAATTGATAATAAATTTTCCCTCCCCCTCTTTCTACTTCTTCACTTTTGCTACACACATTTTCATTCTCTATAATTTTTTTTTCCAGTCCCGAATGAAATGTATCCCCCTTCAATAGTATTATCGATAGAAAAAGCTGACTTGAATATCAAATAATTTTTGCCTCCCATCTATTTTTATATTTCTTTGAAAAAAATTGCAATAGTTTTATGAAATAGTGTAAATCACCTTCAGTTTAGTTTGTTAAACTTTGAGATAATTTATTCAATTGTACCATTGGGAATCATTCACAAAAAGTCAATAATACATGAATAATTGATAGCAAGCATCTATTTCAATCATATAGTTTTTGTTTTTTTCTTCTTCTTTTTTTTGAGACAATAAATTTCTCTTCAATTGAGTAGTGAATAATCAAATCTTTCACAGGAATATCCCTTGAGCCTATTAACATATTTCTTTCTACTTTATTTCGATTATTTTTCGAATTTACTCAAGTTTCAGCTTTTTTTGTATTATGTTTATTCTTTTTCCCTTTTTGCATGGTGTGCTGAGACTTTTACGAGAATGAGAAAAAAGAAGAGCAAGTAGTAACATTGGAGACTAGGACTCGTTGCAACTACAGTCAGGATTACTCGTGTTGAATAAAATTTTGTTATGCTAATTAAACCGTATAGTATATTCTACTGGAGCTCGATTTTATCTCATTTCAATCTCTGCTTTTCTATTGCATCATAATTCGACAAACAGAACCGGAGATATCGCCGAAGAAGTGAATTTTTTCGATTTTCAAAAGGGAAACCCTTTCAAAATTTGGCCAAAAAAGTAAATTTTTCAAAAAATTGAGAATAAAAAATTTTGACGCATGTTTTCCGCTTGAAATTTCCTCAGCTTTTCAATGGAATCATCATTTCATGAAAAAATTCGAATTGATTCGGTAAACTGTAATAGTTTCATTACTATACCATCCCCATTTTGCCCCCATAGTCCTTTACCCCTTTCTTAATTTAGACATATATATGTGTATAAAGTGAAGAGAAACATGGAATTGTACGTGGTGGGAGGAAGAAATGAATGATATGCGTTGCGACTGCGTATCAGGGGAGGATTTTTCCCTCTCATATATAGGGGATGAACATTGTTGCCCCCAACGTCATTCTCGTGCGGAAGTCTCCACCGTTCGGGCAATTTCAATACATCCAAAATCAATTCCTCTAAGACTGTTATTGACAAGTAGAAAATAATTTTTTTTTTCACTTCCTTTACTCGTCGGTTGAAATAGCTCCAATTATTCCCCCTGAACACTTTTTTTGTGTGAAAAAAGGAAGGAGAAAGAGTATTCATCAGCTCTCTAGTCAGCAACAGGTGAGTTTAGTTTCGAGTTTCAAATAGCATTCAAATATTCATAACTTATTTAATTTTTGGATATTCGGTGAATATTTATTACTCTATTTAACGTATATAATAATTTTGTTGATACTATTTATTATATATGATTTAATTAATTGATGAATTTGGTATCATTTTTCATCATTTCGATTTATCTTTTTTTTTTGCCTGTCAGTGATAATGATATTGATGGCTAATATGAGTAAAAAGAAAAGTAAATACTCCATCAATTTCCTCTCGGATATTTCCAAAGTGAAATCAAATAGCAAATATTATGTTTATGTTCAAATGTCAATTCAATGAAATAATGAAAAATGAATTAATTCTTAAATCATGATGCAAAATTTGAATGAATACATGAGTAGAATCTTCGTTTTTCGAAAATATTTTCATTTCTAATGAAAATTTAAAGATTTTTATCGTAGCTCTTCTTTCAATAGGTTCGATTCTCCCCTACGAGAGAGATTTCTATGAATGTTGCTAAAAGTCCCATAAATTAATGAAAAATATTCTTCAAAAAATAATGAAAAGGTTTTTTTTTATCATTCTCGAGAATTTTAACTTCGAGTTACTTTTCTCTTCCAAGATAATTGCTGGAAAAAAATAGATTGTCTTGATTCTGTTATTTCATTAAAATGAGTGCCAATTGGTTTTAATATTTTTTCCATTAAAAATAGAAAATAAATGATAATAAGAAAAAGGGAAACATCATTAAAGTACTACTGCAGGTACTGACTTATCTCCAAGATGAGTTTATACAGTATAGATTACGCAGATCTTCTGCAAGGAGAAATGCTCGTTTATTAAAATTAGGTAATGGAGGGAAGTAGGAAAATGTAATGTACTGATGATTGTTTGCGGGAAAAAAAATTGAGTTAAAAATATATATATCGAGAAATGAGAGAAAAAAAAATAGTTTTTTTTCCAGTATGTTTCTAACTTTTCTAAACCCTTTAAAAAAAAAATCATGTCGTCTCCCCGACAATTTTTTAATAAAATTATTCATGAATTTTGTTTCAAACAAGGGATGATTGACAGGAAAAAAAAATCTTTTGAATTAAAAGTCAGCGTATATTAGAACGAGACACGTGGGAAATCAAATAAACATAACAAAATATCTCTTTTCTATTTTATATGTATATTGTTCGTATTCTGTGAAAAATATATTCATTGAAATATTTAATGCACTGAGGTAGAAATAATGCAATGAAAAATATACCACGTGGAATATAAATTTTTATAATTTTAAAGTGTATTAAAGTATGGAAAAGAAAAATTGAGAAATAAGAGAAGTGGAAATTGATCGGAGTGTGTTAAAGGTTTTATAGTGACAGAAAATATCGTAGTGACATTAATCTCATATCCACCTGAATAATGAGGAAATAAGAAACGATAGAATAACTGTGAAAGTGCATTTTGAATTATCAGCTTGACAATTTATTTTTTTATTTTTATTATTTCTCTTCTCTTGACGATTGGGTTCGAGTAATTACTATTCCTGAGTTATTGCTTGGTAATTGAAGGTAAATTGTGAGTTCCAATTATATTTTTTTTCGCCTTTATGAGAAAAAAATTTAAATGGTGATTGGAATATGATTGAAATATATTTTCAATTTTTTTTTTCTAATGAACTTTGAAATGAATTTCATTTGGAAATAGTGAAGAGTAAAAGTAATCAACAATTAAATTCAGAAAATTACCTTTCAATATATATATTTCTACAATTGATGAGAGAAAGAATAATGAAGAAAATAAGATTGTAAGAAGAAATGAACTTCACGTATATCTATGCTAAGGATTAAAAGGGGGAGTGGCAGCACACAATCAGAGCTGTTAAACCGTCAGAATTACAAAGGGCTTTTCTAAATAGGCTCGGTGAATGGCTAGGTAGGTAGGTAAGAATGGCCACGAGAGAGAAAGCCCTTTCATTTCGTTTTGATATTCCCGAGAAATTACATGTGGAAAAGGGAGAAAGTCAATTGGTGCTCAATTGCTGCCAAGAGGTGATGCTGGTTATATGAGTAGGAAGGGTTAATTGTTGAATTCTGGATTTTGGCTTGGCAAACGACAATGAATGTAATCTCAAGACACAGTATTGAAATACCGAAAACATTATGACGAGCTCAATTATATCCAGATTCATTGCAATTTCATCTTTTATTAGTAGGGAAAGGTGGGGTAAAATGGATACGGGTTGATTTTAGTATTTTATACTATGAAATTGACTCGAAATGGATGGAAATATTGGAGATAGATTTTTTATGATCATTTCATTGGAAAGCTGAGGAAATTTCACATGGAAATCATACGTCGGAAGTTATTTTTTTGAATTTTTCGAAAATTCCATTTTTTGATCAAGATTCGAAGGTGAAAGTCTTCTGTTTTTGGAAAAATTTCAGGTTTTTGAGAATATCTCTCGTTCTATTGGTCGTAGCAACCTGGGGTTGATCTTAAATGAAAGGTGAGCTCATTTCCCATCGATTAATGGGGTTTAAAAAGAAAAGTATCAATTTTTTCAAGTACTTATAGAGCAAAAACTGATTTTTCAGAAAATGGCCTATAAGTATTTGAAAAATTGATTTGAAAAAATGTTGAACCACATGAATTGATGGGAAGTGAGCTCATCTTTCATTTGAGATCAACCCCAGATCGCTATGACAAACAGGACCGGAGATATCGCTGAAAAAGTGAATTTTTTCGATTTTCAAAAGGGAAACCCCTTCAAAATTCCGCCAAAAAAGTAAATTTTTCAAAAAATTTGAAAAAGAAATTTTGACCCATGTTTTCCGCCTAAAATTTCCTCAGTTTTTCAATGGAATCATTAGAAAATTTCTATCTCAAACCGTTCAATTGAAGTGTCCATTTTACCCCACCTTCCCCTATTTTTATTTCCAAAATTTCATTAATTTCCCTCACTTTCTTCTTCTCTTCCACGTGACAACGTATTTTTTAAATTTTTCAACGACTCTACTGAAATAAACATTACTAAGGTAGCATTGCAAATAGAATAGAACCAGAGAACATTAAGAAACGGACAGTTGGTGTAATTAAATGAGAACTCACCCGGTGATTCAATCAAGCTCTCATACAATATAAGATAGTTTCTTACAATAAAATAGCCCTCCCGAAGAGCCAATATAATTTCAACTGGGTTCTTGCACTAAAACTACCTATATAGTACAATAAAATGTCATTTAATTGGTTTGAGATTGAGCTATCGGTGATTGTTTCCCGCTACGATAACTCAGAGTATTGTGAATCTTATTATTGTTATGAGAACAAGAGTGCACGATAGGAAATAAAAATAGCTACTATGTATAGGGGATTGGGGCAAAATGGACCTCCGAGGCAGAATGATTCAGTGAATTCTTAGGAATTTCTATAAAATTCATTTTAATAAATGTTTTCTAATCTTAATTTCCTCAGATTTCCAATTGAATTATTTTTAAAAACATGGAAACTAAAAAGTTTCGGTTTTATCCCTCAAGTTCTTTTCTACACCACCTTTCCCTATATATATATATATAGGGGAGGGCCGGGCAAAACGGAACATCTAATTGATCCGGGCCTGATAGCGATCGATGCAACTTTGCTTTCACGTTTTTTTTGCTAAAATAACTTTACGTAAAATTTTTTATAGAATTATTATCATTATTTTGCCATTGCGGGCAAAACGGAACACTTCAATTTGAGCGAAAAAATACGAAAAGTGCCAAAAATCCGTAAACAAGATGTGGAGAGAATCGGTTAAATGGACACTCCAAAAAAAGAGATTGAGATAGGGATTTTTGAATGATCCCATTGAAAATCTGAGATAATTTTAGGTAGAAATCAAGTGTCACAGTAATTTTTATCATAAAATTATTTTCTGCTCACTACTATCTTCCTTGGAAGCTCCGAATGAAGCAAAAAAGGAGGTTTGACTTTTGTACCAACGTTTCGAATCCACTGCAGAGTTTTCATCAGGTTACATTCATTATTTTCTACAGAAATAACAATGAAGAAAAAAGGATAGAAGATATGAGAATCATTGTTTGAATTATAACTGAGTGATAGTGATATTGGAGAAATTATTTCTGCTCAAAATAATAAATTTGCCCTGGAAAGGGCTCTGCAGTGGAGTTGATACGTTGGTGCAAAATTTAAATTTACTCTTTTTCTTCTTCTTTCAGACCTTCCAAAGAAGATAGCAACGACTGAAAAAAGGCCTCATAAAAAAAATTAAGAAATTGAATTATTGGTCGGATGATTCAATAAGTGTCAAAGTAATTTTTCTAATTTATTTTCTTTCGAAATTTGATTTTTTCCCTTTCGATATTCAATGTTTTTGGCCAGTGTCGACCATGAGGTTCATTCCCATTTTTTTTAATTTCTGAGTTTTCTAGAATATCTGCAGCTCTATTGAATTATAGCGACTCATGATTGACCCCAAATAAGAAATGAGCTCATTTCTTATCGATTTATGGGGCTCAAATTTTTTTTACATCGATTTTTCAATTACTCGTAGATCATTGTTTGGAAATCAGATTTAGCTCCATATCTACCTGGAGAAATCGAGTATTTTTGATTAGAATCTCATAAATCAATGAAGAATGAGCTCATCTTTCATTTAAGATCAGCCGTAGGTCGCTAGGACCAATAAGACCGGTGATATCCATGAAATCATGAAATTTCTCAGAAATGGGGAAGATTTTGACTCCGGATCTTGATCAAAGAATCAAATTTCTGAGAGATTGCGATGAAAAATTCTTGGCACATGATTTCTTTCGGGAATTCCCTCGGCTTCCCAATAGAATTATAAGAACAAACTTATTTTGCAAATATTCCCACTTATTTCGAGCGATGTCCATAAGGGAAAAATCAAAATTGAAGTGTATCTGTTTATCCTTTATGTCCTCATTTCCCTCAGCTTCCCCTACTCAAGAATGATGGAAAATACGAATCAATACAATATTTAAAAAATAGCATCTCTGTTGGGATTTTTTTTTATTTTTTCAAATTTTTCATCCGAAATTTTGGGTGTTCCGTTTTGCCCGGCCTGTTCCGTTTTGCCCGGTCCTCCCCTATATATATAGATAAGTGTTGAACAGAAATCATATTGATATTAATAAGGAAATAGAGAACTACACTATCTAATTAGAATGTATTACACATAAATTATAAAGAAAACATTGTTGAGAATAATCGATTTTTGTTGCTGTTTTGTTTCAGTATTAAAAATGATTCAAAGAAAAGTTTTCAACGTAACTCTCTTGTTCGCATTAACTCTAACAATTGACATAGCAAAGAGTGCAGTAGATGAAACGAGAGCAACAGTACCAGAACATGATATTCATCAACAGCAGCAGCAGGGTTGTGGAGGAGCCCCTAAGAAGGATTATAACTTTATTACAGAATACAAACGCTTGCCACAGTATCGTTATATAGCTGCATACAAACGATTTCCTGATTACCTTTACAGCTTTGGTATAGGCAAGAGATTTGATGATAATATCAAGGTAATTTTCCTTTTCCAATCATGTTTTTTTTTGTTAGATATTCGGTTTTGTCGCAAATTAAAGGCCATTCATCAATTTTTTTTTCATTTTTAATACTTAAAAAAATGGATATGGAACAAATATGGACTTGATTAAAAGTGCGAGCAGAAAGGATTTGCAAGAAGACTCGAATTCCTTAGATTCCAAGATATTTTGGGAAAATTCATGTGGGAAGTCTAATTAATTCGGCCCCTTTTACGATTTTACCCTTTAATTAAATTCATAATAATGTAATTAATTACAACCCAGCAATCTCATACATGTAATGGGCCTGTGTGATTCCGTTGTCCTTACAGTTGGATACGTTTCAACGACTACTCCATTTGTCACTATTCTATTTCTAATTATAGAATTCGCTTGAATATTCTATAGGGCAAGGTGGGGTAAAATGGATACAAGAGGTAAAACGGGTTGGTTTTGGTATTTTATACTCTGAAATTTACTCGAAATGGATGGAAATATTAGAGATGGATTCTTTCTGATGATTTCATTGGAAAGATGGGGAAATTTCCCATGAAAATCGTATGTTAGAAGTTATTTTTTTGAATTTTTCAAAAATTTAATTTTTTGCGCAAGATTCGAAGGTGAAAGTCTTCTGTTTTTTGAAAAATCTCAGTTTTTCGGGAATATCTCTGGTTTTGTTGGTCGTAGCGACCTGGGGTTGATCTCAAGTGAAAGGTGAGCTCATTTCCCATCGATTTATGGGGTTTGAAAGGGGAAATATCAATTTTTTCAAGTTCTTATAGGACAAAAACTGATTTTCAGAAAATGACCCTATAAATATTTGAAAAATTGATTTTAAAAAAATGTAAACAACATAAATCGACCTGAAATGAGCTCACCTTTTATTTGAGATGAACCCCAGGTCGCTACGACCAACAGAACCGGAGATATCGTCGAAAAAGTGAATTTTTTCGATTTTCAAAAGGGAAATCCCTTCAAAACTTGGCCAAAAAAGAAAAATTTTCAAAATTTGAAAAAAAAAATTTTGATACATGCTTTTCGCCTAAAATTTCCTCAGCTTTTCAATGGAATCATTAGAAAATCTCAATCTCAAAAATTAACACAAAGAAGTCACAAAATCATTCTTGATTTTCATAACATTAACCGAAAAATACAGGGATGTTCAATAATTTAAAATTCCAATTGTTTTTAAGCACTCGAAAAGATTATATAATAATATTAACATCTGAAATAAAAATGAATAGAATATAATTTCATTAAACTACAATTTTGATGGATGGATTCAGTTTGAGAAGTCACAGTTATTGTCGTATGAAAGTTATGAAATCCCCCGAAATCCTAGAGATTTTCCACGACAATAAAGTTAATGGAGAGCCGAGGATTTACTCGACAATAATGTTAGATTACTATTGTCAAACTAAGTCAGCTCTTCTATTTATTTATTCATTCATTTATCAACTGCTCTTTCCGATATAATACCTTTCCATCTATCAAAATTTTATTGGAACGTTGTTATGAAACTCACAACACGTCATTGCATTTCGTTGAGTAATAATATAATAATGAATTAGAACGACATAAATATAAATTAATCAATAATAATTTCTATGTTACAGAGAGCTGCTTCACCATATTCTTTCGGTGTTGGTAAAAGAAATAATTACGATAAATTTCCATTTATTAAATTACCAATTGATTATAATTTACCATATGAGACAAAAAATTATCAAACTGATTCAATGATCAATGATTTATCACAAATGAAACGTGGTTCATCACCTCATGCCTATGGATTTGGCATTGGAAAAAGAGATTTATCATCGAGCGATGAAATTTATAATGATAATGATGACAATGGTGGCACAAAATTCACTGACAATGGACAATTATGGGATCAGTACTGATTAAATATATATCGCTATGAAATTTTGAATAAAATTACTTTTATCCATTATAATTGTTTTTTCAATGTCTGTACTGAAAAAAAAAAATAAATAAATAATATTTAAACGATAAGTAAAAAAACATTGCACAAATAAAGAAACAAATCTTTCTGTCCTTCTCGATGTAAAGAAGTCATGAAGTAAATTTATTGAAAAAAAAAAATATATTATTTTATCACAGTTTTTTTTTGCATTAAATTCAAAGTGCTTGTCTTGGTATCTTCAATTATTGAATACTTGAATCGACTATCCCCCTTGAATATCCAGGACAGAGTGAATAATAAAATTGAACAAGTCTATTAAAGAAAAAAAAATAACTAAAAATTATCATTGTGGTACATTTGGACGCGAAAAATTGAAAAATTATTTATCGATTGTTATTCTCTTGAAATAGATAATCAAGGATATGTATAAGTATATATGTATATTGCACTTTAATGTGAAAATAAAATTGAATGAAAAAGAATGCCAGATAATATCTTTCATACTTGAATATTATAATTGTGTTTATATTTTTTGGATTATTTAACATTTGATTATCCTTCAATAAATGGGTGTTTTTCTTTTTTCTCTTGAAATGCATCGAATAGATGAAATTTATTGAGAAGAATTAAAATGTACAAGAGAGTTTTACCCATTAATTTTTTTTTTGTTGACTCCTTTTTTTTTCGTCTCTTATCTGGCTGCTATGGGTAGATACAACTATTCCTCTGGGAGCAAGTTTATAATACAGAAAACGCCTCCCCGTGGGCAGTTATGCGGTATCATTCGTTCAGTTAGAATGTGCATTAACGTAAATCATTAATAATGCATCATTTAATATTATTAATTTCTTTACAATTGTTGATCATAAATAATTCGTCCTGTTGGAGATTGGGGGGTGAGAAAAAATGGCTGCCTGATTTAGAATTCTCAACAAAAGATAATTGGATAAACAATGAATTACCATTGAAAAATAGTAGAATTAGATTTCCATTGGCAATGAAACATTCTGTTGGTTTACCATTAATTGGTGATATGTTTTTTGGGGGCATCGAATTGCCACATGATGGATCACTTTTATTACCTTTAAATGGAAAGATCCAAGTGAGTATAGATTTTAGATCTTTCAATTAATTCATCTTGCTATAAGATCATTTTCAATGATTTTTAATAAATTAAATACAATGGTTTTAGTTTGACAATGCAAAGAAGAATGATACGAAAATCTTTGAATGGAAATTGAGTGGATCATTTTCATGGATGGATCCAGATAATTGGAGTGGATCAAATAAGGCTACACCACATTTGGAAAGAATTCCTTGCAGTACAGATATGGTTGTATTACCAAATAACAATCGTTCTCTGAGCATGAAATTACCCAATTTTGATGTTAATGTCAAAGAAGTCAAGATAGCTAATGGAAGCCTCTTGGAGGAATGGGATTGGCAGGATGTCATGAAGGGGAGAGAATTTAGAAATAGTCGATGGAGTGTCAAGTATGAACGAGAAATTCGTTGACGTCCATGTAGATTTACGATTAATTCTCTTTCCTTTTTTAATTATTCAGGTACAGTGGATTGCAGTATTGCGATTCTGATGATTGTCTCTGTCGTCTGACTGGCGATGCTGATGAATTACTTGGAGAAGTATGTAAAATTGAGTATCCGAAATGTTCGAAAGACAATGTCGTTTGTGAATATCCTCTCAAGGTGCGATAATTTATTTTCTAATGAAAAAAATGGAAATTTTCTCATTAAAGTGAGAAATTCGATCTTTTATTTATTTCTTTATTTTTTCATATTTATAAAGGTGGAGGGACACTGTTGCTCCTACTGTGGCGGGCGTATCACCCTAAAACGTACGGTTTCACTCTCTACATTAAATGAGCTAACAATGGAAACATTAAAAATGTATGGTGATACAGTATCGTACCATGCTAGAATGACATTTGCAGGAGATGTAGAAGTCTTAGTTACTGAAAATGGTGCTTATACTGGAATAAATAGCCAGGAAGCCATTTATATACTTGAGAAAATATTTTCAGGTATCCAATATGATTTTCTTCATTTCTAGCGACATGCTATATTTTATATGACCTATAAATGTAAATGAAATTATTTCTATCTTCTTTTTTTTCTCGCAGAAAAAGGTTTGACTATTCTGTCATATGTAACAACAGGTGCATCACTTACGGGATCAGTACTGGGGCCAATTTTAGGTCCAATATTTGTTATTCCACTCGTGATAATTTTCATTATTCTCGTTGGAATTCCTTATTCTGGATATTCATGGAGAGAGTAAGTAATTATTTTTCTTTATCAAAATAGTTTAATGGTTGCGCGTTATCTTTGACTTTCAACGCGAGAAATTGTTCTCGTGAAATATTTTCCCTTGAAAGGAGTGGAGAGATATTTTCTTTGAATAAAATCAAACTTTTTCATTTTTCGCATTTACTTATTAAGAAATTTTTAAAATTTTCCAAAGTTTTGATGCATTTTCTCCTTCAAATGATATTCATGTAGCGAATTAATTATTTAGCATAGGAAATCTTGTATCAAACTTTTTTTTTGTGGAGAAAAATTATTCCCAGTTGATTAAATTTCTTCATAAATTTAATGAACTGTGCACGAGTCAATGGTAACCGTATGGTTTTAATATTTTCCTTGCAAGTGAAAGATTAATCCTACAGTGTTAGTTTTAATGAGTATGTAACGCTACTGCTACACTTGAAACAATTTTCATATTCACGTTAATGTTTATAGAAATAATGGAATTACTCTGAGCTTTAATATATGAGGGATAATTAGTAAATGTGTGCATGTGGAATAAAATTTTATTATGGAGAATTTTCTAGTAGGAAAATTTATAGAACACCTGTTGTCGATTGAATTCACAGTGTGAGTTTTCATTCCCAACAGAGTGAATGAAATGGAAGATGCAGAGAAAAAAAAAGAGAAAAAAAACCAGAACGAGAGAGAAAAAGAAATGTGAAATACTTCTTCAAAGGTTCATTGTTCAAAGGGACTTGTTATTTCTGGAATAAAAGTGCCCAGTACTTTGCATTTATGCATCCTTTAATCAATTTGACGGGCAATTATTAAATAATCATTTTACTATGTCTCTCTAATCAGCAATTACGAAGAAAGACTTGCAAAGTTTAAATAACTAAAAAAAACTAATCCTAAAAAGTTAAATCCTATTGTAAGAAATGCTCTGATTTTATTCAGGGAAATGACTCATTTTTCCAAATTTTGTTAGGTTTTTCCTCACGTTTTAATTTTTTTGCTTTTTTTCACAGCATACTATCACTTTTTCGAGAATGTTCATCAATACGTGATGGCACTAGACCAAATCCTGATTCTACTCAAGCTGGAGATTTCAGATTTGCAAGATTTGAAAATATTTCCGAGGGTGATGTTCAATTAGCTCGCCCCGTTATGGCAGATGACGATGATGATGATGAAGATTCTGATAATGATGGTGAGCATGATGGAAAAAGATTTGAAAATCCTCTGTACAGATCGAAAAGACAAGAACAAACTCAAAGAATAATTGATATTAATAAACCAGTGAGTCTAGCTGATTTACAGGGAAAAATTAATACAGCTGAAGGAACAAATATTGATTCTGATTGATTGGGATGATTGAAGCTGAAAAATATTGTACTCAAAGGAATGTTACTAAAATGTCATCTGAAAATGAATAATAAATTTGATTTTCCTTATTTTTTTACGAAAAATTTACGGCAAATGAAAGTTGATAGGAAAATTCTTATTAATTTTTATTATTTCTTGAATAAAAATGTAATATGACGTAATAGTATAATGAAAAATAAGTCAATCATTATTATCAGTAGAAGACGTTTATTGAGAAGAATAGGCTGAGATTTTCTATTTTGAATTATCTATTATACAATGGTCGCTACCCGAGGGTCACGGTGAATTTGTGCATGTCAGATGAACAATTGGAGGATTATTTCCATAGTGAAAGAGGTAGAATCGTCTTGCCGGAAATTTGATTGCTTCAATGATAATTTACAATGTTATCATGTTATTCACATTGACATTGATGAGAAACATTCCATTGGTTTTCCTTAACAATTATTGTGATTACACAGTCATTCAAGTTTCATTGAATACTCTTCAAGTCAATTTTGCATTCAAATTAATTCAAGGAGATGTCTTTCATTCAATAGAATAATTTTTTTTCCCTTTCAAAGAGAATAAATATTTTCTCTTTGGATGGTAAAGGTGAGATTTTCCGCATGCTTTGTAAATCAAGTGCAACGGAGAGTAAAATTGGTTCCTGCTGAAAATGGTTTTTATACTTCTGAAGCCGATAAATCAGCCTGGAAATTATGCTTATTAATTAAGTAAGTATATTAATTGATGATAATAAAAAATTTATTGAAAAAATCACTTGAGCCTTCTAAAAAAAATCATATTTTCATGTACACATTCATCTTGTTCTCTTGAAACTCTACCAGTTTTCGAAAATTCTGTATTTATCCAATTTCTAGAATTACTCGGCACTCTGAGATAATTCAAAAGATTTGATGTTAATTTTGGAATAATTGGATGTAAAATTAGAGCACTAATTCTCACAGATTCTAGTCCAAGGGCCAAAACCGCTTCAAGTCTTTCGATTGACTCGTCATCATTGGATTTGGCAAGTGTCCAGGGCTTGTGATATTCGACCATTTTATTGGCACATCTCAGGGTATCCATGACTGCATCGACAGTATTATGAAAATTGCAATCTTCGTATGATTTTTGGGCAATTGCTGCAACATTATGTAGGCTGTCCATGAGATTTTGAGCTTCTACTGATTGTAGTATTTCACTGTGCTGTGTGGAAGGTTCTGGAATGGCAGCACGTGGATTGACCCCTTTTCCAAGACATCTGCTCACTAAATTGCCAAGTGTATCAGCTAATTCTGCGTTTAGGATCCTCTGAATTTTATCCTCATTATAATCTAATAATGGATAAAAAAAATTACAATTTTATTTTTTATACTAATTTTGCTAATATCTCAGAAATATTTCAACTCACTTGCATCACTATGTGGAACAGCTTCACGTAGAAGAAAATATCTTAAACCATCAGAACTAAATAATTCAGCAGCATTTGATGGGGAAACAACATTTCCCTTTGATTTGGACATTTTTTCATCATTAACTGTCCAATGTGAATGACAGAGGAGGGTACGTGGCGGTTCCATGCCAGCAGCTATTAAAAATGCGGGCCAGTATATTCCATGAAACTTTAAAATATCTTTTCCAATGATCTAAAAATATTTCCAATAAAAATTGTCATTTCCACAAAATTAATTATCCAATTATGAGAAAGAAAAAAGCAAAAGTAACATCTTACTTGAACTGACGGTGGCCAAAATTTTTTATAGTCATCAGAAGGATATCCCAATGACGTTAAATAATTAATCAAGGCATCAAGCCAAACATAAACCGTCTGTGAATTATCATTCGGTACTTGTATACCCCATGGAGCTCTTGAAGCAGGTCTCGAGACACTAAGATCCTCCAGGCATCCTCCCTCCTCTATCCAAGCTGATAGAATCTTGTGATACTTGAGGGGCTTCACTACATTTTCATCTTTTAACCAATATTTCAAATCATTTTGAAATGAACTCAATCGAAATTTGTAATTCTCCTCTTCCATCCATTCAACTGGATTTCCAGATGACGATGAAATTTTTGTAATACTTCCATCTGATTTTTTGACGTCTTCCAATTCTGATGATGGAACAAATGCCTCGTCAGATACACAGTACCAGCCAGAGTAGTTCCCAAGATAGAGATGACCAGAATTTTTTAGATTCATCTGAATGAAACAAGAATATTTCAGTAATTCAGGATACATTAGTTACAGAGAATTGAAAAGAAAATGAAAAAAACCCAGAATTTGTGAACAGCCTCTTGATGTTTTTCCTCAGTTGTCCGAATAAATCTTGAATAATCGACGTCGAAATCATCGCACATGCCTCTAAACATCTGGGAAATCTTATCACAGTAATCTTTTGGCAATAAATTATTTAATACTGCAGCATTGCGGACTTTGTTTCCATGTTCATCAGTTCCAGTGCTTAGAAAAGTGTCTTTTCCAAGCATTTTGTGATATCTTGTAACAGCATCAGCCATTGTTGCACTGTACAAGTGACCAATATGTGGACCTGTTCATCATGAAAGTAGAAAAAGAATGAAATTTCCAATAGAGAAGATAAAAAAAAGTTGGAAATGAGGTAATTTACAATAAAAATCTACCGGCATTGACGTAGAATATTGGAGTAGTGACATAAATTGATTTTTTCGTATAATTCGAGTACAATCTGGTCTGCATTGTCATCCAGGGTTTGTGAAAAAATCTTCCTAGAATGAAAGATTAAAAAAAAGAAAAACTAAGTAAAGCACAAAGAATAATAAGTAAACATTGAGAATGAAATATTGAATAACATTTTCTAAATATTTATTGAACATAATGATATTTAATATTATTTTACAAATTCGAGAAGAAAAAAAAGTATCATCTAGCTTGAGCTTGTTTCCCTTTTAATGTCAGAGAGTAACGTGATAGTTTCCAATTGTTTAATTAAATCCATGTGCTTGAATTCATCGGGTCTTTCATTGAATAACTTCAATAATTTGAATTTTTCATCATCATTACCAGAATAATACAATTGTATTTGATTGGCAAGACACTGTGCTTCTTGTGCATTTATCGTTTTCGTATCAAATTGTCCTCTCATCAATACAATTTTTTTCGTATCCTTTAATTCTAAGTAATGTATCATTGTCATGCACTCGGGTGCATTTTCTTGATGCGTTTGATACCACAATAATGGTGTCATATGTATTTCAGTACCATAAAATTGTGTTAATATAAATTCGTAGCCAGTTTCTCTGGGTAATGGAAGTATAAATGTTGGATATTTCATTGATACATTGTACATTGAATCATATTTATCTGGTTCCATTACACCAGAGATACAGTCACGTTCTTTGTGATAACTCAACCAAATATCACTTATTTCATCCTTGCCTTTTTCCTCAATCAATTCAATCTTCATTATGTCGGACAAACGTGCTGGATCTTTTTGCATACTTGGATGGATTGATGGCTTGGCTTTAGCATCATTTTTAAATGCTTTTGCCTTCTTTTCCTTCTCTAGAAATTTACAAAAAGGTTGAATTTCAGTAGTTTAACTTTAAAGGAGGATTATTATAAAAATTACTCTATCTTTAGCAATAAAAAACAAGAAAATACTTGAAATGGACCTCTGCAACAACATAATTCAGGAATTTTTTTCGGAGTTAAGGACTCGATTGAAAAATCTGAAAAAATTTGAGAAGATGCTGCAATATGTCTTCATTTTTGTGTAATTTTTTCAAATTTTTTCATAGAGCTGCCTATTCTCTAAAAAAATTCGAAAGGAATTTAAAAAAACAGATCCATTTTGTCCTACTTTCCCCTATAAATTCGAATTTAATAGTTCAATTACCCTGTTCTTTCTTTGTTTTTTCCTCAATTCTTGAAATAAATTCTTCTGGATTTGTTTCTTGAAGTTTTGTAATAGCTGTTGCATACTTATCAAAGTAAGGATTGTCCTTCAATGACTCCAAGAGTTTTTTGGCTCTCGCTGGTGTTGTCATGATATTTCTCCTTTGGCTTTTGAATACTTGATTTATTAAATTGTTCGTCAATGGAAATCTCAAGAAATTTGCCATTTATAATAGAATCTATTATTTTTTGAATTTCCTATTCCAAAGGCAGTGAGAGAGGACAAATCTTTGGGTTAGGTGTAACATCAACCAGTGCGCGCAAGGGGTTGGTCCCACGCGGGCTCGCTCACAACGAGCGATGCATCCAACATAATACATTTGAATGTTCCTGAATGGAAAATTAAATGGCTTTGCAGTTATGTCAAAGCCATGTATGACCGAATCGGAATATTAAAAAAATAATTTCGATGGGGAGAAAAATGATGAGATCGTTGATGAAATCTATTTAAATCCTGTTAAGAGTCATTTATGTCGGAAACTAAACGACTTATTTTCTCTAAAGACTCATTCATTTATGACGAAATGTTGCTCGATCAAATATTATATGATTTTACCTGAAATTTTACAAAAAAAAGAATTAAATTATCAAGAATTGCGTGAAAATGAATTCCTACAGATTTTTTGTCTTGAAAATTGAGAAATAATAGATGAAGTGTCACCTCAAAATTGAAAAAAATATGTGCTGACATCCGGATTATTTAATAGTCGAAATACATTGTTCTTCAACATTTGACAACAAGCTCTTGTGACAAATGGTCATTTTTTGCATGGTGAATTCCATCATTCCACTATTTTTAATTTTCTTACTGCGAAATCAATATGTTCTAAAATGTTCGAAAAATTGTTTTTGGAATTGAGATTCTTATGAGATTAACTAATAGAATTTTTCCACTGCAGTACAATCAGAATGATTAGAGAATTTTCGATAATCCTATATTAAAAATTTCAAGAAAAAATTCAAATGGCTTTTAAAAGAAAAATCACATATCCTGTCAATGAAGCTTTTCATAAAGCTTGGTGTTTATGGGTATAAAACGAACAATCGAATCATTGAAAAATATCATAATGAAGACGGCGAATTTTTTTTCAGCCCTATCCGATTGCGACATATTCCGAATTTGTTCGAAAAAGTGTCGGTAGTGGTGGTATTCTCTTCCATTGAGAAATTGGGCGATAATGTAGAATTTCTTCATATTTCCCCTCTCCTTTCGTCTGCTAGAGGGCGGCAGTGTATACGTATACTACATGAGTTAAACAAAATTTCTATTTGCTGGGCGGGGGTAAGATAACGGGGGATTGAGGGATAGTTAATTTATTCTAGTTCAGGATCAACTGGTTATAATTCGAAACTTATTTAGCGGATATATCGAGGGTCTAGAAGCAGAAGGTCGTATTGGACAAAAATCGGTCCGCGTCCTAAAAAGGGGCATAAGGTCGTATGTCCACCTGTTTTTGAATTTTTTTTTTTCGATTTCACGACGATTCGAGTGTTTTATAGTCGCGGACAACCACTCTTATCGTGAGTTGGCGGATACGACCTTCTGCCTGGGGAATAAAAAAACAAAATTATGAAAAAAACAAGAAAATGGTAAAATGTAGGGAATCCAGAGAGAAAACCGTGCCTACAAGAATTTTTTCCATAGGAATACTTTTTCCCTCAGAATTGTGTGGACATACGACCTTTTGCTTTTAGGAGAAAAAACATCGAGTGAAAATTTTTAAAAAATTCGCAAAATTCAAGGAAATGGGAAATTCAATTTGGAAGAAAAAAAGTCTTTGGGAGAGGGTGGGGTAGAATGGAAACAAGGGGTAAAACGGACACGGGCTGGTTTTGGTATTTTATACCCTGAAATTTACTCGAAACAGATGGAAATATTGAAGGTAGATTTTTTCTGATGATTGCATTGGAAAGCTGAGGGAATTTCACATGGAAATCATATGTCAGAAGTTATTTTTTGGAATTTTTCAAAAATTCGAATTTTTTTGATCAAAATTTGAAGGTAAAAGCCTTCTGTTTTTGAGAAACTTCCGGTTTTCGGGAATATCTCTGGTTTTACAGAATGTGGCGACCTGGGGCTGTTCTTAAATGACAGATGAGCTCGTTTCCCATGAATTCGTGTGTTTGAAAACAAAAAATTATCAATTTTTCAAATACTTATAGGGCAAAAACTGATTTTCAGAAAATGACCAATAAGTATTTAAAAAATTGATTGGAAACATTTTTTAACCACATGAATCGAGGGGAAATGACCTCACTTCTCATTCGAGACCAACCCCAAATTGGTGCGACCAACCAAACCGGAGATATTGCCGAAAAAGTCAATTTTTTCGATTTTCAGAAGAGAAACCCCTTCAAAACTTGGCCAAAAAAGTAAATTTTTCCGAATATTGATTTAAAAAAAACTTTGACACGTGCGTTCTGCCTCAAATTTTCTCAGCTTTTAAATGCAATTATTAGAAATTTTTTTCTTGGAAGTAGATAATAACTTTCAGTATAATGCAGATGATACGGGAATTTGGAATGATTCGAAACTGCACTAAAAGCAGAAGGTCGTATCTACAATTGTGTCCAAAAATATCTATCGCACAACTGCGGATATATTCGAGTTATTCGATACTCCTCTAAAGGCAGAAGGTCGTATGTGTAGGACATACGACCTTCTGCTAGAGAAAGGGCTATTTTGGCCCGTACGACCTTCTGCTTTTAGATCCTCGATATATGAAAGAAAGAAATTATTGAAAATTGACAGAAAATACATGGGCTCTTCTGGGGAAATGGATGTTATGATCGTAAATTAATAAAAATCCAATTTTCAGTCTCCCGTAGTAAAGAGAACAAATGTTCATAAAAAAATAGATATTGTAGGAATTCGGGAATATTTTTAAAATATTATGTTTCCATTCATCCGGAAGAGAAAAATGAAAATGAAATTCGAATTACTTTACTTCATCATTCATTTCTCGCCGTAATTGGCCAGATTCACAGTACACGTCACGTGGTCATTCCCTTCAGCTCACCCCCCAACCCTTCGAGCCTATCCCCACTCATAAAAATTCATGATTCCCCCACTCTCTCGATCATACATCCTTAATTTCTAGCCATATTTTCTCCTAAAATTTTTTGGAGCTTTCCAATGCAATTATCAGAAAATAGCTACCGTTTACCCATTTTAGACATCTTCTTCCCGTAGGTATATTCGAATTATCTCATGGCCTTATTAAAAGAATAAAAAAAATTTCATGCAATTTATCTTATCAATTAAACTGATTCAGATACATTTTTTAAAAATTTCGTTTACCCCATGTTACCGGACAAATAAGGCCAAAATTAATTTTTGAAAATAATTAAATTGACATTAGAACTCCATAAGCGAGGTTCAGTTTCAGATTCAGTTATATTTCGAAAAATCGAAATAGTTATAGTAATTATAATAACTAAGGCCCAGGTGCATAAAGTTAATCACCGATTAGTAGCAGCCAGTTAACTGTGCTGCCGCAGTTAAGCGACAGGTGGAGTTAATTTTCTGCGATTAACTTCAGTCAGTTAACTGGGCGTGATTAGGGCGAATTTAAGTCGGCGTGCTTAAAAAGGTCAAAAACAGCTTAAAATGGCTACGGACTGACGACGACAGTACCATAACTGGAAAAATTGCTCCATCTCCATTGATTTGTAGCTGGATGAAACTAATTTCTCATTCAATTATTGGTTATGAATCCAGCTGCCACTTGGGCAGCCATCTTTAACTATCACCGAGTGAAGTTAACTGCCCAAAGTTAACCATACAGTCAACTGTGGCAGCTCCGTGAGCTAATCGCCGATTAGCGTTAATCGAGCTTTATGCACCTGGGCCTAAGAGGGGGAAAAAAAGTCGATCATTTGAACCTGCCACAAGGATCTCCTTAATCTAGTACATCCTTTTCCACCTGTTGGAGTTGGGTGTAACATATTGAATTAAGGAAAAACATTTCATTACGCCAAACTTCGATAACAGTTATAATAAACCATCAATAATAATTGTAAATGAGTTTCCAATTTTCAAAACTCTAACTAAATAAAGTACATCTACAGAAGAGAGCCAAAAAAAATAGGAGAATTATTGCTGTTGTCTACGACTTTTCCCTCATTAGTGTATTGCATGTTAAAGACTCAAATTTTAAAAAATTGCGAGTAATCCTAGTTGAAATGTCAAAATTAAATCAATAACCCAATATTGACTCAGAAAAAAGTTGAAAATTAATTGAATTTATACTTAAACTCGATCTCCATATGTAACAATCTACTATATCGACTGTGAAAAAAATTCTAGCGCCTAACTGTTTTACCACGCGATGGTGAACTGGTAGGGCTGCTTTTTTCGCACAAATTCAGAATTTATCGCATTCTAACATTGTAGAATTCACTACATGCATCTTGTTCGAAATCTTTTACGAAAAATTCCCCGAACAATCATATGCAGCTATTGCATCCAATTCAGATTTTATTTTGTTCTTATTTCGTATCAAAAATCGATTTTTAACTACAATATAATGGACTCAGGATTATTTATTGATATACTCGGCACTCATATTAATCCTAAGTATTTAATTCTATCAGTTAGGTATATGGTAATTCAAAATACCAAATTAATTGACGAAAAAATATCGCCCACAATATGGACATTAAGCTTCCCGTCAGAATTTTCTTTGCAATCTCATCGATAACGCACATTGATAAATGATGCAGCTCTTCTTTCAAAGTTTAATATAATTGGTTCTAACAATCATAAATATTGTGAAAATCATAAGTATCAAGAGATCAATTTCGTGAAATAATTCATGGGAAGCCTTTGAATAATATTGAATTGTGTTTGGTGATAGAAAAGTTTGCCATTTATCATGAAATAAAGTTTTTGAAGTCATTAAAACTCTAAGAATGCTGTATTATTTTGCATGTTATATAGCTTAGCAGTTTGAGAATTCGGGTTTTTTTAGCCACTTGGGATTGACAGAATGGTCGATAATTTTTTTGCAATTAGAGAATTAATGTGGAACATATTTCATTCACATTAGTTGTTCAACTATTCGAGACTAATTAAACGCATTTTCATTTTTTTTTTTCTACGATAAACTAAATTTTGATCCATCTATCATCAAGTACTTTTTAAATCGGTAACCTAACTGTTTCACAGATTTTTCAGTGACCGAATGAGTGCTAGGGAGTCCTGAATTCGTGAGATTGGTATGATTGATCTCAGTGAACGAGCCCGCGTGGGTCCAACCCCGCGCAAGGGGTCGGAGTGCGCGTGCGCACACTGAGTGCGCGTGTCTCCTATTGGTCAGAATCAGATGTGGCGCTCACAGCACTTTTTTCAAAGCACCGAAAACCCAGTTTAGATACCGCTCGAGCTTCTCTTTGCTGAAAAGTGATTCTTTAGATAATAATACGACTGTAGATACCCAGGTATTCTGGAGTCGTGCTTCCATCTGAATCATATCGACAGTTCATGAAAAAATTGCCTGCCATATCGACATTGACGCTCGCAATGAATTTAAATATTCATTATATCGATTTGAAATGGAATTGATGAGATGAAGGGGTCTTTTTTTTGCTTCGAGTGCCAGTAGAAAGGAGATAAGGTCAGCAATTTGAATAATTGGAGGATAATTAAGTGATTTTATTGGAGGATAAAGTTCAAAGGTCCTTTGAAAATCCACTCAATTAAATTGAAGGAAATGAAATTTAACTTGGCAATTTATAATGTTCATCTTTATTATCGAATGAAAAAAAATACAATAGAATAGAGTAAAAAATTGTGATAGACACTCTTTTCCTCCATCTCCGATTGATTTCAACATGTTTTGCTGATAAAAAGTGAAATGGATTCTTCTTTTCCCATGAATTTTCTATCAAATGCTGTTCATCAGATAAAAATGGGTTTTCTTTAATGTAAATGCAACATTTCTACCTCATAAAACGTCAAAAAAAATCATAAATTCATTCTTATCATTGGTTATCTCGCAGAATTACCAATAAAAAAAAGTAAAAAAAAATCTCAATGCATATATTAATGTGAAAAATATCTCATAACAGAAAGTTACATAGGCCTCGATGAATAATGTCATGCGCGAATGCATAAAGTCTTATAAAGAGCGTTGAAGAAAAGGCGATGAGGTGCATTGAAGCGAATAGTATGAGATAAGAGACGTCAGCGTTGTCATCAAGCTTTCTTACAGCCCAAGGTAGAAACCATCCACAGAGAGAGAGGCTTTTTCAGCAATTCTGTGAAACACCAAAACGCCTTGAGTACAGAGCCTTTTCCTCCCACTTGACTGAACATTACAGATGCACTAGTCAACCCTTATTCGCAATTTATTCCAATATTTAGGGGCTTTAAAATGGATTAGTCTTCCACTTGATACTCCTTACAGTCATTTCCAGTTTGTACCCATTAGAATGTTTTCTGTCTTTTTCACCTACTTTACTCTTTTTTTTTCATCTCCCTGTCTTTCTTCCCTTGTATTTTCAATCGTCTCGGAAAAACACTGAAATCCTTTCAGATAGTCCTTTCACAAGTAAATAAACTCTCAAGGATTAGAGTGACCTGACACCAAATGAGCGAGATAGGGGTGTTACAAAAATATTGATTTTAAAGAACAATTTCATTTTTAATTTGAGAAATCAATTTTTGAGATTAAAGTATTGATGATTTCCTATCTACCATTTTATGGGGGAAGGTGGGGCAAAATGGACACATCTAAATTTTTAGGCAAATCTTATGGAAAACTCTTGAAATTAATAGAAATATTGGTGGTAGATTGTTTTTGATGATTTCATTGGAAAGCTGAGGGAATTTTAGGCGGGAAACGAGTGCCGGAATTAATTTTTTTGAATTTTTGGCGATTTTGACTTTTTTGAGCACTTTTGAGGGGTGAAACCCTTCCTTTTTTTGAAGAGTTTCAGTTTTTTGAGAATATCTTCGGTTCTATTTGTCGTAGCGTAAAAATTCCGATTTGAGGTGAAAGGTGAGATCATTTGCCATCGATTTATGGGGTTTTCAATTGAAAAATATCGATTTTTAAGGTATTTATGGGCATTTTTGTGAAACACTTTTGTGAAACCGTTTTTGGCCTATAACTATCCCAAGAATTGATATTTTTGAATTCAAAACCCCATAAATCGATGGGAAATGAGCTCACCTTTCATTTGAGACCAACCCCGAATTGCTACGACCAATAGAACCCAAAATATTCGCAAAAAACTGAAAATTTCCAAAAAAGGAAAGGCTTTTACCCCTCAAAAATGCCGAAAAAGATAGAATTTTCAAAAAAATCGAAAAAAATACATCTGACACTTGTTTTCCGGCTAAAATTTCCTCAGCTTTTCAGTAGAATCATCAAGAAAAATCCATCTCTAACCGTTTCATTACAGTGTCCATTTTGCCCCACTCTCCCCCTATCTAAAATATCTAAGGATTAATGATGTATTCGATGAGCCTCAGGGAAGTTTACAAGTCCAGTGAGTCAAGTGATATCATTGGTTGAATTCTCTGTGGTGTGCACTCTGGTCCACCAGAGTTAAACAGCCAGAGGCTAACAATTTCACTGGCTGCCAACTGGTATTTCTCCCGTATTCCACCTGCAAAAGCACTATGTACACTGGTCCAATACATACAGACACACATATATCTACATAACACCTTTCGGGCTAGCTCACACCTCTCAATATGCATATTTCTTCATTCCATCCCTTTATTTCTATTTCCTATTCTCTATACTTTCTCTCTCTCTCCTTTTTGCGATCTTTACATGTTGCTGCTCTTCCTACCTACGCACTTTTCCCTTTTTCACTATCGTCCTACATAATTACATTGCTCATGCATATATGCATGAATTATAAAAGCGTGTCCGTCCTTTTATATGCATTTTAAGCAATTTCATATTACCCAAAAGTGATAATTTGTTGAAAATATATAAGGAAAACGTGCGGCAAAATGGACACTGGGGATAAAATGCATTTCACCTATTGCTTACTCAATTCTTTCATAATTAGATTTTGATATTCAGTGTAATTTAGATCAATTAGCCAAGTCACGTATGAAAATTCTGCCTAAAAATACTATTCCACTCATTTTTTTAAATATAGTTTTGGAAAATAATTGCAAAATAAAATGAACCAATTGCAGCTCTTGACTTTTTTTATTCTTGAATTAATGAACGATAAAGAGTGTTTATTAAAATTTTTATAAAAAAAAAAAAGTAATTAAAAAATTATTGACTGCTCACTGACGAGGAATGTTCAGTGTGCCAATTTCAATTTGGCAACGTAGGCTATCTGCAAATCCAGAAGCCGTAAAAGGTTGAATCCGTTGGATTCAACTGAGAGCAGAAAGAACTCGAGGAACTTGCCTTTTTTTTCCTATTTGAGGGGAAAAAAAGACTATTTCATTCCATGGTATTAAAGATTTTTCAATGACACTTTTTTTTATCCCATAAGAGAGAGGAGAAAGTATTGATTAAAGGTATATTCCATTTTATTAGAATTGGACTAGAATTGATTTTTTTTGAAAAACAAGTATTTACAACTGGTTCACTATACCTGTAGAGAAATTAGTATGATTCCAATAATGGGGTTTGAGATGGAAGGTTTTTCATGATTCCATTGAAAAACTGAGGAAATTCCCGGTGGGAAACACATGATTTTCAGCTGAATATCAAGTCTCCAACCCTTTGCAAAATTGAAAAATTGCACTTTTTCGAGAATATTTCTGGTTTTATTAGTCGTAGCGACTTGGGATTGCATCGATTTATGCTTTTCTGGCCATACATTATTGATCTTGGAGGTATTCATAGAACTAAAGCATATGTTCATCAAGTGATCCTCGAATACCTCAAAAATCAATCACTTTTTCGTGTAAAAAGTGCATAAATCGAAGCGCTTTTCCTTTTCAATGGGATAGTAAAACAAAAATTCCATCCCAAGCAGTTTTCAAATGATCTATTTCCATATAAAAAGTTTATTGATCAAAAATCAATTCAATTTATAATGAATTATAATGAATTTTCAATTGAATTAAACAAATAATGAAGAGTACTCAATTCGAATGGTATTTTCCAAACATTTATTTACAAAAGACTTAACTATTAAAAATAATGTGAATTTGCTGATTTTTCGACTGAATTTTTAATTGTTGAGGTTTTTTCTGCTTGAAAATTACGAAAAATTTAATAATTCCTAATAAAAAAATTTCATTAAATATTAGAATGGAATTATTGATGATTAAATCGTTAATGCAATTGTAATAATTAATAATGAATTGATGAAAAGTAAATTATTTGAGTTTGAATAAAGTTTTGGTGCTTCTTGAGCCAGTCTTTCATTGTTAGCAAAGAGTGATACTGTACGCCTAATCTCACGTGATATTGCACCTGGTATACCCGGTAAGATTGATCTACACGTGAGACTTAGGGAACCAGATGCGTTAAAGTATTGCTTCTCAAGTGTAAGTGACAAGCCAAGTCGTGTTGTTGATACTACGTTACCATCGATGTGTCCCAATGCCGGAAGCTGTCTTGTCAGTGCTTTTTCCACCTGTACCCAGAATTCAAATCTTCTTATAATTTATAATCTCTATTCTACGATTATTTCAAAATTTAAATAGTTTATATATATTTTTTTTTTTAATAAATTGAAAGTTAAATTGAATGAGATAAAAGAAAAAATGTATTTATTATAGAATATTGCAGCATTTTATATAATTCAGAGACTGCAAATAATAGAGTTTTGTTAATGGAGAGATATTTTTTATTATTTAATAATTGAATTCATTATTGCCCTAAAAAAAAAAACAGCAAGAAACATGAAATGAATATTCTCGAATTTTCAATTCATTAAAATTGAATAGTGAAAATTTTTGATATATTGCTACGATAAAGTGAAACTGGATATTCACTGTGAAATATGAAATCTCATTAAAATAATTAACAATAGTATGGAAATATTTGTAAAAAACGAGTCTATTCAATTTTTTATAGGTCTTCTATTTGATTTCGAGGACAGTAAATTCAACCTAATGATGAAAAAAAAAAGAGGCAGTGATAAAGCATGAATTCAAGTACAAGATTACGAGTTTTAAGAGGAGAGCTGGGCTATTAAAATTGTTTGAGCAGTTTACGAGTAATTGATGTTGCAAGGAGAGTAATATAAAATTTAAAAAAAATAGGAAAAAGGCAAAATTTAAAAAGTATGAAAAACGAAAGATAGGATAAAATACCTGAATATCGTTGAGATAAAAAGTTAGGTGGGCGGGTGGATAACTGGGCGCCGATGTGCATTCAGCTTCGAGTATATCCCCAAGTTCGTAATGAGAACGAAAGCCCTCGAGGGCTGGATTACGTTGTGGTAGTATGGCAATGGTTAAATTTCCACCGTCAAACTTAGTGTCAAATGTTGGATGGTCTGCCGTCACTTCACAGTTATATGAACCAGCCAGGCTAAATTCTTTTATAATTGGGGGAAAAAAAATATAAACTTTATTGGCATCAACTGAATATAGGGAAAAGTGGGGCAATACGAACATAAGGGGTAAAATAGATTTGAGTTTTTATGCATATATTATGAAATAATCTCTAAATGAATGAAAATATTAGCGATGGATTTTTTTAATGATTCCATTGGAAAGCTGAGGAAATTTTAGTCGAGAAACATGTGCCAGAATTGATTTTTTTCAATTTTTCGAGAATTCGATTTTTTCTGGCATTTTTGAGGGGTAAAAGGCTTTCGATTTTTGAGCTAATTCAGTTTTTTGGGAATATCTCTGGTTCTATTGGTCGCAGCGACCTGGGACCGATTTTAAATGAAAGGTGAGATCATTTCCCATCGATTTATGGGGTTTTGGATTCAAAAATATCGATTTTTTACATAGTTATAGGACAAAAACCGATGATCATAATTTTTCACAAAAATTCCCATAACTATCTGAAAAATCGATATTCTTAAATTCAAAACCACATAAATCGATGACAAATGATCTCACCTTTCATTTAAAATTGGTCCCAGGTCGCTACGACCAATAGAACCAGAGATATTCCCAAGAAACTGAATGTGCTCAAAAATCGAAAGGTTTTTACTCCTCAAAAATGCCAGAAAAAATCGAATTCTCAAAAAATTTTAAAAAATTAGTTCTGGCACATGTTTTTCGACTAAAATTTCCTCAGCTTTTCCATGGAATTATTAAAAAAAATCTATCTCCAACTGTTTCATTACAATATCCATTTTGCCCCACGTTTCCCTACTAACTTTTCTTGAATTCTAAAATATTTTATGAAATCTCATTTGAATAAATTGAGTTAACATGTAATTTACCACTTTCCGAGTTGAATTGAATATCCGGAATTTGATGCTGCTTCAGTACAACTAGGCTGTCGTTACTTTCATGTCTAACGACTCGTACACCAGTCACATTAAAATCTTCACCCGGAGGGTCAAATGTTGGACCATATCTGAAGAACTCACTACCGTCCTTATACCACCTGACCTGATAAAGTTTCTCACCGTGGCTCAACTCGTATTCACAGTGTAGAATAACTTTTTCTTGTCTTGGATCCACCACTTGTGGTAAAATTAGTTTCACTGTTCTCACTGACTCTCCTGTTAAAATATTTTAAAATAGAGTAGTAAGATTTCGATTAAATTTTCCTGTTATTCAAAAGTCATTGTAATTTAAAGAAAAAAATTTAAATTTAAATTTAAATATTCATCATCAAAGGGTCATTTTTTGTCTGTTTAAAATCCATTACATAATTTATTTCGTCAATTTTTCATCACTAAAATTATTTTGATTGAAATTATTCGATAATTCTTACGAAAAAATTTATGGGAAATATATATTTTCACATTTACAATGTGATCATGAGCAATACATGAATCGAAAATTATTTCCCATGAGTACACATATAAATGCCATTCAATTACAAATTTTAATTATTGAAATTATGAAAGCAATTAAATTTATTTGAGAATGTGCTGTATTTGAAAATTAATTTCACATTGGATATGTAGTCAGAATAGATTTAGTTTCATTATAAATCAATTACATGTGTGGAAATTTGTAATTAATAAGGATATTTAAATCGTACAAGTGCAGTGGCAAACACAATCAGAACAAGTTAAAAAATTGGGCTTTATTAAATTTTCATTCCTGTGATTCGACAGAAGAATAGAGGAAAATGAAAACTTCAAGTGAATGGTTCGAGATAGAAATTTTCTAATGATTCCATTGAAAAGTTGAGAAAATTTTAGGCGGAAAACGCCTAAAAATAAAGAAGATAAAAATTAATTTGATTTGCCAAGTCAGGCAGATCTGCTTTAATTTAATTTACCATATTTTTTGTAAATTTTTTCGATTTCCAAGCATGTTACTTATTCAGTAATGGTTACTCGATAGTTTTGTTGCCCACCAGCCAGAGCAAGTAGATTTTGCAGGTTGAAAAGCATGAGCGTGAGGTACACGCGGAGTTATTCGCGAAATTCATTTTGATTGTTGTTACAAAAGCAAATATCAATAGAAATACTAAATCCCATGAGGTTTGCAAAATTTGCGGTATTGACTGCGAAAAATTGGCATAAATATTTGTCAAAAATAATTGAATGGATTTTTTCGCGTGTAAAGTTTCAAAACTAAAAAGTACAATAAATCATAATTAAATGTTTTATAAACGACTAAATTCATAAAGGACATTGCCAATGGCCACATGGCAACTAAATGTACCAATTAACAATTCCACTTAATCGTAGTTACAACGTCTCCAGTAAACTCATAATCTAACTGATGTATCTCTCCTCCAAAAAGAAGAAGATGCCTCTTGGTAAACAAGAATAGGGGTTAATATTTATAAAAGTCAAGTGGCCAGTCGCCACGAAAAGTCTCTCTATAGTTCATTACACACATATACACACACACATACTCTAAGAACTCGGATGAATTGTCATGGTGGGAAGAAAAAAAAATTAATAATTGGAAGAGATAGAAAGGAGATGCGAGAGAAAAAAAGACTTGTCCCGAAGCTACTAAGAGTGACGCAATCCATTGGGTTATTAAAGCCAATTGGCTTTAACTGAGAATATTCAGTATCAAATGATTACATAAATATAAATAGTAAGTAGTATTATAAAAGGCAGTCGGAGCGCAACAAGAGCTCGTGACCCTATTGTTTCTAAAAAAAAAAAAAAAAAAAAACTATATTTTTCCAATGAAAGAGGGAAAAAAAAGGCTGACAAAAAGAGAAAGAGAGTGAATGAATGTAACGTCCGCTGGCAGTACACAATACAAACGCACAGAGCCTTGACGTATATGTTTTATCTACGATACTGTACGATAACGGAATGTGCCTCAATTACGATTCTATTGTTAATTATTGCTGAGCACCAGGCATACTCTCCGTTTTTTCATTGTTTTTCATCTCTCCTACCGCCACAATTCTCAAGGGCTCTTTTCCCCCTCCCTCTTTTTATCCTTTAGAAATACATATATATTTTTTTTTCCTCTTTAACTTGAATCCTACCGAGCGTGGATAATATCCGAGGACTATTCGTGATGTATTAATGAGAACTTCTCGAATTCTATGAGTGGCTTGTTGATCAAATATTGTACTTATTTGTGTATTCTTTTCATTTAATTCATGAAATATTTAGTATGACGTTTTTAATGACCCTCAGTGTGTATTACAAAGGGAATTATTTATCTGACTTTTTTTTTTCTCTTTCTTCCTTTATCCTATGCACTTGAATAAAATTCTACAGCTCAATTCTTTGGAGAGTTATTAAATGTGATGGTTTGAGGATTCAAATGTCAGAATTTGCATCTTTTTTTTTTCTTTTATATAATCACGCAGTAATGAACAATTTAAAAGTGAAGAGGTGAAACAAGATAAGTCTCTTTTTTTCTCATCAAGTTTTTTGAAAATACCTTAGAAAATAACCGAGAAAGAGCAATTTTTGCCCTAAAACTCTTTTGTAACTCTTATTTAGTAATATCACCTTATCTCGCTTAGTTTCCGAGATATTTCCTTCGTAATAACGTCAAAGATAAGTCGATTTATCCTGTTTTACCTCTTCACTACTGAATTTTAAAATAAAAAATGAGGAAAATTGATTATTCTCCTGATTTTAACTCCATATTTTTAAATAATAATTGTAATTAGTTGTAATTATTAACTCACCTGTTGATAAAATAGTTAGTATGCAAATTCCAAGTAGTTGAAGTTCCATTTTAGTCCGACAGGTAGTTTTCACTCGTTAAACATCACAATAAATAATTTTTTTTTTGTTATTAAAAGAAAGAGAAAAAACTCTCGAGAATGCAATTTTCAAGAAATCAATTAATTTATGACTTATGAAAGGAAAAAAGTTTAAATTAATGTGCAAAAAAAATTTGAATTTCCAGTTCTTTACAAACAATTTATTTCCGTGAATTTAAAACTTCACGTTTTGCGTTTCACTGGTCAAAATCCATTCCCAGTAGAAACTAATTGGCACGACTTAATTAATCTCAAACTTGAGGGCTCAACCCTTCCCCTCCTCCCATCCCTCCTTCCCTCCCCCCACTACCTTATTCTCGACAGTTGACGATCTTCTTGGTTTTTTTCTTCTTCTTCTTTTCCTTGATTCCCATTACCGTGACCAACTGTCCTCACTCAACCACCCCCACTTGAAATTCAACGAAAGAAAAGAGAAAAAATACTAATAATAATTACAACAATAAGGAGAAATTAACTACAAGCAATTTGCGATTAAAGTTTATGCTCGATATATTCGCGAAGAGATCAGCACTTGTTGAGTTGTTTATTTCATCTCATTAAACCATGAATTCAACAAAAAAGAGTTCAAATCGCCCTACCTCACTATTTAAACAAATTAACTCAAAACCTTCACCAAATTTTTTTTTCAAAATTTATTTACAAAAAAAAATAGTCGACTAATTTTTAAAAAATGCCAAATTAATAATAAAAAACATTTTTTTAAAATAAAAATAATGTAAATTGTTTGGAACTTTATTTAATAAGCTGTAATATGTTTAATGTACAATTTTGTAGATAATGAGAATTATTATTGTTATCGTGATGTTTAGGTGATGCTGGTGTATGACAGAATGACAGTATGGCCAGTATTTTCAGTTGTAATACCCACAACGACCAAAGTTCGTTCTTGGCTGGCGCATGTGCATTAATTCTTCCCGAGTCTCTATCGGAGTTTCTAAAACCAACGTTTGAATGCTCCTCGTCATCAAAACAAAGTGGATAGAAGAAAGAATAGAAAGAAAGAAAAGTCAGTGGTGGTAAAAAAAAGGAAAAAGTAGAAACAATGAAATTAAAATTAATTACGTGAATTTTAAAGGAGATTTTTTTCTCTTTTTGTGTTTCATTTCTCAGGATGAAAGAGATAAAAATGAGACAGGGAAAATTCCTTGGGGATTTTCATCGCATGCATTTTACTGTGTTTCATCTTTCTCCATTCATTCATGAGGAAAAGGCTCATTTAGTATCCGTTTACAAGCCCTTCTTTTCTTCCACTCTTTTCAAACTCGCCCCATCTCAAATACTGATAGAAGCAACCACACTATTATCTCGTTTTTGTTGCTTTTTTCTTAGGTATCCACCTGATACCAAATAATTAATAAAATATTGTATTTTTCCAGTGAAGCAACGAGTCAAAACCTTGAGTTCAACTTGATAATTTAAATATTCAGAGGATCGTAAACATGTATTCGCTCTCTTCATCCCCTACATTTACCCTTAAACTTGTCACTTTTACGTTTCCCCAATGGTCCCTCGTAATTTTCAATATCGATGCCATTCGAATTGGAAATTATTTACGAGTATGAGGAGAAATTTCCATTTATTTTCTAGCAAAAACGTCCTTTTATTTCAAATCGATAATTTTATTTTTTGATTTTTTTAGAATTCTTCGACTGTCGAGAGTGGGGCAAAATGGACACTGTAATGGAACGGTTAGAGATGGATTTTTTTTGATGATTCTACTGAAAAGTTGAGGAAATTTTAGCCGGAAAATGAGTGTCAGATGTATTTTTTTCGATTTTTTTGAAAATTTTCAGTTTTTTGCAAATATCTCTGGTTCTATTGGTCGTAGCCATTCGGGGTTGATCTCAAATGAAAGGTGAGATCATTTCCCATCGATTTATGGGGTTTTGAATTCAAAAATATCCATTTTTGGGATAGTTATAGTCCAAAAACTGTTTCACAAAACTGTTTCACAAAGAAGCCCATAAATACCTCAACAATCGATATTTTAAAATTGAAAACCCTATGAATCGATGGCAAATGATCTCACCTTTCACCTCCCATCGGAATTTTTACGCTACGACGAATAGACCCGAAGATATTCTCAAAAAACTGAAAATTTTCATGAAAAGGAAGGTTTCTACCCCTCTAAAATGCTCAAAAAAGTCAAAATCGCCAAAAATTCAAAAAAATTAATTCCGACACTCGTTTCCTGCCTAAAATTTCCTCAGCTTTCTAATAAAATCATCAAAAACAATCTACCACCAGTATCTCTATTAATTTCAAGAGTTTTTCATAATATTTGCCTAAAAATTTAGATGTGTCCATTTTGCCCCATCTTCCCCTATAGAATAATTGTTATGACATCAATCGATTTATTTTTCCTATCAAGTATCAAGTATCAATTAAAGTCTCTCTCTCTCTCGATAGCATGACAAAAGAGTCTCATCATGCATGCATTTTACAGTGAAAGAGAAACCTCTCAATGCAACATTTTGAATGAAGCAAATAAGCTTTTTATTGAACTATTATATGAAAACACTCAGACAGATAGAGAGATAGAGATAAATGAGGAATAGTATGGAGAATATGAAAAAATAATGATAACGGTATAATACAGAGGAATGAAGAGAGGTGGATAAAAAAAAAATAGGGAAGAATATTTTTCATCGCAGGATCGTGTCAGGTTACGAGACCTCTAGAGAGGTATGGTCCTTTAGTAGTTGGGGAAAAAAAATACACGAGGAAGGTAAACGTATTTTATGTTCTTAAAAGCAACCTCTTAGTCTCGACGTGTCTCTTAGTACCTATGTTATTTTTTATACAAAATGTACAACACCATACAGAATACTAAACAAAAATATATTTCAATAATCCAATTTAATTTTTCTTGCAATCACATGAAATTCTGAACAATCAAGTGTGTTTTTCAAAAAAAATATTTAATTTGATATTGATCCGTACTAACCAATCATGATTGTTCACACTTAATATTTAATACTCGGTGCAATTTACAAATGTTTACAAATGTCTATTGAATAATCACGTAATTGATGAATTCAGCTGCGTGTAATCCATTTCAAATTCAATGCATCAATGCCGTTTCTGTACATACTAGACTAATGAATACCTGATTTCATTTTCATAAACAAGTATCAGTCTAATTTCACAAAATTCCAATGGAAAATGGGAGAAAAAAAATGTTCATTTACAGAGTTGCTATTCTAGAAATACATTTTCGTATAATTTCTACAATTTTACAATTGGGGGAACGTGGGGCAAAATGAACATTGTAATGAAACAGTGGGAGATTGATTTTTTTAAATGATTCCATCGGAAAGCTGAGGAAATTTTAGTCGAGTAACATGTGGCAGGATTAATTTTTTTCAATTTTTTGAAAATTCGATTTTTTCTGGGATTTTTTGGGGGTGAAAAGGCTTTCAATTTTTGAGCAAATTCAGTTTTTTGGGAATATCTCTGGTTCTATTAGTCGTAGCGACCTGGGACCGATTTTAAATGAAAGGTGACATCATTTCTCATCGATTTATGGGGGGATTCAAAAATATCGATTTTTCAGATAGTTATGGGAACTTTTGTGAAAAATTATGATCATCGGTTTTTGTCCTATAATCATGTAAAAAATCGATATTTTTGAATTCAAAATCCCATAAATCGATGGGAAATGATCTCACCTTTCATTTAAAATCGGTCCCAGATTGCTACGATCAATAGAACCAGAGATATTTTCAAAAAACTGAATTTGCTCAAGAATCGGAAGGTTTTTACCCCTCAAAAATCCCAAAAAAATCGAATTCTCAAAAAATTGAAAGAAATTAATTCTGGCACATGTTTCTCGACTAAAATTTCCTCAGCTTTCCGATGGAATCATTAAAAAAAATCCATCCCCAATATTTTCATTCATTTAACGATTTTTTCATAATACATGCATAAAAACTCAAATGTGTCCATTTTAATAATTATTAATCAACAAATTTTCAATATTTTAATCCGAGATAAATAAATAATCATGCAATAAATACTCCAGCAAATGTATTAACATGAATTGTATACAATCATGGTAGATTTTGGATAGGCTGGGATATTTTGCGTGAGAGAGTATCGTAAATTCCCCAAGGGGTTTCTCTCCAAATGCCATTACGCCAAGAGGGTATATATATTGTACCAATAATTTATCTTAGCGTTGATTGGTCAACGTCAAAGTCTCGTAGTGGGACGTGACTATCCTTGGGCTTGTGTTGTAATCAACCTCAGGAGACCCATTTTCACAGGAACAACCCCTCGACCTTCCCCCTCGTCTTATTTCAAATCGAGGGGAGGATTTTAAAAAAATGAGCCCAACTTGGAGTCAGACAATTGTTAGATTCCCAAGAAGAAGAAGAAGACCATCTATTTTATAAAAAATTCAATTATAAAATGTGCAATATTACTCGAGTTAAGAAGAAGTTATAATTAATTTTTATCTTCTTCCTAAATTGAATTTAAAAATTAAATGGAAATTCAATGGAAAGAAATGTGTTTAGTGTGTTATTAATTAATCAATAAGGAATGAAGTAGAATTGATCGGTTGAGAACTGGATAAAGTACTAAAAAGTGAGAAGTAGTCACGCAATTGGGCCACTTCTTTCATCGTTTCCAAACATTTCCTAGGAAATGAAAAAAAAAATGACTAAAAATAGGGGAAATACAAAGAAATGTAGGTTTTTTTTGGGAGTGTCTGAGGGTTGTTGAGCATGCAACCACCAGAGTCATCGTTTCAGCTTCGAGCCCCAGTGTAGAAAAAAAGTAATTACCAAAAACCACCAACGTGACTCACCAAACGATTACTCTTCATTTTTATATTCTATCGATTAATATTTTCTCCTGAACAGCGAATGGAAAAAAAACAATTGAAAAAGATTGAGTAATAAAAAAAAAAAAAAGATTGAGGAGAATTAATTTTTTTAAAGTTGAATAAACAGTTGTAATAATAATTGAAATGAAAACTAATTTTTTGGACATTTTATTCTCTTTGTTAAAGGATGGCAGTAAAAAAATTGTCCTCAATTCTCAGGAGAATACAGAGCAAAAGAGAGAAAGAGAGGTAGTGTGAGGGAGTAAGGGTAATTATCTGTTTCTCAGGTCCATTACACCTAGGGGAAAAGCTGGAATGGGAGAGCTTTTCTAGGTATCGTGCTGCGTGGGCGAATTGAAGGGTAGAAGAGTGAGAGAAATAGCAAGAGCCCTTTGTACGTGAGGGGAAATAAGAATGGCCGAATAATGTTATCCGGAAATTACAGGGGGGAGGGATACTGACACTCTGGTAAACAAGACGCTTTATTTGATGGAAAATTTTTAACAATGATGATTAACACATTTCGTTGACTACATTGTTTGTAATTTTTTTTTTTTTTTTTTTTGTAATTATGGTTGAGTAATTTAAAAGAATCATCAATTATTATAATTTGTCTGATTCCATCTCTTTCATTTTATAATTTTTTTTTTCCATGAAAATTAGATGAATTGATAAAATGAAATAGTGTTAACAACAAGAATTGTTTCCGGGACATGTATCAGGGAGTTTGGCGTAATAAAACTGTAGCCTCGACGTGTTTAGCATCGAGTGAGGAAGACAAAACCGGAGATTGGATGCTGTCACTGAGCCAAACTAGAATGACTATCACTCAGTTACGTGCTTAGACATCCTAATGATTGAAAAAAATCTGATGAAACAATTTTTACAAAATTATTTCAGGAAAATAATAAGCAAGTTGAGCAAAGAGAAGCTCCAACCGTATGTTGATGATGATATGGTTTCAAATGACCCGAATGCAATTTTTCAGCAAACAAATCAAGTTATATTTACTTTAATCAATTTTTTGCACGTTACAAAGCCTTTCGCCATATTGCAAAGAGCTCCATCATACGTTCGTTTTCGGTTACTATAGTTATTATGATTATTCTTTCGAAATTGGACAGAATAATTCCAGTTGAGCTGCCCCTACGAAAAAAGTTATAATCTAAAATGTGAGCAGATATAATTTCTTATAATCACTTATATTCCTATGATATGTGCAGTTATATCTTCCAAATTATATTTTTCTTTAGATATATTCAGTTATAATAAAAATTATATTATGATATAATTAGAATTATGACAACAAGATATATCATCATATGCTATTACATCGTCTGTGATATTGAATTAGTATGAAAATAATGTAATAAATGTCGTACATTGTACATATTGTGGCTGTTTTCTGGCGTATACATGTACTAGGTAAGCTTGCTTTCAAGTCTGATCGACAAAGTTCTTGGATGCAAGGAGGATATGTGGGTTATAGGAATGGGCAGACAGCGGTGTAGTAGCGGTAGTGGCGACGAAGCGTCTACGGAAGGTGGATGGATGGATAGATGGATGGAAGAAAGAGAAAGAAGATCACGAGAAAATGTAGAAGAGAGAGAGAGAGAGGCAAAGATACACTAACTATTGGTACAACTCTCTCTCACTCTCTCCTCCAACCCAACTTTAACGCTAAGATGGACTAACTTTGATAAGATATCAGTTTACCCTTACTCTCGATTGATTATCTTTCTTCCCATTTCTTCATTCTCCTCTCGAGCTAGCTCCATCTCTGCTACCATTTCACCATTGCCCTCGTCTTTTCATCTCTCGAGGATGAAACTATGATCCAACGGGAATTCATGGATGTTTGGATAACTTTATGCAAATTTGCCACATGATACAAATTAACCTTTATTATCATTATTATTATTATTATCATGAAAATACAAGTTATGGAAAGTATAGAATAGAGTTTTTTCGCATCAATACTTGTTCATCCTTATTTTGTCGAAGTTTCGGTAAATTTATTTTTCATACTGAATTATAAAAGTTTGTTGAATGAAGATGCTAACAAGTTTTGAAATGTTCTCTAGGAGAGAGCATGGGACAAAATGGACATTGTAATGAAACAGTGGGAGATAGATTTTTTTTGATGATTCTTTCGAAAAACGGAGGAAATTTTAGACAGATAATAAATGCCAGAATTAATTTTTTAAGAATTTTATTTTTTTCGGCATTCTTGGGGGTAAAAGCCTTTCGATTTTTGGAAAAATTCAGGTTTTTCGAAATATCTCCGGTCCTATTGGTCGTAGCGACCTGGGACTAATTTTAAATGAAAGCTGAGATCATTTCCCAATGATTTATATGGATTTGAATTCAAAAATATCGATTCTTCAGATAATTATGGGAACTTTTGTGAAAAATTATCATCAGTCCAGTCTCACAACCCATCGAACGTTTTATGGAAAATCAGCCCGGATCATAATTTCCACTCCAGGCATGCAAGTTCGGACCCCATAGAAGGCATATTGAGTGATTTGAAGGGGGAAAGATAAAAACAGAGAGAGGGAATGCTCCAAATCCGATGGAATAAGGTCCTCCAGCTGGAAAAAGTCGCCTGCATTAATCCATGTTTACTACACATTGGAAGTTTTATGGAAAATCGACTCGGATCATAATTTCCACTTCCTGCATACAAGTTCGGACTCCATAGAAGGCATCTTGAGTGATTTGAAGAGAGAAAGACAAAAACAGAGAGAGGGAATGCTCCAAATCCGATGAAATAAGGTCCTAAGGCTGAGAAACGTCACCTACAGGGGCTCATGCTTACTACACATTGGAAGTTTTATGGAAAATCGACCCGGATCATAATTTCCACTTCCTGCATACAAGTTCGGACTCCATAGAAGGCATCCTGAGTGATTTGAAGGGAGAAAGACAAAAACAGAGAGAGGGAATGCTCCAAATCCGATGAAATAAGGTCCTAAGGCTGAGAAACGTCACCTACAGGGGCCCATGCTTACTACACATTGAAAGTTTTATGGAAAATCGACCCGGATCATAATTTCCACTCCAGGCATGCAAGTTCGGACCCCATAGAAGGCATATTGAGTGATTTGAAGGGGGAAAGATAAAAACAGAGAGAGGGAATGCTCCAAATCCGATGGAATAAGGTCCTCCAGCTGGAAAAAGTCGCCTGCATTAATCCATGTTTACTACACATTGGAAGTTTTATGGAAAATCGACTCGGATCATAATTTCCACTTCCTGCATACAAGTTCGGACTCCATAGAAGGCATCTTGAGTGATTTGAAGAGAGAAAGACAAAAACAGAGAGAGGGAATGCTCCAAATCCGATGAAATAAGGTCCTAAGGCTGAGAAACGTCACCTACAGGGGCTCATGCTTACAACACATTGGAAGTTTTATGGAAAATCGACCCGGATCATAATTTCCACTTCCTGCATACAAGTTCGGACTCCATAGAAGGCATCCTGAGTGATTTGAAGGGAGAAAGACAAAAACAGAGAGAGGGAATGCTCCAAATCCGATGAAATAAGGTCCTAAGGCTGAGAAACGTCACCTACAGGGGCCCATGCTTACTACACATTGGAAGTTTTATGGAAAATCGACCCGGATCATAATTTCCACTTCCTGCATACAAGTTCGGACTCCTTAGGAGGCATATCGAGTGATTTGAAGGGGAAAAGTTAAAAACAGAGAGAACAGTTTTTTTAAGGATTCCGCTAAATAATGGAGATATGCCCTTTTTGCTCTAATAATGTTTTGTAGAGAATTTTAAGAGCTACACTAAAGAATTCCAGCAGATTGCTCTATCGCACTTAGTCACTGAGATATTCCGAAAAATAGGATAATTGTAATTTATTTGAATTAATTCGAATTCGAATAGAGAATTCTTATATAATAAAAATTCTCTTTAATTAACAAAACCTGTGTTTTTATCAATATATTAAGGGTAAAAAGACAATTCATCGATTAAGTAGATTATTAGGCTGTATTCTTAATTTATACATACATGCTCCGGCTGGCGCCTCAAGCAAAGTTATACGCGCGCGTAGCGCGCGAAACAGCCTAGTTAACTTTAAAAAAATCCATCTTTCCTCCAAATATGACGTCCCTCAAATTTCCGGTTCTGAGGGCTCCCAAACACTTTTGCCCTTTACCCCAGAAAATATTGTCTCTCAATTCACCATAGGATCGGACTTATCCCTTCATAAAAAGGACAGGGCATTAAAATCGAACATCGCGGATTTCATCTCGAATTGAAGGATAATCGAACTCGAAATGAAAATAGTCGAACTCGAATCGACGAAAGCGCATTCTGGTGGACCGTACGGAAATTAATTTTTTTGAATTATTTATTCATCATACTTAGCAGATAGTAAAGTTATTCTCAATTTCAACTAATCCTAAACGTTTGGGAATAGTTGAGGGAAATTGAGGAAAGCATTTATAGATTGCTATTTTTGATTATATAGCCTGGCGGAGCCTGGCTGAGCCTGGCTGAGCCTGGCTGAGCCTGGCTGAGCCTGAATTCTAACTAATCCTAAATTCTGCTATCTCTGATAGCTATTTCTGCTATCTATACATAAAAAAAGTTTAAATTAATAATAAATTAATGACTCTTTCCCAAATTATAAAAATGCTTCCCTAAACTTTCCTAAACTGTTCCGAAACGTTTAAGGATCAGTTAGCTTTGAAAATAATTTTTCTATCTGCTAAGTATACGGAGGTATCATCAAAATTTAAAATAAAAAATAGAAATCTCCACTAATCAACGGAGGCGGCCGCTTGCGGCCGCCGACGGCGCTGATAAACAAAATAGGCAAAAAATGAGACACTTTTAACTTAAAAAAATTCCATCTTTCCTCCAAATATGACGTCCCTCAAATTTCCGGTTTTGAGGGCTCCCAAACACCTTTGCCCTTTACCCCAAAAAATATTGTCTCTCAATTCGCCATAGGATCGGACTTATGAAAAAAAATAGGCAAAAAATGAGAAACTTTTAACTTAAAAAAAATCCATCTTTCCTCCAATTATGACGTCCCTCA
This sequence comes from Aleiodes leptofemur, assembly GCA_963942555.1. Classification (NCBI taxonomy): domain Eukaryota; kingdom Metazoa; phylum Arthropoda; class Insecta; order Hymenoptera; family Braconidae; genus Aleiodes; species Aleiodes leptofemur. The sequence goes on along the minus strand of OZ012623.1, from coordinate 13,216,751 downwards.
AATTTCCGGTTCTGAGGGCTCCCAAACACCTTTGCCCTTTACCCCAAAAAATATTGTCTCTCAATTCGCCATAGGATCGGACTTATGAAAAAAAATAGGCAAAAAATGAGAAACTTTTAACTTAAAAAAAATCCATCTTTCCTCCAATTATGACGTCCCTCAAATTTCCGGTTCTTAGGGCTCCCAAACACCTTTGCCCTTTACCCCAAAAAATATTGTCTCTCAATTCGCCATAGGATCGGACTTATGAAAAAAAATAGGCAAAAAATGAGAAACTTTTAACTTAAAAAAAATCCATCTTTCCTCCAAATATGACGTCCCTCAAATTTCCGGTTCTGAGGGCTCCCAAACACCTTTGCCCTTTACCCTAAAAAATATTGTCTCTCAATTCGCCATAGGATCGGACTTATCCCTTCATAAAAAGGACAGGGCATTAAAATCGAACGTGGCGGAATTCATCTCGGATTGAAGGATAATCGAACTCGAAATGAAAATAGTCGAACTCGAATCGACAAAAGCGCATTCTGGTGGACCGTACGGAAATTAATTTTTTTGAATTATTTATTCATCATACTTAGCAGATAGAAAAATTATTTTCAATTTCAACTAATCCTAAACGTTTGGGAATAGTTGAGGGAAGTTGAGGAAAGCATTTATAGATTGCTATTTTTGATTATATAGCCTGGCGGAGCCTGGCGGAGCCTGGCGGAGCCTGGCTGAGCCTGGCTGAGCCTGGCTGAGCCTGAATTCTAACTAATCCTAAATTCTGCTATCTCTGATAGCTATTTCTGTTATCTATACATAAAAAAAGTTTGAATTAATAATAAATTAATGACTCTTTCCCAAATTATAAAAATGCTTCCCTAAACTTCCTTAAACTATTCCGAAACGTTTAAGGATTAGTTAGAATTGAAAACAATTTTTCTATCTGCTAAGTATACGGAGGTATCTTTAAAATTTAAAATAAAAAATAGAAATCTACACTAATCAACGCTTGCGGCCGCCTACGGCGCTAGTTTAATTTAAAAAATAGTCATCGCCGTCCTCTATGGAAGAGAATGACTCTCAGTGCCTTTTTGCATTTGTTAGTACCATCCATCGGTAAAGTAGATTCATCCAATGCTCGCTCGATGCAAGCAGTTTTTATGTGAAAACCTAACCAAAAGGCAAATCAGTTTCCCGCAGTTGCCTTTGGCCTCGACACTCAATTCTCCAAGAATTTTCCTTTTTTTTTACCACAAAAATCGATTTAGAAATGAATTTTCAATAATTCATTGGTATTTTTCGTTATAAATTGAAGAAGCAATTTGTTTGTTCAATGATCTTAAATAAATTCAAGTGAAGAAAGAAAAAAAACATAAAAGAGGCACAAATTTATATAGTTTATAATATTTTGGAGTGTAAATAATTGTGCAATAATTTATTAATCAATTCTTTTTGTTTCTCTTTTGAATTAAAATGAGTATAAAAAAATCGATAAATTGATATTAAACTTTGTGTGTGGTTTGATATCAGTAATGTGCAATTATTCGTGAAATTTCAACATATATGTGACATTGTTGGTTGTACTTTTTTAACGCACTACACACGCGCATTGTTCATTACCAATTTCGATCTTCCTGATGATAATATGTGTAAACCTCTGTATATCACAATAAACCCTCAGATTTTAACTTGAAAAATGATTGGGAATTTCTTTTGGAATACTTGAAAATAGTCTGAGAACATCAATTTTACAGGTGAGAATCATTGATAAAATGAAAACAGAATTTTATTATTATTTTTATTGATTTTCTTCGATTGTTGTGCTTTATGCACGTGAAATAGTATCCTTCTGCATTTTCATGGAGAAAACTTGCTTCAATTCATTCTAAGCATTTTTTAAATAATTCTTGATTCATCAATTTTTGGATGAGAGTTCTGATGAAAAGGCAAAAATCCTAATTAAAAATTTTTTAAAGTACTTTGTTTGTAAGAATCGATTAATTATTGATTATGCATGGAAAAATTTAATATTTGCCTGCACACTTGTATTTCAATTGATTTTAATATTTTTAAAAATACTTGAATGATGACTAACAGCTTTGAAAAGATTTTATCATTGTCCTAAATTCAAATTTCTTCATTATTGATTCTCACGTGATTCGTAACAATAGAATTTATGAATAGCAAAAAAAAACGACAATTTTTTTGCTTCCGAGGCTGCTTTTTTTTGCAATTCATCAGTCACTCTAGATAAGACAAAGATTATTATTTCAAGCAATTTATCATGGAGTGTCTCTCGAGTATGATAAAGATAATTGTCTATGATTTTATATTAACATTCAATTTGAAATGAGATCATAGGATTTTTTTCTTTTTTTTTTACTTTTCCTTATTTCAAATTTCCTGCTACTCGAAACCTCACAATAGCCTCACAAAAAAACCATAAAATCACTTAAATATGAGTAAAAAGCCTTTGAGGCTGAAACTATCTAAATACTTGTCTAACTGTAACCGTAAATAATATTTGTTATCCAGTTTTGTTTTAGGGGAAGGTGGGGCAAAATGGACATCAGGGGTAAAATGGACTCATCTAAATTTTTAGACAAATATTATGTAAAACTCTTGAAATTAATAGAAATATTGGGGGTAGATTGTTTTTGATGATTTCATTGGAAAGCTGAGGAAATTTTAGGCGGGAAACAAGTGCCGGAATTAATTTTTTTGAATTTTTGGCGATTTTGACTTTTTTGAGCGTTTTAAAGGAGTAAAAACCTTCCTTTTTTTGAAAATTTTCAGTTTTTTGAGAATATCTTCGGTTCTATTTGTCGTAGCGTAAAAATTCCGATGGGAGGTGAAAGGTGAGATCATTTGCCATCGATTCACAGGGTTTTCAATTTAAAAATATCGATTTTTAAGGTATTTATGGGCATTTTTGTGAAACAGTTTTGTGAAACAGTTTTTGGCGTATAACTATCCCAAAAATTGCTATTTTTGAATTCGAAACCCCACAAATCGATGGGAAATGAGCTCACCTTTCATTTGAGACCAACCCCGAGCTGCTACGACCAGTAGAACCAGAGATATTCGCAAAAAACTGAAAATTTTCATAAAAGGAAATGCTTTGCCCCTCAAAAATGCCGAAAAATATCGAATTTCCAAAAAAATAGAAAAAAATACATCCGACACTCGTTTTCCGGCTAAAATTTCCTCAGCTTTTCAGTAGAATCATCAAAAAAAATCCATCTCTAACTGTTTCATTACAGTGTCCATTTTGCCCCACTCTCCCCTATATGTTAATAAAATCGCTTGAATGGAAGAATTTTTCTGTTTAGGATGTATGCGCTTCCAATTCGTTCAGCATGTCCAGGAGAGGACAGCCAGGATGAGCAAGATTCACGTCGTCGTCAAGAGCCAACACGTCCAACACAAGACTGCAGTAATTTTGACATTGTTAGGGCAACCCAGTATGGTGCCTTAGAGAGAGTTACAGAATTAGTTGAAGCTGGAGCTGATGTAAATGAACCAGACACTGAAACAGTAACATTATTACACTGGGCTGCTATAAATAATAGAAAAGAAATAGTAAAGTATCTAATAGTAAAGGGTGCTAATGTCGATGCTGTTGGTGGTGAATTGGCATCAACACCATTACATTGGGCAACGAGACAAGGACATTTAGAGACATTTGCAATACTCATGAGAGCTGGTGCTGATCCAACTCTCAGAGACTGTGAGGGTTTTGCATGTATCCATCTTGCTGCACAATTTGGACACACCGGTATTGTTGCTTATCTCGTTGCTAAAGGTGTTAATCCAAATACACCTGATCGCAGTGCTATGACACCACTAATGTGGAGTGCATATAAAATGAACAGGTAATTTTTTATCATTTCTTCGTACCCTTCGTTTGACATGACGAGTCAATTTTTGCTGAATTTTTTTTACTCAAATAATTCATTTTCTCTATTATGAGCTTTATTGTATCGAAATTAAACTCGAATGTCTCATGAAGGGTCAAATTAATCTCCCATTCAAGTGGGAAGAGAAAATATTAACTCGTGATGTAGCCAATACACTCCATTTTTCAGTCTGGATCCAACAAGATTACTCCTAATGCTTGGTGCAAGTCATTCATTAACTGACAATCTTCATGGTAATACAGCATTACATTGGGCAATTGTTGCTAAAAATAATACAGCAATATCAACATTGGTTAAGCATGGAGCAGCACTTGATGTACCTAATTTTCAAAATGAAACACCAATGACACTACTTGGTCCACATCTTGGTGCTGCCTGGCTTGGTCCTGTTATCAGTCAAGAAATCATTGAAAAACAGGGAAAAACAAGAGCATGGTGTCGAGATAAAAGAATAAGATGGTACTGTATGGTCAGTTCACCATTTTTAGTATTTTATTTAATTGGCATGATATTCCAATTAAATGTTGATTATCTCGTGAAACTTGGTGCCTTTATGATGCTCTACATCGGGGCTTACACTGCTAAAAGTTTTCTGTTTGACGAGAGGCTCTATAATATTTTACCAATGTCCACTTATTTAGCAACGAAAATGTGGATTTACGTAACTTGGATATTTTGGCTGGGCGTTCATGCTGCTTGGTATCTGTGGCTTCTTTTAGTTGGAGGCTCTGTTCCACTCTGGATATGTTTTATCCAGTCATGGAGAGGTGATCCTGGTGTAATTTCAGCAACTCATGAAGACAAATTAAATACTATTGTAGAATTGGCTGAGACTGGAGGCTTCGAGCCACAGTGGTTTTGCACGACTTGTCTGGTCAGGAGGCCATTGAGATCAAAACATTGTTCTACTTGTGATCGTTGTGTTGCAAGATTTGATCATCATTGCCCCTGGATTAATAATTGCATCGGAGCACATAATCACAAGTATTTTCTTGGCTTCCTCATATCACTCCTTGGCCTTTGCATTGTAATATTATCAGCCAGTGTTCAGTACTGGCAATTTGAATGCTGGTCAAATCTTACTAATGGCCATCGTGTGGATAATTATTTCATAGCCACTGCAACATGTGATGCATGGGTCATGTGGATTGTTGCTAATACAGGACTTCATGCACTTTGGGTCAGTGTTTTACTTGGGTGTCAGCTTTATCAAATTATGGTATTAGGAATGACAACAAATGAACGTATGAACGCTGGTCGTTACGAGCACTTCAAGCATGGCAATCCATTTCATCGTGGTGCATTACAAAATATTGCGGATTTTTGTAATTTTAATTTTTGCGGTATCAAAGGTAAACCAAGCTCTGATTGGCTACACAGTTTTGATAGCAAGCAGAGCGTTGAAAAATTACCACTACTAACAGCTAAGGACAACTTTCAGTATGTTTAATTACATTTAAATAATAATAAATTAATTATTAGATTATCTTATGTACCTAAATATTTTATCACACAGCGAATTCAGGATAAAAAAGATTGCACACACATACACACAGAGCCATATCACTTATTTAAAAAACGGAAAACCTCTTATTCATTTTGTTATTCTTTTCTTTTTTTTTTCTCTATTTTTTAACCAAAGAAGTTGAGAATGACGATTTTTTCGTGTGAAACAGTCATTTGTGGATAAAACATATCTTTTTTGGAAAATAATTATCGATGATGTGCTTCCGCAATTTTTTTTTTAAATTTTTCATAGCATCTTGTACGAAAAAGAATTTTTTGAATATCCCAACGATTTAAATATTTACTTCATCGATTACTATTCCACAATGTCCAGCTAATAAAAAGCAAAATAATAATTCCAACATGTAAATACTTTTCAACATTAAGAGAGTAATGTAAAGTCAATCACAATACTCATTGCATTTTGTAGTATTATTATTTCATTAATTAATTCTTAAACTAATCATTCATAATTTACAAAAAAAAAAGTTCATAATGTTTTTCTTTTTTTACATATTAATTACATTCTCGTCTTTATGTACAAAAATAATTGTTCAACATTCCAAGATGTTAATGAAATGAAGTTGTACAGAACTTTTTTTTTTCATTTATTGAGGTACATAATACTCGAGTGATAATTACGAACCAATGGCATCTTTGATTAATCACACATAATGATTTTTTTTTGTTGAATTTTCTCCTTGGCTACAAGTATATTTGAGAGAATAAATTTTATATATTGTAAAATCAATTCAGCAATTATTCTACAACATAATTCAAAGAATATTAAGAAAAAATACAAATCTTGCTAATTTCACTATTGCCTGAGCGTTTAACGAATGTGTTTATGAAATTGTTATGCACACCAATTGATAGGCGCTCGTAATTTAAATTATTTACAAAAAAACACAGAAAACAAAAATGAATAAAGATAATAAAAGGAAAAAAAAATATTGAACAGAGCAATGAAAAAAAATCTTTAGTGTCAGCATAATTAAAAATGCATATAGTGGAAGAAATTTGTATAATTAATGAATATTAATGTAATAATGAGAATGATAAAAAAAAAAGTTAAGCAAAATTAATCACAATTCATAAAGTTTTATGAGGAAAAAGTATGCGAGATGAATTATGAAGGGAAAAATTCTTTTTTCTCACTCTCTCTAGTCCCGACCCTCGAAAAGTTAAACTATTTCTGTGTATTACTTATGTCTATGCTAAATGAAAAAGGAAAAAAAAAAGAAAGAGATTTTAAAATGCGTATCAGTGTCTAGATTATACAGTGGCTCATTTCTTAATATTATTTTGTTACTTTTAACAGAGAATGTAGATTGTATGAAGAAAATTATTTGCAAAAAATTGGCTAATAGATAAATTTGAAATTTTTCTTTCATTTCTTCGAAAATTCGAATAATTACATAATCTATAAAAAGTCTACATTCTCATGAAGAAAGAATAATTAATAATAATGATAATTAACAACTGTGATTTCTACAAATCGTCAGAGTCTATGTCTGTCTGTAAATTTAAAATATAAGAGAAAACAAAAAGAAAATGTCAATTTTTTTCGTTTATCTTCAAAACTATCAATGTACTTTTTAGTAGCTATATATAATGGACAAAAAATGAGAAACAATTGTAAACAAAAAAAAATTGTATAAATTTGAGATAAAAATCAATAATCGATCCATGACAAAAATAATAAAATGGCAATTTTGTCATTAATGATTAAAAAAAAATTCGAGTTTTTTCTGTAAATAAACAAAATAGAAGTGATTTTTTTTTAAGGCAGGCATTCGAATGATGAATTTTGTTATGTACCATGTTCAACTTTGTTGACATTAACTTAACCATTTTATCATTGAATATTTTAGCTTTTCTTAATTATTTATAATTTTTTAATACTATTTCGAGATAATTTTTTCAAGTATTTTATAATGAATGGTCAAGATGACAGAAATACTGATGCTTCAGTATCAATTTCCACTGATACAACAACTGAAATAACTGAGAATGGAAAAAATGAACCGAAAATCAAGCCATCGCCTTTAAAAAATCAAAAATTGATGAAATCTGCTCCATGTGGTGAATGGGCACCCAGCGAGTGTTTTTGTCATGCTTATAGAGTGTATGTAATTTTTTTTCATTCATTTTCCACTAATTTCATTGGACAAAATTGATTATTCTAGTACTCCATGCTTGCCACGAACTTCCCTTCAATTATCGAATTACGAAAAACCACGAAATTTCTCCTGGAAATGGCCACGTCGATCTCAAAGAGGTCAAAGACCAGAAAAACCCTATCTGAAAGGCGAAACTACTGCAGAAGGACAAAAAAGAAAGTCATTTACACCTTTGCATTACAATGCTGAAAATTTCGATTCCAAAGGAATTCGGGAAAATATTGATAAAGCTACTGAGAAAATCGAAATCTATTATTTCGATCACGGTAATGCAGCGTAGGTATATAATTTTTCTTTCTTCTGCAAGAGATCTTTCCAATTGAAAAATAATAGGGGAAAGTGGGGCAAAATGGTTATTGTAATGAAACGATTAGAGATGGATTCTTTTTGATGATTCTATTGAAAAGCTGAGGAAATTTTAGCCGGAAAACGAGTGTTAGATCTATTTTTTTCTATTTTTTCGAAAATTCGATATTTTTCGGAATTTTTGAGGGGTGAAAGCCTTTTCTTTTTTGAAAATTTTCAGTTTTTTGCGAATATCTCGGGTTCTATTGGTCGTAGCAATTCGGGGTTGGTCTCAGATGAAAGGTGAGCTCATTTCCCATCGATTGATGGAGTTTTGAATTCAAAAATATCAATTTTTGGGATAGTTATAGGCCAAAAACTGTTTCACAAAAGTGTTTCACAAAAATGACCATAAATACCTTAAAAATCGATATTTTTAAATTGAAAACCCCATGAATCGATGGCAAATGATCCCACCTTTCACCTCCCATCGGAATTTTTACGCTACGACAAATAGAACCGAAGATATCCTCAAAAAACTGAAAATTTTCAAAAAAAGAAAGGGTTCTTCCCTTCTAAAATGCTCAAAAAAGTCAAAATCGCCAAAAATTCAAAAAAATTAATTCCGGCACTTGTTTCCCGCCTAAAATTTCCTCAGCTTTCCAATGAAATCATCAAAAAAAATCTACCCCCAATATTTCTATTAATTTCAAGAGTTTTCCATAATATTTGCCTAAAAATTTAGATATGTCAATTTTACCCCACCTTCCCCTAATTTAGTAAAGTTCATTGACAATTGAAAAAAAAACATTTTTTGTCTTTGAAGATATTTTCGTACAACTGATGGCCCACCATTATTGACAACTGAAAAATATGCTGATAAAAGTGATCAAGCAGCAACGCGTTTTTGGGCTGAAATATTCGGTACAATTCACATAGGAATAACATTTATAACAGCATTTATCCTCCAACTATTGAGATTCATTTTGTACAGCTTGATAAGACCATTGACTATTGGAATCATTCAATTGACATCAGATTATTTTATAAAGCCATTTTTAACAATAATATTCAATTCATTGATTCAACCATTTCTAATATTGCTGTACAATATTGCAACATCATTGAGAGATTTGTGTGAGCCAATTGCCGAGGCAATTGGATTTTTTATGCGTGAATTGGCTAGATTATTTCATGCAATAAGACTAGTTGAAATTAATAAAAATATAATTAGTGAAAATGTTCCTACCTGAGGGAATATAAATCAATTGTAAAACGCTCAGGAGAACATTTCAACGCCAGGTATATATTTATTACTATTCAATTTCATGTTTACAATATTATTATTGTTTCAATTTCTTTAATTTTCTTCTTTTTTTTCGTATCATTTTTTTTTTTTTACAGAACAATTATTTTATTACAGCATTTATAACATTTCTTTAATTCATTTTTTTTTTCATTACTGATTAATCCTCTCACTCTTTTTTATGCTTCTCCTTATTTCTCTTCTTTACTATTTAATAAATTATGTACAATCTCACAAACAGCAAACGCAGAAAAAAAAATTGACTAATTTACATAATTGTATTGGTTTGCTTCTTCTTTCCATCTCATTTGCACTATTTACAGATAACAATATACGTGATTCATCATTTTCTTCTTTTTCTTGATTCATTTAAATATTCTTACAATTTTATTTTTTTCCCCCATTTTTGTATTGTAATTCTTTACATGCAATTTTTCCAGTCTCATCTATTTGCTTTTTTCACAATTAAATCACCGTCTGTTCAATAATAATTCGTTTTTTTTCTTTCATTTCTCTTCTTTTGACGGATTCTTTCATTTGTAAGCTAGATTCGGAAAAGAACCGTAATAATAATTAGAATTATCATAATAGTAATAATAATAAATAAATTAGAAAAGAGAAAAAAAAATGTAATTTTTGTAAACAACAAACATTTTGTGTTTTTTTTTTCATTCTTCTTTTCACCTACATAATTATTATTTTTTGTTTTTGTTTCATCATTTAATCCTAGGAACTGCAACCTTGGATTTTTTCAACTTTTTTAAAATTCTATAAATGGATTTATTTTCTATGTGGCTACACTTGGGGGATTTTCAATTGTTGTTGTTGTTGTTGTTGATGTACCTGATGTTGAGTCACCTGGAATAATTCATAATATAGTTAAAGTAATTGTAAATTAATTATTTTCTTTTATACAGTGGTTTTTAAATTTTATGCAATTTAATAATTAAAAATCACGAAATTTGCCTAATTTTATGATACATCGATTGAATTAATGGAAAATTAAATTCTTAAAATTCATTTGATATTTAAATTTAATCAATAGGGCTTGAAGGAAAAGAAATTGCATTGCAAATTTTTTTCCATTTCATCAATATGCTAAAATTGTAATTGATGAATCATCAGGTCATCCTACTACCTATGAGTCATTTACTTCGTATGATGAAACATTCATTGAAAGCTATGAATTGTTCTGTTTACTATGGAAGGGTTAATGAGGTAATTATCGAAATTTCGAAGAATAATGCTCTTAAATTAGAATAATTAAACACGTGGCATTAAAAAAAAATGAAAAAATTGTCTCTCTTCATAGAAGAAGCAAGTAATAGACTGAAACTCATCTCATTTATATTAATTTTTTCCAGCATTCATTCAAATAGAGAGGATGTAAAGTGAATTACCTAATAATGCTGCCTCCAAATCCCCAAGTATCTCTGTTTCTTTAGCATCAATAAGATTGAAGCGTTGATTAAGAAGAGTGAGATGAGCGAATACACAATTGAGATGTGCATGTAATCCCAAAAGTGCAACTTCTCTGAAGTGGCAGTGGTATATATGTGCCACTACATGGTACAGTAGCCGCAGTATCTTACGCACTATCGACTCAAACGAACTGGGAAACTCATTAGCTGCAAGACACAAATATAATTAACAATATTAACTTGATTATAGTGAAAATTAATTAAACTAATTGGCAAATATATGGATAACATTTGATGATAGAGTCTTATCGTCAGAAAAAATTATCTTTATTTTAATAGAACTATATTTAATGAGAAAAAATTTTTCTTGTCATTATTTACCATATTTTGTAGGAAATATTGTTTCATCACTAACGGTCCTCTGGGTAAATGTCATGACGTAGTCTATGTACTGTGGCGCAGCCACTCTCGTCTTTTTTCCTTTTTCATCAAACCACAAATAAGTTCTGTAAATTAAATAACAGATTATAATTATTAAACCGTTAGAAAAATTTACAAATAAATATTTTACTACCTTAAACCAGGTCCTGTCATATCTGGGCATCCTGTTGAGGTACAAAATTCAGAAATTGTTCCATAAAATAAATTTATATGATCGAATAGTGCTAGTGTATGTGATGCAAGCCATTCATTGTAATCAAGTCCTGGTGGTAAATCAACCAACATTCTGAGATCCAATTCTGGCAGCTGTCGCTCCAGTGTAGCCTCCTCCAAATACAATTTTGGATCTTCCGTTGCTCCTGCATCTTTCTCCTTTCTTCGGGCTTTTCTGAAAATCAATGCAATACGTTAGAAGATAGAAACAAATATTTATCAATTGATATTTTTCCCCTCAAATTTGTTATTTTTTTGAGATGAATTTGAATTTATGATGGGGGAGAGTGGGGCAAAATGGACACTATAATGAAACGGTTAGAGATGGATTTTTTTTGATGATTCTATCGAAAAGCTGAGGAAATTTTAGCCGGAAAACCAGTGTCAAATGTTTTTTTTTCGATTTTTTTGAAAATTCGATATTTTTCGGCATTTTTGAGGGGTGAAAACCTTTACTTTTTTGAAAAGTTTCAGTTTTTTGCGAATATCTCTGGTTCTATTGGTCGTAGCAGCTCGGGGTTGGTCTCAAATGGAAGGTGAGCTCATTTCCCATCGATTTATGGGGTTTTGAATTCAAAAATATCAATTTTTGAGATAGTTATAGGCCAAAAACTGTTTCACAAAACTGTTTCACAAAAATGCCCATAAAAACCCCAAAAATCGATATTTTTAAATTGAAAACCCCATAAATCGATGGCAAATGATCTCACCTTTCACCTCCAATCGGAATTTTTACGCTACGACAAATAGAACCGAAGATATCCTCAAAAAACTGAAAATTTTCAAAAAAGGAAGGTTTTTACGCCTCTAAAATGCTCAAAAAAGTCAAAATCGCTAAAAATTCAAAAAAATTAATTCCGGCACTCGTTTCCCGCCTAAAATTTCCTCAGCTTTCCAATGAAATCATCAAAAACAATCTACCACCAATATTTCTATTAATTTCAAGAGTTTTCCATAATATTTGCCTAGAAATTTAGATGTGTCTTGTAAAAAATTTCTGAATTAATTTGAATTGAATTTGAATTTTTGGCTCCAAAAATTGTTTCGTATCACTTAAAAAAAATTGCTTCCCTCAAATTTATTCTCTTTGCCACCATAAAATAAATTATTCACATAAAAAAATTTAAATTTCCCTTTTCAAATAATTCAACGTGTCTCACCCGTAAATATTCAAAAAAAATCCCTTGATAAATAATACATTGTCCATTATTAATAAGAAATATTATTGTATTATTTATTAGTATTATGCATTAAAAGGAAAAACAGCAATGCGACACTCCAAATGGAATACATTGAAAGGGAAAATGAGGAGAGTAAAAAAAAAAGAAATACAGCACGTTGATACCGCAACTGAACACAAGAACCCACCTACCGAGCGACAAATGCTTTTTCCTTGAAAAATCAGCTGTTTACGAGTGACTCGAGTCAGCTGACTAAACGCAGAGCCAGTGACGGTCGCTTCTTACCACTTCTGCGTCAATCGATACTATTTTTTTTATTCCCTTTTTTTCTTTTTTTATTGTGCGAGAAAAATTGCAATTTTATTCTCTCATAAATAATCGTAAAAAATGCAATTTAGACATTTGCGATAAAAAATTGATGAATTTTTTTTTATTTAAATATTTTTTTTAGTTAATTTAACTGACCTGCAGAAACAAGTAACTGTGTCCTCAACATCGAGGGGTAGTGCATGTTCAATCGAGGAATATTTCAAAATTTTACGTCCACCCAAACCAAACATTTTGCAATTTAAATGATTACACTTGAATGTCGATTAAAATCACAAGTTTAAAATTTCGCGCGCTTTTTTTTCAAACAAATCTTTCAAGTGTGAAATTAATTATTCGAAGAATGTTGGAAGAATGAGTTTGTTGAATGATTTGAAGCTCTTTTTTCCCCTCACCTGAGACCTCAAAACACCTTTGGGGTAATACAATTAGTGATAGACACTATCTCTTACGAAACCTAACAAGTGAACGAGCTCGATGCCACCACTTCCACGTTTTCGGTTATCTTTTACTGATAAACATCGCTTTATCATTATTATAGGGGAGAATGGGATAAAATGGACCTCTGCAACAACATTGTTCAAGATTTTTTTTCGATGTTAAGGACTCGATAAAAAAGTCTGAAAAAAATTGAGAAGATGCTCCAATATGTTTTCATTTTTATATAATTTTTTCAAATTTTTCCATGAAGCTGCCTATTCTCTAAAAAATCCCAAATCATTCAAACCCAAGCAGGTTCATTTTTTCCCACTTTCCCCTACTTTTCTTCAGTTGAATTTGTATTTCGATTTAATCCCTGAAGAAACAAAAAAAAACGTGACAGGTTCTTATCTTTACGAGCGAAAATATTCCACTTCTGAAGATAGAACAAGTCATTTTTTTTTCAAGATTTTTTTTGTAGAATCTCTATATAGATGAGAGTAGGGTAACATGACCAATAGATAGACGGTTGAGGAAATATTAGACTTTATTAATTCATATGAAATAGGCAAATCACGTTAAAAAATTGCAGAAAAGAATGATTTACAGAAAAATATACAGTGAATCAATTAAAAATCAATTAAACTTGAATAATGTACAAATAATTGAAGAAAATCGAGGAAAAAGTGGAAAATAACGCAAACCTTCCAATAAATGGACAGTTGCATAATTTGCAGTGTTATGATTTTAAATTTCGATTATATGAATGTAATAATCAGGAATTTGACGTAAAAAGTATAATTATTGATTCATTTATGGAAATCCTCGATAATAGAAACCGTTCATCTATTGGTCAGTGTCCATCTATTGGTCGTGTGACCCTAAAAATCATCATTTTTTCCCTGCAAGCTCTAAAATCCTTTTTATTTTATGGATAAAAAAAAAATTAATAAATTTCCCATCGATTTTATTGTCATTTTAAATTTTAATTCCAACGAGACAGACACGTGTACCGGTTAATGCTGAAAATAACCAACACGAAGTTGAGGTAAATTTATACACGAAAATTCTCTCGACGAAAATAACGTGCGCATTGGGAATACTCTTTTTTTTCCTCTCTTTAATTAAATTCTCCACGTGATTTTACCTCGAAAATGTCCCTTTTTTTGCTCTTTTTAGCAGCAGTAAAAAGTGTTATTCAACTAATTCATTTTTTCTTTTGCTGATGAAATGAACACAACAAAACCAAGTGGAAGAAACATGCTTAGTAAGTACTTGTTTTAGGTATATCGAGTTTCGAGTGCTTCGTAACACTTTCTTACGATCGATAACGGAGCTCTCGAAACGTACAAAAGGGGCCAACAAACAAGACATCACCAATGAGCAAGAGAAAGATAGAAAAAAAAGAGAATTCTTAGTCACGTTTGTGCAAAAAATAACGTCTCTTTCCCTTTCTCTGATATATACTATTCTCTCCTCCACTCTATTGATTTTAAAGGAGCAAACTTTTTTTAACCATTTTTTCTCTTCTATTTCCTGCAGAAAACAGCAAAGTATTTTTTTTAAACATTATTATACGAGAATCATCCACTTTTCTTCGCTTTACTTGAAAATAAACAATTTTAAATCAGTAGTGAAGAGGTAGAACGAGATAAGTCTATTGTTTTTTCTCATTTATTTGAAAATATGTTTAAAAAATGAGCGAAATAGGGCAATTTTGCTGTGAAATTCTTTTTTAACTCTTTGAAAACTTCTACCAAAAAAAATAAGGTAATATCGCCTTATTTCGCTTAGTTTCCGAGATATTTCTCTCAAAATTATCATAAAGATGAGTCGATTTATCCTGTTTTATCACTTTCCTACTGAAATGAAAAATAAAAAAAAAAATGAATGGTTTGGATTAAAAAAAAAAAATATGAGTGGAAAAATGATGAAAAAGTGGCTATTTGACCAAAGATTAGTGAATGGGAAAAAAGACGATAGAGGAGAGTGGGGCAAAATGGACCGAGAAGATGAGATGACTCGAGATTTTTTTAAAAAGCAGCGGTTGCTCCAAAAAATCTGAAAAAATTCACAAACAATTTAGACATGTTGAAGGATTTTCTCAAATTTTTTCAAATTTTTCTCTCAAGTCCTTCATTCCAAAAAAAATTCCTCAAAACAGCGGTTGCTCCAAAAAATCTGAAAAAATTTACAAACAATTTAGACATGTTGGAGAATTTTCTCAAATTTGTTTGTCAACTCCTTCATCTCAAAAAAAATTCCTGAATCATGTGTTACCATGAGAGTCCATTTTGCCCCACTCTCTCCCATATATAAATATAAAATTTCAAACTTACCCCATAAACCAGTCCACGGTATCGCGGAGATACTCGGGTAACCTATCCAGCTTGGATGATTTTTCAGTTTTCAGTTCTAGTCACCCCAGATTATCTCACAAAAATAAAAAAAAACTCCCAAATAATAAGAAAAACTCAAATAAATAAACACACAAACTTGTTTGAAATTTGAAAAAAAAAATCAAGACTTCACTCAATATTTGCTGTCTTAAAAAAAAAACCTAGTAAATAAATAACCAAAATTTCGAGGGGGATAAAACGAAATTTTCGGAGTAGAAAATTGAACGAAAAAAAAAAAAAAAAGAAAAAGATGAAATTCTGCAACGAATCAGCGCTCTACGATGAGCGATCTCATGAAATCTAACATGGCGAGGCTGGCTATTGTCACCTGTTCTCTCTTCTCGATTATATATTTTTATCAAAAAAAATTTGCCACTATCACACTTTTTCCCCCTTTTTTTATCACAATGATCTCATTAACAGGATGTCAATAAAAGGCCTTTAACAATAAACAATAAAAAAAGTCAATGGACAAGTGAATTGTTCTGAGTGTAAAATAAATAGACTAATTTTTATCGTTTTTAAGACAAAGTTAGGTTACTCATTACAATTAAAACTGAATAAACTCGCACACAGACACAATAACACAGGGATTTTGATCACACTATAGACGATATATATATATATACACAGGCATGTGAGAAAAACCGTTTTTTTTCTCCTAATTTCTTCAAAGTGTCCTTCAGTGACGTGTGGAAATTTTTTTTGTTGTTTTCTTTTCTCTTTTGAACTTAATCAATAATCAAAAATGATGTTTTTATTATTATTATTAGAGATTTTTTTATTTTATGTTCTTGGAGAAGAAAAGAAATTATAATCAGCACACAGAACACACAATACACACAGCAAATCTGCTGGCTCTTCGGTTAAAACTCCGTTTTTTTTCTTCTTTTTTTTGTTCTCTCTCTCCTTTTCTACTTGTCGATGTTGCGATGGAGCGAACAACACCAGCTGATCTCCCTCTGTAATGTTTTTTCGACGCCGGCGCAATATTAAGGGGTTTGGGAAGTTGTCTTCAAAATATGGAATCATTTTGAGAATCATACAGGACGTTCCTAATGTCATCATTATTATGTAGGATTTTTTTCAAAATTTTCGTGTATTTCGTTTTAGACTGATTGACAGTGAAAATTGCATTTTATAGACATGGGCTCTTATGCATAAAATCTGTCATAGCAGGAGACCTTTGTTATCACCTGAGTTGATAGCGCAGATCGATGCTAAAGCAGGTTTCATGCGTAAGAGCACCCTGGCAGATCACTCGATTGGGGGGGGGGGGGGGGGGGGGGCGTCGATTTGTGCGCTTACTTGATCACTAGTCGATAGTAATATGAATAACGAGATGACCAGCAATCAGCTGAACTTTGGGTCGTGTAGGGGAACGTGGGGCAGAATGGACATTGTAATGAAGCAGTGGGAGATAGATTTTAATGATTCCATTGAAAAGCTGAGGAAATTTTAGACGAAAAACATGTGGCAGAATTAATTATTTCCAATTTTTTGAGAATTCGATTTTTTGTGGGATTTTTGAGGCGCAAGCCTTTCGATTTTTGAGCAGATTCAGTTTCTTGGGAATATCTCTGGTTCTATTGGTCGTAGCGACCTGGGACCGATTTTAAATGAAAGGTGAGATCATTTCCCATCGATTTATGGGGTTTTGAATTTAAAAATATCGATTTTTCAGGTAGTTATGGGAATTTTTGTGAAAAATTATGATCATCGGTTTTTGTCCAATAACTATGTGAAAAATCGATATTTTTGAATCCAAAACCACATAAATCGATGGGAAATGATCTCACCTTTCATTTAAAATCGGCCCCAGGTCGCTACGATCAATAGAACCAGAGATATTCCCAAAAAACTGAATCTCCTCAAAAATCGAAAGGCTTTTAATCAAATTTTTACCCCTCAAAAGTGCCAGAAAAAATCAAATTCTCAGAAAATTGGAAAAAATTAATTCTGACACATGTTTTTCGACTAAAATTTTCTCAGCTTCCCAATGGAATCATTAAAAAAAATCCATCTCCAATATTTTCATTCATTTAATATGATTCCATATTTTGGAGATAACTTCCCAAACCCCTTAACTGTTTACTCAATTCCTTTAAAAAAAAACCTTCATTCTCAACGTTTGATAATGGTGAATGAATAATATTTCATTCTCACCGATGGTTGAACACAGCGCAGGTACATTATTAACAGTAGAAAAGACTCAATGATAATGGAGAAATCTGTTTTCTCCTTTAATTCGATTTTTGAAATGCAATTCTTTGAATTTCTTCGTTTTTCCAATTGAAAATGTCAATTTCACCCCACCTTACTCCATGTTAATTCCTACAAATTTGAAACAAACAAGAGAATCGTGGTAGATTTCGTTGACAATTTCACGATTATACCATTTTCCCTTTAAAAAAAACACAAAGAATTCGTTTATGTAACATGAATGAATAACAGTAGTAATTAAAGCTGCCACGTGATTTTTAAAAAATCGTTAACTATGGAAATAAACAAGAGATTGCATGAGCAAACCAGATACCCCATAATGAATAATGAGTTGCAAGAATTTTGCGAGGAAATAATGATGTAAAAGCCTCATTTAAAGCTTAGTTAGTGCACACATTGCATAACATAAGCTTTACTATAATTATTTTTAATAGGCAAAATCTTTACATGGATTGCATGCAGATAGATGACATCCCCGGACTTGCAGAAGAACAGCAAAATCGAATTTTAACATTGTCATTGAGAGGAGGTAAATTGCGATTTCGAGAGGAAAAAATGCAATTGGTAAATTTTCGAAATTTCTCATATTTTTGTCATATTTTAATATTAATAATTGGATTTATTTCCAATGTTGATGATAATTGATTTGAAAAATCATGATTTACAGAGCCTGATAAAGCTTAAATTATGAGCAAAACGTCGTGAATTGACCATATTTTAGTTTTATATTTAAAAAAAAACCGTCCAATCTCTCATGATTCTTTGAATCAATTTTAATACTCATTGTTACTATTAATCAATTTTTTTTACGCAGTATCTTGAAGAAGTTCACTTGGAATATCAACGTGTTATGGGTATGCTAGCGTGGGAGAAAATAATCCGCAATCATTCATGCTCTTTCATTGAAAAATTTAATGAGCATGAGAAAATTTATCATCTGAATACAGAAATGAAAAGCTTTGGAGTAATAATTTTATTTTATTTTAAAATTTTATTCATTAGAGGAAGTAAAAGAAAAAATTGCGATTCCCTATTGAAACCCACTGCATTTAATTTATAGGAAGTCAAAGAATTTATACATTGGAGTACTCTTTATGTTTTACCAGAAGTCTATGATGCATTACGTAGTATAAATGAAAATTGCCAATTTGCATCAAATTTGTGTTTATTCTCAGTTAATATTGGTAAATCAGTGGATTTACAAGAATTTGAGGCACAACAGATAAGAGCTACGTATGCAGTTATCAAGTTTTTGAAAGATGAATGGATTGAAAAAATTATACAATCAGTGAGAATGTATTTACGCGATATTGGTAAAGGTACATTTGATCTGAGACAAAAAAATCCTCACGTTTATGATGTTATAAAACTCCAACGTTTTTCAACATTGATGATATTTTTAATGCAGGTTTAGTACATTATTAATCTTTATACTATAGGGAAAGGTGGGGTAAAATGGGTTGATTGTGGTCTTTTATACTATGAGATTTACTCGAAATGGATGGAAATATTGGAGATAGATTTTTTGTGATGATTCCATTGGAAAGCTGAGGAAATTTTACATAGAAATCATGTGTCGGAAGTTATTTTTTGGAATTTTTCAAAAATTCCATTTTTTGATCAAGATTTTAAGAAACTCTTCTATTTTTGAAAAATTTGAGGTTTTTGAGGATATCTCTGGTTCTATTGGTCGTAGCGACCTGGGGTTGATCTTAAATGAAAGCTGAGATCATTTTCCATGAATTTGTGGGGTTTTCAAAGAAAAAAAACAATTTTTTCGAGTACTTATAGGGCAAAAACTGATTTTCAGAAAATGACTTATAAATATTTGAAAAATTGATACTATTTTTTTTAAACCCCATAAATTCATGGAAAATGAGCTCATCTTTCATTTGAGATCAACCCCAGGTCGCTACAACAAACAGAATCGGAGATATCGCCGAAAAAGTGAAATTTCTCGATTTTCAAAAGAGAAACCTCTTCAAAACTTGGCCAAAAAAAAACAAATTTTCCCAAAAATTGGAAGAAAAAAATTTACACATGTTTTCTGCCTAAAATTTCCTCAGCTTTTCAAAGAAATCATCAGAAAATCTCTATCTCGAACCGTTCAATTGAAATGTCCATTTTACCCCACCTTTCCCTAATCATTCAAGAGTTCAAAACTCATTAATTTATTTCAATTTTTTTTCTTTTAATCAGGATGCCATTAAAAGTCTTGTTGGTAAATCAATGATTAAATATTGCGAGCTGCTCGTTAATCCAGCACTATGTACCCTCGATGTTGATTCAGATTTTATTTGGGGTAGTAATTTAATTGATTCACCATTTGCACCTCCACAAAATCCGCTATTCAACATTGAATTACATATGAATACGAATGGTCCATATTATTCAATTGTTCCCAGTCAATATCAGGTAAATTGCCCCAATTATGCACACAATTAACTGAATTTCTGTTAACTGGAGAAAAAAATTGTCATTTCCACGTGTCTGTTGATGCAGCTTCGTTGATAAATTATCACAATATTATAATGATACAAATAATGCATTATTTCCAACAGAAAATTATCATTGAACGTCTGGAAGAGGCATTGTTACAATGCCATCGAGTTAGCCAGCCTCAAGGAATATTATTGAATGGATTGAAGCTTCCACCAGATTTGTATTTGAGCTCAACTGGTTTACTCGATAATTCGGTAAACTCAATTCGAAATAAATTAATTGAAGCATATAATTGCGCCAGTATTCCACTAACGAGTTATGCAAACGAATTTAACAAGTATCTGGAGCTTTACTTGATGAACAAAGAAGAATATATACAGTTCGTTAATCATGAAATTTCCTTGAATTTATTGTCTCGAAAAGTAAATTCATGCAATGAATAAATCCATTGAGTTAAGTTCTCAGTGAATGTCCATCCGGGCTTTACATTAATTGAGTCTTTCAAAATATTTGAAACACAAATGATATTCATTTCACAAAGAGAAGTGGAGTTAAATAAACATTTCAATAGAATTGCTTGGGATGAATTTTTTCGTTAACAAATTATTTTTCTAAATTATTTTTTAAAATTATTTTTTAAAATTATTTTTCAGGAAAATAAAAAAAGAGAATTTTTCAACAGCCATTGTTAAAGAAAATATAATTCTTCAATTGGCATCATTAGAGGATCTCAAAACTTCGATACCTGAGAATATATTTATTGGTCCATTCAATGTGAAGATTGAAAAATTGAAGAGTTTTCTCGTAAATAAGCGTAAAGATCTTTCCGTGAAGCTTTTGACCATGTTGACGGAATATTTGAAGGAGCAATTAGATGATATCATGTTCGAGTACAGCGAGATGCGTAGGCGCTTAAGAAATGATCCAAAATCCATTGAAGAGGTCTTTGAAATACGAGAATACATCGACAGTTTACCTCCTCGTATCGAAAATCTGAATGATAATATGAGTAAATTGAAGCTCGGTTATGATATATTTGACAATTTCAAATGGAATATACCGGATGAGGATTTTTATACCAAGTGGCAGTGTATTGGATATCCTCGTCTAATAAATGAACAGGTAATTTCATTTTTTTATGGAGAAAACTGCTTTTTTCTCATGAAAATCAATGGAATTTCGTAGTTTTTCAACAATATATCCAAAAATAAATTGATTTTTTATTTATTCCTAAATTTCAGATTGTTGAAACGAATGATTATTTGTTGGAATGTACCGAAAAATTCTTGAAACTTGAATTGGACGATGAGGCTAATTTATCTGAAAAGATAATATTCGTATCGAGCAATTTGATCGAATTATCACGTCAAACTGACAGTAATAAAGTGCATGAATTTGCATTGGATGCCAAAAGAACATGGAAAATGTTGAAAGAGTGTCAGGAACAATCACTCATTTTAAATGATCGTCGACGATTATTCGATATGCCATCGACTGATTTCAACAGTCGTATCAGTGATTTGGAGCATCAATTCGAGCCTTATAAGACTCTTTGGTGCACTGCCTCGGGTATTAATTACCTTTTTCTTAAATTAATGCTTTCAAATGATAAATTATGGACTTTTAATTCATAGATTGGTTGAAATATCAGGATGCCTGGGTAGAAAATCCTTTGATTCATATTGATGCCGAAGAAATTGATGGACTGGTTGCTGATATGCAGAAAGCAATGGCAAAATCAATTAAATTTTTTCAGGATCAACCAAGTAATTTAATCATCGATTAAATTTACTGAAAATTATAGGGGAGAGTGGGGCGAAATTGACACGGTAATGAAACGGTTGGAGATTAATTTTTTTTGATGATTCTATTGAAAAGCTGAAGAAATTTTAGCCGGAAAATGAGTGTCAGATGTATTTTTTTCGATTTTTTTGAAAATTCGATATTTTTTGGCATTTTTGAGGGGTAAAAGCCTTTGCTTTTTTGAAAATTTTCAGTTTTTTGCGAATATCTCTGGTTCTATTGGTCGTAGCAATTCGGGGTTGGTCTCAAATGAAAGGTGAGCTCATTTCCCATCGATTTATGGGGTTTTGAATTCAAAAATATCAATTTTTGGGATAATTATAGGCCAAAAACTGTTTCACAAAACTGTTTCACAAAAATGCCCATAAAAACCGTAGAAATCGATATTTTTAAATTGAAAACCCTATGAATCGATGGCGAATGATCTCACCTTTTACCTCCCATCGGAATTTTCACGCTACGACAAATAGAGCCGGAGATATTCTCAAAAAACTGAAAATTTTCAAAAAATGGCATTTTACCCCTCTGAAATGCTCAAAATAGTCAAAATCGCCGAAAATTCAAAAAAATTAATTCCGGCACTTGTTTCCCGCCTGAAATTTCCTCAGCTTTCCGAAGAAATCATCAAAAACAATCTACCGCCAATATTTCTATTAATTTCAAGAGTTTTCCATAATATTTGCCTAAAAATTTAGATGTGTCCATTTTGCCCCACCTTCCCTTATGCAAAAAAAAAAGAATTTTAATAATTTTTATTTACCATATCACAGGCATGTCTTCAATTGCATCTGATATTGGCGCGAAAATTGAGGCATTCAAACCGTACATTGGTTTGATCAAATCCCTGAGAAATCCAGGAATGATGACAAAACATTTTGATGAAATTAACATTAAAAGTGGAATACAGATAAATCTTACGCCCACGTTAAATCTACAGGGACTTCTTGTTCTTGGCATTGAAAATTTTCAGGAAGAAATTTCTGAGATTGCTGACAGAGCTACCAAGGAATATGCCATTGGCTGGACACTTGATAAAATGATGAGTGAATGGGATTCTGTGAAAATGGATGTAATGTCGTATAAAGAGACTGGTACATGGATCATGAAGGTGTCTGATGAAATATTAATAATGCTGGATGAACACATACAAAATACCCAGCAAATTGGATATGGGCCTTACAGAGCCGCTTTTGAAACGAGACTCGATAATTGGGAGAGTAAATTGAAATTGGCTCAAGATGTCATAATGCAATGGATAAATGTTCAGAAGTAATTATTGTAAGGGAAAGTGGGGCAAAATGGGCATTGTAATGAAACAGTTGGAAATAGGTTCTTTTTTGATGATTCTATTGAAAAAATGAGGAAATTTTAGACAGATAAAAAGTTTCAGAATCAATATTTTTTAGTTTTTTGAGAATTTGATTTTTTTGGGCATTTTTGAGGGGTAGAATTGCTTTGAAACTTTGAAGCTTTTAAAGTTTCAAAACTGTTCTTGAAATAAGTTGCTGCAGCGTGGGTAGCAGAGTTCTTGGAAGCCTCGAAACTTAGATGCTTTGAAACTTTGAAGTTTTCAAACTTTGAAGTTTTCAAACTTTCGAAACTGCCTTTTGATTTGTGAGTAATTAGAGTTTCTTGGAAATATATCCGGTTCTGTTGGTTCTACCGACCTGGAACCGATTTTAAATGATTGGTGAGATCATTTCCCATGGATTTATGTGAATTTGAATTCAAGAATATCAATTTTTCAGATAGTTATGGGAACTTTTGTAAAAAAATTATCATCATCGGTTTTCTCCATATAACTATATGAAAAAACAATATTTTCAAATTCAAAACCCCATAAATCGATGGGAAATGATCTCACCTTTCATTTGAAATCGGTCCCAAGTCGCTACGACCAACAGAACCGGAGATATTTTGAAAAAACTAAATTTTCTCAGAAATTAAAAGGCTTTTACCCTTCAAAAATGCAAAAAAAAAATAGAATTCTCAAAAAATTGAGAAAAAATAATTTTGCCACTTGTTTCTGGCCTAAAATTTCCTCAGCTTTGCAATGGAATCATCAAAAAAATCTGTCTTCAATATTTCCATTAATTTCAAGATTTTTTCATAGTAAATGCATAAAAACTCAAATGTGTCCATTTTACCACTTACATCCGTATTGCCCCACCTTCCCCCATCATATATCTCGTTTTATCTTTGAAAAAAAAACGGTCGAGTATTTTATTGCAGAGCCTGGATGTATCTAGAACCTATATTCACAGCTGAAGATATAAGTAGACAATTACCAGTTGAAGCCAAGAAATATCGAATTATGGAGCGTAATTGGAGGAGAATTATGAAGAAAGCTTATGAAACTCCCTTTGCAAGTTTTAATTATCCATCAATATTTTATGATTTCAATTGATTGAGAAAATAATTATTCTAATAAACATTCTACAGATTCTTCAAACTTGTGCAGATAGAGCTCTCCTCGAGAGCCTGAATGAGTGTGAAACACTCTTAGAATTGGTTCAAAAAGGCTTATCCGATTATTTAGAAACAAAACGTACAATTTTTCCGAGATTTTATTTTCTCAGTGACGATGAACTCTTAGAAATTTTAGCACAAACTAAGAATGTTACTGCTGTTCAGCCACATCTCAATAAATGCTTTGAGAATATGAAAGAATTGAGATTTGAGGAAGATTTGCTTATTACTAGAATGTATTCAGCTGATGGTGAAGAAGTAGAATTGAAAAATCCAGTCTATCCAGTCGGGAATGTTGAAGATTGGTTGGGTCAAGTAAAAAGCATCTCTTTTACAGATTATCCATTATTTCAAATAATTATAATGAGTAAAGGATAGAAGAGACCGGGGAAAAATGATTTGGAATTTTTTTTTATAGTGAAGGGCTTTTCAGAAAAAAATAAAAAAAATCACTGACAATGTCCACATATTGGAGCATCTTCTCAAATTTTTTCAGATTTTTCTACCAAGTCCTTCACTCTGAAAAAAAATCATAAGTGATGTTTTCTCGCAGGTCCATTTTGCCCCAGTCTTCGCTACTAATTGGCCCCTCATTAATGATGTTCATATGCTTAAGTAATGTTATGAATGCAGGTAGAGTGGGCGATGCAAGATACGCTGAAGCAAATAATAGATGAAGCCCTTACAAATATTCAGACAATCACGTACAAAGATTGGGTTTGCGCGTGGCCAGGTCAAGTAGTTATCTGTGCTGATCAGACTAATTGGACTGCCCAAGTCGAAGGAGCCATAGAAACAGGAGCATTAAGAAATTTCCTCATTACAATGCTTAATGATGTAAATCCTCTCAAGTAGAGATTTTTTTTCATTCATTCTACTTTATTTTCATAATATACATTTTCCGCTCTATAATATAATAGCTTGATGAGTTGAGAAGCTTAATAAGAGGACAACCAACGGACATTCAGAGACTAATGTTGGAGTCTCTGATAACAATTCAAGTACATTCACGTGATGTACTAACAAGATTAATTGAGAAAGATGTAAGCAGTGTCAATGATTTCAATTGGAATTCACAAATGCGATACTATTGGGACGATGATAATGTGAAAATCCGCGCTGTTAATGCCGAATTTTTATATGGGTAAGTGATTTCTCCAACAGGGAGATAATTTTTGATTAATTCAACTATTTTAATGATCCAGTTACGAGTATCTTGGGAATAATGGAAGATTAGTTATAACACCATTGACGGAAAGATGCTATTTGACATTAACTGGTGCACTTCATTTGAAATTTGGCGGTGCACCATCTGGACCAGCTGGAACTGGAAAAACTGAGACGACCAAAGATTTGGCAAAAGCTTTTGCTATTCAATGTGTTGTGTTCAACTGCTCCGATCAACTCGATTATATTTCAATGGGAAAATTCTTCAAAGGACTTGCAAGGTTCATCACAATCCTTTTAATTTCATAATATATACGCACCTAGGAAAAAATGTTCGGATCTGATCAGATCTAATTAGATCTGAGTTCCTTAGATCTGCTCAGATCTAATTAGATCTGAGTTTCTTAGATCTAATTTGATCTAATTAGATCTGAGTTACTTAGATCCGATCAGATCTGATTAGATCTGAGTTTCTTAGATCTGCTCAGATCTAATTAGATATGTGTTTCTTAGATTTGATCAGATTTAATTTGATCTAATTAGATCTGATCAGATCTAATTAGATCTGATCAAATCTAATTAGATCTGATCAAATCTAACTAGATCTGATGAGCCAATATAGATAAACTCAATCAGATCTAGTTAGATCGAAAGAGATCTGATCAGACTTAGCTCTGATTGGATCTAAACAGATCGAATTAGATCTGATCAGATCTATTCATGTTAAGAATTTCCATTTTGGCAGACCTGAACATTTCTTCCCGGGTGACGTAACTAATATTTAACGATGAAATATTTTTAATGGTATTGTCAATTTGCCTAATGTTTTAGTGCTGGAGCTTGGGCATGCTTCGATGAATTCAATCGCATCGATATTGAAGTACTCTCTGTGATTGCTCAACAAATATTAACAATTCAGCAAGCCCAACAGATGAGATTAACCAGGTTGTTCAATTTATTAAAAACTCGACAATTTTTTTTCTTTTTTTTATTACTCGATACATTCACTATTTACTCTGCAAATAATGTTTGACTATATGAAAGCTAGATTTTCATAAAGTCAAACATTATTTAAGTAATTTTTTTTTTCATTACTTGATAAATTCAATATTTACTTTCTTCAATAATGTTTGATTTTATGAAAATCTAGTTTTCTCTTCGAGGGATGTGATATTAAATTAAAAGCAATGTGTGCTGTATTTATTACGATGAATCCTGGCTATGCAGGACGTACAGAATTACCCGATAATTTGAAGGCTTTGTTTCGACCAGTTGCTATGATGGTACCAAATTACGCTTTGATTGCAGAAATATCGTTATTTTCCTATGGATTCGCAGAAGCCAAAACATTAGCAATCAAAATTACCACAACATTTAAACTGAGTTCTGAACAACTAAGTACTCAGGATCATTATGATTTTGGTATGAGAGCTGTGAAAACGGTTATTGCATATGCTGGTAATTTGAAACGTTTGCCTGGTGATTTTGATGAATTTCGAATTTGTTTGAGAGCATTGAAAGACGTGAATGTTCCAAAATTCTTCAAAGACGATTTAAAATTATTTGAAGGTAATCATTTATTGAGAATATTCATTTATTACATGATTACAATGATTTTGTAATTATTTTAGGGATTCTATCGGATTTATTTCCTGGCCTGACAGCTCTTGAGGCTAATCATTATGTACTAGAGGCAGGAATTCACGAGACGATAAGATCAATGGGTTTGAAGGAGGTCGAAGGTGAATAAATCACAGTTACTTGTATTCAAATAGAGGAAAAAAAAACAATTAATTTATCTAGATTAGAGTGTAATGAATATATTAATTCATTTGGATTTTTTCGATTTTCTGTATCAGAGCAAATTCACAAAGTTATTCAACTATATGAGACGACAACAGTGAGACATGGATTGATGTTAGTTGGGCCAACTGGAACTGGAAAGACCAAGGTAAGAGATATTTTATCATTTCTATTGCATAATTCTCATTGTATCTTTGATACAACAAAGTGATGTTTTTAAGCGGATGAATGGATAATAGGATCAGTATCTAGTATCTAGGAAATAAAAAAGCCATAATATTTGGTACTTGCAGAAATTTATTTCTGTAAATGAGTTCTTCATAATGCACTTTCCCCAGAGAATTCTCTCGTTTTCTCCCTCTTTTTCTCCGTCTCTTCCCATTAAATTTTCGAGAGTAAATATGAACTTTTTCGTACACAATATTACATTTGTTTATCGATATGATATTGACAATTACCAATTTCCCTTAACAGCGATAATAGAATTTTTTTTTTTTTTACATCAGTGCACCTTGTACTGCTGAAGCACAATCAATAAATACACCACATAATATTATAATACATTAAACACTCAGAGATTTTTCAAAGTGCATTTAATTATAATATTTAACAAATAGCAATTAACAATCACGTGAATTTACCCGACTATTATATTAACATTGTCAATTAAAATTGAAAAACAAAAACAGACGATTTTGTGATGAACTCTACTTAGTTATTACAATATTTACATAAAATATTTACAGTAATTTTATTTGTACCTTTCACATTGTATCAGAGTGCTTTCAGAATAATGATACTTCTTGCTCCATAATGGCTACATCCCCCAGAGGGACAAGTGCCACCAGAATAATGATTATTTGATATATATATATATTTTTAAGAGGAGAAAAGTTATGTGAGAATAGAGTAGAAACTGAGATACATGAGAGGTAGTAGGTTCTTTTTTTTTTATAATATTACACAACAGTTCCTTCAATAAGAAGCCACGTGAGAGCTAATTGTTTCTCCCAGTGAAAAAAAGGGAGATGAAAATGGGAGGGGAATAAAAGCATAGAAATATAGATCTTATTATGTCGACAAATCACCGGCTTTCTTCTCTCGACCTCGAGAGAATACTCAATGGCCTACGTTCCTTTCCATTAGCCCTAATCCCAAACAATTTAGTGTTGGATTAAATATCACCTCCCTTGATGTGCAAAAACATGCAAATAGAAACATTTGTTATGTGAGGCTGGAAGCGGACAATCCTTTTTCACCAGAAGCTTTAAATGAACATTAATTCAATTCAATTCGTTCTATGAGCTGTTGGAGTTCCGCCTTTGTCGTCCTAGGTATCTGCAACAAAATTCGAAATATGCAGCTAACTGTTAATATTTTACTTTATTTCGAGTTAAATATATATTGGAGTTCTTCCTGGGATTAAGGGCTCAATGGTAGTAAAATTATTGAATTTTGTGAATAGTAATTCAAACGTTTGATGAAATTGTCGCTCAATATTTAATTAATAACTGCACAAACTCATGATTATTACTAGGGTTGTGTAAATTGCAAAAAATTCAAATAATTTGAATAATTCGCAAAATTCGAAAGATTCAAATAATTCGAAAGATTCGGAAAATTTGAATATTCGAAAAATTCAAATATTCGAGAATTTGATTTGTTTTCGAATTGAATTATTCAAATTTAATACAGACTGAATAATTCGAAACTTCGAATATTCGCACACCCCCAATTATTACCATTTAGTATCACCTAAAATGCAATTAATGACTGAATAATTGTAAAAAAAAAAATTTCTATTCACAATTCAAATGATTTTTTTTTCTTTCTACAAAACTCAATAACTTTACCATCCAGGCAGCATTTCTTGTCTCGATTCACGTCTAATTCATGGTCGAGATGATACGTGTAGGTCATTGATGCTCCACAGAACGGGAAAACGGGAAATTCATGAAGAATAATCCATAGAGTTGAATAAAATCAGTTGATATCCTTTTCAAAACGCAATAAAATTAGATTAAAATATTTATTTTTATATAAATACAGTCATACCTTCTTAGTCTTTGATAGGACTTCTGAAGTAATTGCTCGAGGCAACGTCGAAATGTTATTCCACACATCGCATAGAGTAAAAAATTTATACTGAAATTCGTGTAATACAGGAGCATTGAAAATTGTTGTAGACACCAAAAGAGAACAGGACTATGTTTTTTTGCGAGAGTGAAGAAGAATATACACAATCGTATCACGTAACTGAAATGGAAAAATATATATTACAGTAAGGGGAGAAGATGAGATTCAATGGACACAAGGGATGAAAGGGACACATTTTTCAATTTTGATACTTTATATTAGGGGTGTGCGAATAATTCGAATCCACGAATTATTCGTACCGAATCGAATATTAATATTCGATTCAAAATTTGAATCGACTAATTTGAATTTTCGAATTTTTTAGAATAATTCGATTTTTTTTGGAATAATCCGAATTTTTTTGAATAATTCGAATTTTTGAATAATTCGAATTTTCGAATAATTCGAATTTTTGAATGATTTGAACTTCTCGAATAATTCGAATTTTTTCAAATAATTCGAACTTTTCGAATAATTCGAAAATTTTCGAATTATTCCAAAAATTTCAAATAATTCTAATATTTTCGAATAATTCGAACAATTTCGAATAATTCGAATTTTCCAATTATTCGATTCGAAATTCGAATCGAATAGTAATATTCGATTCGATTCGAACACTATTCGCACACCCCTACTTTATATTATCGAATCAGTGAAAATATTTGAAATGGTTTTTTTTTCTGATGATTTCATTGAAATGCTGAAGAAATTTTTGTTAAAAAACAAATTTTGAAATTTATTTCTTGGAATTTTTTTTACAAATTTCTACTTTTCCAGTAGAAAATTGGGGCTCTTACCCTTTATGGAATTGAGAATTTTTATTTTTCAATTTGCAGTCGAGGTTTCCTTTATCTAGTTTTGAATGAAAATATCCATAAATGGAACCGGAGATATCCTTGAAAGGATGAAAAAAAAATGGAAAAAGGGAAGGACTTGAATGCAAAATTGAAAATTTCTTCAACATTTCTATGGAATCCATCTCAAACCCTTTTTTCCATAGATAGAAAAAAGATGAGAGAAAAATGAACGAGAATTTTTTGTTGAAGTGAATCATTAAAAAAAATAGGACAACAATATTTTCTCGTGAAGCCCTTCAATTAAAAAAAAACCTTGTTTTTTTCTACCTTGAGAATCTCTATTGATTCCTTTTTATTGAAAAATCAGAACTTTGAAATTACCTTGGTAGATTCAAAAGTATGAATACAGTACTTATAAGAAGTAACATCTTCGTTATATTCTGCTGATTTCTAGCTGATGCAACACTTCTCGAAGAGGAACCCATACCTGAACACATAGAGAGAATATATCTGTATATTTAATTGTGAATAGAATAGAGTTTTTGTTCTTTGAAATAACTTACTCATGCAATTCGCGAATTCTTGTACTTGATAGGATGGATTGCGTGGTAAACTAGATGATGCAGCTTGTGGTATAGAGTGGTTTATTGCTGCTATTGTTGCTACAGCAGCACCAGCTGCTGAACTAGATGAAGAATGACTCTTGTGTGAATGACTGGTTTTTGATGAATGAAATGACTGCTGAGAACTTGCACGTTTTCCATTTATTTGTCCCATCATAATTCCACTGTGACTGCTACTTTTGCTCTGATAAACATAATCATCAAGTTGTACGAGATAGGATTAAATTATCATAATATTATAAGTTTATTAATTTATTCCAAATAAATTTGTTGGCTTATAATATTCAAATTTTTTGAAATGTTAGTTTGAAGGACATTTTATACTATGAAATTCACTCGAAATGGATGGAAATATTGGGGATAGATTTTTTCTGATGATTCCATTGAAAAGATGAGGAAATTTCCCATGAAAATCATATCTCAGAAGTTATTTTTTGGAATTTTTCAAAAATTTCATTTTTTGCGGGAGATTTGAAGGTGAAAGTCTTTTATTTTTGGAAAAATTCCAGTTTTTCGGGAATATCTCTGGTTCTATTGATCGTAGCGACCTGGAGTTAATCTCAAATGAAAGATGAGCTCATTTCCCATGAATTTATGGGGTTTAAAAAAAATTAATATCAATTTTTCAATTATTTATAGGGAAAAAACTGATTTTCAGAAAATGATTTATAAATATTTGAAAAATTGATATTATTTTTTTTTAAACCCCATAAATTCATGGCAAATTAGCTCATCTTTCATTTGAGATGAACCCCAGGTCGCTACAACCAACAGAACCGGAGATATCGCCGAAAAAGTGACTTTTTTCGATTTTCAAAAGGAAAATCCCTTCAAAACTTGGAAAAAAAAGTAAGTTTTTCCAAAAATGAAAAAAAAAAATTTTGACACATGTTTTCCGGCTAAAATTTCCTCAGCTTTTCAATGGAATCATTAGAAAATTTCTATCTCAAATTTCCCATTTTTCCTATTTTTCCCTATGGAAGTTCAAAAAAATACCGATATTTGTTGCATTTGAATTTTTTTTTTTTTTTTTTTTTTTTGTAATTCAACGAATGTCAGAATATCAATGAGGAATTCGGATTATCCAATATTGAATAAAATAGGGTGAGTTGCGTAGGCGACCACAAGGGAGAGAAGTCGAGTCGCAATAAATCTAGAATTTTAACGAGGAAAACTTTTTTTGGAATATGACATATAAAGAGATGCAATTAAATACAGAAAGTTTTTTTTTCTATCGAAACAGTTATATTGGGGAGGAAGTGAGTCTGTTAGATTCGAGAGATGCTCTGACATCCAATTGATGATATTGCCAAACTTTTTTTTTCTCTCCAAGCTCATTGATTTTATTTTTCGTGAGTCATTTCTCCTCAATCGGAAAATCAAAGAATGAAGAAAAATAAAAATAAGATTCTATAAATTCCGATATTGTTACTGTATCAGCCACCTTATTATTAGGAATATTTTATGTATTTTTACTATTTCTGGATGACTAAATCTCAATTTAGGATATTAAATGTTTTGAAACGTTTCGATGCACCTGTGTCAACGATATTCCCCCGTATATTTCCATTACAACTAAAATAAAAACAAGTGAAAGGAAAGCAATTGAAAAGAAAATACAAAGTTCGATCTATTCATGTGAGTTTAATTTTTTTTTCTTAATTTTCAAATTACATTTCTTGAAAGTGGAAATTTCTAAGCATTACTAAGGAATAATTTTCAATGTTTATTTATGTATTTGAATTGACGAAAAATACATATCGAAGTTTTTCTTACTCTCCGAATGAAATTCACATGAATACGCATTTAGTCAATAATTCTAGCAATGAGAAAACATTTAATGAATTGAGAAAACTTTTTGAATGATGAATTGGATTCTAATCGAGTAGTCGTCGCCTTAGACTGAAAGGGGCGTAAGTGCCAAAACACGAAATTCTGGTGTCAAAGGGGCGTATGTCCACTTATCGCTCCAAAATGTTTTTTATGGTTTCTGGAACATTATTTGGGTAATTGAAAATTAAAATAACAAAGTGGTGTAACTACCAATCTTAAAATGAAAGGGACGTATCTCCACACTTACGCCCCTCTCTTATTTTCCTTTTGAACGCTATATAATTGTTAATGTTAAAGTGAAAAGGACGTATCTCCGCACTTACGCCTCTTTGTTTTTATAATTTTTTCATCTCATGAGAATATTTGTAGTCAAACCCTTTTGTTTTTAGGATTTCTCATCTAAATTTTGGCACTTACGCCTTTTCGTTTTTATAATTTTTTTTATAGCATATGAGAATTTTTGGAGTTACGCCCTTTTGTTTTTTGCGATTTTTATCTAAATTATGGCACTTACGCCTCTTTGTTTTTAAATTTTTTTTATTGAATTATTTTTCCGGACTTACGCCTCTTTGTTATTAGTATTTTTCCAATAGTTAAGAAAAATTCAATAAAAAAACTAAAAACAAAGAAGCGTATCTCCGGTACTTACGCCCTTTTGTTATTAGTGGGTGGTACTTACGCCTATATGTTATTATTTTTCATTTTTTTTATTAATATTGCGTAAAAGCCCTTGGAAAGCCTATTGGAGCCTATTTTCCGAAAAAAATAGGAAAAAATGGCACGTACGCCCCTTTTACTCTAAGGCAACGATATATGAAACATGCGGTACGAGTTGATTAAAACTATAAATGAATTAAATTACGCAAGATCTTCCGAATGTTTACAAGCAGATTCTATAAATAATAATGTAGATAAACGAAAGACAAGAATTACGGTGATTTTTCCAATGTTTTGGAACAGTTAAATTAAAATTCTCTTTTTTCTCTACTTTATAAACTTTTGAATGATGACAAATATTACATGATAGCAAAAAAAAAATTTATAACATGAAATGACATACTACTCACCGGTATTTCATTGAGATTAATGTCTGATCGATTTCTACTTGGGCACTGATTTGTTAATAAAACACTAGTCATTGGTGTCTGTTTAAATCTTCTACTAAATTTAAGTAAATTACGCATAATCATTGTATTCATAACAACAATTAATATAATTGGTAATATTAAACTGGCAATACTGTCAACAATACTTATTATTTTCATAATATCCATGTATTCATCTTTTAAATCACATATTTTCGTACCATTAGTATCATTTGAAATATCAATAACACCAGCTGTTATAAATGTATAAGAATGACATAGTAATGCTAGTATAACAAGTACTAGTATAATTGTTTTAGCACGTGATATTGTACACATTTGTGGACGCTGTAATGGATATTGTATTGCTATAAAACGTTCAACTGTAAATGCTACAATTAACCATACACTTAATGAACTACAAACTGCACTAATATAAACAAGTATTTCACACCATCCATGTTCATTGAATACACGCCATCCAAGTATACTGTTCAACCATACAAATAATAATGTTACTAAAAATGTAAAATCCGTTGTTGCTAATGCAGCCAAATAGTAACTTGAACTTCGCATTTTTAAATGTGTATTCAAAAATACTATGCATGACAATACATTACCAACTAATCCTAATAATATTATTGATGGTATATAATAACTATTAAAAAAATCTAATAAAAATGTAAATGAATTGCATGGACTATATTCATCAATGTTATAATCACTATCATTGTTAATATTTATAGAATCATTATTATCTGGTAATAATTCAATTGAACGACGTAATCTGCTCCCTTTGCACACTAAAGTCAATCCATACATTGTTCTTTTATTGTCATTCAATTTATTTTTAATGATTGACTATTAATTTCTTTTAAAATCTTTTTTTTACACAATCTTTCATTTTTGAATCAATTGAACACACGTTTACATATTTTTTTTCTTTATGCTGATTTGTTGTTACGAGTTTTGTGGAAATTTTCCATTTGTTTGTTTGTAGCACTCGGTGCGCCAGTTATTCCGGTTCCCATATGATTTCATGCACTTTTTTAAAACTGGTTCTTCTTTATGAATCCTTTTTTTTTTACTTGGAAAAGTAAAAGTTATTATTCTGATGAATCAAGCCATTTCGAATAGCAATATTTTTATTTTTATTTAATTTGTTAATGATTTAATGAATAATGATTCGATATTATACTGAATATTTATTTAGTTTCTGATTAAATTGAGTAGAGCGATGGGATATTTCATGTCAAGAAACAGAGACGATTCACGGTGAACTGTAGCGATAGATATTGTGCTACACAATCATTTTCACATAGTCTGGAACTTTGAAAACTTGCACTGTCATGCGCAAGCTTGTCTCTCGCATTTGCGCCTGTCTTCTAACTTTATTTCAAAAGCTCTCTCCAATAGAACTCTTGAGATATTGAATTCGGTACTGTGCATGAATATCTACAGTTGTACCTACAAATAATTATCCTCGAAAAAACTCTATTCGGCCGAAATTGCCGATTCTTTACACACGAATTTGTAGTAGAGAGGGCTGATCATAATTGCTGTTTCTACTGTTCATAATGATACAGTAGATTATCCCTAACATTGATGCTCCTTACGATTGCAAATGTTGTTTTCTACCCTCTGCATTTTTAAAAATGGGTAATTCAGGCGGGAAACAAGTGCCGGAATTAATTTTTTTGAATTTTTAGCGATTTTTACTTTTTTGAGCATTTTAGAGGGGTAAACTCTTCCTTTTTTGGAAAATTCTCAGTTTTTGGAGAATATCTTCGGTTCTATTTGTCGTAGCGTAAAAATTCCGATGGGAGGTGAAAGGTGAGATCATTTGCCATCGATTCATAGGGTTTTCAATTCAAAAATATCGATTTTTACGGTATTTATGGGCATTTTTGTGAAACAGTTTTTTGAAACAGTTTCTGGCCTATAACTATCCCAAAAATTGATATTTTTGGATTCAAAACCCCATAAATCGATGGAAAATGAGCTCACTTTTCATTTGAGACCAACCCCGAATTGCTACGACCAATAGAACCAGAGATATTTGCAAAAAACTGAAAATTTTCAAAAAAGCAAAGGCTTTTTATCCCTCAAAAATACCGAAAAATATCGAATTTTCAAAAAAATCTAAAAAAATACATCTGACACTCGTTTTCCAGCTAAAATTTCCTCAGCTTTTCAATAGAATCATCGAAAAAAATCCATCCCTAACCGTTTCATTACAGTGTCCATTTTGCTCCACTTATTATTGTGTTTAGACATCAATAAAATTTTCGATTGAACTTCAATATTTTATAGTATTCATACAGGTAGAGCTTAATCGACTTTTTCCTTATCTTCTAATGCTCATTGAACATTGCCATCTTCACGCTAATATTATGCTAATATTATCAGCGATGGGAGATCATGGCATGTCTGTGGACAAAGCACCTGTAAATAATTCATTCGATAGAGACTGGCATTTGAAATTGGAGCTTTGAGTTACCAATCCGACACTCTAACGAATGAGCCAACATTCCACATAATTAATTCCCGAAATTCCTTTCATCTTCAGTGCTATGAGATACTGAGAAACACATGTATAGCATTGCAAGGCCAACGTGAGATAGATGGAAAAGCCTTTGATACTGTTGAAACACACGTTCTAAATCCAAAATCAATAACGCTTGGCCAATTATATGGAGAGTTTGACATTGACACCCATGAATGGACCGATGGAATTTTACCCTTTATTGTACGAGCTGGTTGTAATACAAACGATACCAAAAAAAAATGGTATATTTTTGATGGACCTGTTGACGCAGTTTGGATTGAAAATATGAATACTGTATTGGATGATAATAAAAAATTATGCTTAACTTCCGGGGAAATCATAAAATTATCAGCAAAACAAACAATTATTTTTGAAGTTGGTGATCTCAAAGTTGCTTCACCAGCTACTGTTTCGAGGTAAATCCCGATTCGTCTAAATTTATGACTTTTTTACTCATTCAATTCCATTATTTCTGCATTAAAAAAAAAAAAGATGCGGAATGGTTTATTTGGAGGCGGAAACATTGGGTCACGAAGCCCTTATTGAATCCTGGATAGAATCACTGCCAAAGGTATTATTATTATGACATAATTCATATGTTGAAAGCCACATATTGAACATTGATTGAATTGATTGAATTTCAGCCCCTGAAGGAATATTCATCAGAATTATCGAATTTAACATATCAACTCCTTCCACCAGCAATCAAATTTCTACGTAATAATCTGCGTGAAATGATTGCAACCGTCAATTCAATGATCATACAGTCATACATAAATTTAATTAATCTGAGATTTAGTTCATTGAGCACTAAGGACATAACTTCTCAATCATCAGAAACAAAGAGGAGTATTCGTTAGTATTTTAATGTAACGTTTTTTTAAATTTTTTATTGTATTTCTTTATTTTGATACTTCTTTGCAGATGATTTGTTGATACCGTGGGTGACTTTTGCAATTGTTTGGAGTGTCGGAGGATCTTGCGATTCAGATAATCGATTAATTTTCAGCGAGTGGCTGAGAAAAATGCAACGCGACTTGAGACATCCCATGCAATTTCCCAGTGATGGACTTGTTTATGATTATACGTAAATTTAATTTTTTATTTGGAGAATAATTAATCTGCAATGATTAAATATCATTACACAGAGAAAAATGTTTTCTTGATTTAAGAATGTGCAGTCACTTAATTTAAGAATGTGCAGGTCACTTAAATTAAGAAAGAAAAAGTCACTTGATTCGAGTGCGAAAAGTCACTTGATTTAAGTGAGTTTTACTTTCTTGAATTAAGAAAGAAAAAGTCACTTGATTTAAGTGAAAAAAGTCACTTAATTTGAGTGAAAAAAGTCACTTAATTTAAGTGACTTTTACTTTCTTAAATTGAGAATGAAAAAGTCACTTGATTTAAGTGAGAAAAATCACTTGATTTAAGTGAGAAAACGCACTTAATTTAAGTGAGAAGAGTTACTCAATTTAAGTGACTTTTACTTTCTTAAATTAAGAAAGAAAAAGTTACTTGATTTAAGTGAGTAAACGCACTTAATTTAAGTGACTTCTACTTTCTTAAATTAAGAAAGAAAAAGTCACTTGATTTAAGTGAGAAGAGTTACTTAATTTAAGTGACTTTTACTTTCTTAAATTAAGAAAGAAAAAGTCACTTGATTTAAGTGAGAAAAGTCACTTGATTTAAGTGAGAAAACGCACTTAATTTAAGTGAGTTTTACTTTCTTAAATTAAAAAAGACAAAATTCACTTAATATAAGTGACTTTTACTTTCTTAAATCAAGAAAGAAAAAGTCACTCGATTTAAGTGAGAAAAGTTACTTAATTTAAGTGACTGCACATTCTTAAATTAAGAAAACATTTTTCTCTGTGTAAAAATAATACTATATTAATGTTATTTTCAGATTACAAGAGATTGGAAATACAACTGGTGAGAATTCGAATACATTGGAATGG
Source organism: Aleiodes leptofemur (assembly GCA_963942555.1). Classification (NCBI taxonomy): domain Eukaryota; kingdom Metazoa; phylum Arthropoda; class Insecta; order Hymenoptera; family Braconidae; genus Aleiodes; species Aleiodes leptofemur. The sequence goes on along the minus strand of OZ012623.1, from coordinate 13,178,277 downwards.
ATCAAGTGGACCGTGGGCAGTGAAACCTGTTCAATCTCATTACAATCACAATTTCATGGTAATCAATATTGTTAATTAAACCGCTCCATCAAACGTGATAATATCGGTTTGTTTGAATAGATATTGAAGTACCAACAATGGATAGTATACGAAACGGAGCACTAATTGGCTATTTATTGAGTAATAATTCAAATGTTCTTTGTATTGGTCCAACTGGAAGCAGCAAAACTCTAACTATTGCTAGAAAATTATCGAGCAATATGCCAGCTGCATATATCAGTGATTTCATAACATTTTCGGCTAAAACATCAGCCCGAAAAGTTCAGGCAAGTACGAAAAATCCCTCTTTTTCATTGGAACTTGTGGTAGTAATTGGCATTGTAATTATTTATATTCTGCAGGAAGTTATTGACTCGAAACTTGAGAAGAGACGAGCTGGTATTTATGGTCCACCACTTTTAAAAAGACAGATATTCTTTATAGATGATCTAAATATGCCAATGTTAGAGGAATATGGTGCACAACCTCCCTTGGAACTTTTAAGACAATTATTAGATTCTCAAGGTTAATAAACATGTTTTTCCCTCAATTAATTCAACTTAATAGGGGAAGGTGGGGTCAAATGGACACTTCGATTGAACGGTTCGAGATTGAAATTTTCTGATGATTCCATTGAAAAGCTGAGGAAATTTTAGGCGGAAAACATGTGTCAAATTTTTTTTTCTCAATTTTTGGAAAAATTCATTTTTTAGGGAAGTTTTGAAGGGATTTTCCTTTTGAAAATCGAAAAAAATCACTTTTTAGGCGATATCTCCGGTTCTGTCGGTCGTAGCGACCTGGGGTTCATCTCAAATGAAAGCTGAGCTCATTTCCCATGAATTTATGGGGTTTAAAAAAAAATAATATCAATTTTTCAAATATTTATAAGCCAATTTCTGAAAATCAGTTTTTGCCCTATAAATACTTGAAAAATTGATATTATTTTTTTTTTAACACCATAAACTCATGGGAAATGAGCTCACCTTTCATTTGAGATCAACCGCAAGTCGCTACGACCAATAGAACCAGAGATATCACCAAAAACCTGAAATTTTTCAAAAAAAGAAGAGTTTTACCTTCAAATCTTGCTCAAAAAATGAATTTTGAAAAATTCCAAAAAATAACTTCTGACATATGTTTTTTATGGGAAATTTTCTCATCTTTCCAATGGAATCATCAGAAAAAACCTATACCTAATATTTCCATCCATTTCGAATAAATTCCATAGCATAAAACACTAAAACCATCCCTTGTATCAATTTTACCCCATCTTCCCCTAATGATTTTTCTTCCAAAGGATGGTATGATACTGCCGAGATAGGTTCATTTCGAAGGATAATTGATGTAAATATAATTGGTGCAATGGAACCACCGGGTGATGGCAGAAATCAAATTAGCCAACGTGTACTTCGTCATTTTCACATTATCGTCTTTCCAGAAATGGAGAATGAGGCTAAAGTAATTATCCCAAAAAAAAAAGCTTATTGTTAAAGGATTAATATTGAATTATATCTCGTGTCTCGTTCTCGAGGTCAATCTGTAGTACCGCTACTATACCCGTGCTGCCGCCACAGTCTTCAGCCCTAACTAAAATTTTGTCGCCAGCCTAGGGGCCCGGCCCCGTCCCGTCTTCATAACGCTTTCTGTGCGCGTTGAGGTTGCCACGGTTTCTCAGCGTGTCCCGTTATTTCAAGCGCATATTTACGAGTTAGTTTATTCTTTTCTCATTTTGTCATAATGTCGAAACGCAAACATTCAGGAGAACTATCCCCAGATTCCAAGATCAGATCTCTGGAGGGTGAATTAGAGAAGTATAAAAAAGCTATGCAGGAAATGATTTACGATCCCGAGAGTTCGGACAATGGTAAGAAGTTTTCTTTTCTTTCAATTTCTTTTTTTTTCAGCAAAAAATTAATCAAAAATATTTCGGTGGTGAGCTCTCACTTGAGGGGAGACAAACCATACAATTGGCTAGAAGTTATGTCTTTATTTGTTGGCATTAACCAACAAATAAAAAATAAAATAAAAAAAAAAAAAAAAAAAAAAAAAAATGGCGTCAGACTCAGTCTGATAGCGGCATAACCTAGTACGTTTTTGGTCCTGTAGGGAACGACGATGAATTGTCGGACGAATCCAACAGCGTCGCTGACAAGGAAAACACGGGCTTGCAAGCAAAATCTCTACAGGATACAGAGGAAATCGATGAGATCGATAAAAAAGAGCTTAAGCTCGATGCGAGATCCTTAAAATTGTTGGGAGGTACTTCCTCGGTCAAAGAGAAGCAGTACTATTTCCCCCCCGAGCTCGCTAAATGCTGGAGCGATATTATCATCAATGGCATGGAAAGGACAACAAAATCAGAGCTATTGCAGAAGTATCCTCGTGAAGGCAATTGCTCGTTATGCACACCAGAGTTGAACCCTGAGTTACTTCCTCTGGTGAACAAAACGTCCAAAACAAGAGATAAATATCTAGCAGCAAACCAAGATCTTGTTGGATCAGGGTTAGTTGCACTGGGGAAGGCCTTGACAATGATTTTTAACGACGAAGAGGAGAGCGTCGATAGAGAAGAATTATTGGAGGTTCTGTGTGACTCTAGTCGTTACCTCTGTGAACTTATGGGTCAATTGTCTAAGACAAGAAAGGTTTACCTGTATCCGTCAGTTGACGAGAAACACAAGGAGTTGCTGCAGAACTCGGTCACAGACAAGTTTCTATTTGGTGCCGACCTCGCAAAAAGGATTAAAACAGCAACGGTCATTGACAAAATTGGACAGTCCCTTAAGCCTGGTACAGAGAAGAAGACTCCCCAAAAGTCAAGGCCTTTAAACTGGAAGAACTCGTCGGCGACGCGACAGACCTCGACACCGGCGAGTTACAAGCCAGGTTACCAATACAGAGGGAACAACCGGCAGAGGTCAGCAACCAGAGAATCAAGCTCAGGAACTCGGGGTCGATCAAAGCCCCTGGCCGAGCAATCAAGAGACACGAAGTAGTTTCGGTGAGTAAAATTGGGGGGCGTTCAAAATCCTTCACACAAGCTTGGTCAAAAATTACCTCAGACGATTTTATTTTGAAATCAGTAGCAGGTTATAAGATCATTTTTGAATCTGCACCAAAACAGGTCGAATTTCCATCAAATTCTTTGGTCAAAAAGGGCGATGAGCCACTCATGCAAGAGGCAGTCGATAACCTCCTTGCTTTGGGCGCCATTCAGAGGGCTGTCTCAAAGCCTGGGCAATTTTTATCAAATTTTTTCCTGGTTCCCAAGAGTAACGGAAAAATGAGATTCGTTCTCAACCTTAAGAAACTGAATAAATTCATTGAGGTGCACCATTTCAAGATGGAGGACGTCAGAACGGCAATGAAGCTGATGACGCGAGGTTGCTTTATGGCTAATATAGATCTGCAAGATGCGTACTTCATGATACCTATTCATGAAGAGTCTAGGAAATATCTTCGTTTCAGTTGGGCAAAGCAATTGTTCGAGTTTACTTGTTTACCATTCGGGTTAAATGTAGCACCCTGGCTCTTCACGAAGGTGATGAAGCCAGTAGTCAGTAGTTTGAGGGAACAACAGCTCTTATCAGTCGTTTATCTAGACGACTGGCTTTGTTTGGGGAATTCTGCAGAAGAATGCAAATTGAATGTCTTGAAGACGACTCAGACGTTGGAGTCCTTAGGTTTCATAGTTAACAGAGAGAAAAGTAGTTTGACCCCTCAAACAAGATGTAGATTTTTAGGATTTGTTCTTAACTCCGAGTCATTCTGCCTTGAGCTACCGGAAGACAAAAAACTGAGCCTCCTCAAATTGGTCAGAGAATTTCGCGCTTTATCGAAGTGTTCGATAAGACGTTTCGCTCAATTCGTAGGTAATATCACGGCAGCTTGCCCCGCGGTGGAGTACGGTTGGCTCCACGTGAAGGCCTTCGAGAGACTGAAGTTTCAAGCTTTGTTAAAGTCCGAAGGAGATTATGAAGTGCAGTTATACTTGCCCGAAACATTGCAATCAGAATTTGATTGGTGGGAAGTGCACCTACCACAGGCATCAAATCCAATCAGGTCCATGGATTACAAAATAACCATTTCCTCTGACGCATCGATGAAAGGTTGGGGCGCATCTTGTGATGGTAAAGTAGTTTTCGGTAATTGGTCTCGAACAGAGAGTAAGTTGCACATAAACGCTCTCGAATTATTAGCTGCTTTTCACGGACTGAAAGCATTCGCTTCAGAGTTAAACAGTTGTGAAATTTTGCTAAAAATTGATAATACCACAGCCATTTCATATGTTAATAAAATGGGTGGTGTTAAATTCCCAGGGCTCTATAAAATCGCCCAAGACATTTGGAATTGGTGTGAGGAGAAACGAATTTGGGTGGTCGCGACTTACATTCCGTCCAAGGAGAATGTCGAAGCTGATTTAGCATCGAGAATGGACAATGTGGACACTGAGTGGGAGCTAGCTCCATGGGCATTCCAAAGAATTCTCACACGATTCGATAGGCCAGAAATTGACTTGTTCGCATCTTTCCATAACGCGAAATGTCAAAGATATTGTTCTTGGCATCGCGAGCAACAAGCTTTTTGCATCGATGCTTTCACCTTGAAATGGTCCACATATTCCTTCTATGCCTTTCCACCCTTCTCTTTAATATTAAAGACTCTCAGGAAGATCTCTAATGACCAAGCTTGTGGGATTGTAGTGGTACCAGATTGGAAGTCGCAACCCTGGTATCCATTATGGTTATCTCTGCTAGATGGGCCTCCCTTATATATTGGCCCTGCTGAAGATCTTTTATTATCTCCTTGCAGAAAAATACAGCACCCGTTGGCGGCGAAACTGACATTGATGGTCGGTCAGTTATCCGCCAAACGTTTCTGCGTCAAGGAATAAGTGAGACGGCAACAGAATTAATCCTCGGTTCAATAACGGAAGCCACTCGCCTACAATATAAAAAACCAATTGAAGATTGGGCTGTATATTGTCAACAAGTTGGTATTGATTGCTTTGCACCGAAACCGGAGCAAGTTTGCGAGTGGTTAACCAAAAAATTTCAAACTGGCATAAGCCACAGTTCTTTAAATACGTACAGATCAGCTGTCTCCCTTATCTGTGGAGGAGAAATTGGCAAAGATCCACTAGTTTCTCGACTACTTTCGGGTGCCTCAAAGAAAAGACCACCAAAGCCAAAATATGACGAGATATATGATTTAGAACCTGTCATTCAGGAACTAGGTAAGATGTTTCCTCTTGTTTCGCTGACCCTACCACAGTTAACAGAGAAACTGGTAGTGCTGCTAGCCTTAGTGACTGCACATCGTAAACAAACGTTGGAACTCATTAAACTGGGAAACATCAGGAAGAAGTCTGATGGTTATGAGATAAGAATCCCAGACCCAATCAAGACAACAAGGGTTGGCTCATATCAACCACTCCTTGAAATACCAAAGTTTGATGAGCATCTAGAACTCTGTGTCGGTTCTACACTTGAGTATTATATTGAGAAGACTCAGGATATTCGAGGCGATACTGAGTCCTTATTGATAACGACGAGAAAGCCTTATCATAAGGCATCGAGAGACACTATCAGCAGATGGATCAGAGCCTTTCTGGCTAAATGTGGTTTGGGGTCGGAATTTGCTCCACATAGTCTACGTCATGCAGCAACTTCCTCAGCATTGAAGAGTGGTATAGAATTAAGCATTATAAACAAGTTGGCAGGCTGGTCAGAGACCTCCCAAGTGTTTAACAGGTTTTACAATCGACCAATTGTCACAGATAAGTCTGTTTTCGCCAAAGCGGTGTTAAGAATTCCAAGTTAATTTTCATTAAGATTTTTATGTAAAAGGAAGTTTGTTCGTTCATAAATAAAGTACTCAATTCATTCATGATACGTTATTCGATGACTCTGAACAACTACAGATTGACCTCGAGAACGAGACACGAGATATAATTGAACGATTGAGCGAGCCCGCCGCGAAGCGGCGGGCGAAGCTCGATCGCAATTATGTGGAGTGTCTCGTTCGAAGAGGTCAATCCCACCCTAATCAAGCAAATCGAACTGCAATGAAATGTTCATTGGGTCTCTCTTTGATTCCCACCCAAAATTGTGAAGTTATCAAGCGCTGAACGATATGAAGACGGGACGGGGCCGGGCCCCTAGGCTGGCGACAAAATTTTAGTTAGGGCTGAAGACTGTGGCGGCAGCACGGGTATAGTAGCGGTACTACAGATTGACCTCTTCGAACGAGACACTCCACATAATTGCGATCGAGCTTCGCCCGCCGCTTCGCGGCGGGCTCGCTCAATCGTTCAATTTTTCAACGTTTCAATTCCACACCCATGTCAGATCTGTTCTGATAATTTCACCATTCACAAACCCCTCTTTGCTCTTTTTTTTTTCTCTCCCTTTATTTTGCCTTCCCCCCCCTCCTCCCTTTGCTGTGAATAATTAGAAGTGGACAGGTCGATATTGACCAAGTCTATTTGCACGTTTAAAAATTCAATAGCCTCTGTCGCAATTATAGGCCATAACTCTTATTCCATATTGCTTCAGAATTTTCCATAATTACTGCCAGCCCTTAAACATTGCCCTCACTTTTTCATTCATTTTCTTGCCAGTAATTTGGTAAATTGTAGTTTGAAAGTAATCATCATGAGGAGCTTAAATTTTTTTGTAATGACTTGTCTCAATTCGAAAAATTACAATGATTAATGATTTATTCTATTTTTTTTATTGCAGAGAAATATATATGGTACTATTCTTAAATCCTGGATGATACGTGCTCAATTATCAATTGAACTTTTCGATCCACTACTCAGTGCCACTCTCAATCTATATAATACAGTTTGCCGAAAGTTTTTGCCAACACCGGATAAGTCACATTATACTTTCAATTTACGAGATCTCTCGAGAATATTCCAAGGAATTCTGATGGTTGAACCGGAAAAAATTGAAGTAACTATTGTTCTCTTTTTTTTTCTAGGGCAATTAATCCATGTAATTTAATTCTTCTTCTCTGTTTTTTCTGCCTTTAGCGAAGAGAGGAGCTTATAGCCCTTTGGTTTCACGAAATATCCCGGGTGATGGCTGATCGTTTGAACAATGAAAATGATCTGAAACGATTTGACGAAATATCCTGGACAATAATTCTCGAAAATTTTGGTCAAATGACGAAAAAAGACGTTTTTGGAGATGGTTTAATACTGTTTGGTGATTTTTGTGGAAGATATAGAGAGTATCGAAGGATTGTTAATCGTCGAGAGGTTTTAAACATCGATATAATATCGATTTAGTATTAAAATTTAGGGGAGAGTAGGGCAAAATGGACGGTAATGAAACGGTTAGAGATGGATTTTTTTTGATGATTCTATTGAAAAGCTGAGAAAATTTTAGCTGGAAAACGAGTGTCGGATGTATTTTTTTCGATTTTTTTGAGAATTCGATACTTTTCGGGATTTTTGAGGGGTAAAGCCTTTCCTTCTTTGAACATTTTCAGTTTTTTGCAAATATCTCTGGTTCTATTGGTCGTAGCAATTCGTGGTTGGTCTCAAATGAAAGGTGAGCTCATTTCTCATCGATTAATAGGGTTTTGAATTCAAAAATATCAATTTTTGGGGTAATTATAGGCCAAAAACTGTTTCACAAAACTGTTTCACAAAAATGCCCATAAATACCTTGAAAATCGATATTTTTAAATTGAAAACCCTATGAATCGATGGCAAATGATCTCACCTTTCACCTCCCATCGGAATTTTTACGCTACAACAAATAGAACCGAAGATATTCTCAAAAAACTGAAAATTTTCAAAAAAAGGAAGGGTTTTGCCCCTCTAAAATGCTCAAAATAGTCAAAATCACCAAAAATTCAAAAAAATCAATTCCGGCACTTGTTTCCCGCCTAAAATTTCCTCAGCTTTCCAATGAAATTATCAAAAACAATCTATCGCCAATATTTCCATTAATTTCAAGACTTTTCCATAATATTTGCCTAAAAATTTAGATGTGTCCATTTTGCCCCACCTTCCCCTACATCTTTTACATAAGCATGAGAATTTTATTATCAATTTTTTACTCCAGATGGAACGCGTATTGCTGCAGAGTCTCGAAGAATACAATAGTACGACAAATTCTCCAATGAAAATAGTATTATTTGAAGAAGCTATGAGTCACATTTGTAGAATCAGTCGAATTCTTCGCCAACCAAGAGGAAATGCTTTGCTACTTGGAATGGGTGGCTCTGGTAGATGTTTAACAGAATACTTTCATTATATTTTTTCATTTCAAAATGCATTTCAAAGGAAACAAAAAGAAGAGAAGAGATAACTGCAAAGAATTTCTCTTTATATTAGCTATTTGAGGAATGTTTCATAGAACATCTTTTCTCTTCATTCACTGGAAGTAGAATAAAAAACATTAGTCTCGAAATTTAATATTCAAACTTTCGAGTTGGGGGGTGGAGAAATTGATTGTATGCAAAGCCCATTCACTCTCCTTTTTTTTTCCTTCATGAAAATTGATTGTCACTGAACTGTCCTGTCCTCAATTAACCTTGCTCCCCTTGGAGCTTACATAATTACAATAAATTTTCGTTTTCTAACTCACTTTGAGTGGGCGAATAAAAAAGAGCTTTCAAGTATTGCGCAGCCATGAAATATTCCATTGGATATAAAAAAAAAATTAATTCTCTTTGTTTTATATCCTCTCGATATATTGAAGTTCTCTTCAATCATCACAATAGTTTTATTGATATGAATTTAACACGATATTCTACTTATTTTCCGGTCAATGGAAAACTTATGTAACAAATTTCTGAGAGTAATGAGATACGTTATAAGTAGAAGTGTGCGAATAATTCGAATTCACAAATTATTCGTATTAAATAGAATATAAATATTCGAATTGTCGAATTATTCGAGAATTTTTTAACTATTCGAAAATTCTAAAACTTCAAATTATTCGAATTATTCGATTCGAATTTCCAATTTTTCAAAAATTGGAACTTTTTGGAAATTTCAATCATTTGAAAATTTAAATTATTCGAAAATTCAAATTATTTGATTCGAATTTCGAATCATTCGAAAATTCGAATTTCCAATCGAATAGTGATATTCGATTCGATTTGATTTGAACGCTATTCGCACAGCCCTAGTTATACGTTTCAAGTTTATCGAGGGGGAAAGAGAGCTTAAATGAATTTAAAAAAAAAACATAATTTTAGGATGTAAAGAAAAAATTAATTTTATTAGTAAATATTTTTTCCATTTATTTTACCTCTCTTCAATTTTCACAATATTTTCATTGTTACGCATTCAACTCGTAGCTTATTCTACTTATTTTCCAATCAGTAGAAGACTTATTTGATAAATTATGAGAGTCTCAAGAGTAATGAGAAAGAAAGCTTAAATTTCCAATCAGTAGAAAATTTATTTGATGAATTATGCGAGTCTTAAGAATAATGAGAAAGAGAGCTTAAATTTCCAATCAGTAGAAAATTTATTTGATAAATTATGAGAGTCTTAAGAGTATTGAGAAAGAAAGCTTAAATTTCCAATCAGTAGAGAATTTATTTGATGAATTATGCGAGTCTTAAGAATAATGAGAAAGAGAGCTTAAATGTATAAAAAAAAAACAATTTCAGGTCGTCAAAGCTTAACGCGACTTTCCTCATTCTTGGGAGAATTTGTATGCTTTCAAATTGAGTCGAAGCGCTCATACAGTATCAACGATTGGCACGATGACATCAAAGCTGTAATGTTAAAAGCTGGATTATTGAAGCGATCGATAGTCTTCCTCTTCTCTGATACTCAGGTTTGTAAAAAAAATACTGAATATAATATGTACGAAATTGCGTGACGTATGTCCAATTTTCTCAGAAATTCCAATAAATAATGGAAGGGTAACTAAATAATTATCTAAACCCTTCTATGAAAAATGTTAAATTTTGCCTAATTTTTTTCTAATATTACAGATCAAAGACGACTCGTACTTGGAGGACATTCACAATATTCTCAATAGTGGAGATGTACCAAATATTTATCAAAAAGATGAATTGGAGAGAATTTGGAAGGAAATGAGAGCAGAAGTTCAAGAAGCTGGGCTTCCCATTACTAAAACAAATCTCTTCACCGCTTATTTGAAAAATATTCGAAGCAATCTTCACATAGTCGTAACAATGAGGTAATAAAAGCTGAAAAATGTAATGAGATTCAAAAATTCTTCTCTTGAAGATGGAATTTCAATTATTTATCATGAAAGAATAACTTCATTGATTCCTAAAACGGATGAAAAATCTTCGAATATCGAAGTGCAAGTAAAATAATCAAATTTTCGTTGATTATAGTCCGATTGTGAGGTAATAAAAGCTAAACAATGTGATTTTTTTCCGTAACGAGATTTTAAAAATTCCTCTCTCGACGATGGAATTTCAATTATTTATGATGAAAAATAACTTCACTAATTCCTGAAGCGTATGAAAAATTCGAATATCGAAATACAAATAAAATAATTAAATTTTCGTTGATTACAGTCCAATTGGTGAAGTATTTCGTGCACGAATCCGACAATTTCCAGCTCTCGTTAATTGTTCGACAATCGATTGGTTCCATCCATGGTCTCAAAATGCGCTACAAGTAGATACAAAAATTAATTATAGCTGTTTAAATCATGCAATTGTGTAATTATTCGTTTTATCATTGTAGAGTGTGGCTATTCAGTTTGTAAACGAAATTGAAGAGGAAAATTTTACTGATAGCACATTGAATTCTATCGTGAACACGTGTCAATTTATGCACTCGTCGACAATTGAAGCCAGCCAGGAATATCTCCAGGTGAAGTATAAAATTTTACAATAAACATTGTATATACAGAAATTAAATTTTAAAAAATGTAATTAAAAAAAAATTAAAATTGAAAAAATTATCTTCGATGCAAAGAAAAGTTAAAATTTTTTAGTTTTAATTAATTATTTTTCATTCAAAGGTCTTGAAACGTCTCAACTATGTTACTCCAGTTTCTTATTTGGAAATGCTGTCTAATTATGGTAAACTATTGAACAGAAGGAAGAAAAGTCTGTTAATGGACATGTCTCGTCTATCTACAGGTATATTATTAATATATTGGGATTTAATTATTCTATGTCGTTGCCTTAGAGTAAAAGGGGTGTAAGTGTCATTTTTCCCGATTTTTTCTCTTCAAAATAACAAAGAGGCGTATCTCCACTATTATTGCTCCAATAGGCTTTCCAAGGCCTTTTACACAATATTAGTAAAAAAATGAAAAATAATAACATATAGGCGTAAGTACCACCCACTAATAACAAACGGGCGTAAGTACTGGAGATGCGCCTCTTTGTTTTTAGTTTTTTTATTGAATTTTTCCTAATCATTGGAAAAATACTAATAACAAAGAGGCGCAAGTCCGGAAAAATAATTCAATAAAAAAAATTTAAAAACAAAGAGGCGTAAGTGCCATAATTTAGATAAAAATCGCAAAAAACAAAAGGGCGTAACTCCAAAAATTCTCATATGCTATAAAAAAAATTATAAAAACAAAAAGGCGTAAGTGCCAAAATTTAGATGAGAAATCCTAAAAACAAAAGGGTGTAACTCCAAATATTCTCATGAGATAAAAAAATTATAAAAACAAAGAGGCGTAAGTGCGGAGATACGTCCTTTTAACTTTAACATTAACAATTATATAGCGTTCAAAAAGAAAATAACAGAGGGGCGTAAGTGTGAAGATACGTCCCCTTCATTTTAAGATTGATAGTTACGCCACTTTGTTATTTTAATTTTTAATTACCCAAATAATGTTCCAGAAACCATAAAAAACATTTTGGAGTGATAAGTGGACATACGCCCCTTTCACACCAGAATTTCGTGTTTTTGGCACTTACGCCCCTTTCAATCTAAGGCGAAGATGTAATAATGAAGATTACTTGAATTTAGTGGAAATATTTGAAAACGAGATTTTTCTAATGATTCGATTGGAAAATTCGAAAAGAAAAACACTTCCAACAGCTTTCTACCATCAATTTACTCAGCTCTTCACTCGAATCATTTGAAAAAGAAAATTCATCTCAAGTTCTTCCATTAAAATGTCCATTTTCGCCCACTCCTCTCGAGTGTTTGCTTCATCGACTATTCCCTCAATGCATAATATAAATTTTAACGAGTAGAGTGAGAGATTCTAACAGCTTTTCTTGTATTTATCTTCAAGGTCTCAACAAGTTATCAATTACTGAGATTGAAGTTAAGGAAATGCAAGTAATATTGAAAAAAATGAAGCCAGAATTGGAGAAAGCAGCAATTTCTACGTCAGCTGTTATAGATAGAATACGTACAGATACAATTGAAGCTGAAAAGACTAAAACAATTGCTGAGAATCAGGAGAGAGAGGCAACGAAGCTCAAGAGAGAAAATGAAGCCATTAGAAATGAGGCAAATGCAGATTTGAGCCAAGTCAAGCCAATGCTTGATGCAGCTGAAGCAAGCTTGAAAGCTCTCAATAAAAGTGATATAACTGAGGTAAAAGCTATGAAGAGACCTCCTGTTGGAGTTGTACTTGTCATTGAAGCAATGTGTATAGTTAATGATGTCAAGCCCCTGAAGGTAAGAAAAATAAATATTTTCATTTCTTAACGAAAACATTCCATATTTCTATAGGGAAAGGTGGGGTAAAATGGACACATTTAAATTTTTAGACAAATATTATGGGAAAATCTTGAAATTAATAGAAATATTGGCGGTAGATTGTTTTTGATGATTTTATTGAGGAGCTGAGGAAATTTTAGGCGGGAAACAAGCGCAGGAACTAATTTTTTTGAATTTTTGGCGATTTTGATTTTTTTGAGCATTTCAGAGGGGTAAAAAGCCTTCCTTTTTTTGAAAATTTTCAGTTTTTTGAGAATATCTTCGGTTCTATTTGTCGCAGCGTAAAAATTCCGATTGGAGGTGAAAGGTGAGATCATTCGCCATCGATTCATAGGGTTTTCAATTTAAAAATATCGATTTTCAAGGTATTCATGGGCATTTTTGTGAAACAGTTTTGTGAAACAGTTTTTGGCCTATAACTATCCCAAAAATTGATATTTTTGAATTCAAAACCCCATAAATCGATGGGAAATGAGCTCACCTTTCATTTGAGACCGACCCCGAATTGCTACGACCAATAGAACCAGAGATATTTGCAAAAAACAGAAAATTTTCAAAATACCTCAAAAATACCGAAAAATATAAAATTTTCAAAAAAATAAAAAAAAATACATCTGACACTCTTTTTCCGGCTAAAATTTCCTCAGCTTTTCAATAGAATCATCGAAAAAAATCCATCTCTAACCGTTTCATTACAGTGTCCATTTTGCCCCACTCTCCCCTATCCATAATTTAATGAAATATATTTTACTATTTTTTTTTGCTATTTCCCCAGCTACCTGGTAATTTACCAGGTGAAAAAATCCTCGATTATTGGACACCAGGCAGTCAAATGCTCGCCGATGCCGGTCATTTTCTTCGTGAACTTGAAAATTTTGATAAAACAAAATTAACCGATGACATGATGAATAAATTGAAGTATTACATCGATAATCCGTCATTTCATCCAAGCAAAGTACTGCAAGTATCAAAAGCATGTCATTCACTGTGTCTTTGGTTGCATGCAATGTATAATTGGTACTTTGTTAATTTAAAAGTTGAACCAAAAATGCTGGCACTCAAAAATGCTGAAGCAAGTTTAATTGAGACTGAGGAACAGCTTAAAATTGCTATGGATAAATTAAAAGAAGTGGAGGATGGTATAAAGAATTTGCAGGAAATCTTGGATTTTGAGGAAAATAAGAAGAAAAAATTGGAAGACGAGAAGAAGCTCTGCGAGGACAGAATGATGAGAGCTGTGAAATTAATTGATGGTCTTTCTGGCGAGCAAAAACGATGGTTAATCACTATTGGTGATATAAAAATCCTTTACAACAATGCAATTGGTGATATATTGTTGTCATCCGGTGCAATTGCATATTTGACTCCATTCACTGATACATATCGTAAAATTCTGCTGAATTCATGGAGAGAAAAATTGGAGGGATGCATCCCAATCAGCCCTGCTTGTAGTGTAATTGGGATACTTGGTAATCCAGTTGATATTCAACAATGGCACATTGATGGTTTACCACGTGATTCATTCTCCGTTGAAAATATTGTATTGTCGAAAAATTCGAACCGTTGGCCGCTGTTCATTGATCCACAGCGGCAGGCAAACAAGTGGATTAAAAAAACTGTAATTTATAGGGGAGAGTGGGGTGAAATGGACACTGTAATGAAACGGTTGGAGATGGATTTTTTTTGATGATTCTAGTGAAAAGCTGAGGGAATTTTAGCCGGAAAACGAGTGTCGGATGTATTTTTTTCGATTTTTTTGAAAATTCTATATTTTTCGGCATTTTTGAGGGGTAAAAGCCTTTCCTTTTTTGAAAATTTTCAGTTTTTTGCGAATATCTCTGGTTCTATTGGTCGTAGCAATTCGGGGTTGGTCTCAAATGAAAGGTGAGCTCATTTCCCATCGATTTATGGTGTTCTGAAATCAAAAATATCACTTTTTGGGATAATTATAGGCCAAAAACTGTTTCACAAAACTGTTTCACAAAAATGCCCATAAATACCTTAAAAATCGATATTTTTAAATTGAAAACCCCATGAATCGATGGCAAATGATCTCACCTTCCACCTCCCATCGGAATTTCCACGCTACGACAAATAGAACCGAAGATATTCTCAAAAAACTGAAAATTTTCAAAAAAAGGAAGGATTTCAAAATTATTCAATATTTATTGAATTTTAATATTTTCATCATGTAAAGATACATTTAATGTATTAAGTATAAGAAAATATTTTTTTTACCCCTCTACAATGCTCAAAAAATTCAAAATCTCCAAAAATTCAAAAAAATTAATTCCGGCACTTGTTTCCCGCCTAGAATTTCCTCAGCTTTTCAATGAAATCATCGAAAACATACTACCGCCAATATTTGTATCAATTTCAATAGTTTTCCATAATATTTGCCTAAAAAATTAAATTTAGATGTGTCCATTCTACCCCACCTTCCCCTATTTATTCTAGAAAAAAAACAGTACTAAAGTAATTGCCAATCATAATAACGCATTTTTTTAAATTACAACAGGAGAAAACAGCAGGTTTATTGATAGCACGAATGACCGACAAAGATTTGATTCGTGTTATCGAAAACGCAGTTAAATTCGGCAGACCATGTTTAATTGAAAATGTAGCCCACGAATTGGATTCCTCCATCGACAATATTCTCATGAAAAGTGTGTTCTACTACGGTGGACAATTGTCAATTAAAATTGGTGAAAATGTAATACCATATAACGATCAATTTCGTTTATATTTAACGACGAAACTTCCAAATCCTCACTACCCACCAGAGATTACTGTAAAAGTTTTAATGGTCAATTTCGCATTGACTATAAGGTGATTTTGTGATTTCCATAATCTTTTTTCGAAAGCGTGGGAATTATTACAGAATAATGATTCAATGTTTTTTTCTTCTTTACAGTGGTTTGTTGGATCAAATGTTGTCTTTAGCAGTCATGCAGGAACGTCCTGATTTAGAAGCAATGCGAAGTGAACTCATAGTTTCATCAGCTGAAATGAAAAAAGATTTGAAGGATATTGAGGATAAAATATTGGATAAGCTCTCGAAATCCGAGGGTTCTACTGTTGACGACATTGATCTTATAAATACACTTGAGGCATCTAAACTAAAGAGCGAAGAGATTAAAAGCAAAGTTGCCTCAGCAGAAATCACTCAAGCTGATATTGATAAAACAAGATTATTGTATTTACCTGTTGCCAATCGTGCACAAATCCTCTATTTCACAATATGTGATTTGAAAATCATTGATTTTATGTATCAATACTCGTTGGAGTGGTTTGTACATATTTATGTTGACAGTATAATGAATACTGAAAAAACCAGTGAGTTGATTTAGTAAACTTCCTTTTAAATTTATAGGGGTGTGCGAATAATTCGAATCCACGAATTATTCGGACCGAATCGAATATTAATATTCAAAATTTGAAGGGACTCATTCAAATTTTCGAATTATTCGAATTTTTTTGAATAATTCGATTTTTTTTGGATAATTCGAATTTTCGAATAATTCGAATTTTTTTGAATAATTCGAATTTTCTTGAATAATTCGAATTTTCGAATAATTCGAATTTTCAAATTATTCGAATTTTTGAATAATTTGAATTTTCTTCAATAATTTGAATTTTCGAATAATTCGAATTTTTTCGAATAATTTAAACTTCTCGAATAATTCGAAAATTTTCGAATTATTCCAAAAATTTCAAATAATTCTAATATTTTCGAATAATTCGAATAATTTCGAATAATTCGAACAATTTCGAATAATTCAAATTTTCGAATAGTAATATTCGATTCGATTCGAACACTATTCGCACACCCCTATAAATTTACAAAATTTAAGGGATAATATTGAAATAAAGGGTGGGAAAAAGCAATTAAAATGTGTCATCCCTCCCACGCTTTACTTTCCCCCTTCTTGATCTTGAATTATTCAGAAACTAATTTCTTTCAGCTGATATAACGAAACGAGTTATACTAATCAATGAATATTTAACATTCTCAACATATTCAAATGTATGCAGAAGTTTATTTGAAAGGCACAAATTACATTTTGCATTTTTAATATGTGCAAAAATAAAAATTGATGAAAATACAATGGATCCTGATGAGTGGAGGCACTTGATTGCCGGATCAATTTTATCACAAGTAATTACTTTTTTTTTTCTTTTTCAAACTACTTGAATGGAATTAAAAATCAACGTTATTCGAATTTTTCCCTTTTTTTTTCATAAGCTGAAAGAAAATCCAGCAGTGGAGTGGCTTCCAGAACGCTCTTGGCAGGAAATTCAGTCGTTAGAGCTGCTGAAAAGATTCGAAAATATTTCAACAATATTTCGAGAGCACTTGAAGGATTTCAAAAGTTTATATGACTCTAAAGAACCAGAGAAGTACATGCAATTGAAAGCTATTACACTAAGTCGCTTTTTCAAATTTATTTCGTAATGAGAAGCTTATTTTTCATTCCAGTGGAGATTTCTCGAATATATTACCTCTTAATGATCTGCAAAAGTTATTATTATTAAAGTGCCTGAGACCAGATAGACTTGTTAATGCAATACAATTGTACATAAAAAATAATCTTGGCAGTGCATTTATCGAATCACAAACAATTCAATTAGCTGTATTACATCGGGAATCTGATTCAAAAGTACCTATGGTTTTTATACTGTCAAGTGGCACAGATCCAGCAGCTGAACTTTATAAATTTGCGGAAAATGAAGGAATGAGTCAGAGATTTTATACGATATCACTTGGACAAGGCCAGGGTCCTCGTGCTGAAATTTTGCTGCAGCGATCGATTGAAGCTGGAAATTGGATATTTTTTCAGGTAAATCATTAAATTTGAAGGAATTTCATTTTTTTATATCATTAAAAATTTTTTAAAATTATTCCATTGAAAAACCGAGGGAAAAGTGGAATTTTTCTAAAAAAAGGAAGGATTTTAGCTTTAAATCTTGTAAAAAAAAAAGAAAAATTATTGAAAAATGCTAAAAAATCAATTCTGATACATGAATTTGATAGCAAATTTCCTCAGCTTTCCAATGGAATTAAGAGAAAAATTCCATCTCAAATAATTCTACTGCTTTTAAAACTAAAATGTGTCCATTTCACCCCTCATGTCTTTTTTTTTCTGGCTTCCCTCATCTCTTCCCCTACTATCAAATTTAATTTTCATCTTCTTTCCTTCATAGAATTGTCATTTAGCACCCAGCTGGATGCCCAAATTGGAAAGCCTGATTGAGACATTCCCCGATAATATCCATCATGACTTCAGATTATTTTTAACATGTACTCCATCACTGAATTTTCCACCAAGTATATTGGAAAATGCTATAAAATTGACTGTGGAACCGCCCAGAGGAATAAAAGTAAAATTTTTCTCATTTCCCTTTGATTTCAACATATTTCGTAATTTCGAAATTTTCAAAATTGAAAAATTAATCATCAGGCAAATATGCAGAGAGCTTATACGACCCAAGTAGCTCCTCTTCACGATCTATTCGAGACAGACGATCCAAAAATTACAAGTCTCAAATCCCTTTTATATTCACTTTGTTTATTCCACTCGATTTTACTTGAGAGAAGGAAGTTTGGCTCTCTGGGCTTTAATATACCGTACGATTTCTCTGATGGTGATCTTGCAATATGCATCTCGCAATTGCAAATGTTTGTTATGGAGAGTGCGAAAATTCCATTCGAGGTGAATAAATTCCTCAAACCCTAATTAATAGGGGGAAGGTGGGGCAAAATGGGCACATCTAAATTTTTAGGCAAATATTATGGAAAACTCTTAAAATTAATAGGAATATTGGTGGTAGATTGTTTTTGATGATTTCATTGGAAAGCTGAGGAAATTTTAGGCGGGAAACAAGCGCCGGAATTAATTTTTTTGAATTTTTGGCGATTTTGACTTTTTTGAGCATTTTAGAGGGGTAAAAGCCTTCCTTTTTTTGAAAATTTTCAGTTTTTTGAGAATATCTTCGGTTCTATTTGTCGTAGCGTAAAAATTCCGATAGGAGGTGAAAGGTGAGATCATTTTCCATCGACTCATGGGGTTTTCAATTTAAAAATATCGATTTTTAAGGTTTTTATGGGCATTTTTGTGAAACAGTTTTGTGAAACAGTTTTTGGCCTATAACTATCCCAAAAATTGATATTTTTGAATTCAAAACCCCATAAATCGATGGGAAATGAGCTCACCTTTCATTTGAGACCAGCCCCGAATTGCTACGACCAATAGAACCAGAGATATTCGCAAAAAACTAAAAAATTTCAAAAAAAGAAACCCTTTTACCCCTCAAAAATGCCGAAAAATATAGAATTTTCAAAAAAATCGAAAAAAATACATCTGACCCTCGTTTTCCGGCTAAAATTTCCTCAGCTTTTCAATAGAATCATCAAAAAAAATCCATCTCCAACCGTTTCATCACAGTGTCCATTCTGCCCCACTCTCCCCCAATAATTTTATAATTTCGTCAATTAACAAACTTTATAAAAATTGAGTTTTCTGTATTAAAAGGTTCTCGTTTATACTGCTGGTCATATCAACTATGGAGGAAGAATTACAGACGACTGGGATAGACGCTGTGTATTAACACTACTCCACGATTTTTACAATGAAAATATTTTACAAGACAATTATTCGTATGATGTAAACGGAAATTACCAGCAGGTATAGCACAATATATCTTCTAAACTCTAAAATAAATTATGATAATGTTTTAATCTGATTTTATCTTCCAGTTATCAACGAAAGATCCAACATCATGTAAATACGAGAATTATTTGGATGCAATTAAATTACTGCCACTCAATGATGAACCAGAAATATTTGGATTACACGCGAATGCTGATATCAGTTATGCCACTGCAGAAGCTTACTATTTAATTAATAATGTGGCCTCATTACAGCCAAATACGATGACAGGATCAACTGGTAGCTCCGAATCAACTGTGAAGAGCCTTGCTGAGGATTTAATTACAAAAATTCCAAAATTATTTGATATTAAATTAATCCAAGAACGGTAAATTGAAGCTTCTGGGACTAGAAAAGTACATTTAACGAAAAAAATCCAAGCTTGGATAACATTTTCATCTATAACTCAAGTTTTAATTAATAGACTTTTTATTAAAAATAATAGAAATGGGAGAAACCGGAGCAGAATGGATAATTCATTGATTTTAATGAGCAAAGTTTTCCTAATTGGAGAATGACATACATTGCAATAATCTCATGTATTTCAGATATCCAGTGCTGTACGAGGAATCCCTCAATACAGTTCTGCAACTAGAAACAAAACGCTATAACGGATTAGTGATAATTCTATCCAAATCAGTGAATGAATTGCTACGAGCTCTCAATGGAGAAATTGTGATGAATGAAATTCTGGAATCAATGGCAGAAGCACTAGCAGTCAACAAAGTTCCTAAGCTCTGGGAAAAATATGGCTATCCTTCTCTAAAATCTCTCAGTATGTTGCAAAAATAATTGGATTAATTCCTTTAATTATAAATAATTTCTCCATAATCTAGGTGCCTGGATGGCAGATCTGAGGGAAAGAATAAACTTTATGATAAATTGGAGTGAAAATGGAATTCCTCCAGCTTTTTGGATATCTGGTTTCTTTTTTCCACAAGCTTTTTTAACAGGAACATTGCAGAATTTTGCTAGGAAAAATTCGTTGTCTGTTGATACGATAGATTTTTCATTTCAAGTAATTAAACTTCAACTTTTAATAATCTCATGATGTACAATATTTTGTAATTTTCTCGATAATTTGTCATTTTTAGGTACTTGCAGACCTGCCAGCAGCACGACCTAATAATGGCTGTGTAGTTTATGGACTTTTTCTCGAAGGTTGCAGATGGAATGGTATTTTTCTTGATGAGTCTCATGCCAAAGTGCTATATTCAGGTAAAAATCTCATCTCCTTTCAATATCCGTTCAATTTATTTCCTCGAATTTAATTAACTTGGTTCACCTTTAAATCCTTTCGAAACAGAAATGAAGCCAATACTTCTTCTACCTGTCCAATACCATGAACCATCCACTTCCGGAATATATAATTGCCCAGTTTATAAAACTTTGACACGATCTGGCACCCTAAGCACTACAGGACACTCGACAAATTTCGTTCTTTGCATGGAAATACCCAGTAAAAGAGTTCAATCACACTGGATTAAAAGGGGAGTGGCACTATTTTGTGCCTTAGATTACTAATTTTACTAAAAAACGACTTTGGAATATTTATCACTACTGATATCCAATATAAACCCAGGAGAATAATTGGAAAACAAGCTAATTACATCTCCTTTACGTTAATCATTACAAAAATGAATAATTTATTCTCAATAATTACATTAATATTCTTTTTAAAAATTAACAAAAAACCTAATTAGGTTCTCCAATGGGCATGAATTTTTTCAAACACTCCGGAACATCAAAAATCTCTGAATTCTCTTCCAAAAGACAGCCTAATAATCTATTGACATTGACAATAGTCCCTGAAATAATAGCAGGATATCCTCTGCCAGTTGGTGTTTGATAAGCAATCAATAGTCTCTTCGAAAAATAATCACCATACATAGAAACATGTCCAACTTCAATATAATCCTCGTGGAAAGTCGACCACATTTCAATTGACATTCTCAGGCATTCTGCAATTTCTAATCGTCCAGCAGAACGCAAAACAATCCTATAATGTCTTCCAAATCCGTCATAAATTTTCGTTACTGCAGTAATGAGTCTCTGGAATTCCTCCTGATACTCATTACTATCAGCATCAAGAACCATCGACATGCAATGAACTGCTGAGGTTTGACAAACTCCAAATAAACCAAGATCAATGGTTTGCTCAACTGCTGGTCCATAACTGCGTCCATTCGCATAATATCTGATTGGGAAATCCTTCGGATTTATCAATTGTTTGGTATGCATACCCAAAAACGATATCAAACTACCTCCACCAATCAAATGAAGCCTATTATATAACTCTTTCTTCTCATCCAGCATCTCCTCGTGCTCATTGAGAAGAAATGTTGCAAATGGATCCTCATGATCGAGACCAGCAGCTTCCACCAACAAACTTTTAGCAAAATCCATTCCAGAAACACGAAAAATTTCCTCTCGATTCAATAATTCACTTACGTATGATTGGACACCAATCTCGAATAATGCAGCTTCATTGCAGAGATAAAAGTGCAGAGGATTCAAGTACTCCAATAATCCAAGGGACTTTCCTATTTCCAAATGACTCTTCGGCGATTCATTATCTGTGATTTGAATTGGTTTGGAGCCAATGGTTTTCAAGACGATATCCGCATTTTCGGGGGTTTTTTCGTGAAGATCATTCGGCAGTTTTAGGACACGTGGAATTACTGTTTCTTCTAATTCCCAGAGAATTTCTTTGATTGCACGTAAATCTTGTTTCAGGACTCTTCCTTGCAGTACCAAGCCATTAAGTTCTTTTTCCTCGTCTAAATTTGGTTGAATTTTCTTAAGTTTCTTCATTCTGTAAGCTATTGCATCACGTTTTTCCTCGATTATTTTACGTTTTACATGAATATCTTGATAAAAATCCCAGCTTTTCTTAATTTCAAAAGCATCAACTTTTAGTCCTCTTAGTTCAAAATTTTTGTGTAATTTCTCAATTTGTGAGAATTTTTTGTCATAATCGAGGTATGGAGTCAAGTAGGAGTAAGTCTCAAAGGCTTTACCACCTGGGATGAAAAGGGCAGAAGTATAATTTCTCTTGAAACTTGATTTTCCAGAGTGTGAAATGGGAGAAGTTAGTTTTAATGAGTTTTTGATGAGTTTCGATAGCATTTTTTTGGAGTTAATCGAGGGAATCTGTCTTTGAGGCTTTTTGAGGTGGTTCAACTTCCATTCCAGGGAATGTGTCACGTGTGAGAGTTTCGATTTTTCGCTTTTTTGCAGATATCCAATTACCGTGACCTGCAGCTCGTTCGGATTCTTCAATTGTATATGGCTCGTCTTCTAGGGCTTTTAGTCGACGTTTATGAACTTTTGTTGTAAAGTGATCCTCCAGGGCTCTCTGATTTATGAAGTATCTCCTGGTAATGGGAAATGCCAAATGTTTATTGTTTTATTTATATAAAAATCCTGAATTAGGGGAGAGTGGGACAAAATGGACACTGTCATGAAACGGTTGGAGATGGATTTTTTTCGATGATTCTATTGAAAAGCTGGTGAAATTTTAGTAGGGAAACAAGTGTCAGGTGTATTTTTTTTTATTTTTCTGAAAATTCGATATTTTTTGGCATTTTTGAGGGGTAGCCTCAAAGCCTTTCCTTTTTTGAAAATTTTCAGTTTTTTGCAAATATCTCTGGTTCTATTGATCGTAGCAATTCGGGGTTGGTCTCAAATGAAAGGTGAGCTCATTTCCCATCGATTTATGGGGTTTTGAATTCAAAAATATCAATTTTTGGGATAGTTATAGGCCAAAAACTGTTTCACAAAACTGTTTCACAAAAATGCCCATAAATACCTTAAAAATAGATATTTTTAAATTGAAAACCCTATGAATCGGTGGCAAATGATCTCACCTTTCACCTCCCATCGGAATTTTCACGCTACGACGAATAGAACCGAATATATTCTCAAAAAACTGAAAATTTTCAAAAAAAGGAAGGCTTTACCCCTCTAAAATCCTCAAAAAAGTCAAAATCGCCAAAAATTCAAAAATATTAATTCCGGCGCTTGTTTCCCGCCTAAAATTTCCTCAGCTTTCCAATGAAATCATCAAAAACAATCTACCCCCAATATTTCTATTACTTTCAAGAATTTTCCATAACATTTGCTCAAAAATTTAGATTTGTCCATTTTACCCCACCTTCACCCTTTTTTCTAGGTTAAAAATTCGGACTTACGCGCAATGAATACAGTAGTACTGTGCTGCTCCAGGTTTATCAAAATCCACCTCCTGATTCAACAGGATTTTAGCATTTTCCTCCTTGATATCATTGTCAATCTAAAATATTAAAAAATCATTAAAAAAAACTCTATTTCAGACGAAGTTGAGGCAAAATATGAAGTGGCAGGTGGATAATTTGACCCACGTGGTCCCCACGTGAGCTCCAAAATCCAAAAAAAATCTAAATACCTCATCAAGATGTTTTGTTTTCCTCTTCGCCTTCAATCCTTTTTTCATTCCATGACTCTGCACAGTTTTCTTCCTTTTATACGTCATTTTTAAAGTTAAATTAAAACGTATTTAAGCAAAAAAAAGGTAAAAATATGCAGAAGTCTCCGAAAAAACACGAAATTCTCAGCAAAGTGAAGCCAAACACACTTTGCCTGACATCTACAGTACTAAATTAGTAACAACAATTCGTAAAACTCTCTTGGAAAATAGGAAAGTAGAATGGTGGGGCAATATGGGTCCAAAGTACCCGTCAACACAATCAGCGAGACACCGGGAGGCGCGTTGCCAAAAAATTCACAGAGAAATTTCCACAAAATTACCTATGAAATGCAATGAAAAATGTAGATTAATAAATTTTTAAATATATTTTTTATAATATTGTATTATAAATTACCGATTGAAATATAGTTGGCCAGACTGAGAAACACGGCGTATATCGTTCCGGTTGGTCAGTAAAATCGCACACACCAGTGTGTGTATTCAGTGCTCCAAAAAGAAGTTGAGAAAACTAAAAAAAGCAGTAAATTAAAGTTAAAACAAAGAGGAAAAAAGAGTTGAATTACGATAATTATTGCTATTTATTCTGCAAATTATTTGCCTTTTTTTTTCAATAGTTGCGAGTGAATTTTAGTGAGTTGGAGCACAAAATCTTTGTATGGGAAAAGTAGGGCAAAATGGACCTGTTTTTGCTAAAATGATTTGGGATTTTCTAGAGAATAGGCAGACTTGTGAAAAAATTTGAAAAAATTTGACAAAAATAAAGACATATTAAAGAATCTTGTCAAATTTTTTCAGATTTTTTCATCGACTCCTTAACTTTGAAAAAAAAAAATCCCAAATTATATTGTTGAAGAAATCCATTTTACTCCATTTTTCCCTATATATTGAATTTTTGAAATTGTTTGACGATATTTATCAAGATTTTTATTTTTTTTTGATAGTTACGAGTGAATTTTAGTGAGTTGGAGCACAAAATCCGCGGGAATTCGTGTGAGTTCATCTGGTCTCATCAAAAAGTCTCTATCTCTGTCATACACACGTTCGATTCAGCCTCCAAAGTGTTCTAAATTCAATGAAAAAGAAAGAAAAAATCTCAATAAAAGTCCAGAATTCGTGAATTTTTGAAAAAATATTGTTTCAATGCAAAAATCAAGGTTTAAAAAGCTGAATATGCATTTTATGAAGACCTAAAAAAGGAAAAGACCTTAAAAATCTGCAAAAAACATCCAATCTTGATGGAAATTTGAATATTCTAACGGTCAATCAATTCTCTAAATTCTCGTAAATCCCACAAGCAATTAAAACAAATTTATTAATATTAACAAAATAATTATTCCCATCATAATCTATGTATAAACACACAAATCCCTGAAAAATACCCACAAGATGTCCCCAGTTATATTGCTGCAATAATCTGCCCTCTGTTGGTTAGAAAATTCCCTGATAAAATTCAAACGTTATCATGTATTCGAAATTTTCCCGCCAAAAATCCCCATTTTCTCTGGTAATTATTCCATCGAGACCCTTCAATGACAATTTCTTGAAAAAATCCCAAAAAAAAACATTCTCAAAAGCAATGACATAATTTTTGTTTGAAAAAAATATAATCCTACATTTTACGTGTGTGTGTGTCTGTGTGTTAAACTGGCGAAGAGTGGGGGAAAAGGCAAGAAGAGCGCATGCGCACGTTCTTAAACGGGCGGAAACGGCGTTGACTATATAGTCATATTAGCGAGTGTATGAACATCGGGTATCTTCGGCTCTCTTCGGCTTCAATGTCCCAGCATGTAAATCTTCGCTTCGGCAAGTTTCGGATGTCGATTCTTTCGTTAGTACGACAATACCCCCCCCCCCCCCCCCCCCCCAAAAAAAATATACCTAGTTTGATATCATTTAAAAAAAAACTGTCTACATTTCTTCAAAATCATAGATTTGTATCGTTTAATTGGCTTATTACAGATATTTATTATTTCAACTGTAGTTATATAGTGCAGAAGAGAGGGTAGAGTATATATAGTCCGATTACCGAAAGGTTTACTCTTTTTTAAGTAAGGTTAGATACGGTTTGGGTTAGAACCTCTTCGGAAAAGTACTAATCCTTTCAAAAAAACGGACTATACTCAACAGTGTACGATGCTCGACTGTGTGGAACTGAGAACACAGTGCACACAGTGCACAGAGTAGTGTGGATTGGTTATCCCCTCCCCTCCACTAAAGTCCTGGCCAATCAGGGAACTTCGGGAGGATTCGGGTTCTATGCTACAACATTTGAATTTCGAGTTCGGGTCGACTTCGGAGGATTGCTTCTTCGGCTAGTTCGGACACTAACACAGACACACACACTAACGAACACACACACACACACACACACACACGTACTCCTTCCGAGGCCCCACTCCGTTTCACACACACAGTTTCGTTCTCTCGTTCGCCCCCAAACGTTAAACTGAAAGTGCGCGCAAGGGTAGGTGCAACTAATAAACAATTCCTTTAATTAATAAAAACATTAACAATTAAATATCAAGTAACATTAATACATTCATTGTTAAATGAATGATAAATTAAATTAAAAAATTAAAGTTATTGTTGCATCGTGCCAGTAGAATTGATGCCAGGCGGTGAGGGACGCCATTTTGATATACGGAATTTTTCGGGACGTCAAGTAACGCCGTGTGTGTTTTTGTGTTAAATGTTTAATTAAAATTAATATACTTGTGATATATATTTTCATTTATTACACAAATTATTAATAATACAATGATATTTTAATAATTCATCGTGTCAATAATTATGTGATTTTTTTAAAACTCATTTTTCAATTAACAATTTGTGTGAATTTATGGGTTTTTTTTTTTTTTTTTTGATGGAAGCAGAGGAACTTGTGGAGTTGACCTCAGTTGAGAGACTATGTATATATATGAAACACACTTTGGAGGCATTTTTAACCTGTTTTGACGGATATTATTGTAATTTTTTTATAAACTTTATTTGCTCCTAATTTTTAGGATTTATTTCCTTTTTGCAGATGAAAATTTCGACATTTTTCCTTTTTTTTTGAGGTCAGAGAAAAAACGAGAGATTTTTCCAATTTTCTTTTTTGTTTATTTTGTTGAGTGATTTTGAGGGATTTTTGAGTGCAACCAATGATTGAACAGTGACAGGTGAAGTGCAGTGACATATACTTTGTTTCTAGAAGTACTGAGAGAGATAGAGAGAGCGAGAGTGGGGAGAAAAATGCACTAAAAGTGTTGAATTTATTCTGATTGACCTTTTTTTTATGATTAATTAATTATTGTAATACAGATTCGATAAATGGAACTTTTTTATTTTAAAATTACGATTAAACGAAGTAGATGTACAACTATCAAAGGCGCCAATGCGCGTCCACGATTGTTTCTGGTGGCCATTTAGTGGCTGATTTTATAATATTTCATAAAAAATGGCTAAAATCCTCAATAAGGATCCAGTTACGTACGAGAGGGAGCGTGATAGCTTCCTCAGGGAACTCCATCATTTTCATGAAACCAGAGGGTAATTATTTTGATAATTTCTATGGATTATTAGCACACAGTATGGCTTTACCATTATTCGGCTTTATTCATGTTATTTGAAGTCGTTATTCCAATTTAAATGATTTTTTAATTTAATTTTTTGTTATTTATTTGCAGAACACCTTTTAAAAAGGCACCGAGAATCAGTGGAAATGAAATAGATCTTTATCTTCTTTATGTCCTGGTAACAGCCCATGGTGGATGGATTAAGGTGAGAAACTCAATATTTTTATGGTTTTTTATTTAATAATTCAGAGGGAAATTGAAACAAAAGAAATTCAGAGGGAATTAAGGGCTAATGGAACCTCTTGTAGGGAAAGTAGGGCAAAATAGACTTTTTTTGTTAAAATTATTTGGGATTTTCTAGAGAATAGGCAGACTTGTGAAAAAATCTGAAAAAATTTGACCAGAAGGGAAACATTTTGGAGCATCTTCTCAAATTTTTTTAGATTTTTTAATCGAGTCCTTGACTTTGAAAAAAAACATCCCAAATTAAATTGTTGAAAAGGTCTAATTTACCCCATTCTCTCCTATATATTGAATTTTTTAAATGATCGTTTGACGATATTTATCAATATTTTTATGAGAAAAGAGTGGTAATGACTGGGGAAAGACATTAGGAAGTCGATGCTTCTAATATTTAATGCAAGGAATCATAATTATTAGTAAATAATGGGTTTGAAAATTTGAAATTCACTGGGTCTTTAACAGAATTGTGAAATGAAGATGTTTCTTAATTAATATGAGAATATATGCATATAATACGATATATCGCATAGAAAAAATCAAGATTTCTCGAAAAATTTAAAAATTTGAGATTAAATAGTAATTTTTTTTTGTTATCCCTTAATAGTTGCTGATATGCTTTGGGATTTTCCTAAATATTCTATGAAATCTATCTATTACTAAAGAACTCGAGATTCTTGTTTTTTGGTTGGTTCTCAGGAAATTTTGAGCAATTTTCATTGACAAATGGTATTGGACAATGAATTTTAGGCCAAATTTCCAAAATTCATGAATCTTATTGCTTAAAGAAAATGTTCTTTGATGAATTTTAGTGAATTCAATGGTTTTCGAGATATTTTCTCACGATTTCATTTGAATTATCATGAATTATCATCTTGTCACTCATTCAAAAAGAAAATATTCGCAATTGACGATAAAAAATTGAATTATCTCTGCAAAAAAATTAAATAATCATTCTATAGGTTTCTAATAATCGATAATTCGAAATTCCAAAGAATCCTGAATAAAAGGAAATTGACAGATTGTCTTTGATAGAATTGTCAGGGCCCTAAAAATAAATGTTAAAAAAAACTATAGGTATACAAAAATACTAAGAGGTTTACGCCCCGGTGCGTGTGAGACTCAAGTATTTACATAGACGTAACGAACACGTGTGGCCAGGCAATTACTTCCTGTCTCCCCCAATAATACATGCAATGCAACGAAAGCAAAAAGCTCCAAAGCTTTTGTTTTTAATCATTATCCTTGGGATTATGGGACGTTGGAAGAAATTAATTTAACAATACTAAATAATTCAGTAGTGAAGAGGTAAAACAGGAGATAAATCGACTTATCTTTGAGGTAATTTCAAAGAAAATATCTCGGAAACTAAGCGAGATAAGGTGATATTACTCATCTGTTTTTGTAGAGAATTTCAAGAGTTACAAAAGAGTTTCAGAGCAAAATTGCTCATTCTCGGTTATTTTTTAAGGTATTTTCAAAAAAATTGATGAGGAAAAAAGAGACTTATCTTGTTTTACCTCTTCACTACTGATATTATAATGAGAGGGTGGAAATGGCTGGTTGTGAAGTAAAGAGGGGGTAAGGCCCCCCTCTTAGTGGGGGAAAACCCAGGAAAATTGGAATTGCTTGTACCAAAAATTTGGGACCAGGCTGCAATAAAACGATTCAAAAGGGGAAAAAGGGACTAATAGACTGAGCATTTGGTGTCTTCGTGATGTAGCTTCTGGGAAAAGTTAAGGCTATTTGGGAAAAACCCAGTTTAAAGGAGTAGGTATACAGAGGACACGGAAGTGGCGCAAGGTCAGGGCCAGTCGATTGAAGGTACCGCGGGGTCCGCGAGTAAATTCTATATAGCGCATACATGCACGTTAAGAGCGAAGGAAAGGGAGAGCCGGTGTGTGTTCGTCATCACTAGTGCACACAAGAGAAAGAGAGGAAGAGAGAGAGAGATGCGCTAGTTTAGGTGGGAAAGTCGGTTACTCTTTCCCATTCCCCTCTCTTCAACAAGTGTGATCGGACCAGAGAGTACGAGAATGCCCCCAGAAGCCTCTGTAATGAAATGAAACGCCAGGCGCCACTTGGATATGTCATTGGTCATCTTGAGTAAAAGTTGTAATTTCTCGCAGATTTCAGGAAAAGAAAAAGCGAAATTTTAGCTAATACCTTTATTTATCCAACATTTTCACTAAAAAATGAACAATTTAATTAATCAGCAATAAAGGGCTCTCAGTTAAATATTAATTGCGTAATCGAACTGTAAATGGAATTATGGTCTCCAAATCTCTGAAATAATTAGTTTTCATTAATTAGCTAATTATGATTATTATTCAAGAGTAAAGACTATTATATTCTTTTTAAATGGGCTAGTAATCAAAAAAATAGGAAACTTATTGATTAATCAAATTCCTGAAAAAGTAAGAATTGATTACAGCTTAATTTTTTTTTATAATAGTTAACAAGCATTTCTGAACCCAAATATGCCATCTACAAAATTTCGTAAAAAAATGTTGGTTAAGACGTTATTAAGATAGCTTATTGCTATCCATATGAAAAATAGTTTTGGGAGCATCGCTCGAGGGTATAGTACTATCGAATGACTCGACATCGGCTTTCTCCGGTTTCCAAACCCCCACCATGTAAATTTCGACTTCGGCGCACTTCGTATGTCGATTCTTTCGTTAGTACGACAATACTGGGTGCACCGCATAACGCCGGGGCTCGATGGACTGTCTTCTCTGCTGTAGCGGTCGATACGGCAACACCGCGCCCAGTCGCGCGCATATTGCCGTACTAACGAAAGAATCCGACCTCCGAAGTTTGCCGAACTGAAGATTTACATGGTGAGGCATTGAAACCGAAGATAGCCGATGTCAAGTCATTCGATAGAACGACTGTACCGGCATCCGCAAAATCAGAGTGGTAGCTCCCGGGCGATGTTGCTGAGCCTCGTGTAAAATCTTCAAGAGTCTACATTTCTACCCCCCCCCCCTTCCACTATAAAATGTGGAAACACACGACAACATCGCATTCGAGACCCACTGAGACCTAAGATACTCTACCTTCCAATTTCGCTCTCTCATTTCTTTTTCCCCTTTATTTCGACGCTCTAATTATCACTGGGAATGAAGGAATCCAAGAATTGTAAAAGCAAATAAAAAAAATTGAAGAAAATTGTCATCCGATGAATGTGGACTCAGGAATTTAAGCAGAGTTATTAATCTCTTACCCTTTTTTAGTTTTCGATTTTTATTCAAAAGTTTTGTGGAACTTTTCAAGAATTATGTAATATGATGGAATAAAATAAGATTGCTGAGTGCCCAAGAAAAGATGCATTTCGATGGATTCTTTTTTATGTAGACGTGAAACTTTTCGTCACCCTTCTCTACCCAAGCATGTCCCCATAAATCTATATGAAAGCCCTCCTCGAGTCGTAAAAAGAGAATCAAGATTTCGGGTAGTAAAGGGGACAAAAGTCTCTGGAAGTTGAAGGAAAATTTAGGAAAAGCAAAAAATTCTTATTACGTTGAACGAGTTTAAGAATCTTTTGGAGTTACTAATCAGTGGAGATTGGAATAATAAAGTTGAATATGAGGCGGGAAGGATAGATGATATTTGAATTCATTAGTTTCTTGAAATATAGAGCAAGGTGGGGTAAAACAGACATACTATGAAATTTACGAGAAATAGATGGAAATATTGAAGATAGATTTTTTCTGATGAATCCATTGGAAAGATGAGAAAATTTTACATAAAAATCATATGTCGGAAGTTATTTTTTTGAATTTTTAAAAAATTTCATTTTTTGGTCAAGATTTGAGGGTGAAGCCTTCTGTTTTTGGAGAAATTTCAGTTTTTCGTGAATATCTCTGGTTCTATTGGTCGTAGCGACCTGGGGTTGATCTTAAATGAAAGGTGAGCTCATTTCCCATCGATTTAAGTGGTTGAAAGAAGAAAATTATCAATTTTTCGAGTATTTATAGAATTCCTGTAGCGAAAAAACTGACTTTCAGAAAATGGCCTATAAGTATTTGAAAAATTGATTAAAAAAAATTTTGAACCACATAAATCGATGGGAAATGAGCTCACCTTTCATTTGAGATCAACCCCAAGTCGCTACGACCAACAGAACCGGAGATATCGCTAAAAAAGTGAATTTTTTCGATTTTCAAAAGGGAAACCTCTTCAAAACTTGGCCAAAAAAGTCAATTTTTCCAAAAATTGAAAAAATAATAATTTGACACATGTTTTCCGCCTAAAATTTCCTCAGCTTTTCAATGGAATCATTAGAAAATTTCAATCTCAAACCGTTCAATAGGTGTGAAAATAATTCAATAAAAGAAGCACATATCGGACAATTTTTCGGATTTTTTAAAAAATTATTATGAAAAACAATAATTAAAAATCGCACTTATAGTCTCTGATTTTTTTGCAGGTGTTTTTTTTTCTTTTCGTAATCCATTCGTTGAAATAACAAAAAATCTGAAAATCATTAAATGTCTGCCTTTTTACTGAGCTTCATCTAAAAATCTGTCTCAACCATAAACTAGATTAAAAACCGGAATTTCGATTTTCGCCAGTTGCAATCCTTGAAAAGGATTTATGCAAATATCTCACAACCGATGTCCAAGCAAAAAATGATGATGTCTCTTCGCAAAACGCCTCGATTTACTCATCGCCACCACAAATGCACGTTTTTCTGACCCAATTGTTCACCGAACACTAGGAAGACTAGAAACATTCGTAGCGTTTGATATTTTGAGGCGGTAGCAAATGCCGGCCGGCATTCATTGAGAGTGTGTGTGTCGTAGGTGCGAGAGTGGCTCATTCATTCCTTTGGCTTGTAACACACTGTGGCCTGAGAGGAAAAAGTCAGAGCAAAACGAAGAGAGAGAGAGAGTACACAGTTGGTCCCGTAGTGCGCCATGCGGGCGGACGAGCAGCGAGAGCATATACACACGACAGGCTAGAGAAGAGGGGTAGATCAGAGTAACCAACTGAGAGAGAGTGAGAATGAGAGAGAGAAAGAGAAAGATAAAGAGGGGGTACATAGCATTTGAGCAATAGCAATCAGCTGATCTCTCCAACGAGACGGCAGACCGCGTGTCGCGTCGTTTCGTCTCACTCCTCTACCTCCTTCTCCCCCCTCCCCCCTCATGCTCCTCACTCTCTCTCCCTCTCCCCCCCTTTTTCAGACACTACCTATCAGCTCTCTTTCGGTGTACGTCTCTATCTTCGTCTCAGATCGGCCTTCACCGGTATACGCTCGCCTCCCTCGGCCCACTCTCTCTCTCTCTTTTAACCAACGTTTGCAACCCCGGACCCCCTGTCCATACCATACCCCCCCCCCCTTTTTCCATCTCGATGGTGCACCATCGAAACGATTTCCGCATCGTCCTCCAACTCCTTCCCTCCAGACGTGATCAGCTGATTCGAAACTGTCAGTTGTGTGTCGCGTGGGCCTCCCCGAGTCGACCACGTGCGTTCAATAATACATTGTGGAATCGCTTTTGGTTCAATGCCGAATAACAATAACATACTGCGGGCTTCACGGAATTCCGCGGTTCACTCGGAACTGAAATTTCATGTTCGGAGGGAATACTTGGGTTGATGTAGAAGTGTCTGGATGAGTTTGACGAGAACGGAATGGTTTGATATCTAATTTATGTGGCATCCTTTCCTCCTCCCCCTGTTCCGAATAATCAGGTACTGATGTATATAACATGCTCTGAACAAATATCCGTTAATTAATTACGAATCTTCTCTTATTTCATCTGTTTTTATTTTGGGGCTAGTCTCCAGTCATCTCAAATTCTTTTAGGAGGAATATAATGTAGTTTGGAGAAAGAAACTCTTCTGCATTAATTGTCAAAATTGGGATGAAAACTTTCGGGATGAACTAAGAATGGAAGGAAGATAGAGAAATTGCGTAAATGGTGTCGAGTCACATTGAATTACTTGGAATTCATCGTCAAGTTTAGCAACTTGATTTTATGTTCCATCCTAAGCTTACGTGCTTCTCTTTTCGAAGTTACTGTAATTCCCAGACTTTACCTGTCTCAATGTGCTTTATCAGATTTCAGATAAAGAATTCTGTTCATGTGGAATCCAAGTTTACTAAGTTTCTGGAAGTTTCGAGAGTTCAAACACATTTCTAACTTTTTATATCCTTGCGATTTTTCTGGTATCATTTAACTTGTTCTTTCCTTTCTGATTTTTCTGATCTTGATATGATTAGAATTGAATTTTAATGATGACTATTAAAAGTGGAGTAAAATAGGGATTCTAATGAGACGCTTCTAGATTGAATTTTTCTGATGATTTTATTGATAAGCTGAGAAAAATGAATATTTTCAACACTTTCAAGTGATTTTCTCAACATGGGAGATTGAAATTCCAGCTAGTCTTCAATATTCGCATTCCACCTCCAATGTTCATATTTGACCCCATCTCCCTTTACTCTCTCCACAAATAAAATTCCCCCCCCCAGACAAATGATTGACGGCATCCTCCCCAGATTCACAATGCATTATAACATGATATTCTTCTTTAATTACAGGTGAATACGAGGAACGAGTGGTCACTTCTCTGCGAGCAGTTTCATCTACCAACAGGATGTGTAAACAGTGGTGTAGGACTCAAGCAAATTTACCTCAGGTAAAATTATTCAAATAAAATTAGCGTTATGAGTAGAGCCGAGATGTTGGTGTATGGTTCGATCTAGACTGAAGCTGCCTATGAATAAAACACACTTAAATGGTTAATAATGTCAAACAGACATTTATAATGGGAATTCTTCAAAGAAGCCCCTTAAAAGTTCTTCTGAAAGTTCCCCTAAAAGTTCCTCTGGAAGTCCCCTTAAAAGTTGATTTGAGAGTTCTCCTAAAAGTTCTTCTGAGAGTTCCCCTAAAAGTTCATCTGGAAGTTCCCCTAAGAGTTCTCACCATTCCTAACCATTTAGAATGTGTTTGATTTAAAGGCAGCTTCAGCCTAGATCAAACCATGCACCAACGTCTCACCTCTACTTATGAGATCAGACCAATTGAATTGTTGGGACAACTTTGGTCCATTGTCTCTTCCACTTGCATGCGTCAGTTTGACCTTGAAAGTTGAGGGTGAACGATCCGTGTGCCGGAGAGAAGCAGAGTGGAAGCGTCGCGGTAGTAGCTTCCTCCCTCCACCTTTTCAGTCCAATCGTCTCCCTCCCCTGCACTTCTCTCTCCTCTCCTCTCTTTCTGTATCTCACGGTACGTTCACGTACGTTACTACTACGACCCCGGTCTCCCGCATTCATTCATGCTGCCGGCACTGGCGGCGTCACGACACACGCCACAGTCACGTGGTGATCCCTGAGTCAAAAGTTTCTTCGATACTCACCGGTCAACTTCAATTTTCACGTTACTTCAATTTTTTACGATTTTTTTTTTGAATTTTTTCCCGGGGATAATTTTTTTTTCATGAAATCTGTTGGAAATCCCTTCTATTGAAAAGCTGAGGAAATTTTAGCTGGAAAACAAGTGTCAGATGTATTTTTTTCGATTTTTTTGTAAATTCGATATTTTTCGGCATTTTTGAGGGGTGAAAGCCTTTCCTTCTTCGAAAAATTTCGGTTTTTTGCAAATATCTCTGGTTCTATTGGTCGTAGCAATTCGGGGTTGGTCTCAAATGAAAGGTGAGCTCATTTTCCATCGATTCATGTGGTTTTGAATTCAAGAATATCAATTTTTGGGATAGTTATAGGCCAAAAACTGTTTCACAAAACTGTTCCACAAAAATGGCCATAAATACCTTAAAAATCGATATTTTCATATTGAAAACCCCATGAATCGATGGCAAATGATCTCACTTTTCACCTCCAATCGGAATTTTTACGCTACGACAAATAGAACCGAAGATATTCTCAAAAAACTGAAAATCTTCAAAAAAAGGAAGCGTTTACCCCTCTAAAATGCTCAAAAAAGTCAAAATCTCCAAAAATTCAAAAAAATTAATTCCGGCACTTGTTTCCCGCCTAAAATTTCCTCAGCTTTCCAATGAAATCATCAAAAACAATCTACCCCCAATATTTCTATTAATTTCAAGAGTTTTCCATAATATTTGCCTAAAAATTTAGATGTGTCCATTTTACCCCACCTTCCTCTATCTCCTCATAAACTATCCTGAATTATACAATAACTAAATTTCATGTCTATTTTCATTGCAGATATCTCGATAGGTATGAAAAAGTTCATTTTCTTGGTGAGGATGGACAACAGGCTGATGATGACGATGAAGATTCTAGACATAGAAAATGGTCTGCAAGATCATTACACTCTGTTCCCCTCACCTACAATCATCATCAGCACAATGTTGCAGGTTCGTAAATTAATTAATTAATTATTCCCACAAAAATCAATAATTTCCCTTCATGGATACAAGATAAATAATGACTTTGACGTAAATTTCTCGTAAAATGTTCAAATCTTTACCCTGTAAACACTGTTAGAATTTAATTCAATCTCAAACAATGTAAAAAAAACACCTACGTCATGACGAAAAAAAAAAAAACGTAAAAAAAACCACCCTCATGTTTTATATGTGCAGAATCTCTCAGGGAGTACAATGGCCTCTCAGCAGATCTTTACAAGCCATCAAACTACGACAAGCTTGCCCTCTCCCTACTCTCACCATTACCAAATGAACAAGACTTTGCAATAAATGTATGTACCTTCCTATCAAATGAGGGTAAACATACACTACGATTAGAGAAATATCCACGTCTAATAAATATACTATTGGCACATGCTGGTGTATTTGATTCACCTGGTACAAGGCAACTATTTATTGAAGTTTATTCACGTGTACGTAATTATTCGATAAATTCATTCTGGTCAGATGTTCTGCATACAAAAGACGTTATAGATTTAACAAATGAAAGGACATTTATGAAAAAACCAAATACAGATTTGAATACATTTTCACGTCGTAAATTTTTAGAAAAAGAAAAAGAAAAGAAGAAATTAATGAAAAAAAGCAATGAACAAAGTAATGATACACAACAAATGGATACAGATAATCAACAACATGATATGAATAATGATAATAATCAAGTTATTGAAAAGCCAATTAATGAAATTGATGATAACAATACATTCATTGATCAAAATCAAAATTCAATTAAATTTGAAGACGAGGATATGGATTTATTTTGTATGGGTAGAACACTTGGTACACAGGATCCATATGGACAGCGTGTTCTACAAATAGCATCAATATTACGTAATTTAAGTTTTACAAATGATAATGCAACAGTACTTGGTAAAAATCGTTGCTTCATACGTTTTGTATTACTCTGTATTAATTCACGATGGAGTAATTTACATCAGCTTGGTTTTGATATACTTGGTAATATATCAAATGAAATTATATTGAAAGATTGTGGTGAAAAATTAACTGATTGTGTATTAAGTTGTATAGCTAATGGTATTAATTCAAATGATCGTTTTATCGTTATATCATGTTTAGAAGTGCTTAATAAAATAAGCCAATTGGATACAAATGAAGAAATAGTAACATATGGTTTAACTGATAATGTTTATGAATTAATATGCAGATTTTTGGCATTAAGCGATATTGCATTGTTAGTTTATACATTGGAGTGTCTTTATTCATTAACATCATTGGGTGAAAGACCTTGTACTAGCATCGCGCGGGTACGTGGAGCTATTGATACATTAGTGGCACTTGTTACTGTTGAAGCACAAAGTTATGGACCAAAAGCTTGTATACTTATGAGAGTTGTTGAGACTGTATCAACATTGTCAGTGCCAAATACTAATACTATTGGCCAAAAAACAACAACTGTTAGTACAACTGTTAGTACAGCATCAGTTGCAACTGTAACAACACAAGCTGTTACATCAACATCATTGATATCATCATCATCTGCATCTACATCAGCATCGTCATTGTCATCGTCAACATTATCTGCACTGTCAGCAGCAACAATATCAGTTGCTACAGCAACAACAACAAGTCCAGCAACATCAAGGCCAACTACACCAGCTACACCGTCAAATGCTAATAGCAAAGCTGCTAATAAGGCCAATGCTGAAGCAGCTAATTCACTTCAACAGCAGCATGCACATCAGCAAGTCATACAAGAGAATGAACAATTTGCATTGTCGTGGTTGAGGGCTAATTTTGAGCTTGCACCTGGCTCGAGAATCGAACAGGAGGAATTGTATAAAAAGTATCTGGGATGCTGCATGAAAATTGGGAGAAAAGGAGTCATTGCACCTCTTCATTTTCCACGTTGTGTCAGGTAAACATCAAATTGTTTCTCATCTTTAAATGCAATGTGTATTATATTTTTTTTGTTTTTTGTGATAATAGATCTGTCTTTGGTGGTACAATTGGTCCAAATCCGATGAAAGGTGAAAATACTGGAACACAGTTCTACGAGGGTATACGTGTCCGTTCAGCATCAACGAATTCATCACATCCGAGCCAAATTTCATCATCATCATCATCAACTACAACAACAACAACGACACTGAATCCATCAACATCAACAACAACAATAAATTCAACTCCAGTAAAGGTGCATCCCGTACAACAGTGTACAGTCACACCCACATCTCCAATACCCGATAGCACGTTTACCCATGAATTATCCCAAAATTCTCAATCAACACCAGCCTCACCAATACTAAAAGCCCATTTATCAGCTCCACCAAAACCAACCACAAATGTTCCAATAAAAATCCAGAATCCAGTCACCAAGGTTGACTCTAAAAGTCAGGTGGGTCCGAGTCCTAGTGCTCTCTGTGTAACGTCACACGATTATTCATGACCTTCGAATCTTTATTTTCTTCTATTTTTATTTTTTTTTTCTTTAATTTTATTCATCATTTTCAAATTATTTCTTTCACATTCAATTTTATTATTCTTTATAGATGATTTCCCTTTGAGGGAATTTTATTTGTTTCCCATTTATCCTTCTTGTGTCACGCTTTGCATGAAAAAAAAGGAAAACCATATGAAATCCAGAAAAAGGAGAGGAAAAAGAGAGGGAGAGAGAGAAAAAGATTTTAGGGAACATGATGGTATCAACATAGACGCTCGGCCTCTACCCACTATTCTTATATTACTCATTTCATTTAAATATATTTTGTTCAAGGGAATATTCAGGATTATTCTCAGTACTTTGAGGCAATGGAAACTAACTTGGAAGGAAAAAAAAAACGTGATGTTCATTTAAAGTAGCATTTTATAGTTGATTCTGTGAATTACGAATTTTTATTTCAATTTTTGCAAATTTACAGATTTCATTGCCTCTCAGAGATCGGCAAAAAAACATTCGCATTTTTTATTTTTAAATTTTTTTTATTTCTGTAATTTCCATCGAAAAAATTTTAATTACTTTCTCAATGAAAAATTTGGATTTTTAAATTCTTCATTAGTTTGAAAATTAATTTTTTTTTTAAAACAATTTTGATTACTATTGTAATTAAAAATTTGACTGATGAAATTTTATAATTCTTTTTCTTATTCGAAATTTTGATTCTTTCTTACTTATTAGTTGATTGGAATAATTAATTTTATAATAAAATCAACGCTACTATGTTTAATCTTCCCAAATATAAACGTCTTTCAGACAAAAATTTTGAGTTGAGAGTGTTAACTAAATGTAACACAAATAAGAAGTTATAATTTAATCCAATCTAAATGACGCTTATATGACATTTATAATTCAATTTAACTAATAAAAATGTTAACAAGTTTGATAAATAAAATAATTATGAAATTTCATCAGTCAAATTTTAAATTACAATAGTAATCAAAATTGTTTAAAAAAAAAATTAATTTTCAAACTAATGAAAAATTTAAAAATCAAAATTTTTCATTGAGAAAGTAGTTAAAATTTTTTTCGATGGAAATTGCAGAAATAAAAAAAAATTAAAAATTAAAAATGCGAATTTTTGTCGATCTCTGCTCTCAAAGAAAATTCCAAAAAAAATGAACAAAGATCGTCTTTAACAAAATAAAATCCTTCTTTATTCCTAAAAGGTGGTGGATAAAAACACATTATCATTAACTCTATCCATTTGTGTTACCATGGTAAATCATGCAGTAGTTAGTTTTAAAAAAATATTGATTTTTCACTCATTATTATCATTGTGATAGTTTACTGCTAGAAAACATCTTTTTGAGCATTTGGTTTTTTTTTTCTTTTTTTCTCTCCTGTGATTGCTGTGTAAATCCAGGTATCAGTGGCACATCCGCACTTGAGCCAGGCCCTTCTAGCAACTGGTTCCCAAACAAATCAACAGCACCAACAACAACAGCAACAACAGCAGCAGCAGCAGCAGCTTAATCAACAGAGCCAATTAATTAAAGAAGAATTCACACGTAGTGGTGCAACATCAAGTTCAATAATAAAAAGCCTATTGGCAACAAAGGTAACAGTCAGCGGTGACTGCATGCCAAGTGCCGCTGTCACTTGTGTGTCAACTCAAAATGCCTGTGTAACAAATACTACTAGCATCGCATCCAGCATCAGTGCCAATCAGCTAATCAGCAACCAGGTATCGTTGTTGTTAAATAACAAAGAAAAAAAAAGCGAAAAAAAAACAGGAAAAAAAGGAGAAGGGTGAAAGAGAAACAACGAAGACATGGGGGAGAGTGGGGCAAAATGGGCACTGTAATGAAACGGTTGGAGATAGTTTTTTTTTGATAATTCTACTGAAAAGCTGAGGAAATTTTAGCTGGAAAATAGGTGTCAGATGTATTTTTTTCGATTTTTTTGAAAATTCGATATTTTTTGGGATTTTTGAGGGGTAAAAGCCTTCACTTTTTTGAAAATTTTCAGTTTTTTGCGAATATCTCTGGTTCTGTTGGTCGTAGCAATTTGGGGTTGGTCTCAAATGAAAGGTGAGCTCATTTCCCATCGATTTATGGGGTTTTGAATTCAAAAATATCAATTTTTGGGATAGTTAAAGGCCAAAAACGGTTTCACAAAACTGTTTCACAAAAATGCCCATAAATACATTAAAAATCGATATTT
This sequence comes from Aleiodes leptofemur, assembly GCA_963942555.1. Lineage (NCBI taxonomy): Eukaryota > Metazoa > Arthropoda > Insecta > Hymenoptera > Braconidae > Aleiodes > Aleiodes leptofemur. Next base: position 13,137,560 of record OZ012623.1, on the reverse strand, counting down.
TTAAATTGGAAACCCTATGACTCGATGGAAAATGATCTCACCTTTCACCTCCAATTGGAATTTCTACGCTACGACAAATAGAACCGAAGATATTCTCAAAAAACTGAAAATTTTCAAAAAAAGGAAGGCTTTTATCCCTCTAAAATGCTCAAAAAAGTCAATATCGCTAAAAATTCAAAAAAATTAATTGCGGCACTTGTTTCCCGCCTAAAATTTCCTCAGCTTTCCAATGGAATCATCAAAAACAATCTACCGCCAATATTTCTATTAATTTCAAGAGTTCTCCACAATATTTGCCTAAAAATTCAGATGTGTCCATTTTGCCCCACTTTCCCCTAATATGAAATGATAAAGCAAATGTAATATTTTTTTCTTCAAATTTTCATTTTCTTCATTTCGAATATTTTTGTCTGTGGTTTTTTTAGCATGAAAACAGGAGAATTATCATAATATTATTTAGACTCTTTTTCAGGATCTTCAAGCGTATTCTTTTTGTCTTATTTCGTGAGATTACGTAAAGTAAAGAGAGTAATATTTGAGTGATTTTTGTTTAATTGCCTTGGATTTCTATCTGTAGTCTTGCTTTTCACGTTTTCACAATTTGTTTGTTTTTTGTTTTGTCGTTTGATTTATTTGATTATTTATTTTTTTTTATCTAATTTGCGTTCTATTCCCTCAATTTATCCAGTCTATCATCCCTTCACTATTTCCTCTTTTGAACATCCCCCCCCCCCCCCCCCCCCCAAAAAAAATCCTTCAATCATGACATGGAAATATTTGAAAAACTATTTAAATCAAGTTTTAAGGAATTTATCTTAACAGAGATTTTGTTCTCATAGTAAAGAATTAGGGCACTGAGTTTTTTTTGAGATTACTAATTAGCATGGGAGTTCCATTAAAAAAGGAGAGAATAATGCAGTGATCGGCAAAAGAAAAATTCGCATTTTTAATTTTTTAATTTTTTTTATTTCTGTAATTTTCATCGAAAAAATTTTAATTACTTTCTGAATGAAAAATTTGGATTTTTAAATTTTTCATTAGTTCGGAAATTAATTTTTTTTTTTAACAATTTTGATTACTATTGTAATTTAAAATTTGGCTGATGGAATTTCATAATTATTTTCTTTATTAAACTTATTAACATTTTTATTAGTTAAATTGAATTATAAATGTCATATAAGCGTCATTTAGATTGGATTAAATTATAAGTTCTTATTTGTGTGACATTTAGTTAACACTCTCAACTCAAAATTTTTGTCTGAAAGACGTTTATATTTGGAAAGATTAAACATAGTAGCGTTGATTTTATTATAAAATTAATTATTCCAATCAATTCATAAGTAAGAAAGTATCAAAATTTCGAATAAGAAAAAGAATTATGAAATTTCATCAGTCAAATTTTTAATTACAATAGTAATCAAAATTGTTTAAAAAAAAAAAATTAATTTTCAAACTAATGAAAAATTTAAAAATCCAAATTTTTTATTAAGAAAGTAATTAAAATTTTTTCGATGAAAATTACAGAAATAAAAAAAATTGAAAAATTAAAAATGCCAATTTTTTTTTGCTGATCTCTGGAATAATATTTTTCATTTGAAGAAAGAAGAAATTTACTAATTAATTTTTTTCAATTAGGTTGCCCAACGTCAACAGCAACAGAGGCTTCTCCAGCAACAATTGGCAAGTGGAGTACAACCAGCAGCTCCAACAGCAACCCCAGCAAGTCCATCAATAGTAATAAAAGCACCAGTCAATTCAAAGCAAAAAAATGTGTCAAATTCAACAACACAAGGTAGAAAAATCCAGAGGCTAAATGGAGCTAAAATAATTGTTTCAAATAACATTGAAAAGACTGAGATAAACGACAATGATTCCCAAACCCAAATACCAACAAGTTCAACAGCAGTAGTATCAACAATGACAGATAATCATATAACAACAAGTGTAAAAGTTATCAGGCCCCTAAATACAACAAATAAATTCAATCAGAGAATAATCCCAACACCAATAGCTGATGATTCGGATTCAACGAATAATTCATTGGCATCATCAAGTGGAATTGGTGGTAGTAGAGATTGTTCAGGTGTTGGAGCTGAAGAGGAGAATTCATTGACAAGTTTCGAAGGTATTTTACTAAATGGTGCACCAAGTAGTATCGATATAGATGCACAGGACGATGGATCATCAAAAGATTCATCAGGAATAAGCACAAAAGACAAACCCCTCATGCTAGCTGATTTATTAGAGAGAAAAGTTGATAAAGAGCCATTAATGAATGGTGTTTTGGGTAAAAATTCATTGAACGATAAAGCCACAGATTTAATCGAAAATCACATTAAAAAAGTATTGAAAGAACCAGACATCAAAATAAAACAAGAGCCAATGGATAATAACGTGATACAACCAGAATTATCAGACAATGCATTAATTGAACCACCAAGAGGTATGAAAAGGATATCAACTGATTCCGATGATTTAGACATCAAAAAACCAAAATATTCAAATGGCACAACATCACCAGAGCCAACAGATTGTACAACAGCTGAATCAACATTATCAAGTATTAAATCAGAATTACAGGACGATGATAATGACAATGAACAAGTCAAAGTATCATCGACTGCTGCTAATTTGTATGCAGCATTGGCAGCTGATTGTATCGAGGATGAAACTGATCTTGATGACGTAACAATCAAGGATGAACCTATACAACAAATAATTAAAGAAGAGCCCATAACACGTACATTTATTAACAATCAAATTGAACAAGTCCAAACCCAGCCACAGACACAGACACAACAATTAATTGTAACTGCACCAAGGCAAATCGTCGTACAGCAAGCAATTCAGGCAAATAATCAGGTATTATTGCAATCAGGTGCCCAATTAAAAGGAAGAACAAATGTATCTCAGCCACAGGTATTATTACAACAGAGTCCCGGTGGGCAGTTGCAGTATGTTGTTTCTGGTGGTGTACCAGGACAAAATTATGTATTAGCCCAGTCACAAACAGCTCTCGTACAGGGACAAGCACAAACCGTATTGGTAGCACAAACAACACAGCAGCAAGGTACTGGTGCTAAAACAATAATAATACTCCAGCCACAATCAACGAGTCAGCAGGCATCGCAGAAGGTTGTTGCTATGACACAACAGGGACAGCAGGTTGTTGTAACACAAATGCCAAGGCCTTTGTTGCAATCATCAGCACTTGGCAATATCCCACCTCCTTTGGTGCCAACATCAGGAGGGATACATCAGCAGGCATCGATTATTGTTAATAGTTCAGTTTCTCAGAATAATCAGGGGACTGTTACTGTTACAATACCAACTGTTGCACAACAGTGTCCAATAACAAGCAGTGTACCATCGAGAGTTGTAACACCAACACCAGCATCAACACCACCTCCTACAAGGCCAACAACACCACATCAGGCTGCTGCAACTCATGGAATCATAAAACAGGGGGCAGTTAAGATAGTCAAAGCTGTCAGTACGTCAACGTCAACTGAAATTGATAATAAACCATCGACTAGTAGTCATATCAATTCGGATTGTAAAACGTTTACTATTAAGATTGATCCTAATGCTTATTTGTGCGAGTGGAGAGGGTGTCTGAAGCAGTTTAAGACAGCTCATGAAGTTTATTTACATGTTTGTGAGGCTCATTGTCCTAGTGGACCTGAAGAAATACTCTGTCTTTGGGCTAGTTGCGATGGGTTGAAGAGAAGAAGATTTTCGTTAATGACTCACTTGTATGATAGACATTGCAATGCTGATAGCATGAATCACAGGAGAAAACAATTAACTGCTACTGGAAAAACTGAAGTTTCTACTACATCAGCTACACCACATCATCCGGGTTATGCACCTAATGCTGCGTTTCATGCTATCAAGAGGCATGCACTCGAGTTTGTTAATCCTAAAGAGCTGATGGTGAGTTTTTTTTTTTTTTATCGTTTTTTTATAATAATTTAGGCTGTAAAAAATGTCGAATAATTCGAGTAATTTGAAAAATTCAAATAATTTGAAAAATTCGAATATTTGCACATCCCTAATAATAATATAATTCAAATGTTGATAGAAGCAAATATTTCTCTATATCGAAAAATTATCTCAAATTTTATAATCTTTGTATAATTCTCCTTTTTTTATCTTCCACTTGAAACTAACATCGGTTAGGTTCCCACAGGATTTATTATTACGCCAAATTAACGTGTACAAAGAAAATTGAATATTTTTTCACTATCCTCTTTATTTTATTCTCTTTAATATATCATTTATTTTTTTTTCTTGCAATTTATTTAATTTCTTAACACTGGTATTTCTTCTCTATGGTAATGCAGCAAAGGCCAAGCAAGCCGGCTGCAACTATCGCGAGCTCCTCTTCTCCCCGACCTGGGCAAAATCCTCCACCGGAACAGGTAAACTTGAATGGAAAAAAAAGGAAGAAACTGGATAATAAAAAAAAAATTGTTCATTCATGCTTTTGTTTTGCTTGAGTATTTTTGTCAAAACCATTGTCGCACGTTTTACCTGTTTTTATCTCCCTGAGCATGATTTAAAATTATTTATTAATTCTTCTAGCATTATTTTTATTTATTCTTGTGTAAAAACTTGGAGATTGTCTATTTTTCAATAGACTTGATGATTAATTTGGGGAAATTTGGGCAAAACAGACCTGCAGTGTATTTTAAAAAATTAATTTTGTTCCACAGGTCCGTTTTGCCCCAATTTTTCTCGTAATAGGTTGAAGAATGATCTTTATTTCCTTTTGCATATTTTTTAATTGTTTTCTCCTAGAATGTGTGTATTTTCGTCTGTAAATAGTTGTATGTGTGGGATAATTATAAGAAAATTAAAATTAATAGAAGAAAGTGGGGTAAAACGGACACGGGTCGATTTTTGTATTTTATACTACGAAAATCACTCGAAATGAATGGAAATATTGGAGATAGATTTTTTCTGATGATTCCATTGGAAAGATGAGAAAATTTCCCATGAAAATCATATGTCAGAAGTTATTTTTTGGGTTTTTTCAAAAATTTCGTTTTTCGCACGAAATTTGAAGGTGAAACTCTTCTGTTTTTGGAAAAATTTCAGGTTTTCGGGAATATCTCTGGTTCTATTGGTCGTAGCGACCTGGGGTTGATCTCAGATGAAAGGTGAGCTCATTTCCCATGAATTTATGGGGTTTAAAAAAAATAATATCAATTTTTCAAGTATTTATAGGGAAAAAACTGATTTTCAGAAAATGACTTGTAAATATTTGAAAAATTGATATTAAATATCATTTTTTTTCAAACCCCATAAATTTATGGGAAATGAGCTCACCTTTCATTTAAGATCAACCCCAGGTCGCTAAGACCGACAGAACCGGAGATATCATTGAAAAAGTGAATTTTTTCGATTTTCAAAACTTGGTCAGAAAAGTGAATTTTTCAAAAAATTGAGAAAAAAAAATTTTGACCCATGTTTTCTGCCTGAAATTTTCTCAGCTTTCCAATGGAATCATCGAAAAACTTGTATCTGAAACCGTTTTACTGGGACACCCATTTTTTCCTACATTCCCCTACATTTTATTGTTAGTAAATACATTTTTTTCTTTTCCTCATAAATTTTACTTGATTAGACATGCTTTATGTAACTAATTTGCACTGATACTTATTGTAATTCTGTATTTACGCACGTACTAGTCTAAAGTGAATGATGAATGAGTTTTGCTGAGTGTTTTAAAAGTCTTCATTTAACGAAGAAAAATCATTGTTTGTCCTTTTTTTTGCAAAATTACGATGAATAGTTCTTATCTGTAATTAATGTTTTTGCAGGATGACAATGAGGGTCCTGTAACGAAAAGTATTCGCCTAACGGCAGCTCTGATTCTCAGAAACCTAGTCATATACTCAACTCATGGCAGAAGGTAAAAATTAATTATTCAAATGATATAGAAGAGGCTGGAGCAAAATGGACCACCAAAATGTGGTTCAAAATTAATCGGAATTTTTTTTGAGGGTGAAAGCTTCTTCGGAAAAATCCAAAAAAAATTAGCAATAATGTCCACATATTGGAGCATGTTGTCAAATTTTTTCAGATTTTTCCACAAAGTCCTTCACTACGAAAAAAATGGACCAGTGGTTTAAAATTAGTCGAAATTTTTTTTGAGAGTGAAGGACTCTTGAAAAAAATTTCAAAAAAATTACCAATAATGTCCACATATTGGAGCATCTTGTCAAATTTTTTCACATTTTTCCATGAGGTCCTTCACTCCGAAAAAAATTCATTAATCATGTTATTTTGGAGCATACCCATTTTGCCCCAGTAAAATAGAGCTTATCAAGTGTAAATTATTTTAAAAATCTCTTAAATCTATTTTCAGACACCTGCGAGCATATGAACCTCATTTAGCTGGTGTTGCACTCAGTAACGTGGAATCCTCGAGGACAATAGCACAAGTTCTCTACGATATGAATGATCAGAGTAGCAGCAACAGGTGACCTCTTGAACCAGGTCTCTAACTAATAAAATCTCATGAAAATCTCATCTGCTGAGGAGGCTAATTAAAGAAGTAATCATCAGTTTTTAAAAAATTAAAAACTACCGATTATCGCTGATTAAAAAGGAGAAAGAAAAGTAAAAAAAGTGAATGATCTAAACGTATAATTGAGAAGAAATTAAATGACAAAGATGATGCAGCAATGTTCCATAACATAAATCCTTTTTTTTTTTTTTTTTTTTTAAACGAGGCCTACAAACTTATCTGGGCATGAATAACAATTGCCAACTTAGATTGTAATTTTAAACAATTAAAAGATGAATGAAAAAACTGAAAACAATAATCGAACTAATTAATTTTTAGTGTCCAGTGAAAATAAAGAAAATCAAATATAAAACACGAGAAATAATAAACAATGGTTTAATTAGAATGGAATAATTGTGCGATAATGTCTTGATACAGTGATAAATTACTGGAGGGGGGAGAAAAATGAGAGATAATTCAGATTTACTATTAATATTTATTTTCTCAAAAATGAAAGAATGCTTTCAGAAAGAGTGTACAAAAAAAAAAAAATAACGAAACGAGGGAAAGAAAAACAACAATGTGAAGAAAAAGAAACGAATGTTATTAGAATTTATTAATTATTAATATATAATTTCGATTATGAATGAACAATTTTTTTCTTTCCATTTGTGTAGATTACAAGACGACAAAAATTTAGTACCAAAAGTGTTTTTTTTTATGAAAATGTGTTTTGTTAAATTGTAATGTGTTTCCTTTTTCTTTATTTTTTTTTCTTTCATACAATTTAAATAACGAAAAAGATTTGATAAAAATTGAAGAAACTAAATGCACGAAGAAGAGTAAATTCATTGTTGAATTTCATATCACTTCCGGAATTCTACTAATTACCCAAAATACTATATGGAACCTGTCCCTCGAAAATTTGTGTGTTATTTTCCTTTCAGCCACACAAATAATCTAAATTACTGTTTTTATATTTACAAAAAAAAGGAAATATCATTAATTACGCAAAAAAAAAATTAAATAATTGAAACTTGTTGTACAAGAATAATTCAATGTCCATTATATTTCTTTTTCTATTAAAAAAAATTAAAAAATTAAAAAAAATATGTGAGAGAGCATTAAAAAAAACTGTCTGAAGCATTTTTCAAGTGTCGAGTGTATCTGCGAGTGTATGTAATCGTTTATTTTAAATATCTCTCGTCATCAGAAAATGAAATCTCCGAATCGAGTAATAATACTGCAAAAAACATCGTCATGAAATGATAGCAAGATCTAATAATACTGATATATTCATTCTTCTCCCAAAATAATGAAAAAAATAAATTACATGAACTAATGAATGGAGAAAGTAGATTGCATTTATGCCACTATTTATCGAAAAACAAAAATTTCTCAAAAAAAAAAAAATTACTAAGAAAAGTAATCGAAAGAAAAAAAAGAGGCAGTAAATTTATAATTAAAAAAAAAATCCGTATATTTGTAAATAAATAAAATACACGTGTATTTCATTCACATAGAGACATTATCCTTTTTTTTCGTTTGTAATGAGACAAAAATAAAGAGAAAAAACGCTCCTACGAAAAATTGTCCCGAGGAATTATGGTGAAACGAAAAATAGCTTTTTTTGAGCGTTTTTTTCTTTCTTTTTCAAATGATGAGAAGTAAAAAAGATTAATTATTAAATATGTTAATTCAAGTGTCTGTATTATACTAGGCTTTAATGACAAAACCGTAGAAGTTGCAAGGATAAAAAAAAAACGATTTTTGTAATTATTTAAAATAATAAAGAGAAAGAAAGAAGAAAATTTCGAAAAAAAATACAAATATAGGGAGAGAATGATAGGCAAATGCCTAAAGAATAGGCTGCAGAGGTACAGCCCATTGAATTATGTTTAAGGATTAAATAAATAAATAAAAAAAACATAAAAATTAAGCAAATACTAATTACTAATTATGTAAGTGTACACAACGGATCCCCAGCGAGCCTCGATCATGTATTTTATATATAAATATTATATATATAAAATAAGTTTAGTTGAATATTTAGGAATATGAGAAGAAGGAAGAAAAAAAACATGAAAGAAAGACGAAAACCGAAAAAAAAAGGAAAAAAAACTTGCAAGAGGCTTTTTATTTTTATTATTTGTAATTAATTAGTTCTTTGAGTGTTGGACACTGACATCATTGAATATTCAGTGATAATTTTAAACAAAATAATGAAAAAAACAAAAAAAAAAAAAACAAATTGACAATGAGTGAAGTGGAATGGAGCAAGTGAAGAAATTTGAGACTGTAAAGGAAAAATTGCAGTGGAAGATGTAATAAATGGTTAAAAATATGAAAAAAAACAAATTTACATAAAAAATAAGAAGAATCTAATTTTTCCCTTTTGATAAAAAAAAAAGAATTATTTCTACAATCTATTTATTTAAAATTCTTTATTCACATTGGTATCGTAGGAAACGTACAAAATTTCTTAGAATTACCTTAAACTTCAATTTTTGACAAAAAAAAACGTTGAAAATATAATTTTATAGACATTCTTCCCTGTTACAGTGTGATCTCGAGTGTCCTGATTTGTACGATCTTATTTCAGAATGATAAGAATGTTCTGGAAGTGAATAAAAAACTGGTGAATCCTGGGTGACAGCATCCCTCTTATTCGAGTGATTTTCCTGGCTTCTCGAAGATGATTTGCTGCGATCTCTCTTAGCACTTTTGAAAGAACAACTTCTGATTCGAACACTCGAGGCATCATCAGGAAACGAATGTGAATGTGATTCTGCTGCATGAAAGGTAGAATTTCCCAAATTACTTGAAGATCCTTCCTTATTATTTTTTGAGAATAATTTCGCAGGTATCAGGCTCTTTTTTTTCCTTTTTCTCTCATTAGAATCATCAACAGAAGTTGATATCGTCACCTGTTCCACTTTTTGTGAGCCTCTCGCTGGATTTCGCCTTTTATAACAAACTCTCTTTTCCGATGTTACAAAAACAGGAATTTCTTCATCATCAACAATGTTATCGTTAAAATCAACTTGTTTCTTCGGTGTAGATGTTGTAGATGGTATAAAATGCTCGCGTTTCATACCCTCAATGTCCTCAATTTTCCCATAATTATCGTCTTCCTCTGTTGTCTCAGTTCTTCTGTACGTAATTCTTCCATCGAAATCAATTGGTGAATTTTGTAAAATTCTCCCATCTGAATGTGAATTTTGTGATTGCATAACTGAATTCATCATTGCCATTTGATTATTCAAATTTTTCGTGTACTCTTTCATTTCTGTTAATAATTTAATAAAACCGGGATTTGTTAACTGCTGAATTTCCTCGTCGTCATCAAAATTTTCCTCTTCAACACGTTTTTCCTCCAAATTTTCACTTTTTTCCTCGTTTTTTTGGGATTTTTCTCCACTTTTTTCGGATTTTTCATTGGAGTTTTTTTTTGGTGAATCTTTAATTAATTTGGGGTCATTTTTGTCGATGCCTGGACAATTTGGCAAATTTATTGCAATATCGCAGCCACAGGCTTTTTTATTATTTGCCTTTTTTAGTGGACTTGTTATCAGATTTTCCTGCAAATTTTCTTCTCCTCGCATCTCTTCACGTGTTTTTGATGATGAATTAACACTTTTTGGAGTTTCATTTTTACTCTTTGAAGTCTCTTCACTTGATTCAGCATCAGTTATTTTAACATTCAAATTATTACGTTCATCGTTTTCCTGCAATGTCGTAGAAATACATAGTGATCCTCTACCAGGTACAGACACTGTTTGATGAGTAGTTTCACCGTTCTTTGGTCCTCTTAACTGGACAATTGTATGATCCTCTTCCATTTGTACTGGATCTATCATTAATTGATTATTAATTGGTTTAGCTAATTTAGGGAAGAGTGGGGCAAAATGGAGACTGTAATAAAACGGTTGGAGATGGATTTTTTTTGATGATTCTATCGAAAAGCTGAGGAAATTTTAGCTGAAAACGAGTGTCAGATGTATTTTTTTAGATTTTTTTGAAAATTCGATATTTTTCGGCATTTTTGAGGGGTAAAAGGCTTTGCTTTTTTGAAAATTTTCAGTTTTTTGCAAATATCTCGGGTTCTATTGGTCGTAGCAATTCGGGGTTGGTCTCAAATGAAAGGTGAGCTCATTTCCCATCGATTTATGGGGTTTCGAATTCAAAAATATCAATTTTTGGGATAGTTATAGGCCAAAAACTGTTTCACAAAACTGTTTCACAAAAATGCCCATAAATACCTTAAAAATCGATATTTTTAAATTGAAAACCCCATGAATCGATGGCAAATGATCTCACCTTTCACCTCCAATCGGAATTTTTACGCTACGACAAATAGAACCGAAGATATTCTCAAAAAACTGAAAATTTTCAAAAAAAGAAAGGTTTCACCCCTCTAAAATCCTCAAAAAAGTCAAAATCGCCAAAAATTCAAAAAAATTAATTCCGGCACTTGTTTCCCGCCTAAAATTTCCTCAGCTTTCCAATGAAATCATCAAAAACAATCTACCGCCAATATTTCTATTAATTTCAAGAGTTTTCCATAATATTTGCCTGAAAATTTAGATGTGTCCATTTTACCCCTGATGTCCATTTTGCCCCACCTTCCCCTACAATGTTTTTTTTTTGCTCTCTATTGTCGCGAGTTATACATTTTACTACGATTTCCTGTACACTTGCAAATCTGCGAACCTTTGTACGTATTTCCTTGTATTGTTCGAGCTATTCTACGAGTCTCTGGAGTATCTGGGCTCACAGGAAGAGGACGAAGCTCACTTTGTAAGGTACTTGGTTGATATCTAGAGATTTTATACTTAATTTAAATTAATTCTAGGAATTATTTCTATATAAATACTTGGTTTCAATAAATTTCTAATAATTATTTTATAATTTACTAATCAAAAAAAAAAAGTTATTTCATAATTTATAAAAATTAAACTAAATTAACTTATTTTCTAAATTATGCAATTATTATCGAGGCATTTTTCGTTAAATAACAACGTTCAAATCCACGTTGAAACTGTCGGGCGATGAGTTGAATGATCTGCGAACAAATTCAATTGGATTTTATTAATTTATACCTCGTTATGGGTGGATTCAATTGTTGAGGAGTGGGCGAGGATTGAAAGCGCACGGCGTTGTTGATGGGAGGGGAATTGTTCTCAGGATAATTTCTGAGGATTTAAACGAGGAGGAGATGAATTACAATTCTTAATAATTATAGGGGAAGGTGGGGTAAAATGGATTTTGGTATTTTATGCTATGAAATTTAGTTGAAATGGATGGAAATATTGGAGATAGGTTTTTTCTGATGATTCCATTAGAAAGATGAGGAAATTTCCCATGAAAATCATATGTCAGAAGTTATTTTTTGGAATTTTTCAAAAATTTCATTTTTTGCGCAAGATTTGAAGGTGAAAGTCTTTTATTTTTGGAAAAATTCCAGTTTTCCGGGGATATCTCTGGTTCTATTGGTCGTAGCGACCTGGGGTTGATCTCAAATGAGAGGTGAGCTCATTTCCCATGAATTTAAGGGGGTTTAAAAAAAAATAATATCAATTTTTCAAATATTTATAGGGAAAAAATTGATTTTCAGAAAATGACTTATAAATATTTGAAAAATTGATATTATTTTTTTTTAAACCCCATAAATTCATGGGAAATGAGCTCACCTTTCATTTGAGATGAACCCCAGGTCGCTACGACCAACAGAACCGGAGATATCGTCGAAAAAGTGAATTTTTTCGATTTTTAAAAAGAAAACCCCTTCAAAAATTGGCCAAAAAAGCAAATTTTTCAAAAAATTGAAAAAAAAAAAATTTGACACATGTTTTCCGCCTAAAATTTCCTCAGCTTTTCAATGAAATCATCAGAAAATTTCTATCTCGAACCGTTCAATTGGAGTGTCCATTTTACCCCACCTCCCCCTTATTTTTATCATTTAATTCATCTCATCTTACCTCCGATGCTCCTCCTCTTTTCTAGCACGATCAAATCTCTCATTCGTAACTTGTCTTCGAAGTTCACCAACTTGTTTACTGTACTCAGCTGCTTGATTCTGGTATCTACGTAATTCTGCACATTCTGCAGATCTGCAAAGAATTCATTAAAAAATAATATCAATAATAAATAATAACAATAATAAAAAATAATAATAATAATAATTTTTTTTATAATATTAATAAAATTAATAATATTAATAAATTTAATAATATTAATAAAATTAATAAAATTAATAATATTAAAAAATAATAGTGAAAAAAAATCAAAAAACAATTTAATAAGTGTATTTAAAAAATTCTTAAAAAATACTCACAATTTATTTTGTAATTCGCATATTTTCTGCTTCATTCTCGTCATTTCATTGTTTAATTCTTGATTTTGTGCTCTGTAATCCATAGATTCTTGTCTCGCCTGATCCAAAAGTTGCTCCATTCTGTCAACAGTAACATGATCTCTATTGACCTGTTCCTGTGCCATATTCTGTTCTGCCCTGAGTCTCGAAATTTGCGCTTCATACTGTGATTTAATAGCATCTCTGTCTCCCAATTCCATCATCAATTTCTCCTTCTGTTGGTCCAGCTGAACGCAGAGATCTCTCACAGCATTCAAATCCGCTTCGGTTCTCGCTCTTTGCTCTGTCTGTTGCCTCACTTGACTCTCTAAACTCGCGATATTTTGCGTTAATTCAGTTATTTGCGCCTCGTATCCGCGTATCAAACAGTCCTTATCAGCTAATTGACGCTCCAGATCCAATAAACGATCGCGAGCTGATTGCAAAGCTCCACGAGCCTCCGCTGCCTCGGATTCAAGACTGTGATTGTTGTTTTCGAGAACTGTTGCCTCCAAACTGAGACTCCGGAAGTGATTTAGCATCTCCGTTCTCTCGTTTTCCTGGAAATTTTACAAAAAATTTAGGGAATCGATTTTTTTTCCTCTAATAATAATAATAAATCGAAGATTACTCAGAAATTAATATAGTCAATATATGAATGATAATAATAATAATAATAATCATAATGATAATAATAATATTATTAATATTACTACGAAAAAACTGCATTTTCTCAAAAATCGAAAGACTTTATCCCTCAGAAATGCTCTGAAAAATCAAATTTTAAAAAAATTTAAAAAAAATCAAATTTTTCATGATATTTTAAATCAATTATTATTAAAATGGAAATAAATCCGATAATTAATTAATATAGTTTAATCTGAGAGAATAAAAAAAAAAAAATTTGAACAAAATTTGAAAACAATTTCGAACTTTCTGAAAAAATTTCGAAAATTCTGAAAAAAAAATTGAAAATTCTGAAAAAAAAATCGAAAATTCTGAAAAATCTCAAATATTATCCATTAAAAAAAAAATTATTAATTAATATTACCTTTCTATTGAGTAATTCCTCAGCTCTACGAACTTCACTGACATAAGTCTGCAATTGACGTTTCAAATCATAGGATTCTGCTCTGGAAGACTCTAATTCTCGCTGTAACGTTCTAATTTCACAAGTTAGTGCTGCTAGATCATCCTGGAGTCTGCGATTTTCTTGTGCAGCATTCTCACGATCAGCTGATGCTGCAGCTAATTGTCTCTGATTATTTTCCATCTCCATTTGCAAGGATCGCAGTTGACGCTCTTGTTCTGCACTCTGATCAGTGCAAATCCTGCAAAAAAACGAAAAATAATTTAAAAAAAAGATAATTAAAAGGAATTAAAATGAAATGGAGAGCTCTGAATTTAATTTCGTTTTTTTTATCGAAGTATTCCGGTTTCGATACTTCGAATGCAGGACAAGGACACTCTTCGTAACGAATTCCGCGAATTTAAATTACTAAGAAGCAAATTGCATAAAATCCTGTTCCAGATTGACTCGGGATTTTCCCATAAATTTATCGAACGTACAATAATAATGACAATCTCGTATTTTATTTCCGAGAATTCATAGTTAAACAGTGAGTAATGGAGTTGAATAAACTCGCATAGGAGAAGGTGGGGTAAAATGGGAATTTCAATTGAACGGTTGGAGATAGAAATTTTCTGATGATTCCATTGAAACGCTGAGGAAATTTTAGGCGGAAAACATGTGTCGAAGTTTTTTTTTTCAATTTTTGGAAAAATTTACTTTTTTGGCCAAGTTTTGAAGGGTTTTCCTTTTGAAAATCGAAAAAATTCACTTTTTCGACGATATCTCCGGTTCTGTTGGTCGTAGCGATCTGGGGTTCATCTCAAATGAAAGGTGAGCTCATTTCCCATGAATTTATGGGGTTTAAAAAAAAATAATATCAATTTTTCAAATATTTATAAGTCATTTTCTGAAAATCAGTTTTTTCCCTATAAATACTTGAAAAATTGATATTATTTTTTTTTAAACCCCATAAATTCATGGGAAATGAGCTCACCTTTCATTTGAGATCAACCCCAGGTCGCTACGATCAATAGAACCAGAGATATTCTCGAAAACCTGAAATTTTTCAGAAAACAGAAGACTTTTACCTTCAAATCTTGCGCAAAAAATGAAATTCTTGAAAAATTCCAAAAAATAACTTCTGGCATATGATTTTCATGGGAAATTTCCTCATCTTTCTAATGGATTCATCAGAAAAAATCTATCTCTCATATTTCCATCCATTTCGCGTCAATTTCATTGTTTAAATTGACTCGAATATTTCTTTTAAAAATGAATTTCGAATGAAATTTCGACGAATACAATTTTTTCGATTTCCAGGATATTGATAAAATGTCGAATTATTATTCATATTTCTGCAATTTTCACACACTTTCCAAAGTGCATAAAATCCTCATTACAAATTTCTTTTAACATTAAATTGACATTTACAACAGTCAATGATAAAACGCAATATTCAATCTAATGGATAAAAGGAAAAATTCGAAATAATGTAAAAGGTTAATGGAAAATGCAATTGAATAAAGTAATGGGAAAGTGAGTAGATTCACGGAAGAAGGAAGTGTTATTTCATGGACCAGACATTAGAATCTCTTTCCCGATCTTCCTAAAACCGTCATTCATCAGAGACAGGAAGTTATTTTCTCGGCCAGTGAAAATAATCAATCTAAAAAAAAAGGCAGAATGATGATTTAGTATTTGGAGATGATGAGAGTCATTAATTATTGATTTTCCATGCATTTTCTGTTTATTATCCTCTTTTACCTGTTCACTGATAAATTATTTTCCTTTTTAAATAAATTTTTACTAATTTTTTTCGAGATAAATTGAAGTTAAAAAGAGGATTATTACAGAAATTTCAGGAAAATGGATTTAATTAATTAATTTAAATAAAATTATACAGGGAAACGTGGGGCGAAATGGATATTCTAATGAAACAGTGGGAGATGGATTTTTTTTAATGATTTTTTAATTAATTTCTTTTTTTATTTTTTTGAAATTTGATTTTTTTGGGCATTTTTGAGGAGTAAAAGTCTTTCAATTTTTGAGCTAATTCAGTTTTTTGGAAATATCTCTGGTTCTATTGGTCGTAGCGACCTGGGACCGATTTTAAATGAAAGCTGAGATCATTTCCCATCGATTTATGGGGTTTTGAATTCAAAAATATCGATTTTTCAGATAGTTATGGGAACTTTTGTGAAAAATTATGATCATCAGTTTTTGTTCTATAACTATGTAAAAAATCGATGTTTTTGAATCTAAAACCCCATAAATCGATGGGAAATGATCTCACCTTTCATTTAAAATCGGTCCCAGGTCGCTACGACCAATAGAACCAGAGATATTCCCAAAAAACTGAATTTACTCAAAAATCGAAAGACTTTCACCCCTCAAAAATCCCAGAAAAAATCGAAATCTCAAAAAATCGAAAAAAATAAATTCTGGCACATGTTTTTCGACTAAAATTTCCTCAGCTTTTCGATGGAATCATTAAAAAAAATCCATCTCCAATATTTTCATTCATTTAAAGATTTTTTCATAATATATGCATAAAAACTCAAATGTGTCCATTTTACCCCTTATGGTGATATTATAGGAAAAACCCATAAATTCGCTGATTCTATAATGACAGACTCTCAAGAAATGATTAAATCCTACTGAGTACAAGTGAAATAGCTAAGATTGCATGATATATACACCTGATTTCATTCATCCAAGTAGAATTACGTGTTTTTCAAGCAAATTACGTAATTTGGAACGAATTATAGTAACAGACAAGATTCGAAGACGAAAGTAAATGAGAAAATAAGAGGAATAAAGAAGAGGGGAAACAAGAAATTAAGTTATGGGGAAGCCCTGGATGCAAAGAAACGACTTTCACCTCTACCTTGTCACTGGGAGAGCCACCACATAACGGTAATCATCGAGATGAAAAAAAAGAAGAGAGAAAAAAGAGGAAAAAAAGAGGAAACATTAGAAATTAATAAGTAATGAGAGAATAAATAACAAGTGATGCTTCTTCGCATGAAAGTGAAAAAAAAGGAAGAATGTCACTTTAAATTAATAATAAAAAAAAATTTAATTGATAAAAAATCACTCTTCCTAGTCACGTAATGAATTCACAAAGCATGAGAATTTTTTTACAACAGGAAGTTAAATAACATTGTGATACAGTTATAAATAATTGAATATGGAAAATTTCTTCGGTTTAAGGATGCAGCATGAGAGGGGCATTGATTTCGTCAGTGTTCCAATCCCTGAACATGAAAAAATGATTTTTCAAATTCCTCATTAAAATTATTTTCAGGGAATTATGGAACTCTGCAGATGTTCAAATATTATATTATTATCATTACATTTCATAGATATTTTTTTTATTCTTTATTTAATTAGTTTGAGAATTATTTTGAAAAAAAGCGTTGCGTTCTAGGAAATTCTGGCGACACAAGTTGACAGCAATTACGTGCGAGTGACAATTTTTCAATCATTTTTATTAATTTTAATGCCAATTATTGATCCAATCATCGTATAAAAATGGAGCATTTGTGCGGGAGATAATTTCTCACGTAAATCCGAAATTTCATCCAATTTGAAGAATTTTTCGAAAAGTTTCTTAAGCTTTTGTGAATTTCCCATAAAAAAACATGTTGAACGATGGTTTTTGAAAAATTTATAACTTTTAAACCAGGTATGAAAAAAATCCAAAATTTTGCATATGGTTTCTTTATGAATTGGAGAACCTTGGAAAAAAATTTCATTGAATTCGTACATTTTTAAATTTTGATAAAATAACATTCTTAACAATGAATCACAAGAGTGCATCGTACTCTGTAATCCATCGAAATCGGTGTTTTATTACTTTTCTCTGTTCGCTCCATTGCATCACTGTAGACATAACACAAAGGTTCTTTTCTTTTTTTTATTTTCAAACCATGGACCTCATCTCCATAACGTACCGTTACATTTGGAAAGGGCTATGACACTAAAATACTCTTTGGGTGCAGTCAAATGCACCGGTTTCAAGTTTCAGTGGAAGACTGGAGGGAATTGCTCTTTGTATGGTAATATATAAAGATGTTCTTTTTTTCTCTCGATTTTTATTGTCTAATAAAAAATTACGATTGATGGATTTTCTTTCTAAACTCGAATTTTTTTAATTATAGGCATTTCGAATGGATGAAGCTGATATGCAGTTTGGAGCATGCTGTTTGCAATTTTTTTATTAATAATAATTGCATTTAAAGGGGAAAAACAATTGGATAATTACACGAGGGGGAGATTATTCTGGACTCAATGAAGACTATTAATAAATAGAAATCTTTGGAAGATAGAGTAATCTTGTGAAGAAAAAAAATCAGTTTTATTCGAATATTTGAGATTTTTCAAATTTTTTGAAATTTTTCGAAATTATTATGAAATTTTCGATTTTTTAAATGAAATTTTCGAAATTTTCATGAAATTTTCGAAATTTTTATGAAATTTTCGAAATGTTCAATTTTTTTATGAAATTTTCAATTTTTTAATAGAATTTTCGGAATTTCTATGAAATTTTCGAAATATTCAATTTTTTAATGAAATTTTCGATTTTTTAATGGAATTTTCGGAATTTCTATGAAATTTTCGAAATTTTTATGAGATTTTCGAAATGTTCAATTTTTTTATGAAATTTTCGACTTTTTAATGGAATTTTCGGAATTTCTATGAAATTTTCTAAATTTTTATGCAATTTTCGATTCTTTTAATGCAATTTTCTGAATTCTTATGAAATTTTCGAAATGTTCGATTTTTTAATGAAATTTTCGATTTTTTACTGTAATTTTCGCATTTTTTATGAAATTTTCAATTTTCTAATGAAATTTTCGGAATTTCTATGGAATTTTCTAATTTTTTTGTGGAATTTTTGAAATTTTTATGAAATTTCAAGAATTTCCATGAAATTTTTTCAAAATATTTGTGAAATTTTCATGAAATTTCCATGAAATTCTCAAAAAATCAAATTTCTCGATAGCCTCTAAAAGAATAAAATTCCCCTTTTGATTTCTATTCGTCTCATTTTTAATTCACCAAGTATTTCGCGAATTTTGTGACCCAAAAAAGCCTGACATTCACCCAGATAATTTAAATGAAGTAGAAAAAGAAGTGTACGATGAATACAAATGTTAAAAGGAACTAAAGAAGAGTCCAAGAAGTGACATGGAGAGTACCACGCAATCGTCGAGGAATTTATTTGATCTAGACACGAAAAAATAAAAAAAAAATCGAAACACAGTCTCTACCACCATCGAGAAGTCCTTCACTTTCAGGAGGTGAGAAGTCTTAGGTAACTAATGTTTAAACGTGTATACAGAGGAAAAATAAGAGCTGAGAGCAAGAGTTGAGAAGTTTGTTGGAAACAGAAGTGCTTCAGTCGATTGGAGTGTCTCCAACAGTGAACACACACATTTTTCTACTGTCTCCAAACAAAAAACTTTTTAATTTTAAATAAATTAAAGGAAAGAATTTAAAAAAATTAGTAACGAAAAAAATTTTTTTTTAGTAAAAATTTATTTTTTAGTAAAATCGAAAAAAAAGGAATTTCGATTTTTTTAAATTTGAATTTTTGTGCTCAGTGTTTTTTTTTTATTTTCAATTGGATTTTATAAAAAAAATGCATTTTTCTTGAATTTTTATGCTGCAAAAGTAGAAAATAATAATTAGTAATTAATTTATTATTAAAATCGAAAAAAGAGGAATTTTAATTTTTTTAAATTTGAATTTTAGTGTTCAGTGTTTTTTTTTAAATTTATTTTCAATTGGATTTTGAAAAAATGCATCTGAGGTAAGCATTTTTTCGTTGAATTTTAATGCTGCAAAGGTATTTCATTTTATTGGTCATTTCATTACGGAGCAGGGAGAAATTATTATATGATATTTCTTTTTTTCACTTTCGAAATCATCGAGTATTGCGTAAAAGATCGTGTAATCGATTACGCACAGAGCCCAATGGGTCCTGTGGCACCAAAATAAGCGCGTGCGATTGCGCGATTGATAATTTATTGCATATTAAAGATAACGATTTGTGGATATATATATATATGTTTTTTTTTTGCGCAAAACTTTTTATTTTCTTGCGAAAAATGTTAATTTAATTCGATTTAAAACTAGCAATTAATTATTATTTTTTTTGTAATGAGTTTTATTGAAGAATTCTCGTTATTTGTGGGATTAATCTCCAGTTTCGATTATTTTGCCTTGAAAAAATCGAAAATTAGACTAAAAATGAGCTCGAATGGATTTATTTTAATGGAATTCATCTATACAATCGTTTATAAATTAATCCAAATTAATTAATTAATTAATTGATCAATTAATTCAAATTAAGGATAATTGGGAGGTAAAATCGAAAAAAAAGGAAAATTTTGGTGTAAAATTGTTAATAACAATTTATACGAGATAGAATTCTCAAATTTGATGAATTGAATCTATAAAGAATGTAATGAGGAATAAAATAAGCCCCAGAAACAAAAAATTAATTGAAAATTGAAGAATTTTCGTTATTTTTTACATTTTTTCGAATTTGTCAAGATGTGAAGAAATTGAAAAAATAATGGAAATTTTTCAATTTTCAATTAATTTTTTGTTTTTTAAACTTATTTTATTCCTTATTACATTCTTTACAGATTCACTTTATTAAATTTCAGAATTTTATCTTATATAAATTATTATTAACGATAAAATAAAATAAGAACAAATAAAATAAAATAGACCTAGAAAATAAAATGATTCAAGATTTTTTTTTTCAAAGCCGCGGCTGCTCTGAAAAATCTGAAAAAATTCACAAACAATATAGACACATTCGAGCATATTCTCAATTTTTTTCAGATTTTTTCATCAAGTTCTTCACTCCGAAAAAAAATCCTGAATCATGTTGCTTCAGAGGTCCCTTTTGCCCTACTCTTTTTTTTTCTACAAAAATTTAACTTTTTTTCGATTTTACTTCCCAATCATTCTTTCATCCTCAATAGAAATTAAGAGGATCATTTTATTTTCCAAAAAAAAAGACAATTAATCACTCGAGAAGGTAAACATCGTTAACTACATCCGTGTTGCCTTTATAATTTTCATTTTTACCTGTATCTAACGTCATCACCACAGGGAAGACAGCAGTGGGGACAAACAGAATAGCATGATGCCATACTCCTCGATTTAATTCAAATAATGCCTCCATCAATTATCCAATGAAAATATCACAAATTTTTCCAATTAATCTGTTAGGTTACACTCATGATTTTTTTTTAACAAAAAAACAAAAGGAATATTAAATATGAAAAACAGGAAATCACATTAGAAATGTCAAAATAGGGGAAATTACGAGGTTATTAGGGAACAAAGGAAGTCGACGATTATTTCAATTTTACTGATAGTAAAATATAGAGAAAAGTGGGGCAAAATGGACCACTTCGAGTCGATATTGTTCACGATTTTTTTTCGGAGCAAAGGACTCAACGAAAAAATTTGAAAAAATTCGACTATAAAGTAGAGAATTTGGAGCATTTTGTCGAATTTTTAAAGATTTTTTCGAACATTCCTTCATTCTGAAATAAAATTTTGATTAATTTCGATTTGGGGGTCCATTTCGCCCCAGTTTCTTTTTCGGAGCAAAGGACTCTACGAAAAAATTTGAAAAAATTTGACTAAAAAGTGGACATTTTGGAGCATTTTGTCGAATTTTTTCAGATTTTTTTGAAAATTCCTTTATTCTGAAATAAAATTTTGATTAATTTCGATTTGGGGGTCCATTTTGCCCCAGTTTCTTTTTCGGAGCAAAGGACTCTACGAAAAAATTTGAAAAAATTTGACTCAAAAGTGGACATTTTGGAGCATTTTGTCGAATTTTTTCAGATTTTTTCGAAAATTCCTTCATTCTGAAATAAAATTTTGATTAATTTCGATTTGGGGGTCCATTTTGCCCCAGTTTCTTTTTCGGAGCAAAGGACTCTACGAAAAAATTTGACTAAAAAGTGGACATTTTGGAGCATTTTGTCGAATTTTTTCAAATTTTTTCGAAAACTCCTTCATTCTGAAATAAAATTGTGAATGATTTCGGCTTAAAGGTCCATTTTGCCCCAGTTTCTCTTATATTAGGCATCATGGTAGAAGAAAAAAAGAAAAAAAATCCATTTAACGTGAAAGCAGCCTTAAAACTTGCCTCCAATTTATCCCAGTTTGCCCCTTCAATTAACCCATTATGCAACAAAGCATTTAACTTTTCTCTAAATTATTCATTCCAACTAATATCTTTCTTCTTTTCCCACAATACTAAGAAAGACTTTTGAAAAAAAAGTTAATTTTTTGTATAAAATCGTTAATAACAATTTATCCGAGATAAAATTCTCCAAATTTGATGAATTGAATCTGTAAAGAATGCAATGAGGAATAAAATAAGTCTTAGAAACAAAAAATTAATTGAAAATAGGAAAATTTTCTGTGACTTTTACATTTCTTCATTTTTTCGAGTTTCGAAGGAATTTTCAAAATCACAGAAAATTTTACAGTTTTCAGCCAATTTCTTGTTTCTAGGACTTATTTTATTTCTCATTGCATTCTTTACAGATTCACTTCATCAAATTTGAGAATTTTATCTCGTACAAATTGTTATCAACGATTTTATACAAAAATTCAACTTTTTTTTTGACTGTAGAGACAGAAACACCTCTTAACTATTCGAAATAAAAACTGATTCAATTACTTTCACTTGAACGTCCTGACCTTCAGTGTCGAAGGCCAGAAATGATTGGAATTGAATATTTAATTTATTTTTTTAAAGTGTGCACGAAACGTGAAAAGAATTTCTATGTTCTATATTACAATCCATCATTTAAAAAGATCAGCTCTTAATCTGTCATTAGTTTTTTTTTTTCTTTTTCGATTATCTCGAAATTAAAGGGAGAGAAATTTTGGTAATGACCTTTTTTTTCTGGGTCAAATTTTTCGAAAAAAAAAGTTATAACAATAAAATTTCTCTCTCATAGATTGTAACAAATGAAAAAAAAACTAAATAATTATCTTTCATCTCGAAATCTTCTTTAAAATCTAATTTTTTATAAAATTTTCGAAATTTTGTATGAAATTTTCGAAATGCTTATAAAATTATCGAAATTTCTATGAAATTTTCGCAATTTTTATGGAATTTTCGATTTTTTTAATGAAATTTTCGAAACTTTTATGAAATTTTCGAAGTTTTTATGAAATTTTAGATTTTTTTAATGAAATTTTTATGAAATTTTCGAAATTTTTAAAACTTTTATAAAATTTCTATGAAATTTCTATGAAATTTTCAAAAAAATTTCTCTCATAAATTGTAACAAATAGAAAAAAAAAACCCAAATAATTATCTTTCGTCTCGAAATCTTCTTTAAAATCTAATTTTTATTTCTTAATTTCTCGACTCAAATTTTTACGAAAATTTCGAACATAATTATAGTATAAAATAAAAAAAAATAAAAAAATTATAGTAGAAAAAAGCGAAATTTCTAAGTTTTGAAGAAATAAGAGGAGAGAAAAAAAAATAAAATAAAAGAATAAAAAAATAATAATAATGGGGATTAAGCAGGGTCATTATTCTGTATGCATGTCGTCATCCCTGGCCACGAGGTACAATGCCATTGCCATAGTGAAACAGTGAAAGTATATGGCAATTTTTTTTCATTTTTTATTTCACATTCGAGAGCAATTGAGAGACTACAATAAAAAAAAAATAAAAAAAAAAAAATTGAGAGTCTACTTCTTCAAGTGAATATCTCAGCTTATTTTTCATGGCTTAATGCATTATTTTTTCTTTCAAATGTGAAATGAAGGAGAAGAAAGAGTATAATCGTAGACACATGACTTTGATCTATGTGTCTCGAGAAATATGGTAAAACTATGTTGAATGTTTCTTTTTAAAAGGCAAATTGTGCAGAGAAAGAGTTAAAAGTGATAATTGATGGATAATTTGAATTCTTTTTTTCTGTTGATTTTGTAGGAGAATGGAAATTTTCTTCGGGTGTCTTTTATGGCTTTTGCTTGTAGCAGATGCAAAAACTTCAATAGTTCCACCACCCTGGGCAAATCCATCGAGTAATCCATGTGCTGCACAGCCTAGAGGATGGCAATTACTCTATTGGCCAGCTGATGGAAAATGTTACAAAATATTTCAGGTAATTGCTTTATCAGAAAACAATTGAAGCGAAAAATAGTATTGCTTTCCAACTGATAGGGATAAGTGGGGCAAAATGGGCATTTAAATGAAATGGTCGAAGTTACATTTTTTTAAATAATTCCATTGGAAAGCTGAGGAAATTTCAGGTGGAAAACATGTATCGGAATTAATTTTTTCGAATTTTTGAAAATTTTCATTTTTTTGCCCGAAAATTGAAGAGTATTCTTTAGATTTTTTTTTCGAAATAATGGTTTTTTGAGGATATCTCTGGTTCTATTCGTCCTAGCGATTCGCGGGTGGTCTCAAATTGAATAGAAGCTCATTCCTCACATTTTCGTTAAAGTCCCATCGATTTTTATCGAAAATTGACGAAATTACAGGGCAATTTGTGAAAATCAGTTTTTGGACTGTAACTTCCGTAATTTTTGATAGAAATTAATGGGACTTTAACGAAAATGTGAGAAATTAGCTCCTCTTCAATTTGAGACCACCCGCGAATCGCTGCGACGAATAGAACCGGAGATATCTTCAAAAACCCATTTTTTCGAAAAAATCGAAAGGAGAGACTCTTCAATTTTGGAGCAAAAAAATGAAAATTTTCAAAAATTCGGAAAAATTAATTCCGATACATGTTTTCCGCCTAAAATTTCCTCAGCTTCTCAATGAAATCATTGCAAAAAATCTACCTCCATTATTTTCATTAATTTGGAGCGTTTGTCAGAATAAAACCATGAATAATATCAATTTTGAATTTTTTATAGATTGGTGCACCCTGTCCAGAGACAATGGAACTGGGGCCCTCAGCAAAGGGTGGTGGAGTAATTGCCGAGTGCAGATGTCCTCCTGGAACAGCCCAGTCTCCAAGGGATGCCCTGTGTCATCCGATATTCACAAGAGCCTCTTGTCCCAAAGGGCAGTACTTTGCCCCTGTACCAGAGCCTCCAAATTCTCGAGGGTAAATGAAGATCCTCCTCTTTATTATTCATTTTTTGTTTTAATTAGGGGTGTGAGAATATTCGAAGTTTCGAATTATTCAGTGTGAGTGAATTTGAATAATTCAATTCGAAAGCAAATCAAATTATCGAATATTTGAAGTATTTGAATTTTTTGAATTATTCGAATTTTTTGGATTATTCGAATTTTTTCGAATCTTTTCGAATTTTTCGAAATATTCGAATTTTTAGAATTATTCAAATTGTTCGAATTATTCAAATCATTCGAATTTTTTCGAATTTTTCAAATTATTCGAATTTTTCCGAATTATTCAAATTTTTCGAATTATTCGAATTTTTCTAATTATTTGAATTATTCAAATTATTCGAATTGACTTCCGAATTGAATGATATTATTCAATTCAATCCGATTCATTTACAATTAGCACACCCCTACTTTTACTTAATTACAAAATCAGCCTCGACCTAAAAGGTCACTTCCACCCATTAAGATCCCCCTCTCACCCATAACAACAATTAATCCCCAATAATCCCCGAAAATCCTTAATTTCCAGTAGCAAAAATCGATGGGGTATCTGCAGAGATCCAGAACCCTGTCCAGAACGTGGCCAAGTCTTCTACCCACTCGATAACAAGTGCTACGACAAATTGACACGTGGCCCCTGTCCAAAAGGCCAACTTCTCACCCTAAACGACAACAATTTAGCAGTCTGCTCCTGCAAAACCGAGGGAGAGCTCGGAATATTCAACTGGTCCGGGGAAAACGGTGGATGTTACGAGCACTACACAAAAGGACCTTGCAGTGAACCTGGCGAGATATTTTTGCCTGGTGGAAAATGCGGATGTCAGACAGATTTGCCTCATTTTCATCCAGAAACGAAGAGTTGTTATCCTTTGGGAGGACTAGGACCCTGTCCTCCAGGTCACCACTTCACAATTCCTTTATCTCAATCAGAGAAATCAAGTTTCGATTCGATTCATGCAACATGCGAATGCAAACCGAATCACGTGCTTTTCGAGGATGGATCCTGTTACAGGCTGCACACACGTGGTCCATGTGATGCTGGAGAGATGCTAATAAACTCAACAGCATGTGTACCAGTTCCTTGCAAAAGAGGAAGACTCTATTTTCCTCGGGAAAAAACGTGCTACAGGATTGGGTCGAGAGGTCCTTGTCCAAGTGGTCAAGTCGTCCTTTACGATTACTCGGTTCGTCCTTCCATTGATGGAATCAGTTACAATGGCATTTGCGGCTGCACGACAGCCCAAAAATTCATTGGCAACTGTCAAGTTAAGGATGAAGTCTGCGAAAATTCACCTGGAATGTTTTTCATCAATAAAACGTGCTATAAATTGTATACTCAGGGTCCTTGTGGCCAGGGAGAGTGGCTGGTTGCTCGTAGAATGGCGAGAAACGACGAAGAATCGTGGAATAATGAGGATTCAATCAACAAAGTCAGATGTGAATGCAGACCTGGTTACAAAAGGACGAATGATAAATCTGATAATTTTCAATTGGATTTTGAGAACAATTTTTTGAGCGGAATTGGAGAGTGCCAGCCACCGACATTTGGGTTGGCGAAATATCTGAATGAGCATACAAAGTCTATCAACTAGAGATTTAATTTAATTAATTTAATTTTTAATTTTTAATTTAATTAATTTAATTAATTTAATCTCACTGTGATTATTCTGAGATTTTTCTTTAGAAAAAAGACTCTTTTTTTCTGTTTTTTTTTTAACAATTAAGTACAAAAGTATTTTTTCTTTAGCTTTCGCGATATTTATTTTGTAGATTAAATTGCCTTTTTCTCCAATTTTGGAGATGTATATAGATTTGATAGATGGATATAGTGTAAATAGAATTTTTAGAGTATTCAAAATGTTTTTTTTGAGAGGTCGAGAGCTACTCACTGATATTTGTGCTGAAATTCACGTAGTTGTTGCTCAGTTCCTATTGTCTGCTGTTCTCTTGTTAAAACTTCACGTTCTAGTGCAGATATTCGCTCGGTTTTGTTGTCCAATTCCACCTAAAAATTTGATTATGGTAGTTTTTGAAATGTTTGTTGGCAAAGGAAGTTTGTCGGAGTTTAATTTGAGAAAATTTCGAAAAAATTTCGAAAAAATTTCGAAAAAATTCGAAAAAAAATTCGAAAAAATTTCGAAAAACTAGAAAAAATTTCGAAAAATTAAAAAAAAAAATCGAGAAATCTTAAATATTAAAATAAAACTGTTTTTTTTTTCTTTTACTCTAATTTCAATGAAATAATTTACTCAAATGATAGAAAAAAAAAGAAGTTAAAATATTATTTTTACCAATAATTGATCTTTCTCCTGATCCAAACGTGCCATGCTCGTTCGAAGTGTATTTATCTCCTGCTTGAGCTCTCTGACTTGATTATCCAACTGTGTCTGTTGTTGCTCAAGACTCCTATTTCGTTCCATGGCCTTTGATAATTCATTTTCTGATTGACTCAGTTGACTCTGCACGTCACCCAGTGCTTGATCTGTTTGATCTTGCAGTGCCCTGTGTACAAATATGTCCCAGTTAGCTCAATCAAACATATTTCTTTTAAATTAAGGTGTAAAAAAAGTTAAATTTTTGTATAAAATCGTTGCTAACAATTTATACGAGATAAAATTCTCAAATTTGATGAAGTGAATCTGTGGAGAATGCAATGAGAAATAAAATAAGTCCTAGAAACAAGAAATTGGCTGAAAACTGTAAAATTTTCTGTGATTTTGAAAATTCCTTCGAAACTTGAAAAAATGAAGAAATGTAAAAAACACAGAAAATTTTCCAATTTTCAATTAATTTTTTGGTTCTAAGACTTATTTTATTGCTCATTACATTCTTTACAGATTCAATTCATCAAATTTGGGGAATTTTATCTCGTATAAATTGTTATTAACGATTTTATACAAAAATTTGATATTTTCCTTACCTCAATTGGAAATATTGTGTCCTGTGACTGGCCAATTCCTGCTTGGTCCTTCTCAATTCTTCTCTCGCCTCCTCCAATTGATCCTCCAATCCAACAATAGCTGTACGTCTTGTTCCCTGTTCAATCAAATGTTCTTTTCTTTTTCTCTCAATTTCCTCCAAATGTTTCTCTAATTCACGTACATTATCTCTTAGTCTTCGTTGCTCACACGTGTGTGCTTCAGTTGCCATCTAATACCATTTACATGTGCATGCATTTATTTTTACTTTTCATTTTTCTTGTTAAATTAATTTTTTAAACAGATAAAAATTTAATTTTTAGCAATAAATAAGTAATGAATGTGTAATTTTTAACTACTTAAGGTTTTAAAATAAAGTGCAGAGATGAAAATAAACTTGTGAAAAATAAAAATAAACGAATGGAGATCCATTTTCTTTTAATTTCTAGGATATAAAAATTCTTTTTATCGATTTACCTTCAATTTTTCTCGCAGAATCTCTCGTTCTTGAGTCAAACGTTCAACATCACTACGTGCAGTATCTCTTTCACGTTCCAAACGTGACAAAAAAGCCTGAAAATCAAAGTAATTTTCATAATTTTATCCCTTAAGGACCACAAAATTAATTTTTTCCTTTCTTAAAATTACCTTTGAACCTGCAGTTTCAGGAGGAGGTGGTGACAATGACAAACAAACACATGGACCCACAGATCTGCACTGATTACAAATACTACAAGGACTCGTTCTATTTCTACAACCCTGAAGTCTCGACTCCAATTCAAACTTTTCCCTGCACAATTCCCTCTTTTCCCTCTGCAATTCCGATATTCTCATTTCTTTATCATTCAACTGATGCTTCAGATCACAAATTTGGCTCCAAAGTGCATTATCAGATCCTGATTCCTTTTTAAGTCTCTCCATTTCTTCTCTGTAGCTCTCCTTTTCTCTGCGAAGTTTATCCATCGAATTTTGCAGTTCAATTATCCTCTCCTCTTTTTCCTGGATAGTTTTTTTGGCTCTTTCTGACTCTGTGGAGCCTTTTTCTCGAACTGGAGGCGAGAAAGATCTCCTCTGACCTTAAAATTACAAAAAAAAAAAGAAATTAATGATTATTGTTACGAATTTTTTGAACAATTAATAGGAAATACCATTTTTTTTCTTCGTCAAGGCTCCCTGATTTTTATCATTTTTATCAGTTTTATCCTTTGTTACCCTAGAACAATTTCTACTGAGGATCTGGGTACTCTCATTGCTCATTTGCATCTTTAGGGACTCATTCACACAGGCCAATTGTGCTATTTCATGCTTTTGTGTTTCGTTAAGTCGGGATAGTCTGTCAATCTCTTTATTCAGTGCATTTTCTGGAATATTTAAGGTAAGTGCAGGAAAATAGTGTAGGGGAAGGTGGGGTAAAATGGGCACTCCAATTGAGGGGTTCGAGATAGAAATTTTCTGATGATTCCATTGAAAAGCTGAGGAAATTTCAGGCGAAAAACATGTGTCAAATTTTTTTTTTCAATTTTTGGAAAAGTTTACTTTTTTGACCAAGTTTTGAAGGGGTTTTCCTTTTGAAAATCGAAAAAATTCACTTGTTCGACGATATCTCCGGTTCTGTTGGTCGTAGCGACCTGGGGTTCATCTCAAATGAAAGATGAGCTCATTTCCCATGAATTTATGGGGTTTAAAAAAAAATAATATCAATTTTTCAAATATTTATAAGTCATTTTCTGAAAATCAGTTTTTTCCCTATAAATACTTGAAAAATTGATATTATTTTTTTTTAAACCCCATAAATTCATGGGAAATGAGCTCACCTTTCATTTGAGATCAACCCCAGGTCGTTACGATCAATAGAACCAGAGATATTCCCGAAAAACTGGAATTTTTCCAAAAATAGAAGACTTTTACCTTCAAATCTTGCACAAAAAATGAAATTTTTGAAAAATTCGAAAAAAAAACTTCTGACATATGATTTCCATGGGAAATTTCCTCATCATTCCAATGGAATCATCAGAAAAAATCTATCTCCAATATTTCCATCCATTTCGAGTAAATTTCATAGTATAAAATACCAAAATCAACTCGTGTCCGTTTTACCCCACCTTTCCCATGATAGAGTACCAAAGCCCCATGCAAGATGGACAGAAAAAGGAGCAAATATGATCCATTACCAAATTATTGGGTTCATTATCGTAGAATATTTTTACCTATCATCGTTAATTGATTAATTCTATCAGTCAATTGTTTTTTTTCATCGGTAGCACTGTCCAAAGCACGTTGAAGACTCTTTTTCTCGAGTTTGCAAGCTTCCAGATCAGCTCGCAGCTCCTGAGAAGCTCGTTTTTCCACCAATAGATCGTTTTCGAGATGATGAACTCGTCCCATCGTTGTTTCCAATTTTTCCTATCAAAAAAAGACAAAATTATTAATTAAATCGAATTTTATTTCGTCTTTCATATGAAAAAAAATGAAAAAAAAACAGTTCAATTCTAAAATTTGAGATTTTTCAAATTTTTTAAAAATTTCGTCAAATTTTTATGAAATTTTCATGAAATTTTTATAAAAATTTCATGAAAAAATCATTTTTTATTACCTGAAGTTGTGTAACACGATAATTATTCTCTTTAACAGTCGAATTACAGTCAGCCTCAACTGCAAGTGCAATATGATCAATGTCCCTCAGTTCCTTTTCTAATTCTTCATTTCTTTCTGCTAATTTCATGGCTTGGGACATTGCATCGTGCTGCTTCTCAAGTGCTTCACGTAACTGCTGCTCGAGATTTGATTTCACCTGTTGCAGAACTTTGATCTCATTTAATGCAGCATCAGGACAACGTGAATTTTTTTTGGTCGTGAAGGTACAGGGGATGCAGTTTGGTTCAGCACTGTGACAAGTACAATCTTTGCTAACTGCTAAATAAGGCCTTCCACCCTCGAGCATCTTCTTCAATCGATTTATCTCTTTTCCTTTCATCGCAAGCTGAAATAATCAATTGACAATTAGGGGAAAGTGGGGTAAAATGGATATTGAGATGAAACGGTTGGAGATGGATTTTTTTTGATGATTCCATTGAAAAGCTGAGGAAATTTTGGGTGGGAAACGAGCGCCAAAATTAATTTTTTTGAATTTTTTGAGAATTCGAATTTTTGGGGGCAACTTTTGAAGCCTTTTTATTTGAGGAAAATTCGGTTTTTTGAAAATATCTCTGCTTTTATTGGTTTTAGAGTGAAAATTCCGAATGGAGGTGAAAGATGGGATCATTTGCCATCAATTTATAAGGTTTTCAATTAAAAAATATGGATTTTAAAGGTTTTTAAGGGCAATTTTGTGAGAATCAGTTTTTGTTCTTTAATTACCTTAAAAATCCATATTTTTTGATTGAAAACCCCATAAATCGATGGCAAATGATCTCACCTTTCATCTCCATTTGGAATTTTTACGCTACAACCAATAGAATTCGAGATATTTTCAAAAAACAGAATTTTTCCAAAAATGGAAAGAAAAAACCTCTGAATCTTGATTTAAAAAAATTGAATTTTTAAAAAAATGGCAAAAAATTATTTTTAACACATGATTTCCACCTCAAATTTCCTCAGCTTTCCAATGAAATCATCAAAAAAAATCTATCTCCAATATTTTTATCAATTCCGAGTGTTTTTCATAATATAGAACATCAAAACTCGAAATTTTTCGTTTTCTCTCATCTTTTCCTATATTAATTTGAAAAAAAAAATAATAATCACGTCTTCCCCTGAATTTTTTAAGTCTCTTACTTGTTTTTAGTCTTTAATTTGAAATAAATTCCATGCAAAATGCAAAAAAAAGAGGCAATACCTGTGATTTCAAAGTATGAACATTGTCATACTGTAATTCAAGTTCTCCCTTTAATTTAATTACCTCGTGATTCAACGAGTTAATTTTTCTGTCTCCCATTGCCACAATATCCACTATTTCTCGTCTATTTTTCGTGATATTACCGATTGATCCCTTCAATAGATCCTCAGTGAGTATATCGCCATTAATCGTGGGTTTTCTCAGTGGAAAAACCGATCTTTTCTTGGCAATTAATCCAGAATTGCTAACAGTTGGTTTACAGCATTTTCCCAATAATTCCTGAATTCTCTTTGATTTATTCGATGACTCGGTCTCGAGATCTTTGATACGTTTCAAATTCCTCGATGATGCCAATTGCAAGTTACTGCATTCAGACTCAAGTGTGTTTAGCTTTTTTTTCAACTCTTTGGCTTGTTTTATGTGATTTTCTCGACACTCGAGCAATTCTCCATTGAGTTTATTGCATTCTGCTACTAATTTTACGTTGTCACACTTGTAAGGATCTGCTGAGAATTCCTGATGACCTGACGATATCTGGAAATAATTGAAAAAAGATATATTTTAGACATTTTGAAATAATTGAAAGAAAAAATCATATTTTATGTTGGTTTTGGTATTTTATACTATGAAATTTAGTGGAAATGGATGGAAATATTGGAGACAGATTTTTTCTGATGATTCCATTGGAAAGATGAGGAAATTTCCCATGAAAATCATATGTCGGAAGTTATTTTTTGGAATTTTTCAAAAATTTAATTTTTTGCGCAAGATTTGAAGGTGAAAGTCTTCTATTTTTGGAAAAATTCCAGTTTTTCGGGAATATCTCTGGTTCTATTGATCGTAGCGACCTGGGGTTGATCTCAAATGAAAGGTGAGCTCATTTCCCATGAATTTATGGGGTTTAAAAAAAAATAATATCAATTTTTCAAGTATTTATAGGGAAAAAACTGATTTTCAGAAAATGACTTATAAATATTTGAAAAATTGATATTATTTCTTTTTAAACCCCATAAATTCATGGGAAATGAGCTCACCTTTCATTTGAGATGAACCCCAGGTCGCTACGACCAACAGAACCGGAGATATCGTCGAAAAGGTAAATTTTTTCGATTTTCAAAAGGAAAACCCCTTCAAAACTTGGCCAAAAAAGTAAATTTTTCCAAAAATTGAAAAAAAAATTTTGACACATGTTTTCCGCCTAAAATTTCCTCAGCTTTTCAATGGAATCATCAGAAAATCTCTATCTCGAACCCCTCAATTGGAGTTCCCATTTTACCCCACCTTCCCCTATTCAAAAAATTCAAAAAATAAATAATAAAAAATAGTATTTTAAATAATTTTCAATAATTAATTATTTCTAATATTTTACCTCGATCTTGTCTTGTGCAATCGCCTTGAAATGTCGCAGACTTTCAGTTGTTTTTATCAAGTCACCTAACAACTTTTCAACCAGTGGAAGTGTATCAACTGACAGTGCCTGTCTATATCCCAAATTATCCAAACGTTTACGAATTATTCTGTAACTAGTTGCAAGGCTGTAAGAATCTTCATCAGCTCTGCCTTGTTCACACATTTTTATCAACAAATATTCCTTAATTTATTAATTATATTAATTATTATTATTAAATTATTCATAACCTGAGATTAAAAAACAATTTTTCTTTGAATCATTTTAACGAACATAGAATAAATTTTTTATTTAACATTTTTTTTAACTTTTAGGTGAAAAAGACGTTAAACATTTTATGCAAAACGTTAAAAATCCTTCTTTTAAATCAATTTGAAGAACAAACACTTGTTTTTGATGCTCCATATAAAACGTAAACAAACTTTGCAGCACTTGGGTGAGTTTTCAATTGAATTTTCAATTTTTCCCTCCATTTTTTTTGTCGCGCGCGCACCAATGAAAACACTTCCGCCTTAAAGTCAAATGCAGACATAACCTCAATTGATTTTTTGAAGAACAGAGAAAAGAGTGTGCACATTGTTTTTCAATAAAAATTAATTATTAAATTTTGATAATTTAATTTAATTATTTTTTTAATTAAATGTGTATTTTGTAATTCAAATTTCTTATTTTTGTGGCAGTTTTTTGCAGACACTCGAGGAATATGTTAATTTTTGTTATTTTCTCAATGAAAATTTTGAGAAATTGAAAAAAAAAGGATTTATTTGAGACTAGAGAAGAGAAAAGGAGAATTAACGATGGCACCAACTAGAAATACAGCAATTATCGAGAGATTATCCTCTGTTTTTACTGAAAATAATGATAAAAATGATTTATCACAAGTTTGTGGAAATATTGCTTCAGGTGAAAAAAAATAATATTCCCCATTTTAATAAAATTCCCACAAATTTCAAATTTTAAAAAAAATTTTTAAACAATTAAATTATCATTAAAAAAAACATTTAAAAAATTTGCACTTATAGTTTTTTAAATTTTCTACATTTGCCTATTTTTTATTTTTCAAAAATAAAAATAATAATAATAATAATATTATAATATTATGATAATAATAATGATAAATAATTTATTCGTTGAAAGATTAGAAAAAATCTAAAAATTGTCAAATGTTTGCTTTTTTTATTTCCATTATTTTGTTTTTTTTTTCATTATTCCCCTTAATTTATTGAAAAATTATTTTTCCTTCAATTTTTCCAATAAAATCAATTTTTTATCATTGAATTTCAATTTTTCAGACATTTAGAAACGTCAAATAAGCCTTTATGAATTTTTTTTAGAAATATTCGATATTTTTCAGAATTTCTGAAATTTTCATGAAACTTTTATTAATTTTCTATAAATATTTGATATTTTTCAGAATTTCTGAAATTTTCATGAAATTTTCATGAAATTTTCATGAAATTTTCATTAATTTTCTATGAATATTTGATATTTTTCAGAATTTCTGAAATTTTCATGAAACTTTTATAAATTTTCTATGAATATTTGATATTTTCCTGAATTTTTCTTTTTTTAATTATTCCCTTTAATTCATTAAAAAATTATTTTTCCTTCAATTTTTCCCCTAAAACAAATTTTTAATCATTAAATTTCAATTTTTCAGACATTCAAAAACGTCAAATAAGCCTCGCCCAAGTAGTCGAGCAACTTGGTGAATTTTTAACAAGTACAGACGTTTCTGTACGTGAAAATGGAGTTCGTTCCCTCTCCACAATAATTCAAGAGCTGCCCCGGGAATTTTTGAACGACCAAGAGCTCCAATTGCTCACATCTTTTTACTGTGATCGACTAAAGGACCACCACAGCGTAATTCCATCTGTAATCTTCGGAATTCTGGCAATCGTACAAATGACTAATTTGCCCAAAGATTCGCCTGCCAAGCTTCTCCACAGCCTCTTCCAACACGTCAGATGTCAATCAGAGCTCCAGGAAAACCGCAGAAACATTTACTTAATATTCCAAAATCTCCTAAAAACTCGAATCGATGATTTGAAAAAAATTGGACCCGATTTCGTTTATGGATTTATATCATCGATGGATGGCGAAAGTGATCCTCGCAATCTCATGCTTTTATTCACAATTTTACCCGAATTTTTAAACCAATTTCCACTTGGACATTTAACCGAAGAAATGTTCGAAGTAATCGCTTGTTATTTCCCAATCGACTTTACTTCCGGTGGAAAAGAGGGAAAAGGAATAACTCGAGAAGATTTATCCAGTGGCCTCGAAAAATGTTTATCAGCTTTACCCGAATTTGCAGAATTTTGTGTTCCATTATTGCTCGAAAAGTTCGATTCATCTCTAAAAATAGCGAAATTGGACGCATTGTCATTATTATCGTCTTCTTGTTCGATTTTTGGAATCGAGGGCTTCAGATATCATTTGGACGAGTTTTGGATGCTGATAAGACGCGAAACATTGCCAGGAAACGACCAGGAAGTTCGAATAATGGCTTTAAAAGCACTTTCGGACATTTCAAAGGTTTTGGCGGGAAATTTGGATGTTTTTGAAAGATTTGTCGAGAAGATTATCGTCGACACGAGAACGTCTTTCGCTGATGTTCAATTGAGTCTTTTTTGGCCTGCTGAAAGGGTCCTCGAGGCTGTTGCCAAAGGAGGAAAAGAGTCTTGTGCTCAAATCGCGAAAACTGTTGTACCACTTTGCCTTGGACAGTACTCAACAAAAACGAGCACTGCCGACAAAATAAGTCTAATGGAAACTTTAAATAATTTTGTAGAAATTGCGGAGAATCTTGGATTTAGAATTTCTGATATTCCTGAGTTGAGGTGGACAGACATTCCTCATTTGTATTTAAACGAGCTTCAAGAAGGCGAAACAGTCCTAAAATCAAAGGCACTTAATGGCTTAAAAATTCAAGTCTCATCTTTATCGGAAACTCATCGGAAAATCCTTTATAACAGACTCTGCACGGAGATAGATATAGGCAATCAGGAGTTGAAGGTTCCTTGTCACTCGACTTTTTTAGTTTATGCTAAAAATTATGCGGAGGAGATCGAGGAACTTTTGGAGGATCGTTTGAAGATCGATACTAGGATTTCGAAGGAAATTCTGCAGAATCGACTCGAAGCTCTTTCGTCAATCGCAAGAATTCCGGAATTAGCTCCTAAAATTCTGCCTTTATTGATCGATGTTGCAGTCACAGAATCCTCGGAAACCTCAATTGCTTCGTTATCATGTCTTCAAAATTTGTTATCAGACGACGAAGATAATTCGCATCTTCATAATTACTTGGAGAAGGATTGCAGAGCGATTGAGCGACTTTTGGAGTCAATTGAGGACAGAAATAACGAGAGAATCCAATTGGTTTCGAGTATTTGCTGCTTGATTGTCCGGAAATTGGGTCCAGAAGCTCAGAAAGTCGTCTTGGATCGACATTTTTCGACTTTGAGGACGAAAATTGAGGATGATATTGTTTTGATTGAAGGAATCTTGACTTCTTTGGTTCCAGGAAATGTTGAATTCATTCCGATTGACTTTCTTCATCAACTTTTTGGGGTTTCGATGAAAGGAAAGGATGAGGAATCGAAATTATCTGCTTGCAGGCTTATTTCGACGCTGGTTAATAAGATGAAGGATGATGAGATGCTGGGGAGGTACTTAAATGTGATTAGAGAGGCTGTAACACAAGATTTAGAGTCTGAAAATGATTACGAGAACAAAAAATCAGCTGTTTTACTGCACACGTGGCTGACAAAAGCTCTGGTAATGAGGGGAAATCGAATTTCCCAAGATTTTCTGGATTTTCAAGTAAATCTTCTGAAAAACGAGAAAATAGGAGAATTTGCTGGGGAAAAGTTCAAAGATCTTGTCGATAAAAATGAAAAGATTTTGACAATTGGGAATTTTTGTACTGTAAAAATTTTTTATAAACAGAGAATATTCGAGAATATTATTAGGCACAATGAGAACTTTGAAGACTTTGCGAGGCAAAATTATCTACTTGCTCTTAGTCACTTGGTTGAGGAAATATCTGTTGATTTATTGTTCGTGCATATTTCTAAGGTTTGAAATTTATTGAAGATTTTTTTAAATTTATTGGTAAATCAATTTATGTATTTTTAATTTTTATTGCAGATTGTTCCGCTATTGATTGAATCTCTGTCGATGGAAAATAGCCAATTACTACTGTCGACACTCAATACTTTGGGTCATTTGTTGGATACTAAACACGAAATTTTTACTGATCAAATTCAGAGCTTTATTACTAGATGTTTAAAATTGTCGACACATCCAAAAATGGTAAACATTTGATTTTTTTTTAAATGAGCTGGTAATTAATTATGTGATTAGTTAAATGATGATAAGATTAATATACAATTCTTAATTTTTTTTGTATCATTTTAAACAAATATCATTTGAGTTTTTATGCATATATTATGAAAAAATCGTTAAATGAATGAAAATATTGGAGATGGATTTTTTTTGATGATTCCATCGAAAAGCTGAGGAAATTTTGGTCGGAAAACATGTGCAAGAATTAATTTTTTCCAATTTTTTGAGAATTCGATTTTTTCTGGCATTTTTGAGGGGTGAAAGTCTTTCGATTTTTGAGAAAATTCAGTTTTTTGGGGATATCTCTGGTTCTATTGGTCGTAGCGACCTGGGACCGATTTTAAATGAAAGGTGAGATCATTTCCCATCGATTTATGGGGTTTTGGATTCAAAAATATCGATTTTTCACATAGTTATAGGACAAAAACTGATGATCATAATTTTTCACAAAAGTTTCCATAACTATCTTAAAAATCGATATTTTTAAATTCAAAACCCCATAAATCGATGGGAAATGATCTCACCTTCAATTTAAAATCGGCCCCAAGTCGCTACGACCAATAGAACCAGAGATATTCCCAAAAAACTGAATTTGCTCAAAAATCGAAAGACTTTCACCCCTCAAAAATCCCAGAAAAAATCGAATTCTCAAAAAATTGAAAAAAATGAATTCTAGCACATTTTTCTCGACTAAAATTTCCTCAGCTTTCCAATGGAATCATCAAAAAAATTCTATCTCCCACAGTTTCATTAAAATGTCCATTTTGCCCCATGTTCCCCTATAAAAAAAAAATATTAAAAAAATTTGCATTTGTAGTTTTCCAAATTTTCTACATTTGCAAATTTTCTATGTATTTTTTAATCATTTCATTCATTAAGAAAATAATAATCATAATAATTGTCAGATGTCTGCTATTTTCAGTAATCATCAAAATTAATTCGTTTTCTTTTGCAGCAAATAAGAATAGCAGCATTGAACTGCTTGCACAGTTACTCCAATTATCAAACAATGATAATAATGCCCTACAAGGAAGATGTACTTGACAAATTGTCTGAGACAATTGACGACAAAAAGAGACTCGTCAGAAACGTTGCAGTTAAAGCAAGAACCAAGTGGTATCTCGTTGGAGCTCCTGGAGGATCCGATTAGCATCCTCCTAACACTAATAAATAGTTTTCAATAAACAAATTCTGTAAAAATTAAGTATTGTGATAAAATGCACAAAGAACATTGTACAGTAAACAAGGGTTTAATTAAATAAAGAGCATTGATTTTACGTAATTCGATTAGTCTTCGCTTGGGAAGGTTGAAGCATAGTAATGCGGTTAGTAGGCGAGCAGGATGGGTGATGGTAAGAAGAAAATTTCGTTATTTCCAAAGAAAGTCCAAAAAAAAAATCAAAAAAATTTATGTTAAAATCGTAAAAAAAAGATGTTTGTAGAATTTTTTTTTTTTTTATAGAAAATTAATTGTAAAATTTATTTTTAAATTTTTTAATTTATTTTTGGAAGGTGTGGCAAAAACTGGAGCGTACAAGTACGACGATGGCACCAAGTACATCGGCGACTGGAATGGAAGAGGAATGAAGCATGGAGCTGGTTCTCTCCTGTTGCCTGATGGTACCAGGTACGATGGGGGCTTCCAGAATGGCTTGTGCGCGGGTTTAGGAGTCATAGTCTTCCCAGATGGTGCCAAGTGAGTTGATTTTGTCCTTAAAGACCTATTTCGATCAAGTATTGTGTCATTAAACACGTGGAAACTAATGGAAATCGTTTAATCCGATCTAGATACGAAGGAGAGTTCATGCAGGGCTGGTTTCATGGTCATGGCGTTTTTTGGAGAGCTGATGGCATGAAATTCGAGGGAGAATTTCGAGGTGGACGTATTTGGGGTCTTGGTAAGTTATATCGTTGCCTTAAAGTCAAAGAGGCGTAAGTGCTATCTTTATACACAGCACTTACGCCCTTTTGTTCCTAAGTCGATGATATGAAGCAAAATTTCAAAATCAAGAGGTTTTGCTATTGATTTTTAAGGAATATTTCGGAAACTATGCAAGATAGAGGAATTTTTTAAAATTATTAGAAATAACAGAAATCTGACAATTTCTCTTTCTTTTCCAAAAAATTCATAATTAGAAAAAATGAAAAATATGCATATGTAAAAAATTTTAAAGATTGCAAGTGCAATTTTCTTAAATCTTTTACTAACAATAATGAAATTGTTTTAAAAAGTTCAAAAAATTCGAAATATTGTCAGATTTACGCTAATTTCATTATCATTGTTATTATCATGTTTAAGGGCCTTTTTTGTAGCTCTTGAAATTCTCTACAAAAAAGGTTTCCACAAAAAATTTGCTATCCCGCTTAGTTTCCAAGATAAATTAATTAAAATTAATAATAAAAATTGTCTCGTAATTTTTTTCATCTTTTTATTATTCAATCATGTTTTTCTTTTTGGGATTTTCAACAGGATTAGTCACTTATGCTGATGGTTCTCATGGATTTCCGCGGAATGAAGGCTTCTTTCAGGATTGTCGTTTGGTTCGTCGTCGTAGGTGTCCAGATATCATTCAAAAAGCCCAAAAGATCTCCATGATGGCTCGAGCACAAAGCTCTTAATTATGATCTTGACGCCTGAAGAAGAAAAACTGTAAAAAAAAAACTAATTAATAAAGATTCTCAAAAATTAATTGTTTTTTCATTATTCTCCTTAATAATTAAGTATTCAGCCCTTCATTATGCTATATTGTGCTATTTTAATCCATATTCCATTTGAAATTGTGCCCATTTTGCCCCGTCTCCCTATTACTATCGAAATACTGCTGATTACTCTTTATTCATACCGTGGATTTGGGCATTGAAATTCTCGAATTGTATCAGGAGAACATAACAAATTAAGAGTTAGTTAAATACCTCTTTTTAAATCATGTGCTCCTAATACTTTCTGTGATTTTCTGTCCCGAAAATACCCTTTATTCCATACCGTAGATTTGGGCATTGAAATTCTTCGTATTGTATCAGGAGAATATGAGAAAAAAAAGTAGATGGCACTGCAGTAAATTGACCTCTTTTATTATTATGTTCTCCTGATACTTTGTACAATTTTCTGTCCCGAAAATACCCTTTATTCATACGTGAACTTGAGCATTGGATATCGAAAACTTCGAAATGTATCAGGAGAACATGAAAGAATAATTAGTAATAAAAAATAAACCTGCTACCTCTTTAGTTATTATGTTTTCCTAATACTTTCTACGATTTTCTGTCTCCAAAATACCCTTTAATCATACGAAGGCTTGGGCATCTACATATTCTCTTCAACATTATATCATTATGAAGTCATAATATATAATACTCATGAAATAAAAAATAATGTTCCCCAAAAGTTTATTCAAACGCTTTAACAAGGGTTCGAGGGTCACACGACCAATAGATGGACACTTACCAAAAGATGGACGGTTTCTATTATCGAGGATTTTCATAAATAAATGAATGATTCTTATACTTTTCACGTAAATTCCTAATGATTACATTCATATAGATTGATAAAATATTTATTACATACCGTTGATCGGAATTTGAAATCATACCACTGCAAATATGCACATTGTCCATCCATTGGGGGTTTAAGTTATTTTTCAATTTTTCCTTGATTTTCTTCAATTATTTCTACATTATTCAAGTTTAATTGATTTCTAGTCGATTCACTGTATATTTTTCTGTACATCATTATTTTCTGCAACTTTTTTAAGTGATTTGTCTATTTCATATGAATTAATAAAGTCTAATATTTTTTTAACCGTCCATCTATTGGTCATGTTACCTTATTTCTAAACAGTTAATACACGTCTGTATTGTACGCATCAATAAAAAAAAAAAAAGGATAGGAAAAATAAAGCAATTTTCTAAAGTAATTATCAATTAAATAAAAAAAAAAAAAAATTATCAATTATTACTCATAATTTGTTCTGACTTCTATTTTTAATCTATTTATGAAATACATGCACAACTAACTTACCAATGACCGAAACATCGGTGGCCACCCGTTGATCTTACTTATTGCAAATAGAAATAGTTAAACTAAACATACACAAAAGTACATTTCTATTGTTGTTAAGCTAAGAACCAATTTTGTTCCAGAAGAAAAAATAAAAATAATTATCATTTTCTGAGATGATTTTGAAAAAATAATGTTGACGATCGAAATTAATCGAGGTCCTATGATTCCAAAACTAATTGAGCTTTTCAGGTGTTGTAATTAATAATTCGTGATCAAAGGCTTCTAATCTTGGAAGATTTATAGTGACTGAGATCAAAACCTTAGATTCTCGCCTTTTAGTCATTATCTCTACGGCAGTAGAGGGGGGAGACATTAGTGTGAATCGAAATGCACATTTTGCACAATCGAAAGTTGAAAACATCAAAATTATCCACAAAGTTGTTCTGATACTTTTCTTACGTATTTGCAAAATTAACCGAGATATTAACAGTTGAAAATTTTTCTATACAACTCAGGTGAAAATCCGGAAGCCTTCAAAAAATCGTATAAATATGAAAAATGCATATTTTTTCACTTTTTTTTTTGAACATATCTACAGAAT
Organism: Aleiodes leptofemur; assembly: GCA_963942555.1. NCBI lineage: Eukaryota > Metazoa > Arthropoda > Insecta > Hymenoptera > Braconidae > Aleiodes > Aleiodes leptofemur. The sequence goes on along the minus strand of OZ012623.1, from coordinate 13,095,346 downwards.
ACGGTGAATAATTTCTGAAAGACCGATTTTTCTTCGTATACTCATCCAAAAGTTATGAATGAATTAATTGTTTAAACTTATTATTTTACTATTCAAATTGTATCTTAATTTTTTTTTCAATATTTACATTCCCTGCATAACTCAAGGAATGCAAATAAAAAAAATATAATTTGAATAGTAAAATAATAAGTTTAAACAATCAGTTATTAATAACTTTCTAATGAGTCTACGAAAAAAAATTGGTCTTTCAGAAATTTTTCGCCGTATTTTGTAGATATTTCTAGAAAAAAAATGTTAAAAAATGTAAATTTTTCATTTTTATACGATTTTTGTTGAAGATTTTGGGATTTTCCCCGATATTTTCAATTTTTGTTTGAAACTTTTTTTTCGTATTCTTTGCCATTTCCGAGATATTGGCAAAAAATGTCATTTTTGGGGTGGTTTTGATTTTTTTCTACCCCTTCGCCACCTTTTTGGGATTTTTCAATTAGAGATAATAAAAATATTGATCAAAACCAATTTATTTTTTTAAAAATCAAGCTGGTAGGCGAGTAAAGAATTCAAACGCTTCTTTATTGGACTAGTCAACTAGTATTAAATATAAGAAAATAATATTAATTATTTTTTTGAAAATTATTTTTTAAATTTCATAGAATGATGACAACTCTCTCCGGTGATTCACCGGATGTGCTATCGTATGATTATGTGAGACAGCCTCTAGAATCGTGTGTGTTAGACAGAGAAATAGATCAAAACCTTTTTTTTTCCTTTTTCCGATTGTTGAAAATTGGTAGATTGAAATTTCCTCAAATTTTATCTATACATACCATCAATACCGAAAATACCGTTTATTCATACCGTGGATTTGGGCATTGAAATTCTTGAATTGTATCAGGAGAACATGCGCGCTTTAAATTGAATGAAGACCTCTTATTGGCTCCTGTTCTCCCAATACAATCAGCGATTTTCTAGCCCGAAATATGGCCGCCCGGCGCGCTTACTTCACGCCAAATATGATTGGTCACTGAAAAAGCATTTAATAAGTCTTTAATTTTCAAAAAAATAAAGTTTTATTGACGAATAATTATTAATTAATGTTATAAAAAATTTTAAAATTATTAATATATTTTTTTTTTATTTTTAAAATCATTTTTGACTCAAAAAATTACATTTTTCAGTTATTTTTTTTACTTTGAAGTTTTGCGCCAACGAAAATTTGAAATTAAAAACAAAATGGCGAATGTTGTGTGTTTTGGAGTAAACAGTGATTCTTGAAGATATAGAATTATTTTTTAAGTATTTTGAAATAATTTTTGACGATTTTTGAGAATTTCTGGGGATTTATTATTGACTGGTTAATTGATTTAATAATAAGTTAATAAAAATAGCGATTAATTGACAATTTTCGGTGAGTTTTTGGTGTTTTTGAGGTTATGTTTGTTGCTTATTATATGAATTTAATGAAAAATTGGTTTTATTAATTGGATTAATTGTTTTAATTAATTTTTTATAGACAATGGAGGCACGAACAGAATTTAAGATTAAAAATCCACCGACAGATGCAATTTCTGCGGTTGAATTTGGTCCAAACTCTACACAATTTCTTCTAGTTTCTTCCTGGGACTCAACCGTTAGATTATATGATATTCATGGTAATACAATGAGACTGAAGTACAATCACGAGTTACCTGTACTCGATGTAGCTTTTCAGGTAAAAAGAAAATTCAAAAAACTGAATTTTTGAGAAAAAAAAATTCTACATTTATCAGTTTTTAACCAAAATAAAAAAAATTCATTTGTTTTTTGAGAATATCTTGGAAACTAAGCGAGATAGAGCGATTTTGCCCGAATCTTTTCTTGAAGCCCTTGAATTTCTGGATAAAAAAGGATTCGGATAAAATCACTCTATCTCGCTTAGTTTCCGAGATATTAAAAATAAACAAATGACAAAAAATCAATTAATTGCCAAAATTTCAAAAATAATGATTTTTACGTTCACTTTTTTAACAATATCTCGGAAACTAAGCGAAATAAAGCGATTTTGCCTCAATTCTCTTTTGTAGCTCTTGAAATTCTCTACAAATAAAGATTCTAGCAAAATCTCTCTATCTCGCTTAGTTTCCGAGATATTTTTATCTTTCAAATGACAAAAAATCAATAAAATTGCCAATATCTTAAAAATAATTATTATACGTCCAGTTTTTTAACAATATCTCAGAAACTAAGCGAGATAGAGCGACTTTGCCTCAATCCTATTTTGTAGCTCTCAAAATTCTCTACAAAACCTCTCAGGGGCAAAAAGGGCGTATCTCCATTATTCTCCGAGATATCTTTAAAAAACTGGTGACAAAATGAAAAAATGAAATAAATTTGTCTAAAAACATGAAATCATAAAAAATAATTGTGTAATTAATTTTTTTATGACTATTAGGACGCAGTACATGCATACAGTGGTGGCCTAGACAATACTCTGAAGATGTACGATATAAATGCAAATACACAGACGATCATGGGAACTCATGAGAATGCAATTAGAAAGATTGAGTACTGCTCAACTGTTAATGCAATTTTAACTGGTGGATGGGATGCAGCAGTTAAATTATGGGATCCACGAACACCAACTTGTGTTGGTAGTTACATGCAGCCTGATACAGTGCTTGCATTATCAGTTTGTGGTGATAAATTCGTTGTTGGTACAGCAAAGAGGAAAGTTTGCATTTGGGACTTGAGAAATATGTCGGGAATGTTCCAGAGGCGAGAAAGTAGTCTGAAATATCAAACAAGATGTATAAAAGGCTTTCCAAATGAACAGGTAATTAATTATAACGTTTTTTTGTCTGTACAGTCAAAAAAAAGGTAAATTTTTGTATAAAATCGTTAATAATTTGAAATTTTCAGACAAATCGACTTTATTCCATCAGTTTTCTAGAAATATCTCGGAGAATAAGCGAGATAGAGCGATTTTGCTTCAATTCTTTTTTGAAGCTCTTGAAATTCTCTACAAAAAAGAATTGAGTTGAAATCGCTCTATCTCGCTTAGTTTCCGAGATATTTCCAAAAAATCAATGACAAAATAAAATTAATTCATCTAAAAATTCCATTTTCACAAAATAATGTGATTAATATTTTTTTAAATTGTTAATTAATTTTTTTATTAACTTTTCAGGGATATGTACTAAGTAGTATTGAAGGAAGAGTAGCAGTAGAGTATCTCGATACAACACCAGAAGCACAGAAGAAAAAATATGCCTTCAAGTGCCACAGAATAAAAGAAAATAATATTGAACATATTTATCCAGTTAATGCAATTAGTTTTCACTCAACATACAATACATTTGCTACTGGTGGCTCTGATGGTTACGTTAATATTTGGGATGGGTTTAATAAAAAAAGATTGTGCCAATTTCACAGATACAATGCTGGAGTTGCTGCACTTAGTTTCAGTCACGATGGCTCAGTTCTAGCAATTGGTGTATCGTTTTTAGATCCTAATGAACCATCAGCACACAATCACGATGAAAAAGAAATTTACATTAGATATGTTAATGATCAAGAGACGAAACCCAAATAAAATTAAAATTGAAATTTATATAATTTGGGAAAAAATTCAGTAAAATTGATTGAGGGGAGTTCGAGGTGGAATGGGTTTGAATTTTTTTTGGGATGAAGGGCTTTATGGAAAAATCTGAAAAAATTTGAGAAAATGCTCCAGCATGTTTATATTGTTACCTAATTTTTTCAAATTTTTTTAAAAAGCCCTTCATACTGAAAAAAATATTTTTCAATTCATTTTACTTTAAACTCGCCTATTTCTTAATTCTTGAAATTAAAATTGTAAAAATAACAAATTTGGGATGATTATTTATGGAGAAACTGAATCAATTGTGGATGAATAAAAGATTGTTTCTTAAAAAATAGATATTTTCATTTATTCCATTCCATTTTTTTTGTTAACAACTCCCTTGTGCATAAAATATAATTCTCAGTTTCTTTTTTTTTTCATTATATGAAGAAAATAATTGATGAATTGTGTCCATTTTTATTTGCAGTAGATAAATAGATATTGATTTGACAAAAAAATATTTCATGTGATTAATGTAAAAATCTTCCATTTTTCTCAAAAAAATTTGGCAAATAAAAATGTCACAAAAGCGATTGACACAAAAATTTGCACTGAAGAGAGTAAAAAATATACCTGAATTTTATTTTACTAAAATAAATTCATAAAAAGAGATTGTAATTAATTATTGTCTAATTTTCATTAATGTTTAATGTTTTCCCTTTTTTTTCTGTGCAAACAAAAAATTTTGCGAGGCCTTTATCTCCACAAGAAATTGAAAAAAAAGAAGAAAAAAAAAATTCAAGCCAAAGACAAAGAAAATAATATTCACATTATAATTCTAAAGTCACATGACGAATAATAAAACGTTTACGTACAATAAATTGTACAATTCTTTCGATATACAGAAAGAAAAATATATAATTGCTCTAAATCTCCCGAAACAGCCTCGAATTTCTAATTCAATTATACTTTCATTCTTTTCATTTCGTTCTGTGTTTTCCCCATTTCTCTTTTTATTATTTACAAATTAAACTGTTGATGCCCATGATTTTTTTCGAGATAATGGATATCAATTAAGCGGAAAGATAAAGTCTCAGATAATCTCTAATCGCGTCGTGTGTTGCAAAGGAAATGCCAACACAAACTGGTCCTTTTACCCAATTCATGCTTAGACCTTTGTAGAAAGCCATTATTCCTTCTTCCCTGAAAAAAAAAGAAGTGCACATTGAGTAATGAAAAAAAATTAAATGAAACTCGAAATAATTTCCATTTTTTTGCGTTTTAATAGGGGAAGGTGGGGTAAAATGGGCATTTCAATTGAGGGGTTCGAGATAGAAATTTTCTGATGATTCCATTGAAAAGTTGAGGAAATTTTAGGCGGAAAACACGTGTCAAAATTTTTTTTTTTCAATTTTTGGAAAAATTTACTTTTTTGGCCAAGTTTTGAAGGGGTTTTCCTTTTGAAAATCGAAAAAATTAACTTTTTCGACGATATCTCCGGTTCTGTTGGTCGTAGCGACTTGGGGTTCATCTCAAATGAAAGGTGAGCTCATTTCCCATGAATTTATGGGGTTTAAAAAAAATAATATCAATTTTTCAAATATTTATAAGTCATTTTCTGAAAATCAGTTTTTGCCCTATAAATACTTGGAAAATTGATATTATTTTTTTTTAAACCCCATAAATTCATGGGAAATGAGCTCACCTTTCATTTGAGATCAACCCCAGGTCGCTACGATCAATAGAACCAGAGATATTTCCGAAAAACTGGAATTTTTCCAAAAATAGAAGACTTTCACCTTCAAATCTCGCGCGAAAAATGAAATTTTTGAAAAATTTCCAAAAATAACTTCTGACATATGATTTTTATGCGAAATTTTCTCAGCTTTTCAATGGAATCATCAGAAAAAACCTGTCTCCAATATTTCCATCCATTTCTATATAATTATTAAAAAATGTTTTAAAAAATTCAACGATTTCAAAGGAATTTATTTGAATAATACTCACTGATAAATTTTAACAGCAGTAGAAATACTAGTATGATAAAAAGCTCCCTTGACAGCTGATGTCTGCATTCGCCTTCTTATAATATCCAATGGATAACTAGCAGTCTGTCCAACAGCTCCAGCAGCTGCACCACTGAACAATGATGCTGCAGTTGACAAACCAGGAATCCCCTCTTTCTCCACTGTTTCACATCAATTACGATGATGGATCATTTTTAACACCACACCGTCTCATTTTTCATTTTTCATCCTATTCCTCGCAACAACCGCAATAATCAAGAGCCAAAAAATGTAAGGATACTCTCTATCTCTTTTTACTACTCAATTAAATAGGCAAAATAATTGAATTTAAATTTAATTTTATCATGAATTGATTTCATGGAAATGAATTAACAATAAATTTATTTAATAACATTTTTTTGAGCTAAAAATAAACTTATTATTAAAAAATTTCGTAATATTTATCAAAATTAATGATAAAAGTTCAATTAACGTTTTTTTTTCTATTTTTTTCCTGCTAAATTATTCGTCAATTCTCATAAAATTCCTAAATTTTCGAAAGAACGAAAGAGAAAATGTCCTTTTTTATCCATTCGTTTTAAACAAAATCGCGTATTTCAATTTTTAAAAAACCCTCAATTAATTAAAAATAGATGAAACAAGGAGTTTACCTCTCAGGTAATTCGTCAACGTATCATACGTGAAAAAGCTGCATCCAGCATACGGTATAACTCCCAGGATTGTCGCAAAAAATCCTCTGTAAAATGCCATCAAGCCCTCGGTTCTATAAATTTGTATGAAGACTTGGCGAAGTGTGGAGTATTCTGCTTTTTGAGTTACTGCCATTCTCGCTCTCGCCAGATCCAGAGGATAGGTCAGACTCTGGGATGTTACACCTGCCAATGATCCAGCTACGAGTCGAAGAATCGGTCGACTGATGGAAAAAAAAAAGAAATTATTTTGAAGTAATAAAAAAAAAATGATAAGTTTGATAAAATCTTTTTTCAATTTTTTCAAAAATAATTTGTGGGGGAAAGTGGGGTAAAATGGGCATTTCAATCAAAACGGTTCGATATAGAGATTTTTTGATGATTCCATTGAAAAGCTGGGGAAATTTTAGGTGGAAAACACGTATGAAAATTTATTTTTGGGAATTTTTTGAATATTCGACTTTTTTGATTGAAATCTGAAGGGATTGAGCTTTTTGAAATCGAAAAAATTCACGTTTTTGAGGATATCTCCAGTTTTATTGGTCCTAGCAACCTGGGGTTGATTTTAAATGAAAGATGAGCTCATTTGCTATTGATTTATGTAGTTTTTAATTTTTTTAAATCAATTTTTCAATTATTTATAGCCCATTTTCTGGAAATCAGTTTTTGCTTCATTTTTATTCGAAAAATTGATAATTTTTTTTTTTCTAACTATATAAATCGGTGGGAAATGAGCTCATCTTTCATTTGAGACCAACCCCAGGTCGCTACGACCAATAGAACCGGAGATATCTCCAAAAATGTGGAATTTTTCAAAAAACGAAAGATTTTTGCCTTCAAAACTTGACGAAAAAATCGAACTTTCGAAAAAATCCCCCAAAAAAATTTTTGCATATGATTTTCATTGGAAATTTCCTCAGCTTTTCAATGGAATCATCAGAAAAGATCTATCTCCAATATTTCCATTGATCTCGAGTGATTTTTAAAGTATAAAACCTCAAAACTAAAATATGCCCGTTTTACATCTTTTTTCTCTTCAGCCACATTTTTCTCTAATTGACTAAAACTCACTTGTCTTGTCCATTAACGTGAAGTATCCTCTTCCACTGATCGTGTGCGGCAAATTGTATTGCTGAATAAGGCACGATCCTCACCATAGTGGCACTATTACCACGCCAAAGACTCATTAATCCATCTTTCTTATACGATTGAACTAAAAAATCAATCGCTGCTTTGTGTGAATACAGTGCTTTCGATATTTGAAAATTAATTTTAGTACGATCGAGTGGTGCTATCACTGTTTTTCCCAATGCACCAGCTATAGCACCAGCAATTAAACTCGTGTAGACTCTCTGTACATTGGAAATTCCTTTTTTATCCTGAAACAAAGTCATAAAAATCATTAATTTGAAATAGGCCTAATTAATTAATTTGCCTATTAATTAATAGGCCTATTTGCCTATTAATTGATAGGCTTATTAATTTGCCTATTAATAGGCCTATTAATTTTCTCATTAATTAATAGGCCTATTAATTTGCCTATTAATTAATAGGCCTATTAATTTGCCTATTAATTAATAGGCCTATTAATTTTCCTGTTAATTAATAGGCCTAATAATTAGTAGGCCTATTAATTTTCTTATTAATTAATAGGCCTATTAATTTACCTATTAATTAATAGGCTTATTAATTCGCCTATTAATAGGCCTATTAATTAATAGGTCTCTTAATTTGCCTATTAATTAATAGGCCTATTAATTTTCCTGTTAATTAATAGGCCTCATAATTAGTAGGCCTATTAATTTTTCTATTAATTAATAGGCCTATTAATTTGTCTAATTAATTTTATGGCAAAATTCATTACCTTTATCTCTGAATTTTTTTCTTGCGATGAATTTCCTTTGACATTTCCAGACATAACTGATGCCTGAATTCTCTCGAGGACTGCTGTACCTTCTACAGGTCCTGCTGCAATTTGTCCGCTCATAGCGTTGATAAAAACACAATTCGAGCCTTTTCTTCCTCGGCAACTCCTATTTATCCTTTACCCTTCCTTGTACAATCATATTCTGGAATTTAAAAAATTTATGGTCATTTAGGGCTTTGAAAAGAGGAGAAGGGGTTCAATACATGTAGTAACGAACTTTGATTATTTATTGAACCAATATTTCCACAGATCAGTGGCAAACTTTGGACCTAAATTGTGCAAATCATTGATACAATCATTCGAGGCCAGTATTACGAACATTCATTGATTGTTTGAGAACATTAATAATTATTTATCTTTTGAAGCTGTAATTATTTAAGAAACTAGCTTATCAATAGTCTATTAGACCTAATATAATTAATAGTAAAAATAGCAGACTTTTGACAATTTCTTGATTTTCTTTTCTTTTAACAGATAAATTACAAAAAAATAGCAAATGTAGAAAATTTAAAAATCTATAAATGCGATATTTTCAAATATTTTTTTTGCAATAATTTTTTTTTTTTTTTAAATGCACAAGATTTCCAAATATCTGCTAATTCATTTATTTATTTATCTATTCATTTATTAAATTTATTTACTAAACAATTATTTATTGAAAATTCATTAAAAAGCCGAAAATCTATTAAAAAAATAAATAAATAATAATAATTATTATTATTTATTTTTATTACACATTTGAAAAATTTATAAGAAATTTCTTTTCTAATTTTTGTGGAAATTACGAAATATTCCATAAAAATCCATTTCGAGGTCGAATTTTAAGCTGATTACTTTATGAATCATTTATTTATTAATCAAGGCTTCTCAAAAAAATTAAGAATTATAAAAAAATAGAATGTCAATAATAAAGCATTTGAGAACGTAAATATGAGATTTGTGTTGTGTTGACTATTCCGATTTATGCTCAAGGAAGAGAATCAGGTTTTTGAAACAGGTTTTTAGTATTCAGAGAGAGATGTGAATCCGTAAGCTATTCTAAATATAGATTGCACATTATACGAGATACCTATGACTGTGTCTTGTTTACTTTTCTCTTCGAAAAAAAATTATAAATTATGGAACAATACTCATTATCAATATTTTTTTTTCGATTTCTCGATAAAAGACAATGGAGTAAAATGGTGATTCCAATGAAATGGTTGGAGATGGATTTTTTTTGATGATTCCATCGAAAAGCTGAGGAAATTTTAGCTGGAAAACATGTGTCGGAATTAATTTTTTAGAATTTTTCGAAAATTCGATTTTTTTTTTGAGAAAATTTGGGGATGAAATCCTTTCGATTTTCGAAAAATTTCATATTTTTGGGGATATCTCTGGTTCTATTGGTCGTAGCGACTTGCGGTTGTTCTCAAATGAAAGATGAGCTCATTTTGCATTAATTTATGTAGTTTTGAAAGAAAAAATATCAATTCTTGAGAGATTTAGGGGGCATTTTGTATAAAAAAATCAGTTTTTCAAGTCAATCAAGCCTTCAAGTCTTTCAGAAATTGATTTTTTTCTTTAAAAATGACATAAATTAATGGCAAATCATCTCATCTTTCATTTAAGATCGGTCCCAAGTCTCTACGACCAATAAAACCGAAGATATCCACGAAAAAGTGAAATTTTTCGATACCAAAAGGGTTTGACCCCCATTTCTCGCTCTAAAAAGTGAAATTCTTCCAAAAAAAAACGAAAAATAAATTTTTTCAGATGATTTTCTTTAAAAATTTCCTCACCTTTTCAATGAAATCATTTAAAATATTCTATCTCAAATATTTCTACTCATTTTAAAACAATTCTTACGACATAGAAACGTAAATTCAGTTTACCATTTCATTGATAAATTTTACTTTTTACATAAAAAATGAATTTCGAATTCAAATTAACTTATCTACTTCCACTTGACATTGAATAATTCATTAATTACAAATTCATGATGATAACATAAATAACATTAGCAATTTAAATGATTTATTAATTATTAAATCTTGACCTTCAGAATTATTTAAAAAATAAAAAATCATTGAAAAAAAAAAAAATCTAAAAATCTAATAAAAAAGAAATCATTGAAAACAAATAAAAATTGGAGTTTATCGATGAAAAAATTGATTTTACGTGATGGAAATGATTGTAATGGGTAATTGTTGGGTGAATGACCCTTTCCCTCGTCTATTTTTAGATAAAATAAAGGCGTATGAAGAATATTGAGAACGGAAATGTCCAATATTCAAAAAAAAAATGATAAAATTAGCAGAAATCTGACAATTTTCTGGATTTTTTTTAACAAATAAATTATTACAAAAAAAAATATTTAAAAAAATTGCATTTATAGTTTTTTTAATTTTTTACAAGTACATATTTTTTATTTTTAAAAAATTAATGTATTTGTTAAGAAAAAAAATTGAAAATTGTCAGATATATGCTAATTTCAATAAAAATCATTAAATATTCAATAAATAATAAAAATAAATGATAAATAATAAAAATAATCCAATAAATATCAAGAAATCATTAAATATTCAATAAATAATAAAAATAAATCATAAATAATAAAAATAATTCAATAAATAACATTAAAAAAAAGAGCTGAATCTTGAAAAAAACATATATATCTCTGTATTGTGACCTTGTCCTTATCCACATATTTTCAACATATTTGTACTACATTTTCCATCGTTTATCGCGATAATTTACGTGCAGTTAATTTACGATGGAAATAAACACCCACACGTGTTGTTTTCAAAAGAATTTTCTCAGCTTTACGCTTGTTCTTCAAGCTGACTGTATAAAAATAGAAAAATGAATTAATAAATCAGCAAAGTTTCTTTGTTTCTATCTTTAGTCAAATTGAATTTTTTTTATAAACTCGAGAGAGGAAAACTCGAAGAGCATTTCCGCAGGATGTTTCGTCAATTATCTATTGTTCCAGTAAATTTAATGAAATTATACAATTAAAAATTAATTATTAATATAATTGCCTTAGAAACAAAGGGGCGTAAGTGATATAATTATTAAGTGCACTTACGCCCCTTTGTTTCTAAGGCAACGATATTTAAAAAAAATTATTTCAATTATTTAAAAAAAAAATTTTTTAACAATTTTTTTGAAAATAGTTCGAACTATTTTTTAAAAAATTGTTTAAACTATTCTTTAAAAAATTGTTGAAACTATTTTTGAAAAAAATTGTTTCTTTTTTTTTTTTAATTTGAATAAAAAAAATATTGAGAAAATTTTTTGATTTTTTGATGAAAATCTTTTCGATTTGAGTTTTTATAAAATTTTTCGAGATAAGAGACTTTTTTTATCTCATCAGAAAAACTCGAATATACAGGCAATGCGTAAATTGCCAATTATTCAATCAGCCATCAACATAATGGAGTCTACAGAATCTTTCGATTAAACACATCGGTTACTTATCATCTTACATAACGCATCTTGACCCTGAAAAAATTAAAGAAAATCGTGCAAAAGTATAATTTCCAACAAAAAAAAAATCCACTTATTTTTCATTTACTTAACACAATCTTATCTTATCAATTATCAATTAATTGTCATACTCTATTTTTGCTGATTTCCTCTATTAAAAATACATTAATTATCAGAAATTGTCACGAGACAATAAACGTAACTTCTGGCAAACTTGCAGATGGCATTTGATTACCTAAAATTAACTGCACATTTCAGTTATCCAAAATTAATTATTAATTAGTCAATGAAAAATTGGAGGAAACAGGATTTTTTCTGTAAAAAAAATATAAAAAAAATTAGAACGTAAACAAAGGAAAATACTAAAATTTACATGTGCTCCAAAAAAAAAAAAAAAATTAAAGTAATTTTAATATTAAAGTAGAAAGAAATTCAATTAAATTCAATTTTCAAGAAAATTTTGAATTTAAAAATTTAAATTAAAATGTTTAAATTTTAATTTTAATTTTTAATTCAATTTAAAATATTTAAATGTTTAATTTTGATTTTTAATTTAATTTGAAATCTTTAAATTTTAATTTTTAATTTAATTTAAAATCTTTAAATTTCAATTTTAATTTTAAAATTTTTTATTTTGTAATTTTGATTTAATTTTTTATTTAATATAAAGATATTTAAAAATTAAAGGAAATAAATTTTCGATGAAATTCGACAGTCAAAATAGTTTAAAGTCCATTGCCAAAATTTTGGATCAACTCCAAATGAAAAAAATCCTTACCTTTGTTACGATTTTTGAAATCAAGATTTTTTCAGAGTCACTGCCTGTCTTTTTTTTTATTTATCCTTTCCAAAGACGAGGATACCTCATTTTTTCAGTTAAACACTTTTTTATCTCCACTTTTTCTGTTCACTAGAGGCGAAGAAAACTGTGTTTGATATGCTTTTTTTATGGCAATAAACTACGTCACCAGCTGATACTAGGGGAATGTGTGTGTGTGTGAGTGATTGGGAGAATTTTTTTAGCTATATATATATACATATATATACAGAGCTTGCGCGCACTCACGACGAGTGTCCAAACACGACTGAACACAAACGCTTCGTGTTTGTGAATTTGTAGGCTGATTCTTGGATTCTCGGTGTTGACGTAAGTGTTTGTTGATTTTGTAATTTTATTTATCATTTTTAATTTAGAAAAATATTCTGTGTATTTAAATTAATTATTTTGGAATTTTTTGGGATTTTTTAATGATTTTTAGGGATTTTTTAAGGATTTTTATTTAAATAATTCATTATTTTCGGAGGCATTTGTTGTTTTTCGTGGTTAGATGTGTCAGAGTTGCGGAGGGGGGAGAGGTGAGGTTAGTATGAGTTGCGCGGGCTTTTCAAAGTGATCAAAGTGTTAATTTTTCAATTTTGTGCTATTTAAAAGGTATTAAATCGATTAAATTGATTAAATTTCCATTTATAATTTTTTTTTATCCTTGAAAATAAATATTTTATCCATAAATTGGATTTTTCCATTATTTTTCATTATTAATTAATTTTTAACGGTTCTTGCAGGTAGAAATGAGAGTGGGGATGACTTCAGGTTGAGATAGGTTGACACGTACGAAAGGATTCTTTATTCCAGCCAATTCTTAGTGTTTTGGAGCAGCAAAAAAATGGTAATAATAAATATAAAATTTGATTCTAAATATTTTTGAATAAAAGAGCAATAATAAAAGACAAGAACTGTAATCCTTATTAATTTTTCAATTTATTCAACAGGCGAGGTACTTCAGAGAACAAGACATTGATGGTAAGTTCCAGCGATAACGAAAAAACTTGGGTGTAACTGTTAACTGTTTTTTTTTCATTAATTGATAACGTTTAGTCATAATGCTGAAAACAGCAGATTTTTAACACAATTTATATATTTTTTTTAATAAATAAATTTAAAAAAATATGCACATGTAGGAAATTTGAAAAAAAAGAGGGAATTTTTTTTATTGTTGTTTTTTTTGAATATTTGTTTGTTTAAAAAAATCCAGGAAATTGTCAGATATTTAATGATTTTATTATCATTGTTTAATCTTCTTTTCTAGAATTTCGTGAATGCTTCTATTTATTTGCCAGAAGTGGACAAATCAAAACACTTGATGAATTAACGATTATAATGAGATCCTTGGGATTGAGTCCAACTATTGCTGAATTAAATAAATATCTAAAGGACAAAGGTAAATTATTGGAAAAAAAGTATTTTAGTTTATTATAAAATTTTCAGACAAATCAATTTTATTTCATCAATTTTTTAAAAATATTTTGGAAACTAAACGAGATAAAGTGATTTTACTATTAAAAGAGGGTTTTTTATTTTTAGCTCTCAAAATTCTCTCAAAATTCTTTAGAAAACAACAGATCCGAGTAAAAACGCTTTATCTCGCTTAGATTCCAAGATATTTAGTAAAAAAAGTGGTTTACTGAAATTATTCATTTTTTCTTTATTTATTTCAAATGATTTTATTTATTTCTGTTTTTTTTTCTTTTTTTAAATAATTTTTAGGTGGAAAAATGTCATTTGCTGATTTTCTAGAAGTCATGCATCTTCAGACTCGTGCAGAAGATCTTCCTAAAGAAGTAATTGAGGCATTTAGAGCTGGTGATGTCTCGAGAAATGGAACAATACCAGCCAGGCAATTAGCACACATGCTTCTCAATTGGGGTGAAAAATTGAGTAATAAAGAAGGTATACAAATAATACAAAAAATACAACAAATTAATAAAAATTAATTATTAAAATTAAATTAAAATTAATATTTTAATATGTGTCTCTCATTGACGAAAAGTTTGGCTCTCGTTCTGGACTTGATAATTACTAAATTTCAAAATTAACGCGCCAAAACGACTAAAATGTAACGTAATCCTCAAATATTACGTTACAATATATACATATCTCTTATTATTACTCTTTAATCACTCCAAATATTAATAAAATCCTTAAACTTCTGTTTTCAGTTGAACAGATCTTTCGAGAGGCCAATGTTTCCCTAAATGGACATGTAAAATACGAGGATTTCGTTAAAATCGCATGTGCTCCGGTTCCAGACTATTATTAAGGATAATTCGATCGAACAAGTATTAATCACAAATTGAGAGTAATTATTTTCCTCTTATATTTTTAAAAATATCAATATTTTATCCTTTTAACGTGCAAATTTTTTAATGAATTGTATTTATAAAATAAAAGATAAAGTTTATTCAAAATAATGTTTTAAAAGAATTTCTAAATTCTTAACTAATTAAGAAGGAACATCAGCTTTCGACCTAAAACAAAAAACGGTTACGTTTTTATGAAACTTCGAGGACAAGTTCATTAAGTAATCCAGAATATACCATAATTTTTTCGGATTTTTCCACCGCCGAATAATGAACAAAAATAATTATCAAAGTTGGAACTTTTGTATATAAAGATATGGACAGCGAGGTAATTTAGCAAAATTCCCGCTTTACCACCGCATTGGTATTCCGCGTTGGAATTTCATTATCAAGCACTTTGACGCTTTTTTCTCAGTCTTATTCCATGGGAACAAACTCGCTCCAGCAATAACATTACGTGCATTTGATAGAATAGTAAAATCTATCGAACTTCTCGTAACAGAGATGGAGAAAGAGTTTCCAACCGATGAATCACGATCCGAGTGTAATAAACTCAACTCAATTACTTTTTTTTTTTAAATAATAAACACTCTTGTATATTTACTTATAAGGTACATTGGAAGACCGAAACTTCAATACATTAATCGTGAAACAATAACTCAATTAGATACAAATGCGTTTAACATAATTATCCTCTAATTCTTTCTTTCTTTAACTTCTACATTAAACTCATGCACATTAATTCACCGATTTACGTAATTCTCTCTCGTTTAATCTTTCTTTTTGACTCACACACACAGGTCGTGCCCTTACACTCATCGGCACACGACCACCCGACTTTTGTCTTACCATTCACACCTTAGCCTCTCCGTTTTCTCCTTCTTCCTATTCTCATTCCCCACCTTTCCCCTCTATTCTACTCTTCACTCTCATTCTTTCTCACTCACACATGTATACAGATTATAACACGAGTATCTCTGTATAAGCAAAATGCATACGTACATTTTGTGCTCACTAATGTCCTATCTCGAGGACACGACCCTAGCACTCGAAATGGACATTGTCGATAGAGGTAAAAAAGAGGAATCACTCAGAAAGCCAGAAGAGAGAGAAGCGTGGGAAGACGGTAGAAGTAAAGCTTTATTAACTATTCATCGTTGGCTGCAATTACCACTTCAAAATCTCTGAAAGCCACCAACAGTTGAGAAATCCTTCGTCCAATTGATTGCCGATACATGCTACAAGATCCTCGAAAACAACAAGGACACTCATAACAAAGTCGAAGTGCTTCAGCCAATTTTTCAAATTTTGGGAATTTTAGTGAAGAATTATGGTCAGAAGAACAAATGTTCAATGAAAATAATTCGATTGGTTGCAAGGCATGAAGCACTGGCACTATATTTGGCTACTGGAGCAATAGAAATGGTGACAACGAATGTCTGTCCTGATTTCATAGCTGACTTAGCACGTAAGATTAAACAAATGGATCTGGAAGAAACATCAGCTTGTAATATATCGACATTCTTGGAGACAATTGCCACTGATAAACCAGAATCAATACTTCCAATTCTTCCTGATATCATTGATTATCTCAGCGATGAGTGCTACTCGATGAGAAACTGTGCTATCAATGTTTTGGGTGTTGTAATCCAGAATGCGTTAACGAAAGCGGATCTAACTATCGATGAGACGAAACAGAGAGATAGATGCTTTGAACATTTGGAAAGCCACATGCTTGACTCCAATACTGACGTTAGATCGGAAGTGTTTCAGGTTCTACAAGAATTGTGCTGTGAGGGAGCTATACCGGTCGAACGTTATGGTAAATTAATGACAGATACTATTGGACACTTGAGAGAAGAAGATGCGACTCTGAGAGAACGTGTACTCGTTCTATTACAAGCATTATTGATGAGTCATCCATTTGCGGAACTTATTGATAAACGGAAAATTGCAAAAGAGAAAGCTAATATTGCAAGAAGCTATGAGAAAATGGAGAAGAATATTGTCGATGCTAGCGGAGATGATGAGTGTCGAGAATTGTGGAAGACAATGTCACCAGGAATTCGTTGTGCAATCAAAGACTATATTGTTCAAAATTCTGAGAGTAGAGAGGTTGAAAATGATGAGTATGGAGAGATACGTCATTTAATTCACAATAAGAATTTCGAGAAAGCTGTTAAGGAAGTCAGCAAGATGAATAGAACGACGAATGTACCTTTGGTACAGTTTTTCACTTCATTTTGTGCGGAACGCGCGGTATAACTCCATTTCCGCACACAATGAAGTACCATACTGTCTTATAATTCTTACGAGAAGGTGCACGGAGCATTACTGCTTCTTCTTCCTCCGATTGTTGGGCTTCTTCCTCGATATAGATCCTCGATAGTTTCCCATTTTTTTCCTCTTTTAGCAGCTGAAACTCAAGAATAAGGTAAGAAAAAATTGGATTAGTTCATTCTTGAATCCTTATGAGAAATTCTTTAAAATATTTTTTAAACTCTAGATGAGAATTTTCGGAGGTGTATGAAAATGCCAGTTTCTGAAAATGGCTTAAGATTATTATTTCGGCACTTTTGCCTCTGAATGACACGGGTTATCCATCATCAATTGGCTGTACAGCTCATGTGAATGAAGGCCAGCTGTACAATAACCACAGCACAATGAAGGAAGACAAAGTTGGCCTTCAGCCATCAGTCTATACAGCCAATTGATGATTGATAGCCTCTGGCATATGGCATTTTCAGACACCTCCGGACTTCTTCTGGTTGAAGGGGTACTAAATTGACTCGCATCATCACCTTCCTCATTATCCTCATCATTGCTTGGATTCTTTCGTTCCCTATTCATCGGTTCCGGACATTTTCCGGTCTCTGATGATGCTACAGGTGGTGGCATAGCAGCAATGTCCCCGTCGTTTGTCTCATTGGCATCAGCCTCTGCCTCATCACTATCCAATAATGTATCAATTCTATTGGCTTGAACAAGACTAGCTACGATTTGGACAGCATTACTTCTCACTATAACTTTAAAATCTTTCAGTCTGGCATACAAATAAGAAGTCCATGATTTAACTTCATGTGGAATATATTTGAAAATATATTTGAAATTATGCAATAATAAAATCGTTCTTTACCGTTATCATCAAGCTCATCAGTCAACGAGACATTCGTCGTTCTAGTCATCTTGCTGACTTCCTTAACAGCTTTCTCGAAATTATTATTGTGAATTAAATGACGTATCTCTCCATACTCATCATTTCCAACCTCTCTACTCTCAGAATCTTGAACAATATAATCTTTGATTGCACAACGAATTCCTGGTGACATTGTCTTCCACAATTCTCGACACTCATCATCTCCGCTAGCATCGACAATATTCTTCTCCATGTTCTCATAGTTTCTTGCAATATTAGCTCTCTTTTCTGCAATTTTCCGTTTATCAATAAGTTCCGCAAATGGATTACTCGTCAATAATTCTTGTAATAGAACGAGTACACGTTCTCTCAGAGTCACATCTTCTTCTCTCAAGTGTCCAATAGTATCTGTCATTAATTTACCATAACGTTCGACCGGTATAGCTCCCTCACAGCACAATTCTTGTAGAACCTGAAAGACTTCCGATCTAACGTAAGTATTGGAGTCAAGCATGTGGCTTTCCAAATGATCAAAGGATCTATCTCTCTGTTTCTTCTCATCGATAGTTAAATCCGCTTTCGTTAACGCATTCTGGATTACAACACCCAAAACATTGATAGCACAGTTTCTCATCGAGTAGCACTCATCGCTGAGATAATCAATGATATCAGGAAGAATTTGAAGTATTGATTCTGGTTTATCAGCGGCAATTGTCTCCAAGAATGTCGATATATTCCAAGCTGATGTTTCTTCCAGATTCATTTGTTTAATCTCACGTGCTAATTCAGCTATGAAATCAGGACAGCCATTCGTTGTCACCATTTCTATTGCTCCAGTAGCCGAATATAGTGCCAGTGCTTCATGCCTTGCAACCAATCGAATTATTTTCATTGAACATTTGTTCTTCTGACCATAATTCTTCACTAAAATTCCCAAAATTTGAAAAATTGGCTCAAGCACTTCGACTTTGTTACGAGTGTCCTTGTCGTTTTCGAGGATCTTGTAGCATGTATCGGCAATCAATTGGACGAAGGATTTCTCAACTGTTGGTGGCTTCCAGAGATTTTGAAGTGGTAATTGCAGCCAACGATGAATAGTTAATAAAGCTTTACTTCTACCGTCTTCCCACGCTTCTCTCTCTTCTGGCTTTCTGAGTGATTCCTCTTTTTTACCTCTATCGACAGTGTCCAATTCGAGTGCTAGGGTCGTGTCCTCGAGATAGGACATTAGTGAGCACAAAATGTACGTATGCATTTTGCTTATACAGAGATACTCGGATCGTGATTCATCGGTTGAAAATTTTTTCTCCATCTCTGTTACGAGAAGTTCCATAGATTTTACTATTCTATCAAATGCACGTAATGTTATTGCTGGAGCGAGTTTGTTCCCATGGAATAAGACTAAGAAAAAAGCGTCAAAGTGCTTGATAATGAAACGAGGACCAGCATCTTGTTGCTAAAACAATAAATAGATGAAGGGAAAAAAAATTAAAAAATATTATATTGTTTATGAGTAGACTTGAGCTTTTGAGGTTAAGTTTACTCGGGAAATCAAGTTTAAATTTTTTTAATTACCATCCAATGCTGTACTTATTGAAGGCAATGGTGTGAGCTCTTCGACATAAAATTGACCACTTTTGGACTCCAGGAGATCGTCTTTCTTCAGTGGTATAACAAATTCTTGGTCTGTTGTCATCATGATGGTTTGTATTGAATACAGGATACTTTTTAACTTGGTGAGAAAAATTAATCACATTTTATTTAGTAATTACTTGAAATTCTCTCACTAGATTCTCATGAACTAAGGATATCAAATTTTATGAATCTCTCTTTACTAGAAATTATAATAAGAAAATGTTATCAGATAATTCCTTCCATTTTCTATGACGATAAATCTGTGAAAAGCCGCGAGAATCGACGCCAGAATTCAACCGTAACTTTTCAAAACCACTGCTGCCAATTCACTTTTCATAAACGCATGAATCCAATTAGCTTTTTTTTTGCAATTAGCACACATGCTTCTCAATTGGGGTGAAAAATTGAGTAATAAAGAAGGTATACAAAAAATTAATGAAAATTAATTATTAGAATTAATTAAAATTAATATTTCAATACGTGTCTCTCATTAACGAAAAGTTTGAATTTCGTTCTGGACTTGATAATTACTAAATTTCAAAATTAACGCGCCAAAACGACTAAAATGTAACGTAATCCTCAAATATTACGTTACAATAAATACATATCTCTTATTATTACCCTTTAATCACTCCAAATATTAATAAAATCCTTAAACTTCTGTTTTCAGTTGAACAGATCTTTCGAGAGGCCAATGTTTCCCTCAATGGACATGTAAAATACGAGGATTTCGTTAAAATCGCATGTGCTCCGGTTCCAGACTATTATTAAGGATAATTCGATCGAACAAGCATTAATCACAAATTGAGAGTAATTATTTTCCTATTATATTTTTAAAAATATCAATATTTTATCCTTTTAACGTGCAAATTTTTTAATGAATTGTATTTATAAAATAAAAGATAAAGTTTATTCAGAATGCTATTTTAAGAGAATTTCTAAATTCTTAACTAATTAAAACAAAAAAAAGAGGCGAAGCATATTTAGTAATTTATAAAAATAGAAATTCACTCCATATATTTTTATTTTTAATTTAATTCCATATTAGAACGAAATTATGAACATGAGCTCCACGAAGAAGCAATACTTGCAATTGATATATTTACAATCGATATTGAACGTCAATAATTCATGTTAATAAATTAATGTAATTAATTAATTTTTTTCCTTAAAATTAATTTATCCTTTTTTAGCAGCATCTTCGATGGGTGGTGCACCACACAGAATAACAGCAGTACTGATGGCAGTAGTGAGAAAAAAAACACATAGTAATGCTCTATCGCTGACTAGGGCTACTTGTTTCCAGTCCATTTCTGCCTGTTCACGTCTGTCTTGTTCTGTTAATCTTCTCTCGTTTCTCTCGATAGTTGTGTGAACACGTGTTAGTATCCGAGACCAGTGAAGCTCGAGGTTCCCTTCTGCTCCTGAATTCAAAAGAAAAACACGAATGAATGTAAAAATTGATTGCATTTTTTTTGCAATCATTTAGGGGAAAGTGGGGTAAAATGGGTTGGTTTTGCCATTTTATACGATGAAATTTACTCGAAATGGATGGAAATATTGGAGATGGATTTTTTCTGATGATTCCATTGGAAAGATGAGGAAATTTCCCATGGAAATCATATGTCAAAAGTTTTTTTTTCGAATTTTTCAAAAATTTCATTTTTTGTGCAAGATTTGAAGGTGAAAGTCTTTTATTTTTGGAAAAATTCCAGTTTTTCGGGAATATCTCTGGTTCTATTGATCGTAGCGACCTGGAGTTGATCTCAAATGAAAGGTGAGCTCATTTCCCATGAATTTATGGGGTTTAAAAAAAATAATATCAATTTTTCAAGTATTTATAGGGAAAAAACTGATTTTCAGAAAATGACTTATGAATATTTGAAAAATTGATATTATTTTTTTTTAAACCCCATAAATTCATGGGAAATGAGCTCACCTTTCATTTGAGATGAACCCCAGGTCGCTACGACCAACAGAACCGGAGATATCGTCGAAAAAGTGAATTTTTTCGATTTTCAAAAGGAAAACCCCTTCAAAACTTGGCCTAAAAAGTAAATTCTTCCAAAAATTGAAAAAAAAAAAATTTTGACACATGTTTTCCGCCTCAAATTCCCTCAGCTTTTCAATGGAATCATCAGAAAATTTCTATCTCGAACCGTTCAATTGGAGTGTCCATTTTACCCCACCTTCCCCTAATATTTGAAATAATTACCTATACTGGGACTACTATTATTACTGTTATGACTCTCTGATCGTCTTGTAACGATTTTTGGCGATGTCTGCTGCAGTTCCATGGAGCAGTGAAGTGGACAAGTTTGTCTTCTTTTCGTTGCATCCATTGGTTCTCTGTATGTCGTTGGAGTCGACTCTTTCTTCATTGAAAAGAATAAATTTTCCATATTTTAAATGAACTTTAAAAAACATAAAGAAGAAAAGTAGGTTTAAAAATAGGTTTTTTTTTTATTATTTTCTTTTTTCATAAAAAAAAAATAATGAAAAGACCAGAAAAACCTACTTTTCCCCTAAAAAGAAGATTTTTCAAATTAAATTGAAGAAAATAATTATAAATAAAGAAAATATGATAGTAACCTGATTGAAATTGAAGAACAAAATTTTCCCTAATTTGTCTAGAACCAATGATTTTACCACTGCTGGAACACCAGCTCCACGAACTCCTCGATGATGAAGATTTAACGTTACAACAGCCAAACCAGATGCAAAAGACACCAAACATATGCTCACTCCATAGTAAAGACCTTAAAAAAGAAGAGAAAAATATGTAATTCAATTATACAGGCAAATGATTTCGTCGTTCTCAGCGTATTTGTTGAAGAAATATATAAGAAAAGAGAAATTGAGGGATAATTATAAGAGCAAACGATTTTTCCATATTCCTTTGCCCCTTTTTTTACCTTTTTATTGGTCTACCAATTGCTATTACCTCAGGCCAGTTCGTTCCTTTGACGATAACTCTGTAAATATCTTCTATTTTCTACAAATATTTTCTCAGTGCAGTTGACGAAAGAAAAAGAATTATGATTAAAAAAAAAACTCGGTTGCATTAATTTCTCAATTGCGTTTCTCTCAAATGGAATTTTCGATTCGAAATTTTTCGATGCAATAAAAATGGTCAAGTGAAAATGAGAATTTCCATGAATAATTTGCAATCAATTTTTTTTTACATCAATTTTCCATTACTGACATTCGGTACTTTCATCATTTATTCAATGCAAATATTTAATGGATTAAATACAAGAAAATATTATTTTTACGAATTATGATTCGAGATAAGAAAATGTTTCATGCAAGTAGATTTACTTAATTGAAGAAAATTTACTTGGTTGAACGAAATTTGATCTTGTCCAGAATATTTCGATGTATATAGATATAGAAATTGTGGAGAATTTTTTTAAAAAGGAATATTCTTGTCATTTGAATGATTTTGAGGCAGAGCGGAGGTTTAATGGCGAAATTTATATCGTCGCCTTAGAATTAAAGAAGCGTAAGCCTGTGAAGTTGGGCCCAAAAATTCCGTGGATGCTCGATGTCTTGAATCGTTTCGGCTATTGGCCCTACAAGTTCCCCCATCATCAGGCTTTTATGCAACTTTTGCCAAATTTCAAGGAAAACCTCGTATCTCCAAGAGAAATGGCTGGAAATCGAGTTTTGAAGGAAATTCTATTCCATTGAGCCATCATAAAATTCTCAAATCATCCTAACTTTTTTTCTACTCGATATTTTCCAATGAAATTTTACAGTGATACTCCATATGATATCAGGAAGTAGCCCATAAAATTTCATAACGATATCTCGAACGGTTCGACGAATTCAATTTAATGAAAATGGTCACTCTCACAAAGCAAGGGCCCGAAAATTCACGTGGGTACTCGATATTCTGAATCGTTGCGCCTTTTGGCTCTCCAGGTCCCCCCATCATCAGGCTTTTATGCAACTTTTGCCAAATTTCAAGGAAAACCTCGTATCTCCAAGAGAAATGGCTGGAAATCGAGTTTTTAAGGAAATTCTATTCCATTGAGCCATCATAAAATTCTCAAATCATCCTAACTTTTTTTCTACTCGATATTTTCCAATGAAATTTTACAGTGATACTCCATATGATATCAGGAAGTAGCCCATAAAATTTCATAACGATATCTCGAACGGTTCGACGAATTCAATTTAATGAAAATGGTCACTCTCACAAAGCAAGGGCCCGAAAATTCACGTGGGTACTCGATATTCTGAATCGTTGCGCCTTTTGGCTCTCCAGGTCCCCCCATCATCAGGCTTTTATGCAACTTTTGCCAAATTTCAAGGAAAACCTCGTATCTCCAAGAGAAATGGCTGGAAATCGAGTTTTGAAGGAAATTCTATTCCATTGAGCCATCATAAAATTCTCAAATCATCCTAACTTTTTTTCTACTCGATATTTTCCAATGAAATTTTACAGTGATACTCCATATGATATCAGGAAGTAGCCCATAAAATTTCATAACGATATCTCGAACGGTTCGACGAATTCAATTTAATGAAAATGGTCACTCTCACAAAGCAAGGAACCGAAAATTCACGTGGGTACTCGATATTCTGAATCGTTGCGCCTTTTGGCTCTCCAGGTCCCCCCATCATCAGGCTTTTATGCAACTTTTGCCAAATTTCAAGGAAAACCTCGTATCTCCAAGAGAAATGGCTGGAAATCGAGTTTTTAAGGAAATTCTATTCCATTGAGCCATCATAAAATTCTCAAATCATCCTAACTTTTTTTCTACTCGATATTTTCCAATGAAATTTTACAGTGATACTCCATATGATATCAGGAAGTAGCCCATAAAATTTCATAACGATATCTCGAACGGTTCGACGAATTCAATTTAATGAAAATGGTCACTCTCACAAAGCAAGGGCCCGAAAATTCACGTGGGTACTCGATATTCTGAATCGTTGCGCCTTTTGGCTCTCCAGGTCCCCCCATCATCAGGCTTTTATGCAACTTTTGCCAAATTTCAAGGAAAACCTCGTATCTCCAAGAGAAATGGCTGGAAATCGAGTTTTTAAGGAAATTCTATTCCATTGAGCCATCATAAAATTCTCAAATCATCCTAACTTTTTTTCTACTCGATATTTTCCAATGAAATTTTACAGTGATACTCCATATGATATCAGGAAGTAGCCCATAAAATTTCATAACGATATCTCGAACGGTTCGACGAATTCAATTTAATGAAAATGGTCACTCTCACAAAGTAAGGGCCCGAAAATTCACGTGGGTACTCGATATTCTGAATCGTTGCGCCTTTTGGCTCTCCAGGTCCCCCCATCATCAGGCTTTTATGCAACTTTTGCCAAATTTCAAGGAAAACCTCGTATCTCCAAGAGAAATGGCTGGAAATCGAGTTTTTAAGGAAATTCTATTCCATTGAGCCATCATAAAATTCTCAAATCATCCTAACTTTTTTTCTACTCGATATTTTCCAATGAAATTTTACAGTGATACTCCATATGATATCAGGAAGTAGCCCATAAAATTTCATAACGATATCTCGAACGGTTCGACGAATTCAATTTAATGAAAATGGTCACTCTCACAAAGCAAGGGCCCGAAAATTCACGTGGGTACTCGATATTCTGAATCGTTGCGCCTTTTGGCCCTCCAGGTCCCCCCATCATCAGGCTTTTATGCAACTTTTGCCAAATTTCAAGGAAAACCTCGTATCTCCAAGAGAAATGGCTGGAAATCGAGTTTTTAAGGAAATTCTATTCCATTGAGCCATCATAAAATTCTCAAATCATCCTAACTTTTTTTCTACTCGATATTTTCCAATGAAATTTTACAGTGATACTCCATATGATATCAGGAAGTAGCCCATAAAATTTCATAACGATATCTCGAACGGTTCGACGAATTCAATTTAATGAAAATGGTCACTCTCACAAAGCAAGGGCCCGAAAATTCACGTGGGTACTCGATATTCTGAATCGTTGCGCCTTTTGGCTCTCCAGGTCCCCCCATCATCAGGCTTTTATGCAACTTTTGCCAAATTTCAAGGAAAACCTCGTATCTCCAAGAGAAATGGCTGGAAATCGAGTTTTTAAGGAAATTCTATTCCATTGAGCCATCATAAAATTCTCAAATCATCCTAACTTTTTTTCTACTCGATATTTTCCAATGAAATTTTACAGTGATACTCCATATGATATCAGGAAGTAGCCCATAAAATTTCATAACGATATCTCGAACGGTTCGACGAATTCAATTTAATGAAAATGGTCACTCTCACAAAGCAAGGGCCCGAAAATTCACGTGGGTACTCGATATTCTGAATCGTTGCGCCTTTTGGCTCTCCAGGTCCCCCCATCATCAGGCTTTTATGCAACTTTTGCCAAATTTCAAGGAAAACCTCGTATCTCCAAGAGAAATGGCTGGAAATCGAGTTTTGAAGGAAATTCTATTCCATTGAGCCATCATAAAATTCTCAAATCATCCTAACTTTTTTTCTACTCGATATTTTCCAATGAAATTTTACAGTGATACTCCATATGATATCAGGAAGTAGCCCATAAAATTTCATAACGATATCTCGAACGGTTCGACGAATTCAATTTAATGAAAATGGTCACTCTCACAAAGCAAGGGCCCGAAAATTCACGTGGGTACTCGATATTCTGAATCGTTGCGCCTTTTGGCTCTCCAGGTCCCCCCATCATCAGGCTTTTATGCAACTTTTGCCAAATTTCAAGGAAAACCTCGTATCTCCAAGAGAAATGGCTGGAAATCGAGTTTTGAAGGAAATTCTATTCCATTGAGCCATCATAAAATTCTCAAATCATCCTAACTTTTTTTCTACTCGATATTTTCCAATGAAATTTTACAGTGATACTCCATATGATATCAGGAAGTAGCCCATAAAATTTCATAACGATATCTCGAACGGTTCGACGAATTCAATTTAATGAAAATGGTCACTCTCACAAAGCAAGGGCCCGAAAATTCACGTGGGTACTCGATATTCTGAATCGTTGCGCCTTTTGGCCCTCCAGGTCCCCCCATCATCAGGCTTTTATGCAACTTTTGCCAAATTTCAAGGAAAACCTCGTATCTCCAAGAGAAATGGCTGGAAATCGAGTTTTTAAGGAAATTCTATTCCATTGAGCCATCATAAAATTCTCAAATCATCCTAACTTTTTTTCTACTCGATATTTTCCAATGAAATTTTACAGTGATACTCCATATGATATCAGGAAGTAGCCCATAAAATTTCATAACGATATCTCGAACGGTTCGACGAATTCAATTTAATGAAAATGGTCACTCTCACAAAGCAAGGGCCCGAAAATTCACGTGGGTACTCGATATTCTGAATCGTTGCGCCTTTTGGCTCTCCAGGTCCCCCCATCATCAGGCTTTTATGCAACTTTTGCCAAATTTCAAGGAAAACCTCGTATCTCCAAGAGAAATGGCTGGAAATCGAGTTTTGAAGGAAATTCTATTCCATTGAGCCATCATAAAATTCTCAAATCATCCTAACTTTTTTTCTACTCGATATTTTCCAATGAAATTTTACAGTGATACTCCATATGATATCAGGAAGTAGCCCATAAAATTTCATAACGATATCTCGAACGGTTCGACGAATTCAATTTAATGAAAATGGTCACTCTCACAAAGCAAGGGCCCGAAAATTCACGTGGGTACTCGATATTCTGAATCGTTGCGCCTTTTGGCTCTCCAGGTCCCCCCATCATCAGGCTTTTATGCAACTTTTGCCAAATTTCAAGGAAAACCTCGTATCTCCAAGAGAAATGGCTGGAAATCGAGTTTTGAAGGAAATTCTATTCCATTGAGCCATCATAAAATTCTCAAATCATCCTAACTTTTTTTCTACTCGATATTTTCCAATGAAATTTTACAGTGATACTCCATATGATATCAGGAAGTAGCCCATAAAATTTCATAACGATATCTCGAACGGTTCGACGAATTCAATTTAATGAAAATGGTCACTCTCACAAAGCAAGGGCCCGAAAATTCACGTGGGTACTCGATATTCTGAATCGTTGCGCCTTTTGGCTCTCCAGGTCCCCCCATCATCAGGCTTTTATGCAACTTTTGCCAAATTTCAAGGAAAACCTCGTATCTCCAAGAGAAATGGCTGGAAATCGAGTTTTTAAGGAAATTCTATTCCATTGAGCCATCATAAAATTCTCAAATCATCCTAACTTTTTTTCTACTCGATATTTTCCAATGAAATTTTACAGTGATACTCCATATGATATCAGGAAGTAGCCCATAAAATTTCATAACGATATCTCGAACGGTTCGACGAATTCAATTTAATGAAAATGGTCACTCTCACAAAGCAAGGGCCCGAAAATTCACGTGGGTACTCGATATTCTGAATCGTTGCGCCTTTTGGCTCTCCAGGTCCCCCCATCATCAGGCTTTTATGCAACTTTTGCCAAATTTCAAGGAAAACCTCGTATCTCCAAGAGAAATGGCTGGAAATCGAGTTTTTAAGGAAATTCTATTCCAATTAGCCATTATGAAATTCTCCAATTGTCCTAACTTCTTTTCTACTCGATATTTTCCAATGAAATTTTACAGTGATACTCCATATGATATCAGGAAGTAGCCCATAAAATTTCATAACGATATCTCGAATGGTTCGACGAATTCAATTTAATGAAAATGGTCACTCTCACAAAGCAAGGGCCCGAAAATTCACGTGGGTACTCGATATTCTGAATCGTTGCGCCTTTTGGCCCTCCAGGTCCCCCCATCATCAGGCTTTTATGCAACTTTTGCCAAATTTCAAGGAAAACCTCGTATCTCCAAGAGAAATGGCTGGAAATCGAGTTTTTAAGGAAATTCTATTCCAATTAGCCATTATGAAATTCTCCAATTGTCCTAACTTCTTTTCTACTCGATATTTTCCAATGAAATTTTACAGTGATACTCCATATGATATCAGGAAGTAGCCCATAAAATTTCATAACGATATCTCGAATGGTTCGACGAATTCAATTTAATGAAAATGGTCACTCTCACAAAGCAAGGGCCCGAAAATTCACGTGGGTACTCGATATTCTGAATCGTTGCGCCTTTTGGCCCTCCAGGTCCCCCCATCATCAGGCTTTTATGCAACTTTTGCCAAATTTCAAGGAAAACCTCGTATCTCCAAGAGAAATGGCTGGAAATCGAGTTTTGAAGGAAATTCTATTCCATTGAGCCATCATAAAATTCTCAAATCATCCTAACTTTTTTTCTACTCGATATTTTCCAATGAAATTTTACAGTGATACTCCATATGATATCAGGAAGTAGCCCATAAAATTTCATAACGATATCTCGAACGGTTCGACGAATTCAATTTAATGAAAATGGTCACTCTCACAAAGCAAGGGCCCGAAAATTCACGTGGGTACTCGATATTCTGAATCGTTGCGCCTTTTGGCTCTCCAGGTCCCCCCATCATCAGGCTTTTATGCAACTTTTGCCAAATTTCAAGGAAAACCTCGTATCTCCAAGAGAAATGGCTGGAAATCGAGTTTTGAAGGAAATTCTATTCCATTGAGCCAGCATAAAATTCTCAAATCATCCTAACTTTTTTTCTACTCGATATTTTCCAATGAAATTTTACAGTGATACTCCATATGATATCAGGAAGTAGCCCATAAAATTTCATAACGATATCTCGAACGGTTCGACGAATTCAATTTAATGAAAATGGTCACTCTCACAAAGCAAGGGCCCGAAAATTCACGTGGGTACTCGATATTCTGAATCGTTGCGCCTTTTGGCTCTCCAGGTCCCCCCATCATCAGGCTTTTATGCAACTTTTGCCAAATTTCAAGGAAAACCTCGTATCTCCAAGAGAAATGGCTGGAAATCGAGTTTTTAAGGAAAGTCTATTCCAATTAGCCATTATGAAATTCTCCAATTGTCCTAACTTCTTTTCTACTCGATATTTTCCAATGAAATTTTACAGTGATACTCCATATGATATCAGGAAGTAGCCCATAAAATTTCATAACGATATCTCGAATGGTTCGACGAATTCAATTTAATGAAAATGGTCACTCTCACAAAGCAAGGGCCCGAAAATTCACGTGGGTACTCGATATTCTGAATCGTTGCGCCTTTTGGCCCTCCAGGTCCCCCCATCATCAGGCTTTTATGCAACTTTTGCCAAATTTCAAGGAAAACCTCGTATCTCCAAGAGAAATGGCTGGAAATCGAGTTTTGAAGGAAATTCTATTCCATTGAGCCATCATAAAATTCTCAAATCATCCTAACTTTTTTTCTACTCGATATTTTCCAATGAAATTTTACAGTGATACTCCATATGATATCAGGAAGTAGCCCATAAAATTTCATAACGATATCTCGAACGGTTCGACGAATTCAATTTAATGAAAATGGTCACTCTCACAAAGCAAGGGCCCGAAAATTCACGTGGGTACTCGATATTCTGAATCGTTGCGCCTTTTGGCCCTCCAGGTCCCCCCATCATCAGGCTTTTATGCAACTTTTGCCAAATTTCAAGGAAAACCTCGTATCTCCAAGAGAAATGGCTGGAAATCGAGTTTTGAAGGAAATTCTATTCCATTGAGCCATCATAAAATTCTCAAATCATCCTAACTTTTTTTCTACTCGATATTTTCCAATGAAATTTTACAGTGATACTCCATATGATATCAGGAAGTAGCCCATAAAATTTCATAACGATATCTCGAACGGTTCGACGAATTCAATTTAATGAAAATGGTCACTCTCACAAAGCAAGGGCCCGAAAATTCACGTGGGTACTCGATATTCTGAATCGTTGCGCCTTTTGGCCCTCCAGGTCCCCCCATCATCAGGCTTTTATGCAACTTTTGCCAAATTTCAAGGAAAACCTCGTATCTCCAAGAGAAATGGCTGGAAATCGAGTTTTGAAGGAAATTCTATTCCATTGAGCCATCATAAAATTCTCAAATCATCCTAACTTTTTTTCTACTCGATATTTTCCAATGAAATTTTACAGTGATACTCCATATGATATCAGGAAGTAGCCCATAAAATTTCATAACGATATCTCGAACGGTTCGACGAATTCAATTTAATGAAAATGGTCACTCTCACAAAGCAAGGGCCCGAAAATTCACGTGGGTACTCGATATTCTGAATCGTTGCGCCTTTTGGCCCTCCAGGTCCCCCCATCATCAGGCTTTTATGCAACTTTTGCCAAATTTCAAGGAAAACCTCGTATCTCCAAGAGAAATGGCTGGAAATCGAGTTTTTAAGGAAATTCTATTCCATTGAGCCATCATAAAATTCTCAAATCATCCTAACTTTTTTTCTACTCGATATTTTCCAATGAAATTTTACAGTGATACTCCATATGATATCAGGAAGTAGCCCATAAAATTTCATAACGATATCTCGAACGGTTCGACGAATTCAATTTAATGAAAATGGTCACTCTCACAAAGCAAGGGCCCGAAAATTCACGTGGGTACTCGATATTCTGAATCGTTGCGCCTTTTGGCTCTCCAGGTCCCCCCATCATCAGGCTTTTATGCAACTTTTGCCAAATTTCAAGGAAAACCTCGTATCTCCAAGAGAAATGGCTGGAAATCGAGTTTTGAAGGAAATTCTATTCCATTGAGCCATCATAAAATTCTCAAATCATCCTAACTTTTTTTCTACTCGATATTTTCCAATGAAATTTTACAGTGATACTCCATATGATATCAGGAAGTAGCCCATAAAATTTCATAACGATATCTCGAACGGTTCGACGAATTCAATTTAATGAAAATGGTCACTCTCACAAAGCAAGGGCCCGAAAATTCACGTGGGTACTCGATATTCTGAATCGTTGCGCCTTTTGGCTCTCCAGGTCCCCCCATCATCAGGCTTTTATGCAACTTTTGCCAAATTTCAAGGAAAACCTCGTATCTCCAAGAGAAATGGCTGGAAATCGAGTTTTGAAGGAAATTCTATTCCATTGAGCCATCATAAAATTCTCAAATCATCCTAACTTTTTTTCTACTCGATATTTTCCAATGAAATTTTACAGTGATACTCCATATGATATCAGGAAGTAGCCCATAAAATTTCATAACGATATCTCGAACGGTTCGACGAATTCAATTTAATGAAAATGGTCACTCTCACAAAGCAAGGGCCCGAAAATTCACGTGGGTACTCGATATTCTGAATCGTTGCGCCTTTTGGCTCTCCAGGTCCCCCCATCATCAGGCTTTTATGCAACTTTTGCCAAATTTCAAGGAAAACCTCGTATCTCCAAGAGAAATGGCTGGAAATCGAGTTTTTAAGGAAATTCTATTCCAATTAGCCATTATGAAATTCTCCAATTGTCCTAACTTCTTTTCTACTCGATATTTTCCAATGAAATTTTACAGTGATACTCCATATGATATCAGGAAGTAGCCCATAAAATTTCATAACGATATCTCGAATGGTTCGACGAATTCAATTTAATGAAAATGGTCACTCTCACAAAGCAAGGGCCCGAAAATTCACGTGGGTACTCGATATTCTGAATCGTTGCGCCTTTTGGCCCTCCAGGTCCCCCCATCATCAGGCTTTTATGCAACTTTTGCCAAATT
The DNA here is from genome assembly GCA_963942555.1 of Aleiodes leptofemur. Taxonomy (NCBI): domain Eukaryota; kingdom Metazoa; phylum Arthropoda; class Insecta; order Hymenoptera; family Braconidae; genus Aleiodes; species Aleiodes leptofemur. The sequence continues at coordinate 13,063,143 of OZ012623.1, read as the reverse complement.
TCAAGGAAAACCTCGTATCTCCAAGAGAAATGGCTGGAAATCGAGTTTTGAAGGAAATTCTATTCCATTGAGCCATCATAAAATTCTCAAATCATCCTAACTTTTTTTCTACTCGATATTTTCCAATGAAATTTTACAGTGATACTCCATATGATATCAGGAAGTAGCCCATAAAATTTCATAACGATATCTCGAACGGTTCGACGAATTCAATTTAATGAAAATGGTCACTCTCACAAAGCAAGGGCCCGAAAATTCACGTGGGTACTCGATATTCTGAATCGTTGCGCCTTTTGGCCCTCCAGGTCCCCCCATCATCAGGCTTTTATGCAACTTTTGCCAAATTTCAAGGAAAACCTCGTATCTCCAAGAGAAATGGCTGGAAATCGAGTTTTGAAGGAAATTCTATTCCATTGAGCCATCATAAAATTCTCAAATCATCCTAACTTTTTTTCTACTCGATATTTTCCAATGAAATTTTACAGTGATACTCCATATGATATCAGGAAGTAGCCCATAAAATTTCATAACGATATCTCGAACGGTTCGACGAATTCAATTTAATGAAAATGGTCACTCTCACAAAGCAAGGGCCCGAAAATTCACGTGGGTACTCGATATTCTGAATCGTTGCGCCTTTTGGCTCTCCAGGTCCCCCCATCATCAGGCTTTTATGCAACTTTTGCCAAATTTCAAGGAAAACCTCGTATCTCCAAGAGAAATGGCTGGAAATCGAGTTTTGAAGGAAATTCTATTCCATTGAGCCATCATAAAATTCTCAAATCATCCTAACTTTTTTTCTACTCGATATTTTCCAATGAAATTTTACAGTGATACTCCATATGATATCAGGAAGTAGCCCATAAAATTTCATAACGATATCTCGAACGGTTCGACGAATTCAATTTAATGAAAATGGTCACTCTCACAAAGCAAGGGCCCGAAAATTCACGTGGGTACTCGATATTCTGAATCGTTGCGCCTTTTGGCCCTCCAGGTCCCCCCATCATCAGGCTTTTATGCAACTTTTGCCAAATTTCAAGGAAAACCTCGTATCTCCAAGAGAAATGGCTGGAAATCGAGTTTTGAAGGAAATTCTATTCCATTGAGCCATCATAAAATTCTCAAATCATCCTAACTTTTTTTCTACTCGATATTTTCCAATGAAATTTTACAGTGATACTCCATATGATATCAGGAAGTAGCCCATAAAATTTCATAACGATATCTCGAACGGTTCGACGAATTCAATTTAATGAAAATGGTCACTCTCACAAAGCAAGGGCCCGAAAATTCACGTGGGTACTCGATATTCTGAATCGTTGCGCCTTTTGGCTCTCCAGGTCCCCCCATCATCAGGCTTTTATGCAACTTTTGCCAAATTTCAAGGAAAACCTCGTATCTCCAAGAGAAATGGCTGGAAATCGAGTTTTGAAGGAAATTCTATTCCATTGAGCCATCATAAAATTCTCAAATCATCCTAACTTTTTTTCTACTCGATATTTTCCAATGAAATTTTACAGTGATACTCCATATGATATCAGGAAGTAGCCCATGAAATTTCATAACGATATCTCGAACGGTTCGACGAATTCAATTTAATGAAAATGGTCACTCTCACAAAGCAAGGGCCCGAAAATTCACGTGGGTACTCGATATTCTGAATCGTTGCGCCTTTTGGCCCTCCAGGTCCCCCCATCATCAGGCTTTTATGCAACTTTTGCCAAATTTCAAGGAAAACCTCGTATCTCCAAGAGAAATGGCTGGAAATCGAGTTTTGAAGGAAATTCTATTCCATTGAGCCATCATAAAATTCTCAAATCATCCTAACTTTTTTTCTACTCGATATTTTCCAATGAAATTTTACAGTGATACTCCATATGATATCAGGAAGTAGCCCATAAAATTTCATAACGATATCTCGAACGGTTCGACGAATTCAATTTAATGAAAATGGTCACTCTCACAAAGCAAGGGCCCGAAAATTCACGTGGGTACTCGATATTCTGAATCGTTGCGCCTTTTGGCTCTCCAGGTCCCCCCATCATCAGGCTTTTATGCAACTTTTGCCAAATTTCAAGGAAAACCTCGTATCTCCAAGAGAAATGGCTGGAAATCGAGTTTTGAAGGAAATTCTATTCCATTGAGCCATCATAAAATTCTCAAATCATCCTAACTTTTTTTCTACTCGATATTTTCCAATGAAATTTTACAGTGATACTCCATATGATATCAGGAAGTAGCCCATAAAATTTCATAACGATATCTCGAACGGTTCGACGAATTCAATTTAATGAAAATGGTCACTCTCACAAAGCAAGGGCCCGAAAATTCACGTGGGTACTCGATATTCTGAATCGTTGCGCCTTTTGGCCCTCCAGGTCCCCCCATCATCAGGCTTTTATGCAACTTTTGCCAAATTTCAAGGAAAACCTCGTATCTCCAAGAGAAATGGCTGGAAATCGAGTTTTGAAGGAAATTCTATTCCATTGAGCCATCATAAAATTCTCAAATCATCCTAACTTTTTTTCTACTCGATATTTTCCAATGAAATTTTACAGTGATACTCCATATGATATCAGGAAGTAGCCCATAAAATTTCATAACGATATCTCGAACGGTTCGACGAATTCAATTTAATGAAAATGGTCACTCTCACAAAGCAAGGGCCCGAAAATTCACGTGGGTACTCGATATTCTGAATCGTTGCGCCTTTTGGCCCTCCAGGTCCCCCCATCATCAGGCTTTTATGCAACTTTTGCCAAATTTCAAGGAAAACCTCGTATCTCCAAGAGAAATGGCTGGAAATCGAGTTTTTAAGGAAATTCTATTCCATTGAGCCATCATAAAATTCTCAAATCATCCTAACTTTTTTTCTACTCGATATTTTCCAATGAAATTTTACAGTGATACTCCATATGATATCAGGAAGTAGCCCATAAAATTTCATAACGATATCTCGAACGGTTCGACGAATTCAATTTAATGAAAATGGTCACTCTCACAAAGCAAGGGCCCGAAAATTCACGTGGGTACTCGATATTCTGAATCGTTGCGCCTTTTGGCTCTCCAGGTCCCCCCATCATCAGGCTTTTATGCAACTTTTGCCAAATTTCAAGGAAAACCTCGTATCTCCAAGAGAAATGGCTGGAAATCGAGTTTTGAAGGAAATTCTATTCCATTGAGCCATCATAAAATTCTCAAATCATCCTAACTTTTTTTCTACTCGATATTTTCCAATGAAATTTTACAGTGATACTCCATATGATATCAGGAAGTAGCCCATAAAATTTCATAACGATATCTCGAACGGTTCGACGAATTCAATTTAATGAAAATGGTCACTCTCACAAAGCAAGGGCCCGAAAATTCACGTGGGTACTCGATATTCTGAATCGTTGCGCCTTTTGGCTCTCCAGGTCCCCCCATCATCAGGCTTTTATGCAACTTTTGCCAAATTTCAAGGAAAACCTCGTATCTCCAAGAGAAATGGCTGGAAATCGAGTTTTTAAGGAAATTCTATTCCAATTAGCCATTATGAAATTCTCCAATTGTCCTAACTTCTTTTCTACTCGATATTTTCCAATGAAATTTTACAGTGATACTCCATATGATATCAGGAAGTAGCCCATAAAATTTCATAACGATATCTCGAATGGTTCGACGAATTCAATTTAATGAAAATGGTCACTCTCACAAAGCAAGGGCCCGAAAATTCACGTGGGTACTCGATATTCTGAATCGTTGCGCCTTTTGGCCCTCCAGGTCCCCCCATCATCAGGCTTTTATGCAACTTTTGCCAAATTTCAAGGAAAACCTCGTATCTCCAAGAGAAATGGCTGGAAATCGAGTTTTGAAGGAAATTCTATTCCATTGAGCCATCATAAAATTCTCAAATCATCCTAACTTTTTTTCTACTCGATATTTTCCAATGAAATTTTACAGTGATACTCCATATGATATCAGGAAGTAGCCCATAAAATTTCATAACGATATCTCGAACGGTTCGACGAATTCAATTTAATGAAAATGGTCACTCTCACAAAGCAAGGGCCCGAAAATTCACGTGGGTACTCGATATTCTGAATCGTTGCGCCTTTTGGCCCTCCAGGTCCCCCCATCATCAGGCTTTTATGCAACTTTTGCCAAATTTCAAGGAAAACCTCGTATCTCCAAGAGAAATGGCTGGAAATCGAGTTTTGAAGGAAATTCTATTCCATTGAGCCATCATAAAATTCTCAAATCATCCTAACTTTTTTTCTACTCGATATTTTCCAATGAAATTTTACAGTGATACTCCATATGATATCAGGAAGTAGCCCATAAAATTTCATAACGATATCTCGAACGGTTCGACGAATTCAATTTAATGAAAATGGTCACTCTCACAAAGCAAGGGCCCGAAAATTCACGTGGGTACTCGATATTCTGAATCGTTGCGCCTTTTGGCTCTCCAGGTCCCCCCATCATCAGGCTTTTATGCAACTTTTGCCAAATTTCAAGGAAAACCTCGTATCTCCAAGAGAAATGGCTGGAAATCGAGTTTTGAAGGAAATTCTATTCCATTGAGCCATCATAAAATTCTCAAATCATCCTAACTTTTTTTCTACTCGATATTTTCCAATGAAATTTTACAGTGATACTCCATATGATATCAGGAAGTAGCCCATAAAATTTCATAACGATATCTCGAACGGTTCGACGAATTCAATTTAATCAAAATGGTCACTCTCACAAAGCAAGGGCCCGAAAATTCACGTGGGTACTCGATATTCTGAATCGTTGCGCCTTTTGGCCCTCCAGGTCCCCCCATCATCAGGCTTTTATGCAACTTTTGCCAAATTTCAAGGAAAACCTCGTATCTCCAAGAGAAATGGCTGGAAATCGAGTTTTGAAGGAAATTCTATTCCATTGAGCCATCATAAAATTCTCAAATCATCCTAACTTTTTTTCTACTCGATATTTTCCAATGAAATTTTACAGTGATACTCCATATGATATCAGGAAGTAGCCCATAAAATTTCATAACGATATCTCGAACGGTTCGACGAATTCAATTTAATGAAAATGGTCACTCTCACAAAGCAAGGGCCCGAAAATTCACGTGGGTACTCGATATTCTGAATCGTTGCGCCTTTTGGCTCTCCAGGTCCCCCCATCATCAGGCTTTTATGCAACTTTTGCCAAATTTCAAGGAAAACCTCGTATCTCCAAGAGAAATGGCTGGAAATCGAGTTTTGAAGGAAATTCTATTCCATTGAGCCATCATAAAATTCTCAAATCATCCTAACTTTTTTTCTACTCGATATTTTCCAATGAAATTTTACAGTGATACTCCATATGATATCAGGAAGTAGCCCATAAAATTTCATAACGATATCTCGAACGGTTCGACGAATTCAATTTAATGAAAATGGTCACTCTCACAAAGCAAGGGCCCGAAAATTCACGTGGGTACTCGATATTCTGAATCGTTGCGCCTTTTGGCCCTCCAGGTCCCCCCATCATCAGGCTTTTATGCAACTTTTGCCAAATTTCAAGGAAAACCTCGTATCTCCAAGAGAAATGGCTGGAAATCGAGTTTTGAAGGAAATTCTATTCCATTGAGCCATCATAAAATTCTCAAATCATCCTAACTTTTTTTCTACTCGATATTTTCCAATGAAATTTTACAGTGATACTCCATATGATATCAGGAAGTAGCCCATAAAATTTCATAACGATATCTCGAACGGTTCGACGAATTCAATTTAATGAAAATGGTCACTCTCACAAAGCAAGGGCCCGAAAATTCACGTGGGTACTCGATATTCTGAATCGTTGCGCCTTTTGGCTCTCCAGGTCCCCCCATCATCAGGCTTTTATGCAACTTTTGCCAAATTTCAAGGAAAACCTCGTATCTCCAAGAGAAATGGCTGGAAATCGAGTTTTGAAGGAAATTCTATTCCATTGAGCCATCATAAAATTCTCAAATCATCCTAACTTTTTTTCTACTCGATATTTTCCAATGAAATTTTACAGTGATACTCCATATGATATCAGGAAGTAGCCCATAAAATTTCATAACGATATCTCGAACGGTTCGACGAATTCAATTTAATGAAAATGGTCACTCTCACAAAGCAAGGGCCCGAAAATTCACGTGGGTACTCGATATTCTGAATCGTTGCGCCTTTTGGCCCTCCAGGTCCCCCCATCATCAGGCTTTTATGCAACTTTTGCCAAATTTCAAGGAAAACCTCGTATCTCCAAGAGAAATGGCTGGAAATCGAGTTTTGAAGGAAATTCTATTCCATTGAGCCATCATAAAATTCTCAAATCATCCTAACTTTTTTTCTACTCGATATTTTCCAATGAAATTTTACAGTGATACTCCATATGATATCAGGAAGTAGCCCATAAAATTTCATAACGATATCTCGAACGGTTCGACGAATTCAATTTAATGAAAATGGTCACTCTCACAAAGCAAGGGCCCGAAAATTCACGTGGGTACTCGATATTCTGAATCGTTGCGCCTTTTGGCTCTCCAGGTCCCCCCATCATCAGGCTTTTATGCAACTTTTGCCAAATTTCAAGGAAAACCTCGTATCTCCAAGAGAAATGGCTGGAAATCGAGTTTTGAAGGAAATTCTATTCCATTGAGCCATCATAAAATTCTCAAATCATCCTAACTTTTTTTCTACTCGATATTTTCCAATGAAATTTTACAGTGATACTCCATATGATATCAGGAAGTAGCCCATAAAATTTCATAACGATATCTCGAACGGTTCGACGAATTCAATTTAATGAAAATGGTCACTCTCACAAAGCAAGGGCCCGAAAATTCACGTGGGTACTCGATATTCTGAATCGTTGCGCCTTTTGGCCCTCCAGGTCCCCCCATCATCAGGCTTTTATGCAACTTTTGCCAAATTTCAAGGAAAACCTCGTATCTCCAAGAGAAATGGCTGGAAATCGAGTTTTGAAGGAAATTCTATTCCATTGAGCCATCATAAAATTCTCAAATCATCCTAACTTTTTTTCTACTCGATATTTTCCAATGAAATTTTACAGTGATACTCCATATGATATCAGGAAGTAGCCCATAAAATTTCATAACGATATCTCGAACGGTTCGACGAATTCAATTTAATGAAAATGGTCACTCTCACAAAGCAAGGGCCCGAAAATTCACGTGGGTACTCGATATTCTGAATCGTTGCGCCTTTTGGCTCTCCAGGTCCCCCCATCATCAGGCTTTTATGCAACTTTTGCCAAATTTCAAGGAAAACCTCGTATCTCCAAGAGAAATGGCTGGAAATCGAGTTTTGAAGGAAATTCTATTCCATTGAGCCATCATAAAATTCTCAAATCATCCTAACTTTTTTTCTACTCGATATTTTCCAATGAAATTTTACAGTGATACTCCATATGATATCAGGAAGTAGCCCATAAAATTTCATAACGATATCTCGAACGGTTCGACGAATTCAATTTAATGAAAATGGTCACTCTCACAAAGCAAGGGCCCGAAAATTCACGTGGGTACTCGATATTCTGAATCGTTGCGCCTTTTGGCCCTCCAGGTCCCCCCATCATCAGGCTTTTATGCAACTTTTGCCAAATTTCAAGGAAAACCTCGTATCTCCAAGAGAAATGGCTGGAAATCGAGTTTTGAAGGAAATTCTATTCCATTGAGCCATCATAAAATTCTCAAATCATCCTAACTTTTTTTCTACTCGATATTTTCCAATGAAATTTTACAGTGATACTCCATATGATATCAGGAAGTAGCCCATAAAATTTCATAACGATATCTCGAACGGTTCGACGAATTCAATTTAATGAAAATGGTCACTCTCACAAAGCAAGGGCCCGAAAATTCACGTGGGTACTCGATATTCTGAATCGTTGCGCCTTTTGGCTCTCCAGGTCCCCCCATCATCAGGCTTTTATGCAACTTTTGCCAAATTTCAAGGAAAACCTCGTATCTCCAAGAGAAATGGCTGGAAATCGAGTTTTGAAGGAAATTCTATTCCATTGAGCCATCATAAAATTCTCAAATCATCCTAACTTTTTTTCTACTCGATATTTTCCAATGAAATTTTACAGTGATACTCCATATGATATCAGGAAGTAGCCCATAAAATTTCATAACGATATCTCGAACGGTTCGACGAATTCAATTTAATGAAAATGGTCACTCTCACAAAGCAAGGGCCCGAAAATTCACGTGGGTACTCGATATTCTGAATCGTTGCGCCTTTTGGCCCTCCAGGTCCCCCCATCATCAGGCTTTTATGCAACTTTTGCCAAATTTCAAGGAAAACCTCGTATCTCCAAGAGAAATGGCTGGAAATCGAGTTTTGAAGGAAATTCTATTCCATTGAGCCATCATAAAATTCTCAAATCATCCTAACTTTTTTTCTACTCGATATTTTCCAATGAAATTTTACAGTGATACTCCATATGATATCAGGAAGTAGCCCATAAAATTTCATAACGATATCTCGAACGGTTCGACGAATTCAATTTAATGAAAATGGTCACTCTCACAAAGCAAGGGCCCGAAAATTCACGTGGGTACTCGATATTCTGAATCGTTGCGCCTTTTGGCTCTCCAGGTCCCCCCATCATCAGGCTTTTATGCAACTTTTGCCAAATTTCAAGGAAAACCTCGTATCTCCAAGAGAAATGGCTGGAAATCGAGTTTTGAAGGAAATTCTATTCCATTGAGCCATCATAAAATTCTCAAATCATCCTAACTTTTTTTCTACTCGATATTTTCCAATGAAATTTTACAGTGATACTCCATATGATATCAGGAAGTAGCCCATAAAATTTCATAACGATATCTCGAACGGTTCGACGAATTCAATTTAATGAAAATGGTCACTCTCACAAAGCAAGGGCCCGAAAATTCACGTGGGTACTCGATATTCTGAATCGTTGCGCCTTTTGGCCCTCCAGGTCCCCCCATCATCAGGCTTTTATGCAACTTTTGCCAAATTTCAAGGAAAACCTCGTATCTCCAAGAGAAATGGCTGGAAATCGAGTTTTGAAGGAAATTCTATTCCATTGAGCCATCATAAAATTCTCAAATCATCCTAACTTTTTTTCTACTCGATATTTTCCAATGAAATTTTACAGTGATACTCCATATGATATCAGGAAGTAGCCCATAAAATTTCATAACGATATCTCGAACGGTTCGACGAATTCAATTTAATGAAAATGGTCACTCTCACAAAGCAAGGGCCCGAAAATTCACGTGGGTACTCGATATTCTGAATCGTTGCGCCTTTTGGCTCTCCAGGTCCCCCCATCATCAGGCTTTTATGCAACTTTTGCCAAATTTCAAGGAAAACCTCGTATCTCCAAGAGAAATGGCTGGAAATCGAGTTTTGAAGGAAATTCTATTCCATTGAGCCATCATAAAATTCTCAAATCATCCTAACTTTTTTTCTACTCGATATTTTCCAATGAAATTTTACAGTGATACTCCATATGATATCAGGAAGTAGCCCATAAAATTTCATAACGATATCTCGAACGGTTCGACGAATTCAATTTAATGAAAATGGTCACTCTCACAAAGCAAGGGCCCGAAAATTCACGTGGGTACTCGATATTCTGAATCGTTGCGCCTTTTGGCCCTCCAGGTCCCCCCATCATCAGGCTTTTATGCAACTTTTGCCAAATTTCAAGGAAAACCTCGTATCTCCAAGAGAAATGGCTGGAAATCGAGTTTTGAAGGAAATTCTATTCCATTGAGCCATCATAAAATTCTCAAATCATCCTAACTTTTTTTCTACTCGATATTTTCCAATGAAATTTTACAGTGATACTCCATATGATATCAGGAAGTAGCCCATAAAATTTCATAACGATATCTCGAACGGTTCGACGAATTCAATTTAATGAAAATGGTCACTCTCACAAAGCAAGGGCCCGAAAATTCACGTGGGTACTCGATATTCTGAATCGTTGCGCCTTTTGGCTCTCCAGGTCCCCCCATCATCAGGCTTTTATGCAACTTTTGCCAAATTTCAAGGAAAACCTCGTATCTCCAAGAGAAATGGCTGGAAATCGAGTTTTGAAGGAAATTCTATTCCATTGAGCCATCATAAAATTCTCAAATCATCCTAACTTTTTTTCTACTCGATATTTTCCAATGAAATTTTACAGTGATACTCCATATGATATCAGGAAGTAGCCCATAAAATTTCATAACGATATCTCGAACGGTTCGACGAATTCAATTTAATGAAAATGGTCACTCTCACAAAGCAAGGGCCCGAAAATTCACGTGGGTACTCGATATTCTGAATCGTTGCGCCTTTTGGCCCTCCAGGTCCCCCCATCATCAGGCTTTTATGCAACTTTTGCCAAATTTCAAGGAAAACCTCGTATCTCCAAGAGAAATGGCTGGAAATCGAGTTTTGAAGGAAATTCTATTCCATTGAGCCATCATAAAATTCTCAAATCATCCTAACTTTTTTTCTACTCGATATTTTCCAATGAAATTTTACAGTGATACTCCATATGATATCAGGAAGTAGCCCATAAAATTTCATAACGATATCTCGAACGGTTCGACGAATTCAATTTAATGAAAATGGTCACTCTCACAAAGCAAGGGCTATGCTTATACACAGAACTTACGCCCCTTTGACTCCAAGACGACGATGTGATATTTATCATATAAATCTATATTCAATGTATTAAACACGAGAAAATATTTTTTATTATGTTTTTCTTCCTCGGATTGTTAGAATTCAATGGAAAACAAAAAAAATGAAAAGGATAATTAGGTGGATACTCACTAATTAGTGGAGTTTTCTCAGTTGGTGGAAGTGTCTCTCTTATGGTCATAAGAAATACTGTCATAGAGAGCAATGCAGAAATCCCAAGTGTAACTTTTTCCCCGGATTCTGATGGCACGTAAAAGACCAGAAGTGCTGAATCAACAGAACAAGTAAAGAAAAAAAAGATTAGTCTCTACTGTACACCTTGAAACAGAATATTTTCCTCAAAGGACACCCCCATATGTGTCCCTCATGGAAATTGAGGTATTTTCTATTTTTACAGTAAAAAAAAAGCCAAATTTTTGTATAAAATCGCTAATAACAATTTAAACGAGACAAAATCCTCAAATTTGATGAAGTGAATCTGTAAATAATGCAATGAGAAATAAAATAAGTCCTAGAAACAAGAAATTGGCTAAAAACTGTAAAATTTTCTGTGATTTTGAAAATTCCTTCGAAACTTGAAAAAATGACGAAATGTAAAAAACACAGAAAATTTTCCAATTTTCAATTAATTTTTTGTTTTTAAGACTTATTTTATCTCTAATTACATTCTTTACAGATTCTTATCTAGTTTAAATTTTTATTAACGATTTTATACTAAAATTTAACTTATTTTGGTTGAAACGTTTTTTTTCCACGTTTCTTGCTTTTCCACTTCGACCGATTTTTGAATTACTGCAGACGTTAGTTTTATCGTTCTAATGAAATTCAAAGCCACTTCCTGATGCTTCCGTCTTTAACGAGTTTATAAGCTCGTTCATTCCCACTTTTATCCATCTCAAAGAGAAAAAAAAATCCATTTTTTTCCTTTTTTTTTTCCTTCAACATGAAAAGAAGAAGTTTTTTATTAGTACAAATACTTGTTTCCTACTCTTCTCATCTTGTCTTTTTTATTTTCAACAAAGTGCAGGAGATTAGAATAACAATGGAATGAAATTATGGATTTTTTTTGTCATCCAGAGTTATAAATTGAGAGAATTTAAAACGAGGTGAGATGAAAAACTTCGTTTTTTTCTCCAATATTCATTTTTATTTGCAGTAAAAATTTCTTCGCAGGGAAAAATGGGACAAAATGATTTGAAATTTTTTTTTTTGAGGGTGAAGGCTTTTTTGAAAAAAATTGAAAAAATTCACCAATAATGCAAACATTTTCAAGCACTTCCTTGAATTTTTTCAGAATTTTTCATCAAGTCCTTCACTTCTAAAAAAATTCCTGGATCATTTTTTTTAATTTTTTTTTCATTTTTTTTGAAAATAATTAAATTTAATTGATACTCAACCGATTCCATTGATGAGTATGCATGGTAGAATCAAGTTGAAGACATAAAACATTGGTCGACGTCTCAAACGAATCTCATAAGTTATATCTGGATAAGGCTCTGAACAGCAAGAGTAAAATTCAATATTTTTCTCTGCTGTAAAATCGACTAGATCGAATTCACCATTGGCCTGGTAATTACTCACATCTCCTTCTTCACTCTGGCGCTCCAATTCTAACTGAAAAAAAAATGTTTTTTAGGGTGGGAGAATAATTACATTTTGTGGAGATGATAAATAGGTTCCCTCTTTTTATTTATGATTTAAAAAAAAAAGAAGAAAAACATTGCGAATGAAAAAAAGCGTGAATGTTAGGGGAGGGTGGGGTAAAATGGGCATTTCAATTGAACGGTTCGAGATAGAAATTTTCTGATGATTCCATTGAAAAGCTGAGGAAATTTTGGGCGGAAAACATGTGTCAAATTCTTTTTTTTTCAATTTTTGGAAAAATTTACTTTTTTGGCCAAGTTTTGAAGGGGTTTTCCTTTTGAAAATCGAAAAAATTCACTTTTTCGACGATATCTCCGGTTCTGTTGGTCGTAGCGACCTGGGGTTCATCTCAAATGAAAGGTGAGCTCATTTCCCATGAATTTATGGGGTTTAAAAAAAAATAATATCAATTTTTCAAATATTTATAAGTCATTTTCTGAAAATCAGTTTTTTCCCTATAAATACTTGAAAAATTGATGTTATTTTTTTTTAAACCCCATAAATTCATGGGAAATGAGCTCACCTTTCATTTGAGATCAACCCCAGGTCGCTACGATCAATAGAACCAGAGATATTCCCGAAAAACTGGAATTTTTCCAAAAATAAAAGACTTTCACCTTCAAATCTTGCACAAAAAAATGAAATTTTTGAAAAATTCCAAAAAATAACTTCTGACATATGATTTTCATGGGAAATTTCCTCATCTTTCCAGTGGAATCATCAGAAAAAACCTATCTCCAATATTTCTATCCTTTTCGAGTAAATTTCATAGTATAAAATACCAAAATCATGGAATTTATGGAATTTTTTAATGTTTTAATCATGAAATTGTTAAATGATTCCATTGTTACTGTTTCTGATTCATCTCTTTCATTTTTTATAAGAAAAAAAAAACCAGTAACATATCCATTGTTTCATTCTCTCTATTCTTCAGTTCTGTTCACATGGAAATTCATATTTTTTTTCATTCATCGAATTCCAGATTGAGGAAAAAAAAATTATCAATGCTACGAAATTCATTTTTCCAATATTCCATGAGTATTATTTCTCTCAATGAACAAAGAGAATTTTTTCATTACCATTGAATTTTTCTTCTCTTTTATTAAAATTCGATATCATCAATTGAAATTCTTTTTTATTTAATAAAAAAAAAAAAAATTGAAATTCTTTATTAAAAAAAAAAAACACCAATCGTTTTACCTTTTCGATGGTTTTTTTTTGCAGATAAAAAATTCAATTGCATTGATTAATGATTGAATGATGTCATTCAAAATGAAAATGGAATTTTCCGAGTTTCCATTAAAATTTACATAATAGAAATCGTTCGACGATTATATTCGCTGAAATAAATTCATTCAGTGAAAATAGAGCAAAAGGGAATAACTCAAATAATTAAAAAAAAATTCAAATAATTTGAATAATTCGAAAAATTCGAATCATTCGAAAAGTTCAAAAAAAATCGAAAAATTCAAATAATTCAAATAATTTGAATCATTCGTTTAATTCAAAAAATCACAATTAATAAAAAAAAGAAACAATTAAATAATATTAAAAAAATATTTCTACAGAAAAACAAGAATTTTCATAAAATTCTTTTATTCTCAAAGACTGAATAGTCAAAAAAAAAGTCGATTTATTCTGTTTTATCTTTTTACAATTTTTTTTCTTCCCTCGAGGATAGAAAAAAGCGTTCAATACCTTCGAAAATTGCTATGCCATTGAGAATAAATGAAAAAAAAAGCTAAAAAATAAAAAAAAATGACATGCACATTGAAGTTAGAGATTTGAACATGTGTAGTGCCATTTTGGGATGGTTATTCAGGTCTTTTCCCATCAATTTAGGATTAAGCTATAGAATTCCATAGAAATGTTATTTTTTTTTCGGGTTGACGAGTGAATTTTCCATTTCACTAACATAAAATAAAATTAATGAGAAAAAATGAAAAGTCTGTGTAATTTAATTATCGAAGTGAAAAAAAATGAGGAAATTTTATTTTTTTCCAATAAAAAAAAAAAATTGATTTTTTTCAATGAAAAAATAATTTTTTTTTTCCAATAAAAAAAAATTGATTTTTTTTCAAATAAAAAAAAAAAAAAATTTCCAATAAAAATAATTGATTTTTTGTCTTTTTTTCTCTTATAATTCCTCGAGAAATTGGAGTCTCAATAAAATGAGGAAAAAGGGAGAATCGAGGGATTAGAGAAGATGCAATCAATCAAATTCCATTTATCTTGGAATCAATGAGTGAATAATCAAAAAGAAACGATGAGAAAATCCACAGGATTTTCACTCGCCTCAGTGAATAGCACTGGAAGCTTATTTCCCTCGTCTTATCGCCTCAATTCTTCCATTTAAAACTTAAATGAAGTAGGAAATTTCAGGTGGCCCTCTTCTTATGGAATAACAGTGATAAAAATCTGCCTACAACACTATGAACATAAAAGAAACTATTAAAAATAATGAGGAAAATTTTTGCATTCAATGCTTTTGTGTTGAATAAATTGAAAATACAATTTTTTTAAAAAAATCGTATTTTTGAAAAAGCAATTTTTAAAAAAATGCTAGTTTTTTAAATGCAATTTTTAAAAAAATGGTATTATTAAAAATGCAGATTTTTAAAAAAATGGCATTTTTGAAAATGCAATTTTTAAAAAAATTGTATTTTCAAAAATGCAATTATTTAAAACACTTTTCTTTTAAAAATGCAATTTTTAAAAAAAATTTATTGTATTTTTAAAAATACAATTTTTTTAAAATTGGCATTTTCGAAAATTATATTTCTTATTTTTGAAATTAATTTAATGAGAAAAAAAGTGGCACATGATTTTCTTTCAATAAATCAATTAATTTCTGTTTTTTAAATGGAAAATTCGCTTTTATTTCTTGTACTGATGCAAATAATTCGACGATTAAGTTATCGTTGACCGATTAAATTTGAAACTTCAAAGATAATCTTGAAATTGAATTTGTGAGTGAATCTCGTGGGACACTCGAAAGTTGGCTCAACTGTTCTGCGAATTAGATGAACTACAAAAGTTTATGAACTTGGAGATGCAAATTTAAAGAAAGAAAGAATTCATTAATATTTTTTCTTGAATTTCGTAAAATTTATATAAAGGGGAAATGGAATAAAAGACAGATTTTTGATTAAATGGTTCGAGATAGAGATTTTTTAATAATTCCATTGAAAAGCTGAGAAAATTTCAGGTGGAAAACATGTGTCGAAATTAATTTTTTCGAATTTTTCGAAAATTCGACTTTTGTGGTGAAAATTTGAAGAGTTTTACCTTTGAAAAATCGAAAAATTTCACTTTTTTGGGAATATCTCTGGTTCTATTGGTCGTAGAAACGTGGGGTTGAGCTTAAATGAAAGGTGAGCTCATTTGCCATCGATTTATGTAGTTCAATTTTTTTTAAAATCAATTTTTCAATTATTTATAGCTCATTTTGAAAAAATCTGTTTTTATTCTGTATAAAGCTATATCTATTTGAAAAATCGATAATTTTTTTTGTAAAATCATATAAATCGATGGGAAATGAGCTCACCTTTCATTTGAGACCAACCCCAGGTCGCTACGACCAATAGAACCAGAGATATCCCCGAAAAAGTGAAATTTTCCAAAATCGAAAAGGTTTTTACATTAAAATTTCGATCGAAAAAAATCGAAATTTCGAAAAATTCCAAAAAATAACTTCCGCCCTATCATTTCCATGGCAAATTTCCTCAGCTTTTCAATGGAATCATCAGAAAAAACCCATCTCCAATATTTCCATCCATTTCGAGCCATTTTCACAATATAAAATATTGTGAAAAAATATTGAGAAATAAAAAAACTGCGAAAAAAAAATTCTTGCAACAAAAAAATTGCTTTTTAAAATTTTAATAATATATATAATATATTATTAATAATAATATAATATATTTATATATTCACTATATATATAGAAGAGAGTGGGGCAAAATGGACCCTCATAGTAACATGATTAATTTTTTTCGGAATGAAGGACTTGCCAAAAAAATCTGAAAAAATTCGAGAAAATCCTCCAACATGTCTAAATTGTTTGTTAATTTTTTCAGATTTTTCGAAGCAACCGCTGCTCCTTAAAAAAATCTCGAGTCATCTCATCTTCTAGGTCCATTTTGCCCCACTCTCCCCTATGTAGGGAAAAGTGGGACAAAATGGACCTGTTTTTTAAATTCTTTTCGGATTTTCTAGAGAATAGGCAGCTCTATGAAAAAATTTGAAAAAATTATACAACAAGGAAGACATATTAGAGCACCTTCTCAAATTTTTTCAGATTTTTCAATCGAGTCCTTAACTCCGAAAAAAATTCCTGAATTATGTTGTTGCAGAGGTCCATTTTGCCCTATTCTCCCTTATATATTGAAATTTTCTGGAGTGAAGTAAATTTTTTTTACAAAAAAACTAAGAAGTGTCCATTTTACCCCTCATTTCCCTTTTTTCCCCATTTTTTCTTAATTAATTACCTGATAACCATCATAAGTCCAGGATGCCCATTTTAATGCACATCTCTGTTCATCGAATGGAAAAAATT
Organism: Aleiodes leptofemur; assembly: GCA_963942555.1. Classification (NCBI taxonomy): domain Eukaryota; kingdom Metazoa; phylum Arthropoda; class Insecta; order Hymenoptera; family Braconidae; genus Aleiodes; species Aleiodes leptofemur. The sequence goes on along the minus strand of OZ012623.1, from coordinate 13,046,262 downwards.
CAACATCGATGTTGCAGCTGCTTCGAAATATTCCATGGCTCAACCAAACAACTTCTCCTGTATGACTGACTATGACATTTGTATTTATGACAGCAGAACTGTACTGTGGATCTGCACTAAAAGTTCATAAAGAAAGTGCAAAAAAAAAAACTTTTTGGAATTATTATATTTCTCCATAAAAGAGAATATAAAGCATGTCATGCTTTTCCTGTTCTCTTTGAAGAATACTCCATTAAAATAAAAAAATAAAAGAAAAAACTTATGTTTCTGTGGCATTAACGTCATTTTGACGAATTGAATGATAAAAGTACTCATTTTTCACATTTTTTTCACATAAAAACTGTGATAAAATGAGAGGAAATGAGATTTATACAGGGAAATACGATATTTTTCGTGAATTTTATCGTCTAAATGGGAAAATCTGGACTCATTAGCATAAATTTTATTATACTTGTTATAGAGAATTGTATCTGGTCTCCAAACTCGATTGTATGGCACTCGAATAACTCGAATACCAGCGTAATCAGATATATTCCATTTCAAATGATGATCCGTCCAAATTTGCGTTACCCAACAATTTGTCGTCAGGATTTGATTTTTCTCGTCCTGAAATTTTTTTATGTAGAGAAAAATGGGATTTATTGGGGGGAAAAGTTAGTAAAAATGGGAAATTACTAGTGATGGACGATTTTTAATCGATTTTGGAAGATCGATCCTTTTTTTCTGTAAAAATCTATTTTTTTGAAGATTTTAAAAAAATTGATTAATCGATTTTTTGATTTTTTTCCTAGAAAAAAGGTATTTTTCTTTTTTTCAATGATAAAAAATGATGAAAAGGAGGATTTATTGCCCCTTTAAATGTTTTTTTGTTTTTGCAGTAAAAAAAAAAGTTAAATTTTTGTATAAAATCGTTAATAATATTCCTTAAATATTCTTTTATTCCATAAAATCCCGAATTAAATGCGAAATATCACATTTATTAATCGTTAATTTTATTAGAAAAAATTTTATTAGAAAAATTCGATTTTTCGATTTTCACATTTCGATTTTTTTTTTCTCGAAAAAATCAATTCTCAAAAAATCGAAATTTTTATAGATTAATTTTTCGAAAATCAATTTTTTTTCCTTTCGATCACCCATCACTTGTAGAAATGAGATTCTTATTCATTTAATTAATTTACCACATCAATAATGTGATGGAGAGAAAGACCAAAAATAACAACAAGTGGTTGTGATGAATTTTTAGCTGGTCTAACACCTGCATCGTATCCCTCAAGAAGGTGTTTAGTTAATCGATATTCGTGATCGTCACAAGAACCTGCAAATTTTAATTAATTCCTAAAAAATTGTCATCTTCGAAACAAAGGGGCGTAAGTGCTATATATAAGCATAAAGTTGCACTTACGCCCTTTTGTTTCTAAGGCAAAGAAATTATTTTCGAAATAGACATTTTTTTAAAATTAAGTCACATGTAATTTTTACAGAAAAAAAACAATTTTATTTTAATATTTGAGATTTTTCGAAATTTTTTTTCAATTTCGAAAATTTTAAAATTCTGAAAAATTTGATTTTTTTTGAAATTTTTTAATTATATTAATATTATTACTTAATTAATGGAAATATTCGTAATTTTCGAAACAAAGGGGCGTAATTCCTATACAGGGTGTCACTAAATAAGTTTAAATCCGGTGAGCTACTGGTGCAGGAATGTACCTAGGACACTAGAAAAATATTGAAAAAAATCATTATTCAATAGATTTTGAATAATTAATTTTTTAAATAGACCAATGAAACTTTGTGTTTCATCGGATAGAAAACCGTGTGGAGGGGATACATAAAGTACGCACCATGATGTGAGTAACGTGAACATAGCGTCTGGGTTCACGTCTGTCATTCATGTTTAGTTGAGATAATTTCGCGCGTAATTTTTTCAAACTCAATTCAAAGTTAGGCTGTGCGCTCCAAGATGATTCAAATTTGCCCTGATTAATCATGGCTAACGTAATTGATTAATTTCCATTTAATTTCATTTCCGTGCTAGAAGTTTGATTTTTGTAGTACGAAAATTTGGTTTGGTGGTCATTAGAAGATGATTTTTTCTCCAATTAGACAGGGCAAGTCCTGGAAACCCTGAAGTGCAAGTAAAGACCTGATCTCGAGCGTGATCGTTTGCACTTCTAGTGCATAGCATGTGCACTCCCGATTCATAGGAAAGGCACTTCCGATGCACAGAACGTGCACTTCCAGTGCACAGAACGTGCATTTCCGCTGCACAGAGAGTGCACTTCCCAGCCACTTTTGGTACGCAAAGTGTGCAGCTCCGACGCACACAGTCCACTGTGTACTTTCCGGTACACAGCGTGAACTCCTGGTGCATTTCAGGTACGCAGAGTGTGCATTTCCGCCGCACAGAGTCTGCACTTCTGCTGCGCAGAGTTGCACTTCTGGTACACAGAGTGTGCACTTCGGGTACATGGAGTGTGCACTTCTGGTGCATAAAGTGTGCACTTCTGCTGCACAGAGTGTGCACTTCCGGTGCGCAGAGTGTGCACTTCCGGTCCACAGAGTGTGCACTTCCGGTGCACAGAGTGTGCACTAGAAGTGCACATTTCGCGTACCAGAAGTGCACACTCTGTGCACTAGAAATGCACCGAAAGTGCATGCTCTGTGCACCAGAAGTGCATGCTCTGTGCATCAGAAGTGCATGCTCTGTGCACCAGAAGTGCACTCTCTGTGCACTAGAAATGCACCGGAAGTGCACGCTCTGTGCACCAGAAGTGCACACTGTGTGCATCGGTAGTGCACTCTCTGTGCACTAGAAGTGCACATTTCGTGTAGCAGAAGTGCCCACTTTGTGCACCAGAAGTGCACCGGAAGTGCACACTCTGTGCAACAGAAGTGCACCGGAAGTGCACACTCTGTGCACCGGAAGTGCACACTCGGTGCAGCAGAAGTGCATCGGAAGTACACATTCTGTGCACGGGAAGTGCACACTTCATGCATCAGAAATGCACACTTCATGCATCAAAAGTGCACATTCCGTGTACCCGAAGTGCACCCTCTGTGTACCAGAAGTGCACACTCTGTGTACCAGAAGTGCAGCTCTGCGCACTAGAAGTGCAGACTCTGTGCGCCGGAAATGCATACTCTGCGTACCTGAAGTGCACCTGGAGTTCACGCTGTGTACCGGAAAGTACACAGTGGACTAGACGTACACACTGTGTGCGTCGGAGCTGCACACTTTGCGTACCAAAAGTGGCTGGGAAGTGCACTCTCTGTGCAGCGAAAATGCACGTTCTGTGCACTAGAAGTGCCTTCCCTATGAATCGAGAGTGCACATGCTATGCACTTCGCTCGAGATCAGGTCTTCAATTGCACTTCAGGGTTTCCAGGACTTGCCCTGTCTAATTAGAAAAAAAATCATCTTCTAATGACCACCAAACCAAATTTTCGTACTACAAAAATCAAATTTCTAGCACGAAAATGAAATTAAATGGAAATCAATCAATTACGTTAGCCATGATTGATCAGGGCAAATTCGAGTCATCCTGGAGCACAGAGACAAGCTTTGAATTAAGTTCAAAAAAATTACGCGCGAAATTATCTCATCCAAACATGAATGACAGACGTGAACCCAGACGCTATGTTCACGTCACTCACATCATGGTGCGTACTCTATGTATCCCCTCCACACGGTTTTCTACTCGATGAAACACGAAGTTTCATTGGTCTACTTAAAAAATTCATTTTTCAAAATTTGTTGAGAAATGATTTTTTTCAATATTTTTCTAGTGTTCTAGGTATATTTCTGCACCAGTAGCTCACCGGATTTAAACTTATTTAGTGACACCCTGTATATAAGCAAAAAATGGCACTTACGCCCTTTTATTTCCAAGACAATGATATTTCGATTAATTTCGTGTTATTTTCGAAAAATTGATCGTTTCTCAACGAAAATCAATCGAATTTTTATTATTAAGCTTTCAATTTTTGAAAATTTAAGTGAAATTTTTTTTTTATTGTTTCAATTATTCATTTCCCTTTTTTGCATCAATTAAAATTCAAGTTTTATTTTTATTTTGATAACAATGATTAAATGCGAGAGAATATCAAATGTGCATTTGTCAGTATTTCGGTGGTGATTTAACGCCTACAACCCTGCAGTTTAATGTGTCAACAGAGATTTATTCCCTCAAATTCGTGTGATGGGGATATTACAATCAGCATTTCCGTGGTTTAATTAAAATTTCATTTTTTTCTTTTTTTTTTATGGCCTTTGTATTCGAAAATTTGAGGAAGCTTTGAACATTTCAACTAATTGTTCTGAAAAGGGAATTATATTGAGAATTTTTTTCTTCTTTTAATTATGGATTTTTACGTGAAATGAAGATTCGTTAATTAGCGAAATTAAAAAATTCACCTGTTAATTAATTAAAGTCAATTTCAATTAATTTCAATGAGAATCTATTAGTTCGGAAATAGTAAAAAAAATTAAAGAGAGTAAAAAAATCTTTTTTAGATAATAGAAATAATTAAAAGAATTTTAAAAAAGAATTTTTCATTAAATTATGGAAATAATTTGGAAAAAATTCGTTTTTATTAAATTATGAAAATAATTTGGAAAGAATTCTTTTTTGTTAAATTATGGAAATAATTTTTAAAAAAATTGTTTTTAAATTATGGAAATAATTAAAATAATTATAAAAAAAATTTGTTTTGGAAAAATTATGAAAATCAATTGAAAAAATTTTTTTTTTGAAATTAAATTATCGAAATAATTGAAAAAAAAAAATTTCTGTTAAATTATGGAAATAATTTGAAGAAAAATTTTAATAAAAAAACTAATAAAAATGATAATAAATGGATATAAAAGCTTAATCATTGAGTGACTATTGTTGTGACACTACTGAGGCTTCAGCCAATATGATCTCTCCATTTATCTCCTTTTCCCAATAAAAAGAGGGAAAAAAGAGTGAAGAAAGAATGGAGAAACAAGGAACATCAAACTTGTTTTTTTTTATTTCGAATCGACATGAAGTAAGAAATAAGGATGAAATAAGAGAAAATATAGAGAAATAAAAATCAGGAGGAATAGAAAAATATGATGAAGAAAATGTAACTCAATTTTCTCTTTCGTATCTGTACTCTCTACCCAATCGTCCAAGTTATTTTTCAAGATTCTGGAAAACCTTCTGTCTTTTCTCTCTTTTTCCCTCATTTCGTTGTAAATCGGGGGTGGAAAGAAAAAAAAAGTCCCATCCAGTGGAAAGACACCTGTCGATGCTGCCTGTGGCACAATTCGATGAGATTCACTGGAAAAATCCTCTCGTATACTGTTGCCACTCTATTTTCCTCTCATATGTTTGGATGAAGGAATTTTTTAGGGCACCCTCCAAAAAACTGAGAAGAAAAAAAATTTAGTAATACTGGAAAAATCTGAATAGTTGCGAAAATAGTTGATTGTAGAGAATTCTTATTCAGAAGAAATAATAATCAATTGGGAGAGACTAAATCTTTCTTCAAATGGGAGAAAAATTTAAAAATAATTAATCAATTGAAATTTACTAAATATGAAAATTACTCGAAATGGATGGAAATAATGGAGATAGATCATTTCTGATGATTCCATTGGAAAGATGAGAAAATTTCCCATGAAAATCATATGCCAGAAGTTATTTATTGGAATTTTTCAAAAATTTCATTTTTTGCGCAAGATTTGAAGGTGAAAGTCTTTTATTTTTGGAAAAATTCCAGTTTTTCGGGAATATCTCTGGTTCTATTGATCGCAGCGACCTGGGGTTGATCTCAAATGAAAGGTGAGCTCATTTCCCATGAATTTATGGGGTTTAAAAAAAAATAACATCAATTTTTCAAGTATTTATAGGGAAAAAACTGATTTTCAGAAAATGACTTATAAATATTTGAAAAATTGATATTATTTTTTTTTAAACCCCATAAATTCATGGGAAATGAGCTCATCTTTCATTTGAGATGAACCTCAGGTTGCTACGACCAACAGAACCAGAGATATCGTCGAAAAAGTAAATTTTTTCGATTTTCAAAAGGAAAATCCCTTCAAAACTTGGCCAAAAAAGCAAATTTTTCCAAAAAATGGAAAAAAAAAATTTGACACAGGTTTTTTGCCTAAAATTTCCTCAGCTTTTCAATGAAATCTAAATAATATAATTAATTTTTTCTCTCTCAATGCAGTATTACTACAAAAACTAGAGAATTCGATTACTATTCCATATTTTCCCTAAATTGAAAAACTTTAATTAAAATTTTTCCAGAAAAAATCCTGAGATAAATTGAGAATTTCAATTTTTGATGAATCGATTAATTATTCAATTTATTGAAAACCACCTCCCCCCCTTTTTTTTCTTTACTTGTTTTACCAAATGGCCATATTTCGAAAAATCCAAAACGAAATAAATTTAAAAAAAAAAGAAATTAAAAAAAAAAACTTTTAGTTAGAGAGATAGAAAAAAAATCTCGTTAAAATCGTAAAAAAAATGGAAAAATGAACAAGGTCATCACCAAAAGAGAGAAAAATGTAATGAAAAAAAAAGGTTTTGGAGTTGGTCATGGACGAATGGAGCATTTGATAAGCCGTCAAATTGGCTAACTCGATCGTTGAACACATAACACGTTTGTACGTTGGTTGAAAGGTGTGAGCTACTGGTCCAGAGCAAGTATTAAGGGTAGATGGACAGTTCAACCTTTCCTGGTAATATGCAAATTGGCTGAATTTACAATGACAAAATGGATTGGGGAAATGGAGGAGACATGGTTTTCCACAAGAAAACCATGTGTCTATAACTTGATCCAATTAAGAGGCTTTTGGATGCATCAAGATAATCCTCCTTTTGATTCAAAAACTTGATTCAAGGATGTGAAAATGGATTAAAAAATGAAAAAAATCAAAAAAATTCGCTTATCATTTTTTTTTGAGCAGAAAAATTAATCCTACGATGGAGGGGTTTGAGTTAGAGTTTTTTCGATGATTTCATCGAAAAACTGAGAAAATTTTCGATGAAAATCATTTATTAAAATTTTTTTTTTTGAATTTTTTACAACTTCGATTTAGAAAAATTTGACTTTTTTTGAGATATTTTCGGTTTTATTGATCGTAGCGACTTGAGGTTGATTTTAAATGAAAGATGAGATCATTTGACGTTCATTCATAAGTTAATTCGTTAATTAATTCAAATTAATTCATTAATTCGAGTCGTTTTTACGTTTGAAACCCCGATTTTTAAGGTACTTATAAGGCAAAACACGTTTTTTTACGAAAATGAGTATAAATATCTCAAAAATCGATGATTTTTTTTGGCAAATCATCCAAATCGATGGCAAATGATCTCACCTTTCATTTAAGATCGACCCCAAGTCGCTACGACCAATAGAACCAGAGAAATCCTCAAAAAACTGAAAAAAATGAAAAATCTCCCAAAATTAAAATTTCGAAAAAATGCAAAAAAAATGAATTAAATAATTTTTTTCATCGGAAATTTCATCAGCTTTTCGATGAAATCATCAAAAAAAGAAATATTTCTTACCATTTCATTAAAAAACCCCATTTTACCCCACTTTTTCCTGCATTTAACAATATTTTTATCACAGAAACAGATTCACCGCAATTATATACAGTGAAAAGAAGCTGTGGAATGGTTTTCTCGTTGAACTTTTCAATGCATCTCCCCTATTTGCCAAGTCACAAGGATTCTGAAAGGCAAATCGTTCAAACTTGGTAGTACTACGTAATATATATATAACATTATATTCATCTTCTCCTCCTTTCATATTCATTGGAGGATTTAAACCATAAGTTTTGATAGCTATATATATGTATATATGTATAGAATTGACGAATACAGCTGTACTAAAATTTATCCTACAAAACCACGTGAAATTATATAGTTGTAAAATTTTCGAGATTAAATTTTCAAGAAATGTACCTTTACTTGAATAATCCAATAGATTACAGGAGTTTAACTTCTTCGTATTTTCCAATTCTACACGAAATTCTAAGGGAAGAATTTATTATGTTAAACGTGCACCTTTAACACTCATTCTTGTCATTTGCATTCAGATTGAATGGATAAGAAAATATCAGTGGTTTAATTGAATTAATGAGTTTTATCATTTTTTTTCCATTTTTAATAAATAATTTCGGGGATAATGAAGCTGCTTATAGGGCTGAAATCATTTAATTATGATAATTTAAGAATATTATTATTTTAAATAGGGGAACATGGGGGGCAAAATGGGCATTTCGATTGAAAGGTTCGAGATAGAGATTTTCTGATGATTCCATTGAAAAGCTGAGGAAATTTTAGACGGAAAACATGTGTCATTTTTTTTTCAATTTTTGGAAAAATTTACTTTTTTGGCCAAGTTTTGAAGGGGTTTTCCTTTTGAAAATCGAAAAAATTCACTTTTTCGACGATATCTCCGGTTCTGTTGGTCGTAGCGACCTGGGGTTCATCTCAAATGAAAGATGAGCTCATTTCCCATGAATTTATGGGGTTTAAAAAAAAAAAATATCAATTTTTCAAATATTTATAAGTCATTTTTTGAAAATCAGTTTTTTCCCTATAAATACTTGAAAAATTGATGTTATTTTTTTTTAAACCCCATAAACTCATGGGAAATGAGCTCACCTTTCATTTGAGATCAACCTCAGGTCGCTACGATCAATAGCACCAGAGATATTCCTGAAAAACTGGAATTTTTCCAAAAATAAAAGACTTTTACCTTCAAATCTCGCGCGAAAAATGAAATTTTTGAAAAATTCAAAAAAAAAACTTCTGACTTATGATTTTCATGGGAAATTTTCTCATCTTTCCAATGGAATCAGCAGAAAAAATCTATCTCCAATATTTCTATTAATTTTGCTATATATATAGTGGTCCATTCTGCCCCATTCTCCCCCCTACTTTATTTATAATTTCCGGTGAATAAATGATTTTCTCATAAAATTATAATTACTTGAAATTAATTAGTTATGAACCGAGAAAAATGGATATTTTATCGTTATTAAGGTGAGACTGCGATAAAAATTATTGCCTGTCAATCCGCGATGTCTAATCACATGAATCCTCATTACATCACTATTTGGAGCTAATGATACAGTACGAAATACTGAATGAGTCTGCGAATTTGACGTAAAAATAAAGAGACCTCATTATTAAATGCCTCTTTTCTCTAATCAGGAAAATCCTTGAAGCCTCTAAATTTTTTTTTATCTAAAATTTATTATATTTGATGGCTTACACGAGTTCGTAACTCGTTTGTCCCAGTTTCTGACACTTTAGAATTAATTTATACCAGTTTTTCAATCAAAAGCAACAATTATTCATTTATTTTATTTAATTTAATTATATTAATGCATATTTTTTGCGCTAGTAAAAAATTAAATATTAAATTTTTTTATTAATAAAAAAATTCTAAATAAAATGGACCAGCCAGATAAAATCATTCAATATTTTTTAAAAGAGCGGCGACTTCCCCAAAAAATCTGAAAAAATTCACAAAAATTAGAGATATATTCTAGCATCTTCTCAAATTTTTTCAGATTTTTTCATCAAGTCCTTCACACAAAAAAAAAATATTGACTCATTTTCCTGCAGTGGTCCATTTCGCCCCAGCTTCCCTGCTTCAATGAACGAAGTCTCATCGAGCGCATAATTCTTCAATTACATAAAGTAAAAAAAAAGATAAGTTGGAATTTGCTACAAAGTGATGCGATGGAAATTGGATAAAAACAGTAATTTTTAGTTAACAACTGCATTTACTGGAAGAAGCAGAGGAAGAAGTAAGATGCACGCGATGATACGTTTCGAAAAATTTAAAGAATATCATTGAAGTGGTCGAATAAATGATTTTCTCGAGAGTATAAATGCAAGAAGGAATTTTTCAAATTTCTTACAACGAAAATTAGTTCGTTCGAGTTCAATTCGTTTCGATTTCTTCTGTTAATTAGAGGATTTGCTAATTGAAATGGGAGAAGTGATACCTTTGTGGCTGAATGATGCTTTTGTGGAGAAAGCATTGAGAAATGAAGAGGGAGATGAGACGATTTCGGTGATTAAAACGGCTATTGCACCAGCAACAGCTAAAGGCGATAATTATCTGAGTGATATGTATCGTGTAAATGTTGAATATTCTCGTGTTCGTGGTTCTGGGAGAACTAATGAAGAAAGATCAATTGTTGTTAAGATATCGCTAACATCAGAGGGTGGACACAAAGATTTTGTGAGTTTCTGCAGAAAAAAATATGATTAATTAAAAACACATATGAAAATACTTTATAAAGACTTTATGAATAGGGGTGTGCGAATAATTCGAATTTTGGAATAATTCGAATTTTCGAACAATTCGAATTTTCGAATAATTCGAATTTTTTTGAATAATTCGAATTTTATTGAATAATTCGATTTTTTTTGAATAATTCAAATTTTGGAATAATTCGAATTTCCGAACAATTCGAATTTTTGAATTATTCGAATTTTCTTGAATAATTCGAATTTTCGAATAATTCGAATTTCCTTGAATAATTCGAATCTTCGAACAATTCGAATTTTCGAATAATTCAAATAATTCTAATATTTTCGAATAATTCGAATACTTCGAATAATTTCGAATAATTCAAATAATTTCGAATAATTCGACTTTTCGAATTATTCGATTCGAAATTCGAATCGAATAGTAATATTCGATTCGCATCGATTCGATTCGAACACTATTCGCACACCCCTATTTATGAAGTCTTTATTTATGAAAAAGTTCCAATTCTTTATAAAAAGAATTTCAATTCCTTTTAAAAAAATGTTTTTTTTTAAAGCACTTTTGTACGTGAAAATTGAGGGAAGATGGGGTAAAATGGGTATTTCGATTGAACGGTTCGAGATAGAGATTTTCTGATGATTCCATTGAAAAGCTGAGGAAATTTTAGGTGGAAAACATGTGTTGTAATTAATTTTCTTCGATTTTTCGAAAATTTCACTTTTTTGGGTCAAGTTTCGAAGGGTTTTACCTTTCGAAAATCGAAAAAATTCACTTTTTCGGCGATATCTCCGGTTCTGTTGGTCATAGCGACCTGGGGTTCATCTCAAATGAAAGGTGAGCTCCTTTCCCATGAGTTTATGGGGTTTAAAAAAAAATAATATCAATTTTTCAAATATTTATAAGTCATTTTCTGAAAATCAGTTTTTTCCCTATAAATACTTGAAAAATTGATGTTATTTTTTTTTAAACCCCATAAATTCATGGGAAATGAGCTCACCTTTCATTTAAGATCAACCCCAGGTCGCTACGATCAATAGAACCAGAGATATTCCCAAAAAACTGGAATTTTTCCAAAAATAGAAGATTTTCACCTTCAAATCTTGCACTAAAAAATGAAATTTTTGAAAAATTCCAAAAAAAAACTTCCGACATATGATTTTCATGGGAAATTTTCTCATCTTTTCAATGGAATCATCAGAAAAAACCTATTTCCAATATTTCCATCAATTTTACCTCCCCCAATTTACAAAAAAATGTCAAAAACCTTTTTTTTTTGTAAATATATTTTTCTTTTTCTCTGTTTTTAGATTGAAAAATCTCAAGTTTTCGATATTGAAATTGACATGATGACATCAACATTGAGAGAAATGCAGGAATTACTCGATGACACTAAATTATATGGAAAATGTCTCTATGCACAGTATGAAGGACCAGCTCTTCTGGTTATTGAAGATTTGGCAAATTTAGGATTTCGTATGACTAATAGAGAAACTGGTCTGGATCTACAGCATTCTCTTGCAGCACTGATGGGATTGGCAAAGTTCCATGCCACTTCTGTTGCTGTTTGTGAGAAAGTCAGATTCACGAGTTCTAAAAAAAAAATTAATTGAAATAATAGAAAAAAAAAAAAAAAAATAAAATTAAAAAAAAAATTTTCGTCAATTTTAGAAACCAGAATTGAAGAAAAAATATAATAATAAAGGCCAATTTCGTATGGATGCACCACCTGAATTGGCTGCATTTTTTATTTTTGGTATGAAATCATTCGCTAGAGTTGTGGGTACTTGGCCAGAATTTGATCAAAAATTTGCTGACAATATGATGAAATTATCGGATATTGGATATCAAAAAACTGCTTTTATCAAGCAGATCAATGAATCTGAATTCAATGTTATCAATCATGGAGATTTTTGGATAAATAATATGCTATTTCGTTATGACGAGTTTAATCAACCTATAGGTCATACTTTTGTAAGTAAAAAATAAGGAAATTATAGGGGAGAAATGGCCTGCAAGGCTTCATGAATTTTTTTTTATGTGAAGGACTTTGTAAAAAAATCTGAAAAAATTTGAGAAGATGCTGCAATATATATAGCTCACTGCTGAATTTTTTCAGATTTTTTTGAGGAACCCTTCACCCTTAAAAAAAATCCCAAGTCCCAAATTTGCTCCAATTTTCTTCTAATCATTGAATTATTTCATGAATTCTTCATGAATTTTTGTTAATGTGAAGGACTTTGTAAAAAAATCTGAAAAAATTTGAGAACTAGCTGCAATATATATAGCTCATTGCTGAATTTTTTCAGATTTTTTTGAAGAATCCTTCACCCTTAAAAAAAATCCCGAATCCTAAATTTGCTCCAATTTTCTTCTAATTATTGAATTATTTTCAGGTGGATTTTCAGCATTGTGCCTATGCATCACCTGCACTAGACTTGAACTATTTTCTCAATACAAGCCCAAGTGAAAACGTATCTATCAATCATATGGACGATTTAATGAAAGCATATCATCAAACACTGTGTGAAACAATGAAGAGAATTAATTGTAAAACACAAGTGCCAACGTTTTCTGAGCTAAAAAATTACGTGAGAAAATGGGAATTTTATGGGCTCGTGACTGCCTGTACAGTTCTACCTCTTGTGCTGATAAAAAAAAGTGAGGCACAGAGTTTTGAGGAAATAATGGAGGGTGATGGCAGCAATAATAAAGCTTATCATACGATGGAATACAGAGTTGCTATGACACGAAGATTACTTCATTGGAGAAAAAATGGATTACTTGATTTTTAATGGATTTTTTTGATCCTTTGAAATCACAAGGATTTTTCGTTTTTAGGAGAATTTAATTTTTAATCGTTTGAAATCATGGATTTTACGTTTTTAGACGAATTTAATTTTTGATCCTTTGAAATTGAGGATTTTTCGTTTTTAGCAGAATTTAATTTTTAGTCCTTGGAAATCAAGGATTTTTCGTTTTTAGCAGAATTTAATTTCTGATCCTTTAAAATTGAGGATTTTTCGTTTTTACCTGAATTTAATTTTTAATCCTTTGAAATCAAGGATTCTTCATTTTTAACAGAATTCAATTTTTAATCCTTTGAAATCAAGGATTTTTTGTTTTTAGCAGAATTTAATTTTTGATCCTTTGAAATTAAGGATTTTTTTTTTAGACGAATTTAATTTTTAATCCTTTGAAATCAAGGATTTTTCGTTTTTAGACGAATTTATTTTTTAATTCTTTGAAATCGAGGATTTTTCGTTTTTAGTCGATTTTAATTTTTAATCCTTCGAAATCAAGGATTTTACGTTTTTAGCAGAATTTAATTTTTGATCCTTTGAAATCAAGGATTTTTCGTTTTTAGGAGAATTTAATAATAATTTTAATTTATTTATAGAATACTGAAAATAGCAGACATTTGACAATTTTTAGTCATTTTTTTTTAACAAATAAATTATTTTTTTGAAAATGAGAAAATTTGCACTTTTAAAAAATTTGAAAAATTGTCAATTAAAATTTTTTTTTGATATTTTTATTTTTTTGCAATTTTTTACTTGTTTGAAAAAATTCAAAATTTTTTTCGAAAGTCTGCTATTTTTAATATCGACTATTTATTATGATTATAGTGAGAAATTCTTACTGAATGCTCACTAATGAAGAAGTCTAGCCTCAGGGAATTGTCAATTTCGAACTCTGCAGAGTAATAATTTTTGGAATATAAATGTGTAGATAGTCTCATGAATCTTTTATGAAATTAAAATAGATGATACAGTTGAAGAGAAATCCACATTATTGCGGTTTAAAAATGATCACGAATATTTTGATAGGATTATTCAATTTTTCGCATTTTTTTCATTTAATTTAATGAAAAAATCGGAATTAAGATTGAATTTTTCATTGAAATGAATGAATTTTTTTATCAAAAAAATAAATTTCCTATTGAAAAAATGAATTTTTCATTTAAAAAAATTGAATTTTTCATTTTTAAAATAAATTTTTCATTTTGAAAAATGAATTTTTCATTTAAAAAAATGACATTTCCAAAATATTTAATTTTTTTAACAAACATAATTAAATTGTCGAAATAAAAAAATTAAATAATGAAAAATTGAATTATTTTCCATTTATTAATAACAAATTTGCGCGAAAATGCATTAAAAATTGGATTATAACACTTTTATAATTCGCAATTGCCTAAAAAATTTCGAAAAAAATTTCGAAAATTCGAAAAAATCTCAAATATCAGAATAAAACTTATTTTTCTTTTTAATTAATTGAAAATCAATCAATAAATTACATGTAACTTAGTTTTTATCAAAAAATTCAACAAATTATCACTGAATTAATTTTTTTAAACACAATTTAAAGGTTTTTAACGACTCACCGAGGATGAAAATAATCGCGAGAATTCCAAAACTTAGTAAAGACATTTGAATACACTAAGTATCGGTACTATCACCAAGGACACACGGGATTTCGACTGAAATTCTGGAGTTTCCTTTCGAACAAACTACCCTGTCTCCCGCTTCTCTTTATCCCCCACCCACTTCCACCCCCCGCGAATTGCGCAAGCGTTGAATTACAAAAAAAACTCATCAGTCCATCGAAAAAAAAGAAATGTAAAAAATATTACAATAAAATAATTCACATGAAACTGGTTCGAAGGATCTCATGCAAAAGAAATTGTTTCCCTTTTTTAATAATTCTTTTTTTAATCCAAATATTTGTCTCTGCAATGAAATAATAGAGTCGAGGGAGAAAAAAAATCTATTTTTTCCCTTCAATTTATGGAATTGTCTTTTTTCGCCAATTTTTCATCGAAAATTTTCTGAAAATTACTTGAAATTGATGGAAATATTGGAGATAGATTTTTTCTGATGATTCCATTGGAAAGATGAGAAAATTTCCCATGAAAATCATATGTCAGAAGTTATTTTTTGGAATTTTTCAAAAATTTCATTTTTTCGCGCAAGATTTGAAGGTGAAAGTCTTTTATTTTTGGAAAAATTCCAGTTTTTCGGGAATATCTTTGGTTCTATTGATCGTAGCGACCTGGGGTTGATCTCAAATGAAAGGTGAGCTCATTTCCCATGAATTTATGGGGTTTAAAAAAAAATAACATCAATTTTTCAAGTATTTATAGGGAAAAAACTGATTTTTAGAAAATGACTTATAAATATTTGAAAAATTGATATTATTTTTTTTTAAACCCCATAAACTCATGGGAAATGAGCTCACCTTTCATTTGAGATGAACCCCAGGTCGCTACGACCAACAGAACCGGAGATATCGTCGAAAAAGTGAATTTTTTCGATTTTCAAAGGGAAAACCCCTTCAAATCTTGGCCAAAAAAGTAAATTTTTCCAAAAATTGAGAAAAAAAAAAATTGACACATGTTTTCTGCCTAAAATTTCCTCAGCTTTTCAATGGAATCATCAGAAAATTTCTATCTCGAACCGTTCAATTGAAATGCCCATTTTACCCCACCTTCCCCCAAATAAATTTTTTTCGTTTAATTTCCTTCCTCGATTGTTTCGAAACAATGAAATTAGAAAAAAATTTGTTAAAATTAAATAAAAATGTGATTTTTTTCGGAAATTATGAGAGAATCCATAGAAAATTGTGATAGTCCATTTATTTTTCAAATTATCACCGCTGGACCAAACGAAAATGGCTTCGAGGTGTCTAATTTTTTTTTACCCATCAATTTTTTCTTATTTTTTTCCTTCAAAAAATAGAAAAAAAAGAGTTTAAAAACGATGGAAATTCACTTACAGGTGAAAATGCTGCTATCTGAAGTAGTCGATCTATCAACTTTAAAAATAACTGTCAAATCTAATAATCTTCGGGTTGGAGTAAGATCGAAAATTCAAGAATCACAGTTTGAAGAGTCGTTGAGTGATTTTACGAGAAAAAAAATCAAATACATGGTGAATTTCTTGATACCTGAAAATTACGATGGCGATCGAGTACGCGCGGATTATTTTAACAATAAAAAAAGGATTTTAATTATAAATGCTCCTGAATGTTCAAAAAAAAATTAACTGAAGCTTGCTCCTTAAAATTAAACAATTGCAATTTTTTTACACATTTTACGAATTTTCTGGATTTTTTAAATTCTGAATTTTTCTGCAATGCAATAAAAAAAAATTAATTACGAATTTTCATGTTTTTGGGAGGTAATTATTAATTTAAAAAATTAAATTTTTGTTTAAAATCGTTAATAACAATTTTTACGAGATAAAATTCCCAAATTTGATGAATTGAATCTGTGAAGAATGCAATGAGAAATAAAATAAGTCCTAGAAACAAGAAATTGGCTGAAAACTGTAAAATTTTCTGTGATTTTGAAAATTCCTTCAAAATTTGAAATGAAGAAATGTAAAAAAACACAGAAAATTTTCCAATTTTCAATTAATTTTTTGTTTCTAAGACTTATTTTATTACTCATTACATTTTTTTACAGATTCACTTCATCAAATTTGGAGAATTTTATCTCGTATAAATTGTTATTAAATATTTTATACAAAAATTTAACTTTTTTTTTGACTTTACAGATAGAAACACGTTAAAAAGAAAATGTTGAGACAAAATGGATAATAATTTGATGCTGCGGCTTAATAATTACGATGATTAAACTCTCGTCTCACTTGGAAAATTCTGTGTTCTTCCACGTGGGTGATTATCTGAATTTTGAAAAAATGGCAGATGGAGTGAGAACAAGCTTCAACTTTGTTAAAGCTCCTGGTATTTACTGCAGCAATGGAGAGTCCTATTTTGCGGTAAGTAATGAAGTTGTTGAGTAAAACGAGATAAGCTTTCCACTTTGTGATCACTTGAAAAGATAAGATCAGTTAATTTTCCTTTTGGAGTTGATTTATTTTGGAATTTCACGTGTTTTCATCTGTAAACTCAAAAAAAAGTCAGATTTTTGCATAAAATCGTTACTAAAAATTCGTTATCTAACGATTTTATACGAAAATTCAACTTTTTTTACTGGACAGAATTTTTTTTGGAGGGAAGGACTTAATAAAAAAATCTGAAAAAATTCGAGAAGATATTCCAATATATGAACCTTTTCAGTGAATTTTTTCAAAATTTTTTGAAGACTCCTTCACTCTAAAAAAAAAAAATTTGAAAAATTTTAAAAATGACGATGAATAATTTGTGAAAAACGTAAGAAAAAAAAATGTATCGTGAGTAGGATTTCGTTGGAAACTGCATTGAAGCTCATTGATAATCACTACTTCACCTAATTCTTTCTGAAATCAGGGAAAAAATATAAGAGATGAAGATTAACAAGTCAACTTTTTATCTGCTCCTTTCACATTGAAGTTCCACTTTGTTGGATAATTCTCTGCTATTTTTGTTGATTGATAAAAAGAAGTTAATCCTCGCAATTTCTCCCTTTTTAAACTTTCACAAATTAATCAATATTCATAAAAATATGTAGAAATATAATAAATATAGAAAAAAAAATAATAATCAATTTTTTTTTTCATTTTCTATTCTTTCTGAAAAAATTCACTCAAGTAGTAAATTTTAAATAAAAGTAAATTTTTCCAGGCAGAAATAAAAATTGAAGGCTTAAAAATTGTAACAGCAGCTTTAGCAGCTGACGACATACTAAATATACGACTCGAAGAATTGGATAATCCAAGTACAATAAGAAACATAAATTTTTGTATTCCAAGTGAGGCAAATGCACGAATGGTTTCAGTTGAAGTTTTTGGAGGCCAAACAATAAACATTCGTGCACCTATTCCCAAGAATGCACAAAACTACTAAAAAAAAACGTGGAAAAACTTTTTTTTTCTCTTTCTAAATGTCTGAAGTGCTAAAGAAATTATTGTAAACCAAATTTCATTGATAAATCCTTTTTTATACCAAAAAAATCTGTAAAAGTAAGAATAAAATAAGATCGACACACCCAACCAGGTCGTTTTTATATCTCAATGTTTTTTCATTTTATTTATCTCATTTTTTAAGATATTTTTTACTTCTTGGCTGCTGGTGCTTTTGGAGCAGCAGCTTTCGGTGCAGGTTTTTTTGCTGTTGCTGTTTTTGCTGGTGCTGGTTTTGCAGCCTTTGATGGTGCTGCTTTGGCTTTTTTCGGTGCCTTTGCCTTCTTCGGTCTGCTTGTTTTTACCTTCAACAGTTGCTTTCCTCGTCTCTCAAGAAGCTTCTTCGTCTTAACCACTGCTGAGTCCTTTGGCAGCTCAATCTTAAAAGAAAAAAAGGGAAATTAAGCTTTTATACGTTGAAATCAACTTTTTACATCGTTTTTATCATTAAAAATCGTTTATCAGAAGTGGTTATTAAGTTAAAATCACTGTAATTCAGCAACACGGACCAAAAAAATCATCATTTAGTGCAGAATCAAAAAAAAAGAAGAAATGACAATAGTTTCATTTTTATTTCATTTATCAAGTTGATATAAATTTTTCTAGTTTATAGGAATATTAAAAAAATATCTAAGAAATATTAAAAGAATATTTTAAAAAAATTAAAAAAATATTTGAAAAATATTTAAGAAATATTAAAAAAATATTAAAAAAAAAATTTAAAAAATATCTAAAAAATATTTAAAAAATATTTTAAAAAATTATTAAAAACACCAAAATATTATCGAAGCAATTTGACAATATTTTGGTATTATTAATAATTTTTTCCAATATTATGAACTAGAAAAAATTGAATATTGATTAATGGAAATGAATCCAATAATTAGTTGATATAATCGTTACTTACTCCACGTTTAGAAGCAATTGCAACCTCACGCTCACGTTGACGTCTCTGGGCTGTGAGAATAGCTGATCTCTTAAGAACAGCAGCATAAGGATTGAGTTTCAACATTGCTCTGGTGTTTCTCAATGGGTTGAGCTTCTTAACAGCACGTACAACCGTTTTCCTGCAAGAAAAAACCAAAAAAAATGAAGAAATTAGAATTTTTGTTAGGAAAAAAAATGTAATATCAAAGAAAAAACGTTTAAAAATATTTAAAAAATATTTAAAAAATTAATTAGTTAAATAAATAATAAAAAAAACAATTAATTAAATAAATAATAATGTTTAAGATATTTAAAAAGATATTAAAAAATGAAATATCAATGAAAATACGTTTAAGGATATTAAATAAATGATAAAAAATTAATTAATCAAGTAAATAATAAAAAAAAAAAAATAATAAAAAATTAATTAAATAAATAATAATGTTTAATAATATTTACCTTGGTGCCCTGATGACTTTACGAATCTCATCAGACTTGAGGAGCCTTGAAAGATCGGTATTGGCCATTTTTGGGAAAGGTAGATTGTATCCAGCCTTCAGTTTAGACTCCTTACGCCATGTACCATAGAGTGCATCAAGTTTTTCGAATGCTGATTTGGTCCAGATGACAAAACGACCAACATGACCACCTGGTGCGAGCTTGAGGAGGTTCAATTTGTTGATGTTCATTAAATCAACACCAGGAATGTTGCGGAAGGCCTTGCGAATTCCTTTGTCAGATCCATAGACAATCAGTGGTCCACGACGTTGAATACGACGACGATTACGCATTTTACCTTTGCCAGCACGAAAACGTTGAGATTTGTAGACCTGAACAAATAAAAAAAATTAAAATTAATAATAATTAATAATATATATTAATTCATAAAATGGAAATGAATCCCGTTATTAATTAATAATAATAATAATTATAATAATACAATAATTATAATTATTATAATAATATTAATAATAATAATTATAATTAATTAATTAATTTTGGAAATCATAAGACACTTTTCCCTCATATTTCAAGTTTGAAATCAAAACGTAACTAGTTGAATTCTTTGCAAAGAATGAAAACTTCCTCTAATTTAAGATTTAATTAGAAATCCAATTAACTTAACGTGAAGTTGCATTGTACTGTGTTACGTTTAATTTGAACTCGAGAAAACTCAAATATTTGATGTAAGATTGCCAAGTGAATGCTCTAGTTACATCAAATAAATTTGATGTAATGTATAAATGATTGAAAAACTTTTTTGTAAATTCAATATTGTGTTAACGTTTAATTGGAAAATTTTGTAGGAATTAATTGAAAGATTCCTGGGATAAGTGAGATAATAGAATTGTAATTTTGTGCGAAGCCAATGTCACCAACTGAGGAGATAAACCATAGTCAGAAACGCCTAGGCTTCATATTTATCTAGCACTTGATTTGGACCATCCGAGTAAACAGTTACAGGATGGGGACATTATACAGTGCAACCAACTAATTTAATTAATTTACTCAACAATTAATATTAATTCGAGAAATTTCATTTCTCACCTTCTGGATGTCATTCCAGGCCTTGATACGACGTAGGAAAATGACAGCCTGCTTTGTTTTGTTGTACTCCTGGATTTTGTCGGAGACAACTAGTGGAAATTCTGGAACTTCCTGAATCATGTGTCCTAAATTTAAAAAAAGTGGAAATAATGTTAATTTAAAAATAGGCTTTTTCGTGATTTTTAACAAAAAAATTAATTAAAAAATTATCAGGTAACTGCTTTTGTTTTCAAATCAAGGTATATCATAAACACGGACCAAAAGCTTATCATCATTTGGTTGAAAAATGGTTTTAATTAACGTTTTTCTGTCTCTAGAGTCAAAAAAAAAGTTAATTTTTTGTATAAAATACTTAATAACAATTTTTACGAGAGAAAATTCTCCAAATTTGATGAAGTGAATCTGTAAAGAATGTAATGAGGAATAAAATTAGTCTTGGAACCAAAAAATTAATTGAAAATTGGAAAATTTTCTGTTTTTTACATTTCTTCATTTCAAGTTTTGAAAGAATTTTCAAAATCACAGAAAATTTTACAGTTTTCAGACAATTTCTTGTTTTTGGGACTTATTTTATTTCTCATTGCATTCTTTACAGATTTAATTCATCAAATTTGAGGATTTTGGCTCGTAGAAATTGTTATTAACGATTTTAAACAAAAATTTGACTGTTTTTTTTACTGTAGAGACAGAACCACCTTAAAAAGTCAATTAATTGTTAATTATTGAGCAATTATACCTTTGGACTGGACAAGTGCAGGCACTCCAGAAGCAGCAATTGCTGATACAATAGCATAACGCTTCTGATTTACATTGACACGACGATGCCAACGTCTCCATGGCTTGGTTGGTGCAAACATACGTCCACCACGACACATGTTACCAAAAGCACCCTGACCAGATCTGTGGGTACCACCTCCACGAACACGTGGAATACGTGCTACAGCACGACCAGTACCCCATGATTCAGCAGAAGTTTGATGACCTGAAATTCAAATAATTATGTTATAAAAATTTTCTACATTTTCAGCATTTTTTTTTCTCAATTTAAAAAGTCGTAAAAAAAATGAAAAAAAAGAGTAGTGAAGGGGGTTTTTAATTCATGAAGATGAAATTAGCATAAATTCGACAATTTTCTTGACTTTTTTTATTAAAAAAAAAAAAACTATTATAAAAAAAAGTATTTGGAAAAATTATAGATTTTATAGATTTTTGAATTTTTTAAATGTGTTTTTTTAAATTTTTTTTTAAAATGATTTATTTTTTGAGTCTAAAAAATCCAAAAAATTTGTTAGATTCCTGCTATTTTCATATTCTTTTTTCATTCTATTTTTTTAAAATTATTTACCAGCTTCCTTGGAGACACAGTACGGTTGTCTGCTGTTCTTTGATACCTGTTGATGAACAAAGTTCACAACATCAGGACGAATTGGTGCCTTGAAGACAGATGGCAAAGACACTGTCTCACCGGATGCCTCATTTTTTTCACTGTACACTGTAATAACAGGTCGCGCAGTTGAGAGCGACTGAAAAATGCAGAAAAAAAGAATTAATTCAAACAATAAACCAAAAAAAAACTTTTTTTTTCGCTAATTTTTCCTTTTTTTTTGTTTTTTTTTAAATCGAAAAAATTTTTCTAATTTTTTTTTTTTTTATTTGAAAAAAATGGAAAAAAGCGATTGATTCAAAATAATTAATTAAATTTAACAAAAAATTAAATTTAACGAAAATTGGGGAAAATAATTGAATGTTTGACTCCAAAATGGTCAGTGACATGCACATGGCGGCTATGCAACCTCAATTTCCATCAAAACATGACTTTTCATCAATCATTACCGAATCGTCAATAAAACCGTTAAAAATCAAAAGTTTTTTCTATCGAAAACAAGAAAAAATGAATAAAAAGATGAAAAAAACACTAAAAATTGGTAGAATTTGATGATAAAAGATGGATCCCACACGTGGTGGAGTGAGCGGTTGACTAAACTTCGATTTTTATCGATAAATAAAAACAATTAGAATGCAAAACAAAACGAAAATCATTGGGAAAGATGTATTATTAATTTAATTAATGATAATAAATGTTAAACTCACCATTTTCGTGGCTTTTTTACCACTTTTTGCGTATTAACGCAACACTAACCAGGCAGCTTGCACGCCTTACCTGGTCATAAAGGAAGAAGAACGTAAGCGGAAAATGCGCAGTTCAGTTACCGCGCACTACCGGAAGTTACACTACGCCTATCAAAAGACGTGAACTGGTGGCGCCAAAATTCAAACGGTGAAACTCCGTTTTTTCGTTAATTTATTGATTTTTATTGTTGATTTTGGAATAAAATGAATTATTTAGTGATTTTTTGGTTTTTTTATTTTTTCAGAGGGTTTTTATGACTTTTTCATACGTGAACCAATGGCGGGAAAATTCAAACTGTGAAACTCCGTTTTTTCATTGATTTATTGATTTTTATTGTTGACTTTGGAATAAATTGGATTATTTAGTGATTTTTTTTGTTTTTTTCCTTCTTTCAGAGGGTTTCAAATGTTTTTTTTAGGCTCAAAAATGAATTTAAGCAGATGTTATTGTCCTCCCCCCTCCCCCCTCCCTCTTTTAGAGGCGCAATGCACTTTCTGACACTCTTCATTGATGATTCGCAGCATTGTTTACGTTTTTGTTGCTCCAAAATATTTAAAAGTGCATTTAATTTGGTAATTAAGAGGAAATAATGGCAGGTGAAGTTGTCGTTGATGCTCTGCCCTATATTGACCAGGGTTACGATGAAACTGGAGTCAGGGAAGCGGTGAGTTATGTTTCTAGAAGCCTTTTTTAAGAGGAATTTAGAGGTTATCTAATTATAGTGAAAATAACATATATCTAACAATTATTAGTATTTTTTTTTCTTAATTAATAAATTATTTTAAAAAAAATTAAAAATATGCACATATAGAAAATTCAAAAAACTCTTAATGCAAAATTTTTCAAATGTTTTTTAAAATAATTATTAAAAAAAAAAAAATTTGAAAAATTGTCAGATTTGTTCTAATTTTACTATTTTATTATGATAAATTGCAAATTGACAATCTTTTAGTATTGTAATTTTAAAAAACCTTCCAATTTTCCATAATACTTCAAATAAATTTATTACCATAGTTATTCATTGATTATCTATTTTTTTTATATTATTTGAAAGGCCCTGGCTATGGTTGAAGAAGAGACGAGAAGATATCGACCCACAAAAAACTATCTGGAGCACCTTCCATCCCTCAATATAACTGCTTTTGAGACTGACGTTATGAAACACGAGTTTGAAAGAATGCAGAATCGCTTGCCAATGGAGGTACTCAGTATGAAACGTTACGAGCTGCCACCACCTCCACCAGGAAAAATGAATGATCTTACTGCTTGGAATGAGAGTGTAGATAACAGCAGTGCACAATTGGAGCATCAAGCAACTCGGTAAAAAAAAAGAAGAAAATATGAGTTTTTTAAAACAAATTCATTTCATTTTTTCATGATATTTTTCGATAATATTTTCGTAAATAATGGAGATACGCCCATTTTTTTTGCCTTGAGACGATTTTATAGAGAATTTCAAGAGCTACAAAAAAGGATTGATGTAAAATTGCTCTATCTCGTTTAGTTTCCGAGATATTCTCAAAAAACAAATGAAAAAAATGGATTTGTCCTTTTTTTCGTAATTTTTCCTTCGATAATAGTCTCGTAAATAATGGAGATACGCCCTTTTTTTTTTGCCTTGAAACGGTTTTATAGAGAATTTCAAGGGCTACAAAAAAGGATTGATGTAAAATCGCTCTATCTCGTTTAATTTCCGAGATATTCTCAAAAAACGAATGAAAAAAATGGATTTATCCTTTTTTTCGTCATTTTTCCTTTGAAAATATCTCAAAAATTAATGGAGATACGCCCCTCTTTGTCTTAAGCCGGTTTTGTCGACAATTTGAAGAGTTGCAAATAAAGAATTCACTCGAAATCGCTCTATCTCGTTTACTTTCCGAAATATGACCGAAAAACTGATGAAATAAAACTGATTTGTCTAAGAAAAAATTTATAATTTTGAGAAAAATTGAAGAATATCAATGGAATAATAATAATAATAATAATAATAATTATTATTATTATTATTATTATCAATAATAATAATAATAACAATAATAACAAAAAAAACAGTTTTATTCCAATATATTTGAGATTTTTCAGAATTTTTATGAAATTTTCATGAAACTTTTATAAAACTTTCATAAAACTTTTATAAAATTTTGAATAATAATAATGATAATCATAATAATATTGAATAATATGAATGGAATAATATCGAGATGTTCTTTAAATAATTAAATAAACTCTCTTTCAACCGCAGAATTTGTAATTTGGAGCTAATGATGGATTACGGATGTGAAGCTTGGAAATCACAGCTTGAAATTCTCGTGCAATTGGTCAGTCAGGCTCAAAAACAGCTGCAGGGTCTCAGGAAACAAATTCAGGAGGTGAATTGGCAGCGCAAATCAATGCAGACGCAAGGTGGTGAAAAATTGAGGGCTCTGGAAGCTCAATGGGTCGGTTTAGTCTCCAAAAACTATGAAATTGAGCAAGCATGTGCACATCTCGAGGAGGACATTCACAGGCACATGATGAATAAAGGCGAAGGTGTTGAAGTCAATGATGTACCAACAGAAGCACATCAACCGGATATTCCTGAAGAAAGTGCAACTGAGCCTGCTGTTGAAGAGGCACAACCTGCAGAGGAAGATGTTCCATGATTAAATGATAATTTAGCTAGAAAAAAAGAAATATGAAAGAAAAATCAGTTTTATTTCAAACAGTTTAAGATAAACAATTTTTAAAATCTCGAAATTTCGAATTTTTCGAGATTTTTTTGGTAAATTTTATCTTTTCCAAAATTTTTCTCGATTTTTTTTCCAATTTTTTTTATTAAATTATAGTTTAAACTAACTATTATTTACTAAAAAATGATTTCCAAACGATAAAAATTAATAAAGCACGATTTATTCAATAATTCTACATTTATCACTCATTTTTCTTCGTCACTCTCTTTGATTACAATATACATATTTACACAACACTGCTAAACACAGTTGACAAGAAGCTAAAAAAAAAATCATTTTCTAATTATGTGAAATGTGAATTTACATTGTTTTCTATTTTATTCGTCCACTTCACGTAATTAAGTAATTATTTATAAAATTTTCCTAAAATGAAATGGAAAACGCACCATTTTTTTAAATTTTATTACCAACGAGGTACAATAAAAGCGGGAAATCTCGCTGTAATTCAAACATATAGTCTTCTCAAAAGCTTTATCTGGATTTTTTCAGTTGGTTTCTATTTCTATTTTTTCGTGTTCTGACGATTGAGTAGAAAAATACATTCAATCTTGATTAGGCGAGGTGTTTTTTTTCTTTTTTTGACTATTTGGAAAGTTAATGAGTATTGAGATCTCAGCCAAGTGAATCGTCACGATCGGACGAGTGTCATAAGGAAGTTTCTGAGGCACCAGAGCTCTGGGACTGGAGAGGAAGACTTCCTTTGTAACCAGCTGCTTCGTCCTCCAGCATTCCTATTCTCTGCTTCAATAGCTTCACCTGAAACAAGTTTAGATTGTTTATGATGATTTCATTGGAGAGCTGAGGAAATTTTAGGCGGGAAACAAGCGCCGGAATTAATTTTTTTGAATTTTTGGTGATTTTGACTTTTTTGAGCATTTCTGAGGGGTAAAAGCCTTCCTTTTTTTGAAAATTTTCAGTTTTTTGAGAATATCTTCGGTTCTATTTGTCGTAGCGTAAAAATTCCGATGGGAGGTGAAAGGTGAGATCATTTGCCATCGATTCATAGGGTTTTCAATTTAAAAATATCGATTTTTAAGGTTTTTATGGGCATTTTTGTGAAACAGTTTTTTGAAACAGTTTTTGGCCTATAATTATCCCAAAAATTGATATTTTTGAATTTAAAACCCCATAAATCGATGGGAAATGAGCGCACCTTTCGTTTGAGACCAACCCCGAATTGCTACGACCAATAGAACCAGAGATATTTGCAAAAAACTGAAAATTTACAAAAAAGGCCCCTCAAAAATGCCGAAAAATATCGAATTTCCAAAAAAATCGAAAAAAATACATCTGACACTCGTTTTCCAGCTAAAATTTCCTCAGCTTTTCAATAGAATCATCAAAAGAAATACATCTCTAACCGTTTCATTACTCCCTTAATAATTTTTCATAGAAAAAAAGGTGTTATTGAAAAAAGTGGGGTAAAATGGGTATTTCAAGGAAAACGGTGAGAGATAGATTTTTTTTGATGATTCCATTGAAAAGCTGAGAAAATTTCAGATAGAAAACATGTGTTAAATTAATTTTTTTCCTCAATTTTCCTAAAATTCTACTTTTCTTCCTGTTTTGCTGAAATTTCGATTGAATTTCGAATCAAAAATGTGACAAAGTGATAAAAAACATGCGCAGACGTTTCGATCATAATTCAAGATGGCGGCAACTGCAGAACAAGTCGAGTATCTCGAGATTTGAAAGAAAATAGTGAAAAACTTTACAACAAATGAATTTATACAATAAATTACTGAGAAGAATAGTGAAGAAGTGGCCAGGAGAGCGATTTTTTGGTGTCTACAGATTTCTTCCAATTTTTTTCGTTGCCGGAGCTGCCCTAGAGTTTTCCATGATCAATTGGCGAGTTGGAGAGGTTAATTTTTACAATACGTACAAGAAGAGGAAAGTTCAGGAGATTGTAGAGTATAAATTGCATTATCCAAGTGAAAAGGACAATGTTTAGACATTTTTCGTGGATAAAAGAAATAAAATAAGAAAAAGAGTCTTTTTTGCCTGATTTTGAAGAGTTTTGGGAGAAAAAAAGGTGAATAAAGACTGAAAAAATCCTTTTTTTCTCTGAGAATCCAAGAAAAATGCCTGCAGGAGTCAGTTTGGGAGAATATTGCAGATTTTTTGTAGCTGCACTTCTCACAGCTTTTGCAGGAGCTCAAACAGTCCACATGATCTACAAACCTTTGGACGACCTGGACCTCCTAGTCAAAGAAGAATTGGAGAGAAGAAAAAAGGAAACTACTTGACGATAGCAGAATGTAGTAAACTATGTAAAAAACTTGAATAAACTTTATATTTAACTCAATTTTTACCTGAGATGCATTTCTTTCTACCATTGCAATCATCTGCTGCTCCAGTTTTTTCAGTCTCGTTTGATATTTCTTTTTGGATTTTTCTAGAGTTTGCACGAGTGCCCTGTAGAAGAAAATTTACATAAAATCATTGATTTCTTCGTTTTTTGCGTTTCGGAATTTTTTTGAGAGTAAACGGCTCTTCAAAAAAATTTGAAAAAATTCACCGAAAATGTTGACATAATGGAGCATCTTCTCAAATTTTTTCAGATTTTTTCAACAATTTCTTCACTTCGAAAAAAAAAATCCTAGATCATTTTGCCTCTATTTATCAAAAAAAATCTAAAAATAATTTTCCATAATTACCCATTGGCCATTTTTAAATCATTAACAAGTTCTGCTGATTGTTGATGTCGCAATTCCGAATTTCTCGAGACTTTTTCAAGTGTTGCCACTAATTCCTGAAGTCTGTCCTTAAGTCTAGCCTCTCTACCAAGTGCTTCAATTAATTCTGATTCCATTCCCTCGCTCTCACAATCACTGACAACTCTCTCCTTATTACCAGCCATTGCCAGCATGGCTTCAGTATCAGTCAATTGTCCCTGAAGATGCTGTATTGCAGCATGCTGTGCTGCAATTTGTGCATCACGTGCATTTAATTTGAGTTCAACTGTGGCACGTTCTTTTTCGAGTAGAAACACACGTGCACGTAATTCTGCTTTGTCTTCTCGCATTGCCATTAATTCTTGCATTAATACAGCTGTTTCGAGATCTAATTTTCTGGCTTCGGCTAGTGATATTGTATTTTTTGAATTTATCGGCTCGACATGAACTGTTTCTAGTTCAACTGCAGTTGATCTGACCATTGCCCTGTCTCCTTTGAGTTTGCTTATGTGCCGGCGAAGACGCTGCTCATCATCAACTGACCAGGATACTTCAGAACTGGAAATAAAAGAAGAAATTTAGTTTAAACAACTGGTCCCAATTCATTCGAATGATCAACGCTTTACTGTATTACATTCTAATTATGAAAACAAGCAGGAGCCCGACTACTTGTGCGTAATTTGAACATGGTACATTTAATATTCTACCAAAGCAATTGGCAGAAAGCTTCCGAATGGATTTTTCAATTTTAAATCAACCATCATCGATCTGTGCGTGAATGGGGAAACCAAAATAGGCCTCAAGGGGTGAAACTCATCCCAAAGATAATTAATTGAATAGGCTCGAAGATATAGCTTGCTTTTTTGGATGTTTCTATGCTAATGTCTAAGAAACTACTGGGCCGATTCCGCTCAGTTTTAATACCAAGCTTTGTTCTCATCAGATGTATAAACTCACAAAATTTGAGGTCTCTCGCTTAATTATTTATTAAGTTATGGATGTATCAAGATTTTTACAAAAAATTTCTCCAAAGTTTTATACTGGATAAACTAAAAATCTGAGCTCCCGCCACCCGCCATTAAACAAATAAATTTATTAATAAATTAATTTTTATTAATAAATTTTTTAAGAGAATCAAATTTCGGAAAAAATATGTAATGCGCAAGCAGGATTTGAACCCACGACCCTCTGATTACATGTCAGGTGCTCTGACCACTGAGCTATTGCGAGTTACTATATTTACCTTCGAATTTTGATTCTAGTATTGCTTTCCAACTGATATAGCTTTTTCTGCTAATACTTTAGCAATATGCTTCCGAATGGAAGTTATTCATTCAATTTGTCAACAATTATCCTGTAATTCTTAATGGATATTTCCATCTGATTTTTCAGATATTCCGTAATTATCTTTTTCGTATTTATCCATTTTTTACTAATCGATAATCAGATGTTATTCGAATTGGTTGAAGTTATTCGTTCCTTTCTGCTCTCTATTTTCAGAGATCATTTGTTCATGACGATTTGTTTATTACAACTGTGACTTTTCATTGATACCCAGATGATATAATATATCATTACTCAAGTATTATAATATACTAGCGATAGATAAATTTGGCTTATGGAATTCGTCATCTATTCAAAGTATAGAACTCAATAATGGCTGAAAACAGGAGTTTCTCAGATGGATGTATTTCATGCATTCTTTTCTAATCCAGTGATCTGGCAGAACTATTAGTGATTTCAATCAATGCAACATTCCTTTCTCTTCACTCAGAGCCTCAATACCCTCAAAAGCACAGATACAACTTTTTCGAAATCATCATCAAAATATCAAATTTTGAAGAAATTCATTAAAACGCCAATAACTCGAGAACTAATCATGCAAATAAGCTCAAAATTTACAGGCATCTAACTGATACAATTCTCGAGATAATATATGAGTATAAATAACATCAGTTAAATAGTTTCCAGAAATTCCATTAAAAACTGATTTTCGAAAAATGAACATTGGAAAATGTCAGATGGCAGTTCACAAGTTGACGCGCAATTAGCTGCATTCTTCATCGACCCACGAGCCAAGTGATCCACCGTTCAGAGTAATCATTTAAATTTCAATTTTTCTGTTTTACAATTGTAAACAGAATCTCACAAACTTGATTAATATCGAGATATGCATTAGTAAATATTTAAGAAAAATAATTCTTAATATTTACATTACCATTTTGCATTATATTAACAGTTTGCAAAAAATGGACATATCTCAAAAAGTATCGATCGAATTCTCTTCAAATGAAGCTTAAAAAATAGAGTTTGTCGAGAGGAAGTTTTCCACAAAATATGAAATTTTTCTATAAAACCGTTTTGCTGTAATTGAGATTTTTATGCACACACAGACATGCGTTAAAAATATCATTTTCTCTCTATTTACATAATTTTAAGGATCTTCTATTAAAAAAATTACAATCGAAAATTCTGATGATGACATAGCAAAAATTAGAAAAATTCCTTTGATCAATTTACGAAGAAGAAAATTGACAAATTCAATTGAAAGAATTAATTACTACTTGACATTAATTAAGTGAGAATTGATATTTAGAAAGAATGATTTCATACTCGTCAGATAGAATGATGCTATCTTCCCACGGTGCCCCAAGTGTTGCGCAATCATTTTCTAGTCTTTTCAACACATGGTGTGCCACATTCTCTGCTGTTCTACGATTATCAATGGTGACACTGTTTCTGTCAGTTGATAGGGCTATTTCTGTTTCTAATAATGCAACTAGAACATCGTAGGCTTCAATAGCACGATCAGAGAAAGAGAGTGCCAGTCTCAGGGCTGTTGCGTTGGATTCGTACTTTCCAACGAGTAAACTCAACCTGCGAATAATTGAAGCATTAATTGAGTGTAAATTCTATCATTACGTTATTGAAGACGAGAATGAATTATTTTATGTAAGGGGAGGTGGGGTAAAATGGGTATTCCAATTGAACGGTTCGAGATAGAGATTTTCTATTGATTTCATTGAAAAGCTGAGAAAATTTTAGGTGGAAATAGCGTGTTAAAATTTTTTTTCTTCAATTTTTGGAAAATTTCACTTTTTTGGCCAAGTTTTAAAGGGTGGAACCTTTTGAAAATCGAAAAAATTCACTTTTTCGGCGATATCTTCGGTTCTGTTGGTCGTAGCGACCTGGGGTTGATCTCAAATGAAAGGTGAGCTCATTTCTCATCGATTTATGTGGTTCAAAATTTTTTAAAATCAATTTTTCAAATATTTTTAGGCATTTTTCTGAATAATCAGTTTTTGCCCTATAAGTACTTGAAAAAATTGATATTTTTCATTTTAAACCCCATAAATCGATGGGAAATGAGCTCACCTTTCATTTAAGATCAACCCCAGGTCGCTACAACCAATAGAACCAGAGATATCCCCAAAAAACTGAAATTTTCGAAAAAAAGAAGAGTTTTACCTTCAAATTTCGAGCGAAAAACGAAATTTTTTAAAAATTCCAAAAAATAACTTCTGACATATCATTTCCATGGGAAATTTCCTCAGCTTTTCAATGGAATCATCAGAAAAAATCTATCTCCAATATTTCCATCAATTTCGAGTAATTTTAATATGAAAAAATAAAAAAAAAGGTCGTTTTTCCCCTATTTGCACTTTTTTCCTTCTCTCATTTACCCAAAAAAAAAAAAAAAAATGAGATTTATTTAGATAATTATCAATCAAAATAATGACTAAGTTTACCTATCACACTGTGCTTTACTTTCGTGAAGCGTCAGTGCAAGAACAGCATTATTCGCTCTAGCATGCTCCAATCTGCTGTTCAATCTCTCAGTTTCAACTTCAAATTGCTTTTCAGATCCATTGAGCTCATGAAGATTAGAATGATCAAGCAGATCTGATACCAAATGTTCGGCTACCATTGTCGAGCAAACACCGAGATTTGTTATATCAGGTCCAGTAATGTGTCTCTCATCGGTTCTTCTCAATTTAACACGTTCAGCCATTTTTAGGACTGGTGCCTCGTCTCTGGAGCAATTTTTTGCAGGTGGAGTCTGAAGAGGTGGCAAAAGTGGCGAACAGGGAGCAGTTAAAGGCTCTGGAGAGCTGATGTTTCCTCTCTGAAATTAACAGTTTTTTTAAAAAAGATGTTCTACAGGTGTTTTATCAAAATTTAAAAATGTACGAATTCAATGAAATTTTTTCCCAAGGTTCTCCAATTCATAAAGAAACCGTATGCAAAATTTTGGATTTTTTTCATACCTGGTTTAAAAGTTATAAATTTTTTAAAAACCATCGTTTAACATGTTTCTTTATGGGAAATTCACAAAAGCTTAAGAAACTTTTCGAAAAATTCTTCAAATTGGATGAAATTTCGGATTTAGGGGAGAAATTATCTCCCGCACAAATGCTCCATTTTTATAAGATGATTGGGTCAATAATTGGCATTAAAATTAATAAAAATGATTGAAAAATTGTCACTCGCACGTAATTGCTGTCAACTTGTGTCGCCAGAATTTCCTAGAATGCAACGCTTTTTTACAAAATAATTCTCAAACTAATTAAATAAAGAATAAAAAAAATATCTATGAAATGTAATGATGATAATATAATATTTGGACACTCGCAGAGTTCCATAATACCCTGAAAATAATTTTAATGAGGAATTTAAAAACTCATTTTTTCGTGTTCGGGGATTGGAACACTGACGAAATCACTGCCCCTCTCATGGAACATCCTTAAATAATGTAGGAAAAATTAATTTAACCCAAGAAATATATGTCGAGTGATGGAAGTTAATGGCAGAAGGATAAAAGGGGAAAAAAAATTAAAATAAATGGAAAAAGGGTAAATTGGAGGATTAAAAAGTTGAGTGAACTCGTTACCAGATTAATTAAAACTAGTTAATGAAATGGAAATAGTTACCCTGTGCTCTCTTCGAGGTGAATCACTACTTCCATGATGGCCATGGCTGTTATTATGTCCAGAATGACCCCTAAATTGAGCAAGTTGTGCATGAAGTGTTGCAATTTCTGCACGAAGTGCATTGACCTCCTCCTGGAGTGTTGCAACAGCGACACTCTGGCATGATGCAGCTTGCTGGGTTGGTTCTGGAGTAGGAAGAGCTGCTGGACTGTCCAGCTGGTCTCTTCCATTCTATTTAAACAAATAAAACATTAATTCTTTCCTTCCATTAAAAAAAAACCCAAAAAATCGCATTTTTTTACGATTTCGAAATTTTCCAGCAAAAATTTTTTTTTTATCATCAGTTTTTTAACAATATTTCGGAAACTAAGTGAGATAGAGCGAATTTGCTAGAATCCTTTTTTGTAGCCCTTGAAATTCTCTACAAAAGCTTTAGGAGGTAAAAAGGGCGTATCTCCATTATTTACTGAGATCCCTTTAAAAAACTGATCACAAAATTGAAACTTTTTCGAAAATTTTATGTTTTTAGTTTCTTTTTCACCTCTGTTCGGTGAATTTCGATGTCATCTCCACAACTTCGATCTTCACTGGAGTCAGCATCACCTAAGGTACGATCTCCATCACCATTAATATCACCACCAGTCTCCGATTCCTCAACAGGATTTGTTATTGATCCCTCAGCATCTCGACTCGTCTCAACTTCTGCGAAAATCAATTTAAAAAGATTATTACAAAGTTTTACAACCGTGAAAGAAATACTGGGAAATTTTTTTAAAGAGAGAAAAATTTGAAATTGTTTTCGTTTTTAATTTGTCCCTTGATGACAATTCCACAGGAAAAAAAAGGGGGAAGTAAAGGAGAGGGGGGAAAAGATGAATTGAAAAGTGAGAGAGTGGAGGAGAATGAAAAAGTCAAAGTAAATGCAAAAAAAAGGAGGAAAAAGAGAATATTCATGCCTGACTCATCCTCCTCGGCAATCACAGTTGCCCTGTGTCTCTCTAACTGTCTTCCAAGCTCAGCAATGACAGAGTGAAGCTCAGTGAGGCGTTCCTCTTGCCTTGCTGCCTGCTGTTCAGATCTCTGTTCAGCTCTTGCTGCTTGTGCCTCAGCTCTTATCAGTGCTGTTTCAGCTGCTTCTTTTGCTCGTGTTGCAGACAGTAGACGTGCATTCAGCTCGGCTACTTCGGATCTTAGGGATGATAGCGCTGCTGCATGAAGCTGGAAAAATGAAAGAAAAAAAAGGGGGGAAGATTGAAATTCTTGATTCGAGGAATTAATTGAGAGTTGAATAATTTGATTTTATTTGCCCTTTTTTGCTTCTGAATGGAAGCTATGTGATCGTCAGAATTTTCGATTGTAATTTTTTTAATAGAAGATACTTAAAATGATCTAAATGGGGAGAAAATGATATTTTTAGCGCATGTCTGTGTGTGTATAAAAGTCTCAATTACAGCAAAACGGTTCTATAGAAAAATTTCATTTTTTGTGGAAAACTTCCTCTCGACGAACTCTATTTTTTAAGCTTCATTTGAAGAGAATTCGATCCATACTTTTTGAGATATGTCCATTTTTTGCAAACTGTTAATATAATGCAAAATGGTAATGCAAATATTAAGAATTATTTTTCTTTAATATTTACTAATGCATATCTCGATTTTAATCAAGTTTGTGAGATTCTGTTTACAATTGTAAAACAGAAAAGTTGAAATTTGAATGATTACTCTGAACGGTGGATCACTTGGTTCGTGGGTCAATGAAGAATGCAGCTAATTGCGCGTCAACTTGTGAACTGCCATTTGACATTTTCCAATGTTCATTTTTCGAAAATCAGTTTTTAATGGAATTTCTGGAAACTATTCAACTGATGTTATTTATACTCATGTATTATCTCGAGAGTTGTATCAGTTAGATGCCTGTAAATTTTGAGCTTATTTGCATGATTAGTTCTCGAGTTATTGGCGTTTTAATGAATTTCTTCAAAATTTGATATTTTGATGATGTTTTCGAAAAAGTTGTATCTGTGCTTTTGAGGGTATTGAGGCTCTGAGTGAAGAGAATGGAATGTTGCATTGATTGAAATCACTAATAGTTCTGCCAGATCACTGGATTAGAAAAGAATGCATGAAATACATCCATCTGAGAAACTCCTGTTTTCAGCCATTATTGAGTTCTATACTTTGAATAGATGACGAATTCCATAAGCCAAATTTATCTATCGCTAGTATATTATAATACTTGAGTAATGATATATTATATCATCTGGGTATCAATGAAAAGTCACAGTTGTAATAAACAAATCGTCATGAACAAATGATCTCTGAAAATAGAAAGCAGAAAGGAACGAATAACTTCAACCAATTCGAATAACATCTGATTATCGATTAGTAAAAAATGGATAAATACGAAAAAGACAATTACGGAATATCTGAAAAATCAGATGGAAATATCCATTGAGAATTACACGATAATTGTTGACAAATTGAATGAATAACTTCCATTCGGAAGCATATTGCTAAAGTATCAGCAGAAAAAGCTATATCAGTTGGAAAACAATACTATTATCCACTTATTTGTTTTAAATTTTATTTCTCGAAATAAAGATCTGTGTTCTCATTTTTTTCGAGCACCAATGAAATTCGCGGAATCTCCATATTTCATAATTAGCAATGATTACAGAGATAAGACAAGGTGTTGCACTTCTTCACCACTGCAAATGCAAATAAATCTCAGACGAATTACATAATTAGTTTCCTTAGTAACAAGGCGTTAAAATCATTAAAAATATTCACATAAGATCGTCAAACAATAGTTCCTGATAGAACAACACACTTCCTAAATTCCCCTGAACTTATGTGTCTTTCTCTAGCTTTGTCTAATTATTGGCAGTAAACAAGTTTCATTAGTTTGAACTTGAGGAGTTAGTCATTGAAATATTCAGAAGCGGAAAAATGGTAAATAATAGGCAGAAACACAGCCGGCCTTCAGCCAACCGTGTCGGTGATCCTCTGTAATGCAAAAATCGTGGAAAAAAGTGGAGGGGATCGAGATGCGATAAAGAGGAGTATAAAAAGTCGAGGATGTTCCAAGGAAATTCATATTTCATCGATTCACAGAGTTGAAACCTGACCCAGATACACCAAAGTAAGTAAATACTTCAACTAATAATTCATAAACCTGAAATACAATTTTTTTCAAACTTAATTTGATACTACGTTAGTGTTCTGTGTAATTTCTCGCATTTTTCTGTCTTTTAATGCTCTTTTTCAACGTTAAATAAAATTGTTTCTGTGGAAAAAAAGAAAAAAATGATCGTAAGTGATCGTAAACCTTTGAAAAGTTGAAGTTATGATTTATTTTATGGGAAATTATGGGAAAGAGGCAGTGACTTCAAGAAATTGAAGGTTTTTATGGAAATAATTAAGTAATTTAATTAATTGCTTCTTTTTTTGAAGGCAAAATGAAGCTAATTGTGATGATCCTCGCTATTATTTTGGTCGCATTCACTGTAATGACCAGAGCAGACGATGATGGTTACATTCATCTTCCTGGCAAAAGCTGCGCGGATGCACCACCTTGTCCAGAAGACATGGGACATTGTATAATGACACCACCTAGATGCAACGTTGGTACCTGTGGAAAGGATCTCGTCCCAGCTTGTGTAAAAAGCCCATAAATATCGAACCAGTATCTTATAATTCTTAAAAATCCTAAAATATAAAAAATACTCTTGCCCTCAATGTAATAAAACTTAGCATTCACTATAAATAAATATTTTTCCATCTAAAACTATCAATCCTGCGAATAATTCATTTTTATATCCAACTTTAATTGATATTTCAAGTGATTTTCTGAAGAGTAAATTGAAACCGGATGACTCTGTCTCATAATCTTATTGATTGACTCCAATTGAATATCGACCACTCGGAAATAATCGAATGAACTCAGATGATTTCGAGCAAACTTGGTTGTTTTTTGAAGAAATTCATCCAAATGACTAAAAATGCAATTGATTCGAAATAAAATCATTCCTGATGATCCTCTGATGTTCTCCTGTGATACGTACAGTGGGCCTTGATAGATTGAACAGTGGATAATGGGGGAAAAGTGGAAGACAGGTGAAGGACAATGGGTAAAGTGTTTCATTGGTTTGTGCTACCAGAGTAACAAAGAGACCCACAGATATACAGTAAATTGCCAGTGGCAAAAGGCCATACCTGGATATCCAATTACTCTTCGTTCCTTCTGAATCTATTCTTTTTTTATCGTGACACAAGGTCATTGAAAAAAAGGAAAAATATCGTTTGACGTTTTTACTATCGCTTTGACCTTTGTTTCACTAGGCATTGTGTCTGTATTAATTTCTATTCAGTGGCAAAGAGATGCTTATCAATTCGGGACAAATCAATAGAAAGTAGATTTAAAATAAATATTTGACAAATTTCGCTTGGCAACGAATTTTTATCAGGTTGAACTGTCTTCCTGCATATTTGCTCAGCTAAAGTCATTCGAATTATGAAAAGAAGCATATTATCAAAAATTTGGACCGAAAGAGGTCAATGAATTCACGTAATTTTGTAATCTACTGAATAAACAGAAATACTCGTAAAATCAAAGTGATGCAAAAAAGGAGATATGGGAATCGTTGGAGTATAACAAAATCATAAAGATGATTCTATTCTGCTTCCGTATGTTGAATAGATAGCTAGGAGTTTATGTTCAGTAGTCAGCAATCAAAATAGCTAGCGGTCAGTGCACCTCAGTTTTACCTCTTCTTCTCCACCATTATCACTCCTCTCCGATTCGTTTCTTCATTTCTAACATTCTCCCTTTTTTTAGCTTCATCTTTATTTCAAGGATTTCAAATTACTATTCTCTTTTGCTTCCGAATAGAAGCATTGTAAACGCAATTTTTTGGGGATTTCGAGATTTCATCGGAATGTGACTCAGAATGTTCCAAAACGTCGAGAAATGACAATTTTAAAAAATATCTGTATGTATGTGTGTGTGTGTGATCTCAGTTTTCATCTAATATTGAATTTTTATGTATGATATGACATTATTGCAATTTCATCATCCATATGATCCATATGAACAGATCCATAAGGATCCATATGGTGCATATGAACAGATCCATATGATCCATATGAACAGATCCATATGGATCCATATGATCCATATGAACAGATCCATATGGATCCATATGAACAGATCCATATGGATCCATATGAACGGATCCATACGGATCGATATGAACAGATCCATATGGATTCAACAAATCCATATGGTCTGCACCAATATTCGTAAAAATAAGTGCGTTTTTGTTGTGGAATAATGTTATTCTCCGAGCAATGAGATACATGAATAGCGATTCGATTCAATATAGCTGAAATTCCATTCGGAAGCATTTTGCCAATCGAATTTGGCAAAATATTAAATGTCGCACGAGTGGGGTTTGCAAATAACGCACAAAGACTGGAACTCCTTGTTTTTCTTTCACGAACTCGTGATTATTCAAGGATTACAAGAGACTGGTGCATTGCCAAAAGAAGGCGAATCGAGGAGGAAGATTCGATAGAAAAGAGGGGCAAGGGAGAGATACTGAAGAAGGAAGATGCTTCAGTGAAAAAGCCATTAACCCAGATCGTTGCCTTTAATGGTAAGTACTATATATATATTTGTGTGTGTGTGCAAAGTGGAGCGTGAGCATGCTATGTGCAAAGCCAAAGGGCCCGCCCTTTTCTTTTTCTCCTTCTAAATGTTAGAGATGTACTTTTTATTCCCTGAGACCCAGTAAACTTCGAGAGATTTCATACAGAAAGATGTGGAAATAAAGATAGAGTCATTCTATCTGGATCTTCTTTTATGACTCGTGTTTGAAGTCAGAAAAACTTTTATCCATTGTTGATTCTTTGCTGCTTTTTATAGCAGATTTGCGCGTTTTTTGCTTTCGAATGGATGCTCTTTTCTATTGAAGCAATGGAAATTAAACAGCAAAATTTCATGACAATCATTGCAAATTAAACTCACACTTTGTCCATTAGTCTCGACATGTATCGGAACAACTCGTTCAGTTTCCCTTTCACTTGGACAACAGAGCCATGATCTTGTAATGGAAACAGGATGATTCTCCTCTTCTTCATCGTCAATTTCATCTTCGGTTGTAGCACAGTGAACGTAAACTAAGTCATCTCTTCTTGATTGTGTATCAATTATTTCCTTGTTTGTTATGTCACGTTGATTGTTGGTCAAAACTGTGTGAATTCTTGGGATACTATTGGCAGATGATTGATTGTGATGAAAACGTTCTCCATAATAGTCCACAGAGACGACAGAGCCATTGCTCGGGGAAATAGTAAAGCCCGCCACTTTGATTAATTATTCACTAATTCTTCATATTTTTTAATAATTTAACTTTCTCATTTGATTCACTTGATGATTAGTTGTTTGGGGAGTAATTGTTTTTGATTGAACTTGATCACTTGATTGATGCCTGAATCATGAATATTATAATCAACATTGCTTTAATATCGGTAAAATGTTACAAAATCGGAATAATTAGAATATTCATAACTTGGGAAAGGAAAAATAGATCATTCGGACCAGCTACTTGGATTTCCCTGAGGCAACTCCATTTAAGAGATATTTATCATTGGCTGTTGCAATTTTCCATGAGAAATGTGTGTTCAGAGCAGGACAAATTTGTTTCTTAGATAACTTGATAAATAGTTTATTGGGATATATTCCAAGTGCAAATCCCTCGGTTGTTTCTAGGCGTCTGGGGGATGCAGACGACCCAGATAATCTTGACGGCGTCTTTGGCTTGTTATCCCCACCCTAAACTACCCTTGAGAGGGTGAATATTGCCACGAGGAAACATATACTGTGACACACAGCACGAGAGAAGGCACTTTATTCGAAATAAAGCGTTTGACGTATTTGTCTCCAGTTAAGGATGTTCTATCGGTATTTTATCAGTATTTAAAAATGTACGAATTCAATGAAATTTTTTTCCAAGGTTCTTCAATTCATAAAGAAACCGTATGCAAAATTTTGGATTTTTTTCATACCTGGTTTAAAAGTTATAAATTTTTTAAAAACCATCGTTTAACATGTTTTTTTATGGGAAATTCACAAAAGCTTAAGAAACTTTTCGAAAAATTCTTCAAATTGGATGAAATTTCGGATTTAGGTGAGAAATTATCTCCCGCACAAACGCTCCATTTTTATACGACGATTGGGTCAATAATTGGCATTGAAATTAATAAAAATGATTGAAAAATTGTCACTCGCACGTAATTGCTGTCAACTTGTGTCGCCAGAATTTCCTAGAATGCAACGCTTTTTTTCAAAATAATTCTCAAACTAATTAAATAAAGAATAAAAAAAATATCTATGAAATGTAATGAAAATAATATAATATTTGAACACCTGCAGTGTTCCATAATACCCTGAAAATGATTTTAATGAGGAGTTTAAAAACTCATTTTTTCACGTTCAGGGCTTGGAACACTGTAGAACATCCTTAAACAGGATTCCATTCATCTCCAAAAGATAATTTGAATAGTTTAGTCAAAAAAAACGACAGAAAACCCTCGAATAATTTTCAAGGATAGAGTGCATTTAAAATTGCACTAGAAAATGACTCTAAATATGAGTCTCCAGAAGTTCATGTTGAACTTGTTGAAGTTAAATTCATTAGAATTTCAACATTTTTAATGAACTCCTTTTCGCTCGCTCGTTAATTTCCTGCTCGAGGTTTATTGATCTTTGAAACACACAAAAAAAAATTTGAAAAACGTGTTGCTTATCATTATATTTAATTAATTTCACTCCTACTAATGATCTAAAAAAAATTATTTCAATGTTTATAAATGAAGAAGTATTTCTTTTTTTTTTAGCAATGAGAGTTAGAGCTCGCGAGAAGGATTTCCTCATTAAATTTGTGTTTTTATTTAATAATATAACACGCCTTTAGAATAAAATCATGTTAATTACACCATTTCTAATTATCTGATCATTAAATGACAAACACGATACGTTGTATAACTACATCATTGCCTTGCATTCCACTCTCCAAAGACGTTTTCCAATATGTCAGGATTATGAAGAAAAAAAAGATAAAGGAATGAAAGCAAAAAATCAGTGAAATGTAATCTAACGCCAGACAGACCTAATGCTCCGGGGTATTTCTCCACTTTTTTTTGGGAAAGTTGCGTATATTCAGTGGAGTATTTGATTAATCGTTAAAGGAAACTCGTCTCTGGCACGTTCTCGTGGTTCTTTACGTACCAACGCGTTAATTAAACGAGTTAATTACACGCTGGGCAAAGGCACGTTAAGTTGGAAAAGTGGAAGACTCCCATTTTTATCAATTTCACTTCAGCAATTGAAACAATTTTAGTTTTCGAAAGCGCACTCGGAAACTAAGCGAGATAGCGATTTTTTTGTAGAATCCTTTTTTGTAGGGAATTAAATTCT
Organism: Aleiodes leptofemur; assembly: GCA_963942555.1. Taxonomy (NCBI): domain Eukaryota; kingdom Metazoa; phylum Arthropoda; class Insecta; order Hymenoptera; family Braconidae; genus Aleiodes; species Aleiodes leptofemur. The sequence goes on along the minus strand of OZ012623.1, from coordinate 13,004,706 downwards.
CTACAAAAAAGGTATCTTGTCAATTTTTCGTAGATCCTTCGGTTTTCGAGATCCTTTTAGGAGAATGATGAAAATGAGGCGATTTGATAAAAAAGGCAAATTGACAGTTTAATGATTGAAGCAAGTGTATAATTAAAAACTGTCCATGATTAATTTAACAAGATGATACAATCTTGCATACCATAGGCATCCCACGAGACAAAGTAGATATATGTATACGCAAGGTTCATAGCCTGTGGGCGGGGTCGAGGGCACTATACACAGCTATAAATATTACCGAATATTATGGAGGGATAGGTGGTTTTGCCTTCTACACTTGAAACTGGAAGATGCAATTATAGAGAGCAAGAGAGATAGTTTGAGATGAGTCAATGGTGTTATACAGACATACTGTGTGTGTATAATGGATCCATTGCGGTTAAGTTCCCTGCATGTATCCATATGTACCACATGAATATTAAAGCCAAATGGAAGACATATTGTTTAACGCAGTTGGTAGATCAGAAACATCAGCAATGCAAACCCATGCTGCTGCTGCTGGATAAGATAAGAGACCTTTGAGTCTCTCGCTTGATCAAAGATAAGCTAATCCGCTTCTGAAAACGTGCTAGACCAACGGGTTTATCTACCCTTGGACATCGCACATATATACACACATATACATATGCTTTCATTAGACCTGACGCTTCAGAATATTCAATTGGACTCAGATTGAATCGAAAAATCGTTAGAAAAATAGGTTTCTTGAAGTAGAATCATTTAATCGAACGGGAATCTGATGCAAGATCGGAATCAGCTGCATTCACTGGAATTAATTAGTGGAGTTTTCATTTTTTTGGAGTTTATGAAGATGATTTTGCTAAATGTGAACGTTTTAGAGTTGAATGTAATGATTTTATGATTTTTTTTGGCTGTCTGAAGAAAATGGTCTTGGAATTTTCGAAAAATCGATTTTTTTTCTTGCTTTAAAAATTACTTTGGGTCTTCCAGAATACGTGCAAGAAGAGTTATCACCTGAAACCCATTATTTCACGTGAAATTTTGAATTTTTCCCAAGGCATTTCTTTATATTCATAGCCCAAGTCAAAACTTCAATCGTGTTTTTCTCGAAACATGATTTTTCAAATTGCCACGCAGCATAACTCCAATAATTTTCATTATTTTCATTTGAATTTCCCACAGCATCTTGAAAACAATATTTCGAACAGAAATACGTAGGGAATTTTCAAAAAATTGATTTGCACATTTTTTATTGATAAAAAATTGCCGGTTTTTTGGCCGAAATTTGAATTTTTTCATTCAAATGGTCACCAATCCCACAAAAAACAATATTTTTGAAATCCCCTACGTATTTCTGTAGCTATATGTATCTAGACTGAGCCAATTTTTTTTTTTTCAATTGAAATTTGCACCAGTTACACTGCGTACAGCAGAGTGTTTTAAATTCGAGGGGCCTCGCAAGAATGGCTCTTGTGTCGTCATTTTTTGATATTTTTTGATGATTTTTTTTTCTGAAGACTCAAATATATGCTCAATCACTCCCTCAACTATCATTATTTTATTGCCACTTTTTCTATAGAAAAAAATAGCCAAAAACGCCTTTTTTTAGATTTTTACAGTGGTTTTACCCTTTAAATTTCGTTAAATTCGAATTTTCCCATATCTGCAGATTTTCAGCTATCCACGAATCAACCATGATTCATTCGATATGACTTATTCGATAATAAAGGGAGGATAAAAAAAGGGAGAAAGATCGTGTTTGAATATACAAACGTATAAGTGCATGATTATATGTTGACCTTAACTGTTTGAATAAGGAAAGGGGGAATTGGATAATATTACGTGGGCAGTTGGTTTGGTAATTAGTGCTTACTGATTCTCGTGCACGCGTCGAGCGTAACCCTAAACCATCGTGGGTTTTAATTCATGTAAACGCCGGCTGGTTTTTTTTTTGCATTTCAATTTTCAATTCTCTCTCTCTCTCGCCTTTCTTTCATTAATTTTATTTTTCTTTTTTTTTTTTTAGGTCCACTTTGTATTACTCCTTTATATTCGTTGGTACTCTCAATAGCAGCTGGTCATGCACACACAGCGGTAATTGAAAGCAATTATCGTATTCTGGAGAAATGATAAATATCTAAAATTTATTTAATTTAATTTTCCTGTGGAATTTTATGGGATGAGATAATTTAAAGTAGTTCTATATCTTTTTTGCACTAGTCGATGAGTTTAAAGCAAGAAATAAACAGAAAAATCGACGAAAAATTAATATTTATGATTTAAAACCTAGTTTTTGGTGTTTAAAGCAGATTTGAAGAAGAATTTAGGAATTATATCAATTATGCTTTATTTTTTTTAGATAAAAATTATTTTAACGATAAATTTTGCATCTTCTGAGTATGGAAAATCCTTCTGTAATACTTCGGAAGGAGATGAGAAGTTTTTTGCAACTCTAATCGAATTACAAATGAGATTTTTCCTTCGTTTTGAATAATATCGGACGAGGTCGAATGCAACTTCGCCCACGTTTTTTTTTTTTCCGATTTTGTATGTGTTCGAGAGGTAGAAGACTATCTGATAGGTAAAAGAAGGCTGGCAATATGGAGTAGGAAGTTATTACGAAAGAAAATGAAAAAAAAAGGAGAGAAGAGTTGAGAAAAAAAATGGTAATCGATTAGCTGAAGCAAAAAAAAGGCGGAGATATTAGTTTTCAATCAATTTTTGGCGATTTGATGCAAAATTATCAAGTTTTCTTGAAGTCTCTCATTTTTTTTTTGTAAATTGTGTTAAAATAATGTCACTAGGTTGAATAGACAGAAATGTGCGATCGATTCTGTCTCCCAGGAAACACACATGAATGAAATTTACTGTCTTATGCAAATAAAGCAGCGAAAAAATCCGGAGAATCCCTTGAGAATATCCTCGAGCATATTCTCATTCATTTCTCGGTGCTAATTTACATGCAAAACACACAATAGTGCTCCAAAAAAAAAAGTCGAGATGATTTTTTTTATCATAATTCGAAATTGCTCCAAAAAATCACAATTTCGACGATTTTTTTCTGCTTTCATTCGAAAATAAACGAATTTCTGCGATTTCGATTTAACGATTTTCTCATAAAATGTAGGGAAAACACGTGACTCAGTGCCATTCCTTTCCCCCTTAAGTCTTCAAGCCTCTTTCTATCACTCGATAAAGCCCATTTTCTATGTCAACTGAATATAAACACAGTCACAATAACAATAATAATGGAAAAATAGTAAAAAAAAAAGATATGGAAAGGGCAGCAGACCGAACGGAGCCAGGGCAGAGTACGATGGATGGTAGACGAACGTAGGAAGCCCGGATTGTAATGGAAATTAAATGAATCACATTGTTTTACGGAAGCATGGGTATATCCTCATCTGGACGTGAGCCAGAGAAACACACAGTTTGCACCCTGCTCACGAGGGCAAATTATTTCTACATTTATCTGTCCTGCTCTTTGAACCATGAAAAAAATTCAGGAAATTCGCTTTATTTTTGAGGAAAATTGCACAGCGCATATATTGTGTATTTATATGTCACCATAAATCGACAAAAAGCATGAAATCAATGTCTCTGGACAGGCTTGACATGTAAAAATTATTATTCGCATTTTTAATTTTTTTATTTTTTTTTATTTCTGCAATTTCCATCGAAAAAATTTTAATTACTTTCTTAATGAAAAATTTGGATTTTTAAATTTTTCATTAGTTTGAAAATTAATTTTTTTTTTTTAACAATTTTGATTACTATTGTAATTTAAAATTTGACTGATGGAATTTCATAATTATTTTCTTTATTAAACTTATTAACATTTTTATTAGTAAAATTGAATTATAAATGTCATATAAGCGTCATTTAGATTGGATTAAATTACAAGTTCTTATTTGTGTTACATTTAGTTAACACTCTCAACTCAAAATTTTTGTCTGAAAAACGGTTATATTTGGGAAGATTAAACATAGTAGCGTTGATTTTATTATAAAATTAATTATTCCAATCAATTAATGAGTAAGAAAGAATCAAAATTTCAAATAAGAAAAAGAATTATAAAATTTCATCAGTCAAATTTTTAATTACAATAGTAATCAAAATTGTTAAAAAAAAAAATTAATTTTCAAACTAATGAAAAATTTCATAATCCAAATTTTTCATTGAGAAAGTAATTAAAATTTTTTCGATGGAAATTGAAGATATAAAAAAAATTAACAAATTAAAAATGCGAATTTTTTCTTTGCCGATCTCTATTGGCTTAGGAACTCAAAATCAGGTTCAATGTGATTCTAACTATCGAATAATACAGAGATAGTCAAAAAAATTCAAATCGGAGATCATAAATTTTGATCAATTATCATATGGAATATATTATATGGGATTCACATGAAAATTCGACTGAAATCGAAATAACTTCACTTTTTTTCGTCGATAATTTCGGAAAAATGTTGAATTTGAAGGGAAATTTATCCTTTTTTTTTAATTATTTTTTTTTATATTTTTTTAACACTTTCTAATATCAATGGAAAATATTGCCACTTTTCTCCTCTTTTTTTTGCCACTTTTTAATTGAATTATTGTTGGCGTAACAATGCGATTGTAAGCGCGCACTGTGGCGTCCACTGACAGACTGATTCGCTCAGTATTGCTAGCCGCACATCTTCGCTATGGGGGCGAAAAATGGGGGCGGCGTGGAAAGAGCCGGCGCCACTCATCAATGTGTGTATATATAGGAGAAAACCGGGGTGAAATGGACCCCGGAGTCAATACAGTTCATGATTTTTTTTTTGGAGTGGACTTCTACCATAAAATTTTAAAAAATTCACCTACAAAGTAGACATGTTGGAGCATCTTCTCAAATTTTTTTAAATTTTTTTCGCAAACTCTATCACTCCTAAAAAAAAAATTCATCTCGAGGGTCCATTTTGCCACGGTTTCCCCTATATATAATGTGTACTGGAGGCGCAAATGCGATAGAATCCTTTTTATGGCTGTAGCGATACCCAATACATTTTGCCTTTAGGACACAATTCGATTCATTTTCGGTCTCCCTCCGATACAGGATTTATTTATCACACCATCAATTATGCATTATCAGATGATGCGTATTAATTTTGTCTCCATTGGTTTTTATAAAAAATTGGGGGAGGGGGGAGGGGTAGGGAATTTTTTGAGCATTAACGAGATAACGAGGGGAAAATTAGAGGTAATGAGAAAATTGACGAGGGGAGAGAAAGAAATTAGCAAATAAATTCGGAGGAAAGTGGAGTCAGGAAAATTTGGGAAAAGGCGATGAGATAAAAAAGAAAAGCGATAAGAAAAATTAGGAGTCTTCTTTAATTAGGAATTTTTCAAAACTCGGATTTTTTCGATTTTTTTTTTGAAAAATCGGGTTTTTACCACAAAAAAAATTCGGTATCAAATAAAAAAACTAGACACATAATCTGTGTATAATTTATTCATTGATTAACACATAAACGTTCAGAGCCCTTCCCAAAATTGATTCCCCGAGCACCCCAAGTGCGAGGCTGTTCAAGAATTTCAAAATTTACTGTGAGCCCTCCTGGAAGAGGCTAGCAAATCGCGTAATTATCCTTTTCTTAAGTCGTATGAGAATCACCCATACCACCTTTCGAGATGAGAAAAATTTTCCGCAGAGCGTGGCTCTTTGAGCGATCAGAAGATTTCTCTCAAAACCGTCTCACGAAATTGTCTTTATGACTTCTGAGACAACTCTTGACTTGCAGCAGAGCGAACGCCGATGCGCGCTCTAGCGGCGTCGTTCGTACTACGTTTCTCAATGAATTTTTTCCGGAGTTCGTTGATTTTTTTTTCTCTCGGCTCTTTCTTCGTCGAATTTATTTCATCTTTTTTTTCTTCTCATTGATAATTAAATTTTATTACTATCATTTTAAATTCTCTTAAATTTCGTGATAAATTCTATTATTTTTTCTTTAATTCTATTAAATTTTTATTTTCGCATATATTCTTTTTCCATGGAGAAGTGCTATGCTTATGAACAGTACTTACGCCCCTTTGTTTCTAAGGTGACGATATTTTAATGAGTTTAACTCATTAATTTTCCTCAACTGTATTAAAATGAACCTGAATTAACCCAAATACTTGCAGTATAATCTTCGAAACACAAACTTGAAGCTCAAAAAAAAGGGGAGAAAAAAAAACCCCAAGTTTTTATTTGATAAACAGAACTGGCTCGTGAGTTAACTCAATTGAGAGTGAATTTTGAGGTTCATTTTAGTACGGAGAGAAGAGGTAAGGAAGCGCGAACAAAAAGTTCGCGGTAAACTTGGTTAAAGTGGAGAAAAAGAGAGAGAAAAGAGGAAAAAAGTAACGAGTAGGAGAAGGAAGAAAATGGATTTCTCGTGAGGGTGGTTGTTGGATGAAAAGCCGATGTACACAGTAGAGAAGAGGCGTCTCGTTGGAATTCGTCGAGACGTATATACATATATATATAGGGGAGAATGGAGTAAAATGGACCTCTGCAACAACATAACTCAGGATTTTTTTTTGAAGTTAAGGAGTCGATGAAAAAATCTGAAAAAATTTGAGAAGATGCTCCAACATATCTTCATTATTGTATAATTTTTTCAAATTTTTTCATAAAGCTGCCTATTCTCTAAAAAAAATCCCAAATCATTTTAACAAACAGGTCCATTTCGCCCCACTTTCCCCTATATATATCGAGACGGAGCCAGACGAGAGGAAGGTAGCTTTTACGAAAGAGAGTATGGGTGCAAAATTCTGGCGACACTGCGACTAGAAGCCAGAATCTTGTGAAAGAGTAGTAAATACCACTGAAATGGGACACACAGCATGAAAGAACAAAAAAAAAATGTTACCACCTTTTTTTTTCGCCTCTTTTTTTTCTGCTCCTTACTCTTTTCTCTTCACTTTTTAACGTGAAATTTTTCACCCGGAAAAGTGACGTGAAAAACAAGCTGTCACTTACAAAAATAGGACTTTTGGAACAAAGGGAATGACTGTGAATTCTCTTTTTTTTAGTTCACTTTTTTAGAGTAATGGGGAAAAAAAAGTGGGGCAAAATGGAGTTGTGTTGGTTTTGGTGTTTTATACTATGGGAATTAGGAGAAATCGATGGAAAAATTGGAGATAGGTTTTTTCTGATGATTCCATTGGAAAGCTGAGGAAATTTCCCATGAAAATCATATGTCGGAAGTTTTTTTTTTGAATTTTTCAAATATTTCATTTTTTGCGGGAGATTTGAAGGTGAAATTCTTCTGTTTTTAGAAAAATTTCAGGTTTTCGAGGATATCTCTGGTTCTATTGATCGCAGCGACCTGGGGTTGATCTTAAATGAAAGGTGAGCTCATTCCCCATCGATTTATGGGGTTTCAAAAGAAAAATATCAATTTTTTCAAGTACTTATAGGGCAAAAACTGATTTTCAGAAAATGACCCTATAAATATTTGAAAAATTGATTTTAAAAAAATTTGAACCACATAAATCGATGAGAAATGAGCTCACCTTTCATTTGAGATCAACCCCAGGCCGCTGCGACCAACAGAACCGGAGATATCGTCGAAAAAGTGAATTTTTTCGATTTTCAAAAGGAAAATCCCTTCAAAACTTGGCCAAAAAAGTGAATTTTTCCAAAAATTGAAAAAAAAAATTTGGACACATGTTTTCCGCCTAAAATTTCCTCAGCTTTTCAATGGAATCATTAGAAAATTTCGATCTCGAACCGTTCAATCAGAATGTGTCCATTTTACCCCACTTTCCCTTACTCTTTTCTTTACTTTCCACCAAAACTTCCATTTTATCACTCAAATTCCTTTTTTTTCCACCACTTTTTGATTTCCTTCTTTACTCAAGTTGTGAAAGCTGCGTGTCCCATCGAATATCCTGAGGGAGTAAATCGATTTCGTGGCCATAAACTTGGGCAACTTGAATGTTACAGTGGTTTCGAGAGTTGTGAAGAAGAAGAAGACAGGAGGCAAGAAAAGAATCCGTGTACCTTTCTCATATCGTTGGGGAAAACCCCCCTCTGGATACTTGAGAAACTCAGTTTGGTTTCGTTTCAGTGGGAAAAACTTTTGTAACCCTTCTCGAAGGTTTCATTCCACCAGTCACCCATCAATTTCTCCTATTTTTTCCTTTTTTCCTTTTTTTTCTTCCTTTTTCTTCAGTTTTATCAGCGATGAGCGAGACAGGAGGGGAAATTGAATAAAAATTCTTCAAGAACTTGGGTTAATGCACTTTTGTAGGCAATAAGTGGTATACTGAGACAACTGGACGGAGAAATTGTAATTTAAACTTTACATTTGCATGGAAATTGCCATTTTCATGGGAATACCATTGCTTTCAAGTTTATGAGGGGAATTTCAAGCTGTCTATTTGCTGATGAGTTATTGCCGAGTCATTAAAGCAATTTTAGGAATTTCTGGATGTGACATTATTGTTTTTTCATGTAAAATATCTAAATTTTAGGGAATTTGAGGGGAAAGTGGGGTAAAATGGGGATTATTGATAAAATGGCTTGAGATAGAGTTTTTTGAATGATTTCGTTGAAAAGCTGAGAAAATTTGCGGTGGAAAACATGTATCAGAAATTATTTTTTTGGATTTTTTAGAAAATTTGATTTTTTGGTGATTTTCGTTTTTTTGGGAAAATTCAACTTTTTTGGGGGATATCTTCGGTTCTATTGGTCGTAGCGACTTGGAGTCGATCTTAAATGAAAGGCGAGATCATTTCCCATCGATTTATGTGGTTTTAACATTTTTTTAACTGATTTTCGAGTGATCTAGGGGAAGGTGGGGTAAAATGGACACATTTGAGTTTTTATGCATATATTATGAAAAAATGTTTAAATGAATGGAAATATTGGAGATGGATTTTTTTTAATGATTCCATCGAAAAGCTGAGGAAATTTTAGTCCAAAAACATGTGCCAGAATTAATTTTTTTAAATTTTTTGTGAATTCGATTTTTTCTGGGATTTTTGAGGGGTGAAAAATTCGATTTTTGAGCAAATTCAGTTTTTTGGGAATATCTCTGATTCTATTGGTCGTAGCGACCTGGGACCGATTTTAAATGAAAGGTGAGATCATTTCCCATCGATTTATGGGGTTTTGAATTGAAAAATATTGATTTTTTACATAGTTATAGGGCAAAAACCGATGATAATAATTTTTCACAAAAATTCCCATAATTATCTGAAAAATCGATATTTTTGGATTCAAAACCCCATAAATCGATGGGAAATGATCTCACCTTTCATTTAAAATCGGTCTCATGTCGCTACGACCAATAGAACCAGAGATATTCCAAAAAAACTGAATTCGCTCAAAAATCGAAAGGCTTTTACCCCTCAAAAAGGCCCAAAAAAATAAAATTCTCAAAAAATTGAAAAAAAATTATTCTGACATTCCATATTTGCCTGAAATTTCCTCAGCTTTTCAATAGAATCATCAAAAAAAATCTATCTCCCACCGTTTCATCACAATGTCCATTTTGCCCCATATTCCCTTATACCTCTTTTTATAAAAATCAATTTAAAAATTCTAAAGTCTTAAAAAATTGATAATTTTCATTGGTAATCACATGAATTAATGGCAAATGATGTTGCCTTTCATTTAGAACAAGTTCCAAGTCCATTCGACCAATAAAACCGAAGAAAACCCCGAAAAAAGGGAAATTCCTCAAAAAATGAAAGAATTTCATCTTCAAATCGGGTCAAAAAAAAGTAAAATCTTTAAAAAAATGAAAAAAAATATATATTTCAGAAAATTTTCATAATCTAAAAGATCTGAACTGAAATCCTGTCCTTTTTACCCCATTCTCCCCAAAATGTTTCTCTTCCATGCATTTGAATTTTCCAAAAGTTCGAAAATTCAATAGAGTTACGACTGCCATAACCGAAAATTACACAGCAAACTTCGTATTTGAAGTACCAAAGTGCTCAAATAGGAAAAGGGAACAATTCAAATATCAAAGCCTCAATTCTCCCTTCTGGCTTTATGTATTCACCAATGTTCTCGACACTCTCCCAAACTTCAAACACACATATTGATATGCGTAAATAGCCGATAAGTTCGATTATTTTCGTTCAATGATGATTGAAACATTAGAGCTTTCATTGGAAAGCAGAGAAAAGGTGCAGTGAAAAAAAAATAATATTATAGGGAAGAGTGGGGCAAAATGGACCCTCATGGTAACATGATGAAGGAATTTTTTTCGGAATGAAGGAGTTGACGAAAAAATCTGAAAAAATTTGACAAAATTCTCCAACATGTCTATATTGTTTGTAAATTTTTTCAGATTTTTCGAAGCAACCGCTGCTTTGAGGAATTTTTTTTGGAATGAAGGACTTGAGAGAAAAATCTGAAAAAATTTGACAAAATTCTCCAACATGTCTATATTGTTTGGAAATTTTTTCAGATTTTTCGAAGCAACTGCTGCTTTTTAAAAAAATCTCGAGTCATCTCATCTCCTAGGTCCATTTTGCCCCACTCTCCCCTACATAAAAAAAATGAAAGTTGACTAATAAAAAGGACCGATTCTCGGTGAAATCGCACTAGTACGGTAGACTGTGAAAACGTGGGTGCAATTTGAACATATGATAAAGGCTATTTATGGAAAGTCTTGTGCGTTAATATTAAAAATGTTCCTCTCGAGATGGAATAAATATGTGAAAGTATAAGTGCAAGGGGATTCAAGTAAATAATTTCACATTTGGGAATAAAAGGAGTCAACATCGCTCCTTTTTCTTCATTTGAATCACATACAAAAAAATTATAATTTTCTAAATTTTTTCGAGCTTTTTAAAAGCGATAAAAGTCCCCAAAATAATTACAATTCTCGTAAAATTTGAAAAAAATTTACCTTATTTGCAAGGTCAAGCATATTTCCAGTACCACCAGCTGCAGCTTCCACAAGTTTTTGAAGGGTATGAGGCTCTGGTGACAAATCACGTGCTCCACTGTCAAATTCCCAACTCTCATGGCGTCCGGAAACAGTTCCTTGAGTTTAAAAAACAATTTGAAAAAAAAAAAAATGAAGTTTACTTCAAGAAAAACACGTCGACTAAAGAAAACCTGAGAGGTTCACTTCTATTATTAGTTAAGAGAAATCATTGCCTTAGAAGTAAAGGGGCGTAAGTGCCATGCTTATAATCAGGACTTACGCCCTTTTGTTTCTAAGGTAATGAAATGAAAGATTTAAGAAGTGGAATAAAGAAAATATTTTTTTTTACATATAAATAATTAAAAAAAAATTAATATCAACGCTTATTGACTCGAATCAACAAAGGAGGGGGGGGGGGGGGCTTCCCCTTTGAGTGGGAAATTTAAAATTTCTCTCTCATTTCCGACCCAGACAAATTACATTATTCGTTTTCGAGCCAAAAAAGGTGAAAAAAAATTCGGAGGATGTAAGGAAATCGAGTAATAAAATGATGAAAAATTGGAGGATGAAGAGCAGCAAATAAGTACAATATAACGGGATAAATGTGTTTGTGTGTATGTGTGTGTGTGGTTTACCAAGGCTGTTGTCACTGCTTGTTGGAAGATACTCTGGTGTGTGGGTGTGATGAGGACTGCTTGTTCCCCTGTTCTTTCCTGATCTCAGTGCTTCGATTTCCGGTCGCAGTGCCAGACGACGTCTGAGAAATTCTTGATAGGATATACGTCCACTTTCATCTGCACCAAGTTCTCTCATTAATTCTTCAACTGAATTCTCGAGATTTAACTCACGGCAAACAGTTAACAGGTCCTGGCTAAAATTAAGAGAAAAAGGAAAAATTGAATTAAAGTTATTTCGAGGGCGAAATCACTTTAATTTTTTAATTTTTTTTATTTCTGTAATTTCCATCGAAAAAATTTTAATTACTTTCTCAATGAAAAATTTGGATTTTTAAATTTTTCATTAGTTTGAAAATTAATTTTTTTTTTTTAACAATTTTGATTACTATTGTAATTAAAAATTTGACTGATGAAATTTTATAATTCTTTTTCTTATTCGAAATTTTGATTCTTTCTTACTTATTAATTGATTGGAATAATTAATTTTATAATAAAATCAACGCTACTATGTTTAATCTTCCCAAATATAAACGTCTTTCAGACAAAAATTTTGAGTTGAGAGTTTTAACTAAATTTAACACAAATAAGAACTTATAATTTAATCCAATCTAAATGACGCTTATATGACATTTATAATTCAATTTAACTAATAAAAATGTTAATAAGTTTAATAAAGAAAATAATTATGAAATTCCATCAGTCAAATTTTAAATTACAATAATAATCAAAATTGTTGAAAAAAAAAATTAATTTTCAAACTAATGAAAAATTTGAAAATCCAAATTTTTCATTGAGAAAGTAATTAAAATTTTTTCGATGGAAATTACAGAAATAAAAAAAATTTAAAAATTAAAAATGCTTAACAAAGGGGCGTAAGTGCTATATATATATAAGCATAACACTTACGCCCCTTTGACTCTAAATCGACAAAAATTGCAAAAATCAGACGAGTCAAGATATTTTTCTAATAATTCACTTTTAATGGTGAAAAATAATGAAAAATTTTCACGATAAATTTTCAAATTGTTTTCACTTTGATATTATATGAGAAAAAAAACAGACATTCCTTCCTTTATTTATTGCCCTCCACTGGTTCTCCATTATGGAGACTCATACATCAAATATTGTCTTCTCTCCCTTTTATATTCTCGGGAATTTTATTTTCCCAGTGTAAAATGATAGGCGGTGAATTAAATTATGCTTTCAAACATAATAATAACGAAAAGTGGAGAAAGTATATAAAATTTTTTTTTTTGTAGTAAAAAAAAATGAAGAGAAAATAAACGAAATAGGTAAAAATGCAAATTTATCATATGAAAAATATGATACAGAGGATATGTGAAGTTATGGAGGCAGAAAGGATTTACTTGTAACTCAAAATCATAAATTTTTTTAACATTATTCAATGTTATTTCTCATTCATGCATGAAAAAAACATTTAAAGTAATAATTCAATATTTCAGATTTTTTCATGTAAAAATAGAATTCATTGACTCTTTCGAAATAATAATGGAGAATTAAATGAAATAAAAGGATTTTGATAATAAAATTAGTATCCAACAATTTTTCGTGATTTTTTCAAATAAATAAATTATTATAAAAAAAAAAATATTCAAAAAATTTGCATTTATGGTTTTTTCAATTTTTTATATGTGCCTTTTTTTTTGTTAAAAACAATTTATTTAAAGATGATAAAAAAAAATGAAAAGTATTAGATATTTGCTATCTTCAAATGAATACCAATGGAATCAATATTTCATATTTTTTTAACCACTTTTTTTAATTCTCATTGCAGTATCATATAATTTCTGATGGCTAATGTTATAATAACTTGATAAGACTGATTGAGTTTGACATTATGAGGCTCAAAACTTTTTAATTCTTCAGTGAAAATGGGATGGTTACGAGGAGACTCGTGGAATTGTTAAATCTTTAATGAGTTAAATGACTTGATAAACCGAAGGCCCTTTTCCAACGTCAATCCAGGATGGTTTATCTCGGAAAATTCGGAATGTGACGGGATTTCAACGTCGTGGATGAATTAAATTTTCAGGGATTCACGTCGGATGGAAATTTCAAGGGAAAATTAATCAAACAATTTCCACCAATTGACTTTAAATTTAACGATTGAATGGATATTTAAAAAAAAAGGAGAAAATAATTGGAATAATTATTCTAAACTTTTAGGCAAATATTATGGAAAACTCTTGAAATTCATAGAAATATTGGCGGTAGATTGTTTTTGATGATTTTATTGGAAAGCTGAGGAAATTTTAGGCGGGAAACAAGCGCCGGAATTAATTTTTTTGAATTTTTGGCGATTTTGACTTTTTTGAGCATTTTAGAGGAGTGAAACCCTTCCTTTTTTTGAAAATTTTCAGTTTTTTGAGAATATCTTCGGTTCTATTCGTCGTAGCGTAAAAATTCCGATGGGAGGTGAAAGGTGAGATCATTTGCCATCGATTCATAGGGTTTTCAATTAAAAAATATCGATTTTTAAGGTATTTATGGGCATTTTTGTGAAACAGTTTTGTAAAACAGTTTTTGGCCTATAACTATCCCAAAAATTGATATTTTTGAATTCAAACCCCCATAAATCGATGGGAAATGAGCTCACCTTTCATTTGAGACCAACCCCGAATTGCTACAACCAATAGAACCAGAGATATTTGCAAAAAACTGAAAATTTTCAAAAAAGGAAAGCCTTTCACCCCTCAAAAATGCCGAAAAACATCGAATTTTCAAAAAAATCGAAAAAAATACATCTAACACTCGTTTTCCAGCTAAAATTTCCTCAGCTTTTCAATAGAATCATCAAAAAAAATCCATCCAACCGTTTCATCACAGTCTCCATTTTGCCCCACTCTCCCCAAAATAATTAGAATAATAATTTAAATAATTGCAATTATATAAATTATGGCTAGACATCTGTTGGCTAGTGTTAATGAGGTTTAATCCGACTTTCCTTATAAAGAGGAAAATATCCTTCCTAGGGGTCTTAAAGTGGAGCACATTGAGGGAGGCAAAGGTGTAGTACTGCAGAACAGAGTATTCTGCACGAGTGAAAATGCCTACACTCATTGGACCTTGTTAAAACGTGAAGAAGTTGTGAATCACGAGAGGAGAAAGAAGAAGGAGAAAGAGGAGAGTAAACACACAGTAAAGAATGAGCAACGAGGCGTGAGAGCCTCAATTCCAGCTAAATTGAGACTCCACTTTTCCTCAAAACTACCGCAAAAATACTGAGAGTCTCGTACATATTCTCCATTTTTCTTCCTTTTTTTTTTTTAAGTGGAGAGAAAAATCGGGTGCTTATTATTCACTTTGATAATTTCCCTCGAATTAATTGTGCGGTAAAAAAAATAATTTTTCTCTTTTTTTCTTTCTCATAACTGCAGTCTGTGAAAAAGGCCATTCGCCAGAATTATTGCAGAATAAATCATAAAAAGCTGGAAATAAACAGTAAATTTGTACTCTGGAGAGCAAAAAACTCCATTAGCATTATTTCCATTTGTGAATCAATACTTTATCGCAATGTGGAAATAAATCAAAGGTTTCATTTTTCTTCTAAAGAATAAAACTCTCTCATGTTTCACATGGGGGGGGGGGGGGGGGGGGGGGGGGTACAAATAGGCCTTTCTGTATTGAAGAGTAAAAAATGGCATTCTTCTACTCACAAGTACACATTTTTTCAAGAAAAAAATGAGCTGCAAGATATGAAGAAATGGAATGTAAAATATACTAGAGTAGAGGATTTTACATTTTGTAAATTGGCAGTGAGGTCGAAATCAGAAGAATAAACTGAGAATGAGAGGAAAATGAGTGGAGAGAAGAGAGGATTGAGTCCCAGTGGGACCCAAGTTCATAAGTAGCTTCGCCTCTTTTTTCATCAAAATGATGGAATGCAAATTGAAGGAAAAATTAATTTACAAATTGCTCTTTTCTCTGATATTTCAATGTTCTGTATTATGGAAATTGCGCGAAATAAGTGGAGATCTTAGAGATGGGATGTTTTTAGTGAGTCCATTGAGAAGCTGAGGAAATTTCTGATGAAAAACATGTGTCAGACTTAATTTTTGGGAATTTTTTGAAAAATTTGATATTTTTAGGCCTAAAATTAGGGGTCAAAGGCCTTGAATTTTTGAATAATTTCGGTTTTTTGAGGATATCTTCGGTTCTAATTGTTGTAGCGACTTGGGACCGATTTTAAATGAAAGATGAGATCATTTAGCATTGATTTGAGTCGTTAAAAGTGGAAAATTATCAATTTTTAAAGAATTTACTTCTAAAAATGGGAAAAAATGGATTTTCCATCGAATGTTTTTTAAAAACATCAAAAAATGATAATTTTCTTTTGAAAACCCCTCGAATTCATGGAAAATGAGCTCCCCATTCATTTAAAATTGGTCCCAAGTCGCTACGACCAATAAAACCAGAAATATCCCCAAAAAAGTGAAATTTTTCGATAATGGAAAGAGTTTTCACTCTCAATTTTTGCTCCAAAAAATCAAATTTTCCTAAAAAAGCCAAAAAATTAATGCCGATACCAGTTTTCCACCGTAAATTTCCTCAGCTTTCCAATGGAATCACTAAAAAGAATCTATCTCTAACCGTTTCCATTAAAATATGCATTTTACCTCACTTTCTCCTATTTTTAAAACTCGATATTCAATTCAGACGCATCGATTGATTTCGGCGATGGAATTTAACGAGTGAAAAAACACATCTGTGTATTGACTGAGAAAGAGACACGAGACAGGAGGAGAACAAATAAAGAAATATTGAGAGTGAGGGATCGTTAAAATCCAAAGCGTTGACGTGATTAACGCGATGCAATCAATGCTACGACGATGCAATTGGTGCGTAACTCTCTTCACTCGTGCAAAACGCCTACACTCGATATCCAACGGAAATAACGAGTTATTGCTGATTTCGAAGCAAAAAAAGGGAATATAAATATTTTACTGGAAAAAACAAGTGGATAATAGTACTGCTTTCCAACTGATATAGCTTTTTCTGATAATACTTTTTTTTTTAAGCTTGAAATTTTTTTAAGTTTGAAATTTCTCATTTTTTGCAGATTTTTTTCCCGTCCCTCAAATTTTTCGGTTATAATGAAAAATATGCAAAAAATGGAAAATTTCAAACTTAAAAAAATTCCATCTTCCCTCCAAATATGACGTCCCTCAAATTTCCGATTCTGAGGGCTTCCAAACATCTTTGCCTTTTACTCAAAAAAAAATCGTCTCTTAATTCGCCATAGGACAGGAATTATGGAAAAAAATATGCAAAAAATGAGAAATTTCAAACTTAAAAAAATTCCATCTTCCATCCAAATATGACGTCCCTCAAATTTCCGGTTCTGAGACCTTCCAAACATCTTTACCTTCCACTCTAAAAAAATTCGTCTCTTAATTCGCCATAGAACAGAATTTATGGAAAAAAATATGCAAAAAATGAGAAATTTCAAACTTAAAAAAATTCCATCTTCCCTCCACTTATGACGTCCCTCAAATTTCTAGTTCCTAGGGCTTCCAAACACCTTTGCCCTTCACCCAAAAAAGGATTGTCCCTCAATTCGCCATAGAACCGGACTTATGAAAAAAAATATGCAAAAAATGAGAAATTTCAAATTCAAAAAAATTCCATCTTCCTTCCAAATATGACGTCCCTCAAATTTCCGGTTCTGAGACCTTCCAAACATCTTTGCCTTCTACCCAAAAAAAGATTGTCTCTTAATTCGCCATAGGGACGGACTTATAATGAAAAATATGCAAAAAATGGAAAATTTCAAACTTAAAAAAATTCCATCTTCCTTCCAAATATGACGTCCCTCAAATTTCCGATTCTGAGACCTTCCAAACATCTTTGCCTTCCACTCCAAAAAAATTCGTCTCTTAATTCGCCATAGGACAGGATTTATGGAAAAAAATATGCAAAAAATGGAAAATTTCAAACTTAAAAAAATTCCATCGTCCTTCCAAATATGACGTCCCTCAAATTTCCGATTCTGAGACCTTCCAAGCATCTTTGCCTTCTACCCTAAAAAAGATTGTCTCTCAATTCGCCATAGGGTCGGACTTATAATGAAAAATATGCAAAAAAATGGAAATTTTCAAGCAAAAATGAGAAACTATTCAAAAAAAAACAAAAAAAAATTTGTATTGACAATTAAAAAATTACGTTTCGAGTCACTGCGTTGATTCAACGATAGTTTAATGTCTGATCATGGAAAAAAAGGGAGAAAAAAGAAAAAGAGAAGATTGTAACATCAAAGGAAACTTCCCTTGGTACTCGGGTGTTCCTGATGAAAGCACTCTGTCGAGGAGCAGATGAAGGCTCATGTTTTCGAGGGGAATTATGCCCACAGTGAGAGAAGAAGGGATAAAAAGAGAGACAGAGAAAAAGAGAGAGAGAGAGATAGAGAGAAGAAGACCTGTCGTATCTTCATCTACTGTGCGACAATGGTGTCGCCGGTAGCTTGATGGTTTTGAATTAAACGTCACTCCTCTAATTATCATGGTATCCCCATGAAAAATCGATATTCAATCAATTTTCATTAGAAAAAATTCCCTTAAAAAAAATTCAACTAAAAAAAAATGCTAAAAATGATTTTTAAAAAAAATTGATTGGTACAAAAAAAAAAGTGGTAAAAACTATAAAATATAGTGTTATATATATATATGTTCCATTGGTTCTTAACAAATTTTTTTTTGAAATAATTTAAAAAAATTGTGAAATTTACAGAATTTTGAATGAGAAAAAATCAGTAAATTCTACAATTTTTTCAATTATTTCGAAAAAAAAATTGCTAAGGACCAATAAAACCGACATTTTATGGTTTTTATCACTTTTTTTTTTCAGTCTATTGATTTTACCATATTCGTTGATCAATCCTAATTCTACGTTTATTAAAACGGTCAATGATCCTCGTCTCCCATGATTTAATCATAGGTTCCATCAGTTTGTGTTGAGAAATTTCCAATAATCACTCACTCAGCAACAAATTTATCAGTCCCACTAAAAGCTAACGAACACACACAAACATACACAGAAATCGATTATTCAATCAAGCCAATTGCATTTAAATGCCAGTACTCCTCGATATCAAAAGGCGTAAATAGAGGAATTTTAGTTCTTCACAGTTCAACGTACCCAGTGTCACTGGTTTATTTTACACACATTTGAGTGAAAAAAAAGACACCGAGGAAATTGCCAACTCCCCATTGCAACTTCGTGAGAAATCTTTACGTATTGCCCCTTCTATCACACAATATAGTCACTCT
Organism: Aleiodes leptofemur; assembly: GCA_963942555.1. Lineage (NCBI taxonomy): Eukaryota > Metazoa > Arthropoda > Insecta > Hymenoptera > Braconidae > Aleiodes > Aleiodes leptofemur. The sequence continues at coordinate 12,985,842 of OZ012623.1, read as the reverse complement.
AAAGTAGTTAATGTAATACCACTTTTTTTTTTGTAGCTTGTATCATTTCACTCTTTCATCATTCATCTTCCAACCGTTATGAAACTGGACAATCGGCATTTTGTGTCTAATTTCTTCCTGTTGTGTCATCCCAAAGTTTATGAATCAAGTTTTGGATTGTTTCGAATTGAGGAAATCAAAGTAGCAGGTTCAAATGATCTACTTTTTTCTAAGTTATCATGAATATTCTAATTATTCCGATTTTGTAACATTTTACCGATATTAAAACAATGTCCACGATAATAAATTGTTATTGAATAATAAGTGGGGCAAAATGGAGACTGTAATGAAACGGTTAGAGATGGATTTTTTCTGATGATTCTATTGAAAAGCTGAGGAAATTTTAGCTGGAAAACGAGTGTCAAATGTATTTTTTTCGATTTTTTTGAAAATTCGATATTTTTCGGCATTTTTGAGGGGTAAAAGCCTTTCTTTTTTTGAAAATTTTCAGTTTTTTGCAAATATCTCTGGTTCTATTGGTCGTAGCAATTCGGGGTTGGTCTCAAATGAAAGGTGAGCTCATTTCCCATCGATTTATGGGGTTTTGAATTCAAAAATATCAATTTTTGGGATAGTTATAGGCCAAAAACTGTTTCACAAAACTGTTTCACAAAAATGCCCATAAATACCTTAAAAATCGATATTTTTGAATTGAAAACCCTATGAATCGATGGCAAATGATCTCACCTTTCACCTCCCATCGGAATTTTTACGCTACGACAAATAGAACCGAAGATATTCTCAAAAAACTGAAAATTTTCAAAAAAAGGAAGGCTTTTACCCCTCTAAAATGCTCAAAAAAGTCAAAATCGCCAAAAATTCAAAAAAATTAATTCCGGCACTTGTTTCCCGCCTAAAATTTCCTCAGCTTTCCAATGAAATCATCAAAAACCATCTACCGCCAATATTTCTATCAATTTCAAGAGTTTTCCATAATATTTGCCTAAAAATTTAGATGTGTCCACAACAGTATAAATCACTGGGGATCATTAATAAAAGGGAAAGAATGATAACGAGGAAATAATGACTCTTCAAATAACTGCAGAAGAGAGCAACGATTGAATATCGAATAGAAATTCCTTTAGGCTCGTCCTCAGACCTTTTTTTCCCCTTTCCTAGACAGAATAAAATGCAGGATAAAACAAATAACCGGAAAAATAATGAATAAAAAAAAAGGAGGAGGAGATAGGAAAAAAATGCGATGATCGGATGAGGAAGAAGTGGAGATGCTTTTTTTTTTTTTTGGAGATGACAGCAGTTTTACACCGTTAACAATGGACCACTCATAGACATATATATATGACATCATAGTACTCCCCCAGATGTATTGTGCGTGCTAACCACCAACGAGGGCTTTTCGATAGGCAAAACGAGAGACAGGAAATAAAACTGAGAGGCAAAACTTTCACTGCGGGTATGGAAAACGTGCTTTTGTGGATTTGTTGGAAAAAAGAAGAAAAATTAACATTCGAGTGCTATGAACGTTCACTTCTGTCCTGGGATAACCCAGGATTTTCCGCCTTTTCGCTTCAAACGTTTGTGCGCTTTGTAGAATTTTTTTCCCCTTGATTAAGGGATGAAAAAGAAGAGTTTTTTTTTTGAATCCTTTGGTGTACTTTCATCCTGCGATTTTTTAAATTAACCATTTGTTAACGATTTTATACAAAAAATTACCTTTTTTTTACTGTAAAATAAATTAAAAAATATCTGAAATGGGAAATTGCGCAAGTTTAATATTACGCGAGTTCTATTTTTCCTTCCTTTCAGAGAACAATTCACATAATATGAATGAAAAGTGAGGTGGGAAGGAATTTAATTGATAAATTGAGAATACAGAAAAGTAAAAGGAGGTGAAAACACAATAGTGAACTTTTAACCCAATGTGATGTGAAAAAAAAATGATTTCACTTTTATTCATGCTGAATTAACTTAAAAAAATTCAAAAATCTAAAAATGAAATTTCCTCAATTTCTTTCTCCTTTATGAAAATAAATTTGCGCTCGTTTGCACGTAAATAAGAGAGGAACTTTTGACTCTTCCTACTCCCATAGCATTAAATCCCAGTACTTCATAGCATTCAAGAGTTGACTTCAAAGTCGGTGGAGTTAAAGGAAAAAAAAAAAGGAAAAAACTCGAGTGGTTCATGTTAAAAAAAACTATATATGCACAAAAAAAGGAGAATTTCTGTGATACAGCAGAAGGGAACTGAGATACTGGTTGAGCCATTGGCCATAAAAACGCTCTTACCCTTTTTCTTAAAAAAAAAAAAACCCAAACAACCCTTCGGCACTACGTACCGTTATGGATTACATAGATTCAACGTAGTTACTCTGAATTATGGAGATGAGGGTAGCAAAATATATTCTATAAAACCGCAAACGTTTATAAATAATGAATTTTCAAAAAATCTATTTTCTTTTCTTGCTTTAAAAATTACTTTGGGCCTTCCAGAATACGTGCAAGAAAAGTTATCACCTGAAACCCATTATTTCACGTGAAATTTTGAATTTTTCCCAAGGCATTTCTTCATATTCATAGCCCAAGTCAAAACTTCAATCGTGTTTTTCCTCGAAACATGATTTTTCAAATTGCCACGCAGCATAACTCCAATAATTTTCATTATTTTCATTTGAATTTCCCCACAGCATCTTGAAAACAATATTTCGAACAGAAATACGTAGGGAATTTTCAAAAAATTGATTTGCACATTTTTTATTGATAAAAAATTGCCGATTTTTTGGCCGAAATTTGAATTTTTTCATTCAAATGGTCACCAATCTCACAAAAAACAATATTTTTGAAATCCCCTACGTATTTCTGTAGCTATATGTATCTAGACTGAGCCAATTTTTTTTTTCAATTGAAATTTGCACCAGTTACACTGCGTGCAGCAGAGTGTTTTAAATTCGAGGGGCCTCGCAAGAATGGCTCTTGTTTCGTCATTTTTTGATATTTTTTGATGATTTTTTTTTCTGAAGACTCAAATATATGCTCAATCACTCCCTCAAATATCATTATTTTATTGCCACTTTTTCTATAGAAAAAAATAGCCAAAAAACGCCTTTTTTTAGACTTTTACAGTGGTGTTACCACTTAAATAAAAAAACAGAAAAATCTTTAGCATCATCTAAAGTTCGCGGAAAAGCGCAACGAGTGTGTGTTGAATAAAAAATGATTGTAAAAAAAGTGCGCAGGCATATTAACATTTGCCTCGAGACACAGAGGGTATTTTGAAATGTCAATAGCCGGCATGTGCGGACGCACGCACGCATGAGCAGCCCTTTTAGAGGTATAGCAAGATGAAAAAAGAGAGAGAGAGTTGGAAGAAATACAGAGTGGCATGGACCGGATGCTGTGACCTGTCGCCTGCATCCTCCAACGCACCTCCGATTTATATTAAATAAAATTAACGTGTTTCTGTCTCTACAGTCAAAAAAAGAGTTAATTTTTTGTATGAAATCGTTAATAACAATTTATACGAGATAAAATTCTCCAAATTTGATGAAGCGAATCTGTAAAGAATGTAATGAGGAATGAAATAAGTCTTAGAACCAAAAAATTAATTGAAAATTGGAAAATTTTCTGTTTTTTACATTTCTTCATTTTTTCAAGTTTCGAAGGAATTTTCAAAATCACAGAAAATTTTACAGTTTTCAACCAATTTCTTGTTTTTAGGATTTATGTTATTTCTCATTGCATTCTTTACAGATGAACTTCATCAAATTTGAGAATTTTATCTCGTATAAATTGTTAATAACGATTTTAAACAAAAATTCAACTTTTTTCTTGACTATACAGACAGAAATACCTTAAATGAAGTAATTTAAAAAAAAAGGAATGAAGTGTCCTGCTGACTTGTCTACTCGAACCACTGGACTCCTCATTTTAAATTAAATATTGCGTTTTAATTAACTTCGCAATCCCCAGGATTGACGTCAAGGTTTTCTTCTTCTCATAGATAGAATAAATCGTTTCTCAATGCAATGATTTATTGCCCTTTTAATGATTGAATAAAATTAAATATATATATAAGAAAAGTGGTCCAAAATGGACCAGTTTGTTAAAAATTATTAGAAATTTTTTAAATAATAGGCAGCTTTACAAAAAAATCTGAAAAAATTACACAAAAAAGAAGACATATTGGAGAATCTCCTCAAATTTTTTCAGATTTTTCCCTCGACTCCTTCACTCCGAAAAAAAATCCTCAATCATTAAGTTTGCAGAGGTCCATTTTGGTCCATTTTCCTCCATTCTCCCCTATATATAGTCATCTTAGAATTAAAAGGGCGTAAGTGCTATGCTTATACACAGCACTTAGGCCTACTTAGACAATATATATATATATATATATAAATACATAAATAATTGATTTAACTTGTTTACCTATCTATGAAACCATCCCCATCACCATCACAGGCCTGAAAGAGTTTTCTCACTCTCTCTTCATCGCAGATGGAGCCTGCCTCACTCTCAGCATCTGCTGTCTGTGACATTCTTTAAGTGTCCCCAGTATCAGCCATATCAACGAATCCATGCAAGTCTCCTTAAATCTTTTAGCCACTCCAACAAAACAAAAAAAAATTCAAAAATTTTTTTTTCCTCTTTTTTTTTAAATTCAAATTTTTAATTCAAACTACTTTTTTGGAACACTTTGTGTAAAGTTTAGACGTTTTGAGGTCTTTGACACTCCCTTTTTTCCATAAATATATTATAAAAGGGTAAGAAAGTACGACAAAGAGCCTATTTTTGGCGAGGCCTTGCCGGAGAGAGAGAGCGAGTGCCTTTTCCACTTGTTTAATTTTTGGCGCGAATTTTAAAAATTAAACCGAAACACAAATGGAGTCAATTAGTCAATCACTCAATTTTTTAACTTTTTTGGAGTAATTACATTTTTTAAATTTTTAATTACACTTCTACACTATATATGACACTAGTGCAGCTATACTTTGGTATATTTATCATTTATTATTATTATTATTATTGTTATAGCTTTATTTATTCGCTAAAAGAGTGAAATTCCACGAATTTTTCATTTTTTTAGGCGAATTTTATATATTAACGAATGAGATATGTATATATATGTATAGAGGCGTGTGATTCGTTTGATTTGAGACCGGGTGTCAAAGGAATTCACTTTAAACCTAACCTAAAATGCCTAATATCCACTGTACTTCATTCCTCCAACGAGAATGACTCTAGAACCATAAAAAACTATCGATTTTTTTCTTCTTTCAACGTTTTCACTATCACTATATATATGTCAATGTGTTGCGAGTTGTGGGAGGGAAGGTAAAGAAGAAAATAGGAGAGAGAAAAGTCAAAATACTTTGACAGTATACGCCATCTTGGAATTATGAGTATGGTATATATATACATCCCCACCACTGCGTTTTTCTTGGAATCGAGGGACATTTGAGGGGGAAATTTTTGAACTACTGGCGACATCGATGGTATTTTGGGGGAATTTAAGAGGTTATGGGCTAATGGTAAAGGGGAATGTTGAGCTGGTCGACAAATTATTGTTTTTTTGTTGAAATTATTGAGATTTGAGGGTTTTATTGAGTCATTTGTTCATTTTCCACTAATTTTATTGCAAAAATACCAAATTTTTTTGGCGAAATTTGACGAAAAAATTGATAATAAAATTCTGAAATTTGTTTTTTTGTTGTAAATATTCATTTAAATAATTTTTTTTTGCAATAATAATATTTATGCAATATCAACTTTTTAGTGAAATGGATTATTTATTTATTTTTCTACTTTTTACTAATTTTATTTACGAAATATTGTTTTTATTTACAGAATTTTACGAAAAAATTCGTCATAAAAGTCTAAATTTTTCATTTTCTTGGGGGAAATTTGTTCAGAATTTTTTTTTTGCAATAATAATATTTATGCAATTATGAATTTGTTATTAGAATTGCATTATCCATTAATTTGTTGACTTTTTACTACTTTTATCTTGAAAATACTATTTTTATTGACAAAATTTGACAAAAAAATTCGTTATAAAACTTTAATTTTTCATTAATTTTCTGGAGATTTGTTTAAATAATTTTTTTTTGCAATAATAATATCCATTCAATTACGAATTTGTTATCAAAATTGCATTATCCATTAATTTGTTTACTTTTTACTACTTTTATCTCTAAAATACTATTTTTATTTCACGAAATTTGACAAAAAAATTCGTCAAAAACTCTAATTTTCCATTTATTTTTCAGTAATTCGTTTAAATAATTTTTTTTCTTCAATAATAATATTCAATGCTATTTCGAACTTATTATTGGAATGAATTATGCACTCATTCATCCACTTTTTACTACTTTTATCTCAAAACACTTTTTTTTCGCAAAATTTGACGAAAAAAAAATTTTTCATAAAATTTTTAGATTTTTTTTTTTTCTAAAAAATTTTTTTAATAATTTTTTTTTTTGCAATAATAACGTTTATGCATTTACTAACGTATTATTGAATGGTTTACCATTATTATTATACTCGTGAATGCACTGGAGAGGGTATTGTCAAGAATTGCCAGCAGGTGGCGACAATTTCTGGAAAAATTTTTAGTTCCGCGGTCGCCGCGAGATTTCGCATTTTTTCTGCAAGTCCTCTATCGTTTTAGAGGTGTTAAATACAATAAAAAACGCGCTTTCAGTATCGCTTCTCGGCCTATGGCTAAGATCAAAGTGTAGTATCTGTTCTAATCAGCTTAATATCTGATTCGCTCCCTATATGGGAGCCAGAATATTAAACTGCTTTTTGGAATTCGACGGAAATTCGGGGCTTGCTCCGACTTCGTCACGAGTTGTCCTGGTTTTGCAGTGCCACCAGGTTCAGCTCAATAATATATATAAAAAATAAACATCTTCGCAACAAATTCCAAAAAGCAGTCTAATACTCTTTTTTTTTTTTTTTTTTTTTTTTTATCTTTTTTCGCGAGTGAAAAAAGTGCCGAGAGGACGATCACCCGGGGCAGCAACACGCGAGACACCGGCGACAACGAGGGAGGCGAGGAGGTAAGACACGGGTCGCAGCGTGGCACTTTCCCTCAAACTCTCCGTTTTTTTTCCCGCTCTTTCCCCCCTACCCCCCTGCCTCTGGCCTTGCGTGGTTTTCACCGCGGCAGGCGTCAGAGCTTGGGTTACCCCCCTCCCACATCTGGACATTGCCCTCACACGAGTGACAATAGTGTATTTATTTCAACGGTTTTTCACCGCTATTTTATCTATTGTTTCAATTAATTTTTCTTTTTTACCGCTAATTGTTCACTCGTCTGAGGGACCTCCACTCGATACATTGCAATTTCGAGTTGGAGGATTCAGTGTGCATTTAAAAGCTAGTTGCATGCATAAGCAACTGCTTTAATTATCCCCTTTGACTACGGAGACTCTTTGCTGCAGTGGCATTGTTTTTTTTTCTCCATCAAATTCCCCCTTTAAATTTGTGACTGGACTCTATCGAAGCACAAGATGCATTTATCAGTAATTTTATTTAATAATTGATTGCAACGCTAATGACATCTTGATCTTACGGATCAAATCATTACAATTAATTTAAATTCAATTGACTTGGGAAAAATTATTTTTCTCGTTATATTACTGATTTGCAAAGTGCTGCGAGTGGGCTTGTCCTTGGGAACATACGTCTCTCAGAGTTCATTGGTCTTTTGATTTGTTTTGACACGGGCTTACCTGTCACCGGGCATTTAAACTTGCTCTTTTTATTTTTCTCTGAAATTCACTGAGAGACAATTGTATCCGATATTTTATTCTATTTCTTCCTTCTTTCTTTTCTCTTTTATTCTTTATTCCCCCTCTCCCCAAAAATTATTCAAATCACTCACGGAGAGACTTCTCTATCGACTGACAGGCTGTTATATTCATATGGTAACCAATCTGTATTACCCTCGGACTCTGGCATTTTGCCATATATACGTCTCTCCCTGAACGATTCAAACGACAAGGCGCTTGCGCACTGACGTTCAGCCATCACTGTGATCTGTGTCCCCCCCCTACTGAATCGCCCCCCTCGCCTAGCCCCTATACTATTGTTCCACGCCCATATACTACGCACACAACTCCTGTGCGGTGATGTAACACTGGGTTTGCCCTCATTTTTCAACGTGCGATTGGCACATTTAATCAAATAAAATGAGTATTACCATAAAATTCCCCTTTGACGAAAAGTTTAGTTGTCCCCAGTGTTACAATGCCAGGCGCAGAGGGACACTGGCTCCTGGTAAGGTGACTGGCGAGTACTCGACTGATATTGCTTTTGTGCAACATATTCGCCGATCTCATCTTGGCACCAAAATAATTCACAAATGTCGTGTGTGCGACTTCATCGGCACAGGCACGTATTCACTGAAATCAGTGAAAGCACATGTCAGAGCATCCCATCCGGAAGCACTTGACCCAGAGCTCGTCACTCCTGCCGGAACCCTCAGGCCCCTCATGCGCCTCGTGTGTGGGAATCCGAACAATAATAATAATAATAATACCAATGGAAATAATGAAAATCGCAATAATGTAAACGACAATCGCTATTTTGGCGATAATAATAGTATTAATACGAATAATCGTAATGATAACATTAATAATTATCAAATTAATAGGGAATCTAGTGCCAATAGTCACTCCAATGGCACTAGCAATAATAGTACAGTCAATAATAACTTTGTACTCAATAATAATATTTCTAGTAGTAATAATTCTAGTGGTAATGGAACTCCCCAAGGGATTCCGGGCACGGCAGGTTCATTGATGCAACGAGAGGCGACGAATCAGACGGCGAGTACGTCTTGGCACACTGCTCTTGTTAACTCAAACCAACCGAGGATCCCGCCTGGCGGTGACCCAGTTCGTGTCCCCTCAGACATACATGCCAATGACGATGTCAACCAAATTTGTCATCCGGCTGTAATAAGGAATGGGCCAACCATCAGTCCCACGCGAATGGCTAATCAGACACCTGATAATACGCCAACAGCACCTGAGGACGTGACACAAGTCCTACCAACGAGCATAATTCATCAACATGTTCCCCCGGAGTCAGTGGTGGTTACTACTACGCAAGCCACATTAACCACTGTCACCATTACCACTACCTGCTGCAGTGGAACTAGAACCGTTCCGGCGATTACCACCAGCCTGGCCACTAATAATAGCAGCAGAAGAGAGACTCAGCCGCCTCCACTGGCGATTATTGTGGAAGCCGATGTGCATGCCGCAGCTGAACACGAGGTTGAACCTGGTGCACCATCATCTAGTCCCAGGCCCTCTGAACAGTGGCAGGTGGTTGAGGGGAGGAAGAGGAGGAGATCCCAACAGTCTTCGTCTGGTGGGAACTCCTCGGGAAGTGAGAGTGAAGGGAGCAGTGGAAAGAGACGGCGTAAAAAGCGCAGAGGGAGAAGAGAACCGATTGTAGGGTTCTCCTTCAACTATTCTCCATCGAGTGGGCCCCAATACAACCCCAGTATCTCCAGTTCGTCTCCAACAACCCCTAGTGGATACCAAACACCGGACAACAACATCAATCCAACGCCTGCGTGCCCGGGCCTCCTGAATACTAATGGGGGGCTCAATCTAGAGCTCATTAATAATGTTAATGGTCAATGTGGCCTTGACAATCGAAATAACAACAACGAAAATCATATTATATGTGATAATGGTAGTCGCGAAAATAGTAGCATCAATAATATTGTTAATAATTCTATTAATAATTACAGCACTACTAATATTAATGCGTCTAGTGATGGGGCGAGTCGCGGCGTTAGTACACCGGTGACGATTAATAACAACAACATTCATAATCCAACTCCTGCTAATAACATCCAAAGCAGAGATCGAAATGGTAATAATAATGGCACTAGGGGCCAGAACAACACCCGCGGTAATTACAACCGAAACAATGAGAATAATAATCGTGGCAATCGGGATCGTGGGCGAGGCCCACCGTGCGGCCCTGCTGCTCGCGCGGGGGGGCGGCGTGGCTCTCAAACTCCAGCACAAAGCCATGGCTCACGCAACAATAATAATAATAACAACAATAACAACAGCCTTTCTAGATCCACGGACAATTTCAGGGCACGATCCAACGTTCCAACTCCACCTGGCACTGGCCAAAGAAGCGCCCCGAGAGGGCAACAGCGGGAAGCAAGGACGAGTAAAGCGGTTATCCGCCGAGCTCTAATTGCCAGCGCTGAAGCCACATCGAACTTGGAAGGCTTGGAGAAGCTAGCTGACGAATTGGCTGGCTTCCTCACGCCTTTCAGGTCGACAGGGCCTGCGAGACAAACATCAGCAGGGGAAAATCCACCTCCCCAGTCTCGCAATCGTCAAGGTGGACGCCAGCAAAACCCACAACATCAGGGAAACGGTCGCATACAGAATGCTGCACGAATCCAACGACTCTACAGGGAAAATCGCCGCCGGGCCATGCAGGAGATCCTCGAGGGTCCCTCTCCTCACTGTCAAGTGGAGAAAGAGACTGTCGATGAATATTTCCGAAGCATGTACTCGGGGACGACGAACCTGGAGAGCCAGCAGCATGAGTGGCCGACATGGGACGCAGATGAGGAGAGTGAAATGCGTGCGGCCTTGGAACGCCCATTCACGTCACTAGAGGTTAATAAACGTCTGAGAAGGGCAAAGAACACTGCGCCTGGACCAGATGGCCTGACCTACTGTGACTTGAAGAAGGCTGACCCGGGCTCGCACGTACTCGCAGCGGTATTTAATGCCTGCCTCAAATCTGCTGCAGTCCCAGGGTCATGGAAGTCGTCCAATACTGTGCTTATACACAAGAAAGGCGACCGAAGTGACCTATCCAACTGGCGTCCTCTGGCACTCGGTGATACGACACCAAAACTGTTCGCTGCAGTGATGGCAGACAGGCTGACTGACTTTGCGGTGAAAGGCAAGCGGTTGAGCAAGCCCCAGAAGGGATTCCTGAAGCATGAAGGATGCCATGAGCATAACTTCATGCTGAGGGAAATTCTTGATGATGGGAAAACTTCTGGGAAAGAGCTGGTGGTCGCCTGGTTAGATCTCACCAACGCATTTGGCTCCATACCACATGGAGTCATCTTCGATGCCTTCCAGGGCGCAGGTCTGCCCAATAACACCCAGAGGCTACTGAGATCGATGAATACTGGATGTACCACGAGAGTTAAAACTCCCCATGGCTCCACGGACCCAATTCCATTGAAGGCTGGTGTGAGACAGGGTTGTCCAAATAGTCCAATCACCTTCAACCTGGCCATCCAGCGGATCATTCAAGCAATTGAATGCCTGCCTGCTGGCTACAGGTTGGGGGAAGCGGTGCACCGCTTATTGGCCTATGCGGATGACCTTGCTCTCATTGCGTCATCGCCTAATGAAATGGAAGTCCTCTTAAGGACCGCGGAAGAGGCTGCAGCCAAAGCTGGGCTGAAGTTCAACCCCAAGAAATGCGCAACACTCCATATTAAAGGCAGAGGGCCTATGCGCAGGGCTGAAACCACCACTTTCAGCCTCGGAAGTGAGAACTTGGTGACCATGGAGGAGGGGGATGCCTACCAATACCTTGGCATCCCTACTGGCATCCAGGTGAACCAGACGCCCATCAGCTCGATCGAGAAGATGATGCTCGACGCTGGACTCATTGACGAGTCACTCCTCGCGCCGTGGCAGAAATTGGATGCACTTAGGACATTCGTTCTGCCACGGCTTGACCATATTCTGAGGAGTGGCACGGTCGACAGGACGCCACTGAAACTGCTGGACAAGCTGGTGAAGAAATTGGCCAAGGGTTGGATGAACCTGCCCCAGAGAGCCAGTGCCGAGGTCGTTTTCCTCCCGACTTCTCAGGGGGGAGGTGGCATCATGCCAATTATGGACCTGGCAGACGTGCTTCTGATCTCACAGGCATTCAGGATGCTCAACTGTGGAGATGGAGAAGTGAGGGACACGGCTAGGGCGACCTTGAATGAGGCCGTTCGCCGAAGAACCACTGAGCCACCTACACAGGGACAGATTGCCGAGTACCTCTCGGGTTCGCTCGAGGCTCCGTTCTCGCGCAGTATGTCCGGCAACCCATGTCTGTGGACCAGGGTACGTCTTGCCTGTAGAAGACAGTCCAGCAAGCTCCTGGTCAAGTGGAAGCCTGACCCTACGACAGGAGAATTGAATCTGGAATGCCGTGGAGCTGGAAAGGTTGATGAGACCATCACCATCCCTGCTAACGCCAGCCAGCAGGTGATAGGGAGGCTGCGCGCAGCAGTGCAGGCCTACTACTTGGGCACTTTGACGGCCAAGAAGGACCAAGGCAAGGTCTACCAGGTGTCATCACAATCAAGAGTGAGCAACGCTTTTGTTCGTGATGGCAAATTTACCCGCTTTGCCGAATGGCGCTTCATCCACCGTGCGCGCCTAGACGTACTCCCGTTAAACGGAGCTATGCGCTGGAGCAACGGGGATAAGCGCTGCAGGAAATGCGGGTATGCGAAGGAGACCTTGCCCCATGTCCTCTGCCACTGTCTGGTGCACTCGGCGGCCCTGCAGTTGCGCCATGACGCCATTTTGGGGAGAATAGCCAAGGCCTGCAGAGCCCCAGGCGAAACGAGGGTGAACCAGGCGGTCCTGGGACTTGACGGCGATCTAGCTGCTCTCAGACCGGATCTTGTGGTTCGGGACGAGGTGGCGAAACACATCACCGTCGTCGATGTGACGGTGGCCTTCGAGAACCAGCGCAAGGCTATGGAGGATGCTAGGCAATCGAAGATTACCAAGTATACTCCACTTGCTGCTGCATTGGAGGCCCTCGGCTACACTGTCGACGTTGATGCGATCGTCGTCGGGGCTCTTGGCACGTGGGACTGGAAAAACGACCAGGCGCTCCACCGTCTGGGAATCTCAAACTTCTACGCCTCGTTGATGCGTCGTCTCATTGTCTCGGAGACCATTCATTGGTCACGTGACATTTATGTTGAACATGTTTCTGGTGTGAGACAGTACCGCCGCCCTTCTGATCGGGCTGTTGGCGGCCGCGGTGGGGGCCTCCCCCGCGATCCCGAACATCGGACCCAAACACCGGGCACCGTCAATCCACCGGCACTTACCGCACTCGCCCCATCACTATCACTAGCAATATGAAGAGAATGTTGCTGCCCTGGGGTAATGAATGATTTAATCAATATTAATCCTGTAATATATTTCATTCCTTTCTCTTTCCTATTAAACTCTTAAGAGTTCATAGAAAATTTATTATTGTCAAAAAGAATAAAATTATAAACTATTATTAATATCATTAGGAAAATTTATATGCTTAAAAGGCTTTTAAGCCTACACTGACGACTGGCACTGCGACTAGACCAGAATTATCTATGTACCTGAAAAAAAAAATAAAACAAAAAAAAAAAATTATATATATAACTGTGATAGCAAAATATACGAGCATGACTGATGTAAGTATGAAGTATGTGATGAATGCCTGAATGATTAAATGACGTCGAGACCTAACAGAATGTCATAAATTGTAAAATACTATGTACCTCGTGTGGGCAATGCCCACTCGAGGAAGTGTCAATGGTTTTTCAATAAAAACGAAATTTATCTGTTCTAATCAGCTTAATATCTGATTCGCTCCCTATAAGGGAGCCAGAATATTAAACTGCTTTTTGGAAATCGACGGAAATTCGGGGCTTGCTCCGACTTCGTCACGAGTTGTCCTGGTTTTGCAGTGCCACCAGGTTCAGCTCAATAATATATATTAAACACAATTCTACTACTCTCCCTAATATTCTTCATTAAAACATGAACAACATTTATTTATAAAACGTAAAAAAAAATTTTTTTTTTAATTCTTTACACTTTATATTTTTTCAAAATTACATTTTTCATTTTTTTTAATGTAAATTTTTCATTTTTTTGAAATAATTTATTTACTGAAAGCAAGAAAAATCTTAAAATTGTCAAAAATCGCCTATTTTTATGATAATTAAATTAGCACACGTTTAAAAATATTTTAGATTTTTCCTAAACAGATAAATTATTTTTAAAAAAATATTTAAAATAGTCGTAATTAGAGTTTTTTCAATTTTTTTTAATATGTTCATATTTTTTCTTTTTTCAGGATCATCTAGGATTTTCTCTCCTTTCCCGTAAGTTGTTTTTTTTTATTTAAAATCCTCTGTATACGAATTCATATCTACTGGAGTATCATCCTGTTGCTCTCCTGAACCCTTTGATACCACCCTCTATTTTATCGACTTCATCATTCTGAGGTAACTCCCTCACTGCTGGTATTATTATCAGTTACAGAATTTTATCTCCCCACTTGGGTACAGATGCTGCATGAATCGACCTCGCAAATTCAAAATTCACATAAATTTATTCATTAAAATTTTTTTTTTTTTTTTTCATAAATAACAATGAAATTAGCACATATTTCACAATTTCTTACATTTTTTTAAACAATCAAATAATTATAAAAAAAATATTTAAAAAATTTGCAATTATAGTTTTTTCAATTTTCTATATTGACATATTTTTTAAAAAATTTTTTAAATAATTCATTTGTTAAAGAACTAAAAATTATAAAAATTATCAGATTTCTGCTATTTTAGTATCATTTTTATACATAATAATGATAATAATAATAATAATAATAATTAATAATAATAATAATAATAATAATAATAATTAATAATCAATAATAATAATAATAATAATAATAATTTCACACTTCAACTTAAAAATAACTTCATTCGCTCTTATTTTTCGATTTTTTTGGTGATTTTTTCTTTAATTCTTTCGGTTTTTCCTCTTCGCTATCTTCACTACTCGATGAACTTTCCGAATGTTGTCTTTTCTTCGGTTTTTTCGAACTTTTGGATTCATCAGTCTTTTCATCTTTTGGCTGATCAGTGTTTTGCAATTTTTCGATCACTTGTGGAATCAATTTCTTCACTTTTGCTGGTTCTGGACTGTAGCCTAATAAAATGCATTGAACGTGCTCTTTAGTGGGAAGTCCTCGGTAATTACTCTGATCAACTTTGAACCACAAAATGTATTTTGTTTTAATTTCAGATGTGAGGTCTTTCAGTCTTCGATTTCTCTCGATATCCCATGTGACTTTTCCGTCAGGTGTTTTAATGTCTCGAAGTTTTTTATAATCTCCTTTTTCTTCTTTATATGCACTGGAATTAAAGTTAAATAAATAATTAATTAAATTCTATTAATAATAACTAATTAAATTCTCAAATGGAAAAAAAATTGATTTTTTCGATTTTTTTATTTTCTTTTAGACATATCTCGGAAGTTAAGCGAGATAGCGAAATTTTTGTGGAGACCTTTTTTATAGTTCTGAATCTTCTCTACAAAAAAGGTCTCCTCAAAAATTTCGCTATCTCCTTTAGTTACCAAGATATTTTTAAAAAACGAATGGGGAAAAAATTGATTTGGAAGAAGCTGGGGAAAAATGGACCACCGTTTTAAAATCTTTGGAGAATTTTTTTTAGTGGGAGAGATTGCTTGAAAAAATCTGAAAAAATTTGAGATGATGTTCTATTATTTTTTCATTATTGGTGAATTTTTTCGATTTTTTTTTGTGAAGGCCTTCACCCTTAAAAAAAATCCCAAATAATTTTTTCCTATCTTATTTTGATTAATTTTCCATTTATTTATATTTTTCTTACTTAAAAAAATTTTCTTCCAGTACTCCATAACTTTTGGCAAGTCCTCTGTAAGCTTCAACAGTTTCCAAAGGCAAATAAGCGAAGTTTTCTTTACTTCTCCCTTCTTTTTTGTAATTCTCCACCCACTCATTGAAAATATCCACAGCATCTTGAATCTTTGAGAGTTTCTCCTCATCCTTCGTGATTTCCAAAACTCTTTTGGCACGTCTGATAAATCCTGTTATCACATTGTACTGATAACTGATATCTCGACCATCGAGAACTTTTAAAGTGTCCAATGCCTTTTTTTTATCCTTAAATCCCATAGCACTTTCTTCAGGTTCAGACTTCGTTTTCGTCATTTTTAGTGATTAATAAATACGCAATTGAACTTGCGACTGAAATTGCTGGGAATTTTGTCTATAGACAAGAAAAAAGATTAGAAAAAATGTTTGTTGAAGAAAAAATTCACTTATTTCTAGAAAATTTCGATATATTTATATAAATAAGGGGTAAAACGGGTTAATTTTGGTATTTTATACTATGAAATTTACTCGAAATGGATAGAAATATTGGAGATAGGTTTTTTCTGATGATTCCATTGGAAAGCTGAGGAAATTTCCCATGAAAATCATATGTCAGAAGTTTTTTTTTTGAATTTTTCAAAAATTTCATTTTTCGCGCAAGATTTGAAGGTGAAACTCTTCTGTTTTTGAAAAATTTCAGGTTTTCGAGAATATCTCTGGTTCTATTGATCGTAGCGACCTGGGGTTGATCTTAAATGAAAGGTGAGCTCATTTCCCATCGACTTATTGTGTTCAAAAAGAAAAATATCAATTTTTTCAAGTACTTATAGGGCAAAAACTGATTTTTCAGAAAATGACCTATAAATATTTGAAAAATTGATTTTAAAAAAATTTGAACCACATAAATCGATGAGAAATGAGCTCACCTTTCATTTGAGATGAACCCCAGGTTGCTACGACCAACAGAACCGGAGATATCGCCGAAAAAGTGAATTTTTTCGATTTTCAAAAGGAAAACCCCTTCAAAACTTGGCCAAAAAAGTAAATTTTTCCAAAAATTGAAAAAAAAAATTTTGACACTTGTTTTCCGCCTAAAAATTTCTCAGCTTTTCAATGCAATCATCAGAAAATTTCTATCTCAAACCGTTCAATCGAAATACCCATTTTACCCCACCTTCCCCTATGAAAATAGCGAAAAAAAAATTTTCTACCCACAAAAATTTCCTTTTTCGCAGTCCAGGAATTATTTCAAAAATACACTGGGTCAATATCTCCCGAATTTGAAACGTCAATACGAATAGCAGAAACTTCACTGATCGAATGAAAGTTGTTGCTTCAAAAAAATTCGATGAT
Source organism: Aleiodes leptofemur (assembly GCA_963942555.1). Classification (NCBI taxonomy): domain Eukaryota; kingdom Metazoa; phylum Arthropoda; class Insecta; order Hymenoptera; family Braconidae; genus Aleiodes; species Aleiodes leptofemur. Next base: position 12,968,766 of record OZ012623.1, on the reverse strand, counting down.
ACTGTGAATTCTAGACGTATCTTCCCATATCACAGCCCGAAATAAACCAGAAATACTAAGATTCTATAATCGAGGCCTCTTGATTACGTCACGAAGACGAGAATGTTTGTGACATCATTTGTCCATGAATTAAAGTGTATAAAATCATCAATTATGCATGAAATTTAGAAAAAAACAATCTCATGCCCATTTTTCTGCAGATATCTCTGAATCGAGTGGATTTAGCGGAAAATGTTAAGAGATCTTTTTTGTAGAGAATTTCAAGAGCTACAAAAATGGTTTCTTCTTAAATTCTCCTAAAAGTCATCATTTACGAGGAATTTTTTAATAAAAAAAAAGTGGTTAATAGAAATAAAATAAAATCGATTGAGCTCATAAATTAATTTTATTTACACGTCTCTCGTATTTATTATTAATTAATTAATTAATGCAAATGAAAAAACCACAGCTCAATTGACTAGAAAATAAATATTCAATATTTACAATAACTTTTTCTACACTTGAAAAAATTTACACATCAAATTCCCATATAAATTTATCTCTAATTTTCCCATTTTCCCAAGAAAATTCAATAAATTTTGCATAATTTAACAGACACAGCTGTCGACACCGAGACAAGTGTATGATGAATGTTCGATTTTCGATCCAGCTGTTGTTTCTAATAGTGTTGTATCATTGTTGATAGTTGTATCTGGTAATTGATTACGTTGGGCCGTTTCAAATGAGGCTGTAGATTCCTTTGCCCTCGTTGAAGTCTCTTCGTGGGCGTAACCCTGTCGTACAGTGTCCTGCGTTCTGATGTCCAAGGGCAATTCGGGATTGGCTAGACGTGGATAATTGAGAAATGGATCTGGATATGATGATGCTGAATGATGATAATGATGATGTGCATGATTTGTGTTGTATTGGTGGGTGTGATGGGGATGATAACGACTTGGAGGGGTCTTGAAGCCTTCATTTGCACCCAAATACTGATGAAGATGATGTAAACTTGATGTTCCATAGACTGAAAAACAAAGAATTTATTAAAAAGTGGAAAATTTCCGGTTAATCAACGGACATGAGTTGGTTTTGGTGTTCTATACTGGGATAATTACGAGAAATGGATGGAAATATTGGAGATAGGTTTTTTCTGATGATTCCATTGGAAAGCTGAGGAAATTTTACATGGAAATCATATGTCGGAAGTTATTTTTTTGAATTTTTCAAAAATTCCATTTTTTTGGTCGAGATTTGAAGGTGAAACTCTTCTATTTTTGAAAAATTTCAGGTTTTTGAGGATATCTCTGGTTCTATTGGTCGTAGCGACCTGGGGTTGATCTTGAATGAAAGGTGAGCTCATTTCCCATCGATTTATGGGGTTTTAAAAGAAAAATGTCAATTTTTTCAAGTACTTATAGGGCAAAAACTGGTTTTTTGAAAAATGGCCTATAAGCATTTGAAAAATTGATTTAAAAAGATTTGAACCACATAAATCGATGGGGAATGAGCTCACCTTTCATTTGAGATCAACCCCAGGTCGCTGCGACCAACAGAACCGGAGATATCGCCTAAATAGTGAATTTTTTCAATTTCAAAAAGGAAAACCCCTTCAAAACTTCGCCAAAAAAGTAAATTTTCAAAAAATTGCCAAACAAAAATTTTTAACCATGTTTCCCGCCTAAAATTTACTCAGCTTTTCAATGGAGTCATCAGAAAATTACAATCTCGAACCGTTCAATTAAAGTGTCCATTTTACCCCACCTTCCCCTATTATTTCCTGCCAAATTTTTATCTCCTCGCTTTTGAAGCAATCAACCTCTATTACCAGAGCCGTCATAAAACCCCTCAATTCAATATTTTCCCTTCAAAATTACCTGCGGCTGTATTCGAGTACATAGCAAGAACCGCATCGCCATATCCACTCGAATGTTTCGACTCATTAGTGTCATTAGAAGAAGCCGAAGATTTCCCAGGAGTTGTGTGTCCTCTCGCAACACTTCCCTGAGTCTCACTGGGTAAACTAGAAGTCCCTGTACCATAAGCCATATTGAAGAGTGCCTCTGGATCACAAACGAACTTATAAACGTATCTTTCCCCTGCAACCTTCTGCATAATCCCTTTTTCGTAATAATAACGAAGAGAACGACTGAGTTTGTCGTAATTCATCGCCGGTCGGTTTTTCTGAACTCCCCATCTTCGCGCCACCTAAAATTAATTTGCATTTATCAATATTTTTCTATTAATATTCGATAAAAAGAGGAAGGACTGAGAAATTCGTTTGATTTACCTCTTCAGGTTCAATTAATTTGAACTCCATTCCACGACCGGTCCATGCGATGCATGGAGCATTTGTTGGATCGTCCAAAAGTGCTACGAGAAACTGCCAGAGCTGCAGAGAACCTCGTCGTTGCTGCTGATACCTAAAATAATAAGAAAAAAATATTAAAAATTGGAAAACCCATTGATTCAACGGTTTTAATGAATTTATTGTGCATAAATAGGTGAAATGGAACTCACCCAACAGCAACATCATTCCAGGATGTTATTCCAGTGCCAGAGGCCGGTCGTTTGAGATAATCTGCATTCCAAGACGTTGTTGGTGAGCTTCTCTTCTGATAACACGAGCCATGACGTTCCCACGTGGTATTTCGGGCCTCCGATTGTGTCCCGAGCTCAGTCCAGGTTGGAGTGGTGCTTCTTTTGGTGTAATCAACTGTCCACGACTCTTGACGGGCTGGAAAAGGGTAATTATGAATATTAGGGGCCTATTTAATAAAATTTGATAATTCCAGAATCAAATTCCGGAATAAATAGGAAATGCGCAATGGACACTGTGATAAAACGGTTAGAGATGGATTTTTTTTGATGATTTTATCGAAAAGCTTAGGAAATTTTAGCCGGAAAACGAGTGTCAGATGTATTTTTTTCGATTTTTTTGAAAATTCGATATTTTTCGGCATTTTTGAGGGGTAAAAGGTTTGCTTTTTTGAAAATTTTCAGTTTTTTGCAAATATCTCTGGTTCTATTGGTCGTAGCAATTCGGGGTTGGTCTCAAATGAAAGGTGAGCTCATTTCCCATCGATTTATGGGGTTTTGAATTCAAAAATATCAATTTTTGGGATAGTTATAGGCCAAAAACTGTTTCACAAAACTGTTTCACAAAAATGCCCAAAAATACCTTAAAAATCGATATTTTAAATTGAAAACCCTATGAATCGATGGCGAATGATCTCACCTTTCACCTCCCATCGGAATTTTTACGCTACGACAAATAGAACCGACGATATTCACAAAAAAGTGAAAACTTTCAAAAAAAGAAAGGATTTTACCTCTCTAAAATGCTCAAAAAAGTCAAAATCACCAAAAATTCCAAAAAATTAATTCCGGCACTTGTTTCCCTCCTAAAATTTCCTCAGCTTTCCAATAAAATCATCAAAAACAATCTACCCCCAATATTTCTATTAATTTCGAGAATTTTCCATAATATTTGTCTAAAAATTTAGAAGTGTCCATTTTACCCCTGATGTCCATTTTGCCCCACCTCCCTTCCTGAGGCAATTCTAAATTAATTTTGAATCAATTTTATTTTTACAGGCTGCTAATCTGCATATTTACCTAAAAAAGTCGTTTCGGATGTTGGAGCAACAGTGGTTTGAACCTGGAGCCATTGGGACGTTGCTGATGATGCACTTGCTGGTCTGCTTGATGTTGGTGAGTCTCTTCGTTCCCTCGTATTCAGGAGATTACTCGTGTACTGCTGTTGTCTCTGGTAAATCAAGCTTCTTGCTAAAAAAAAAATGATAATTTTACCTTCTTAAGGAATCAATTGCTTCGCTTAATCGAAATTAATAGGCGAGTGAGGTCATTTTCACTTAAATCCTCTTTTTTTTCATTCGTTAGTGACTCAACGACCCAGAAGAAGCTTAAAAGGGTTGTATTTTACCCCTCTCTTCTAACTTTTGAATAATTAACAACCGGATTTGCCGCGTCGACGCACGTAACGGTATTCTGCACTACGTCGCAGCAGGTCCCCATGGTGAATCGAGCAATGTGATTCCAACGGACGTTCATCCGCTTCCAAGCAATCCCCATTCATTTCCAGGTTTTTTTATATTCGTTTTCGTTTTTTCCTCGTTAAATCGTTTTAATTTTACAGGTGAAAAGCTTCAATTTGATGGGAATTTTGAGCTTTCTTTATGAAAAACATTTTTCCATCAATTTTTAAAAAGCAATTTCAAATTCAAATGAAAATCTTAAACCAAATATTTTTTAGAGAAATTTTTATAGAGTTTATGAATAATTTTGAATTCTAAAAACGTATATTGGAAAAAATGAAGAAAAAAAATGGAATTGTGGGTGGCGTACGCAATGGGATATCAGAGATTGCACTCACGTGCCATCGACACCGAAGTGTTTCCCTGTGAAAATATCGCGCAGGAAATTGGTTGATATTCAAAGCTCAGTAAACCTCTCGCCTACCAATTACTCTTCTTCTTTTTTTCCATCTTCATATTCGGGTTGTTGATTAATTTTGAAAAGGGAAAATTATTGCTAAAGAATTCTTTTCTCCTCCGAATATCGTCTGCTATGGTTTTTGAATTGAGGACTGTGCATGCGCAAGAGGATGACCGTTAAGACGCCGCAGTTTTGGCGGTTTAACGAAGGACTTCCGGTTTTTTCCCGAAACAGGGGTAGAATGGACACATCTAAATTTTTAGGCGAATATTATGGAAAACTCTTGAAATTAATAGAAATATTGGCGGCAGATTGTTTTTGATGATTTCATTGGAAAGCTGAGGAAATTTTAGGCGGGAAACAAGTGGCGGAATTAATTTTTTTGAATTTTTGACGATTTCGACTTTTTTGAGCAGTTTTGAGGGGTAAAAGCCTTCCTCTTTTTGAAAATTTTCAGTTTTTTGAGAATATCTCCGGTTCTATTTGTCGTAGAGTAAAAATTCCGATGGGAGATGAAAGGTGAGATCATTTGCCATCGATTCATAGGGTTTTCAATTTAAAAATATCGATTTTCAAGGTATTTATGGACATTTTTGTGAAACAGTTTTGTGAAACAGTGTTTGGCCTATAACTATCCCGAAAATTGATATTTTTGGATTCAAAACCCCATAAATCGATGGGAAATGAGCTGACCTTTCATTTGAGATCAACCCCGAATTGCTGCGACCAATAGAACCAGAGATATTTTCAAAAAACTGGAAATTTTCAAAAAAAGAAAGGCTTTTCCCCCTCAAAAATGCCGAAAAATATAGAATTTTCTAAAGAATCGAAAAAAATACATCTGACACTCGTTTTAGGGCTAAAACTTTCTCAGCTTTTCAATAGAATCATCAAAAAAAATCCATCTCTAACCGTTTCTTCACAATATCCATTTTGCCCCTCCCCTAGTCCTAAAAAAATGCATCAAAAAATACAATATTTCAATAAAAATTGCACTAAATAGAATGGCCAAGGTTTTTGTTAAAGTTCAAGCCAAACTTTTGCCTCTAAAAAAAGCGAAAAAGCTCCATGACGTTGGCTATGTCGAGATAACTTAGGGATTTACCCGCTCTGGTTTAAGATTAAAATTAATTGCGAATTAATGAAGTCCAGGATCCCCCCCCCCCCCTCTAGTGGAGCTAAACCACCAAAAATCGCCTAAATTTCCCTATTTCCCCCAAAAAATTCAGGCATTCTCTCGTTTATTCTTCTTTCTTTTTTTTTCTAATTTTCTGCACCAGAACCGATAGCTTCGTTGATAAAATGACTAGTATGTACTCAGGGATATCGTATTATTAACGTAAACTGTGAGTGAATAATTGACTCGGCTTAATGGCAGGGAGAATTACGAAGAGCGAGAGATGCGTAATCCCCAGGTGACTACAAAGTAGCCTGGCTGAGCTGTTGGCAAAGGGTCTACTACTGTTCATAGTATTTTATCCAGCAAAATGCACTAGAAAAAGAAATCGAGTAAATTCATCGATTTATCCGCCGATTTTTTTTTTTAATAAACAGAGAAGAACTACTGGATTTTCCTTCTTTTTTTTTTGCTCTCTTGCTGCTAGTCTCTAGAGAGTCTTTTTTCGTGCACTGTGCCATTTCTACTCGGCTCTCGCTGAGAGTTGAAAGCATTCTTCAATTATTCAATTACGTTTACTCAGAGGCACGCGTGAGCGAAATTCCCTCGAGTTTCTTAGTTACTCGGAATTTCACGATGGTGTATAGAAGATAGTATCTTCCGGGTTATATATAGTACTATATAGTACGAAATACTTGAGTATTATTCAAAAAAATTAGGAAATAGTGGAGTAATTGCACTTTTATTGGATTTTGTTATGTGCCTTGGTAAAATTCACATGAAACTATGAAAATAATACATGGTGGTAAAGAAGGCAGCAACGTGAGAAGAAAAGCGAAAGAGGAAACCGTCTATGAAAGAAATGCAACTAAGAAAAGACGTTGAAAGGATATGATCACCCACAAAAGAAATAGAAAAGCAGCCTGCAGGTTGCCCGGCAAGTGATGCAAAAGAAATACTGAGACGCTCGTGATTGGTCAATTTAACGTAAAATCAAATTGAAAGGAGAAAACGCGAGAATTCGTCATCAACAATCACAATATTTTTTTTGAGAGTGAAGGCTGCTCCGAAAAAATTTCAAAAAATTCACTAACAATGTTCACATATTCCAGCGACTTCTCAAATTTTTTCAGATTTTTCCAGAAAGTCCTTCACCCCGAAAAAAATTCATAAATCATGTTACTTTGGAGGTCCATTCTGCCCCAGTTTTCTTTAAAAATAGAAATACTTCAAGATTGCTATTTTCTTCTATTAAAAATTATATGTCCGATTTTTTTATTGGAGTATTACTCGATCCAAATGAGCAATATATACCGATATAACCTCAGGCACTATGCTTACTCCTACCGGAAGTAAATATGGACTATGTATTAACTTCCGTCTGGAAGCATCACTAAGATATTTTTCGGGGAGTTGACATTTTTTTTGGGATAAATATTTAAGAGGGTAGAAGAAAATTGATGGTCAACATGTGATAATGATACTGGACGATTAATCTCACTGAATTATTTGGTTGTCAGTGATGAAAATTCATTGAAAATGTATTTTTTGTCGAGATAATATCATTTTTTTTCTATTAAATTCATTAATTATTAAATTCATGGTGCAATGAGAAAAATCATGTCTCGGTACTTGAATATTAAGTAACAGAGAATAGTGGGAGATAAATCAGTTGTAGGGATAATTTATGGGATTTTTAGGGTAGAATAGAGCACGTGGGTCCACTCCAGCATCCCCCCTCCCCCTCTATCACTTGCTTTGTCCAGAGATTTGTCACGGAGTGAAAATAGTATCGAGGGGTTAGTATTTAAGCAGCAGAGTTCAATAGCTCTTGACATATATACACAGGGACTTATATCTGGTGTTTTTGTACTGATCGGGGTTTCATGATTCATTTGGAATTAATATGCTTCCATTAGAGTTAATTTTCAATCACTCACCGGATGATGCATCTTGGGATGCTGATGATGTTAGGCTTGTTACTGAAGTTGGTTCGATGTAGCCACGATCCGTCGGTTCCTCTTTAACTGCAATATTTTCCGCCGGTTCGTTACTTCTTGGGCTTAATTTACTGCTATTCCTGTTGAAAATAAGCAAAATCTTCATCAAATGTCCTGAAATCATCCACTTTGGCTTCCGAATGGAAAGTAAATTGTGAGCTTATTTGCATGATTAGTTCTCGAGTTATTGGCGTTTTAATGAATTTCTTCAAAATTTGATATTTTGATGATGATTTCGAAAAAGTTGTATCTGTGCTTTTGAGGGTATTGAGGCTCTGAGTGAAGAGAATGGAATGTTGCATTGATTGGAATCACTAATAGTTCTGCCAGATCACTGGATTAGAAAAGAATGCATGAAATACATCCATCTGAGAAACTCCTGTTTTCAGCCATTATTGAGTTCTATACTTTGAATAGATGACGAATTCCATAAGCCAAATTTATCTATCGTTAGTATATTATAATATTTGAGTAATGATATATTATATCATCTGGGTATCAATGAAAAGTCACAGTTGTAATAAACAAATCGTCATGAACAAATGATCTCTGAAAATAGAGAACAGAAAGGAACGGATAACTTCAACCAATTCGAATAACATCTGATTATCGATTAGTAAAAAATGGATAAATACGAAAAAGACAATTACGGAATATCTGAAAAATCAGATGGAAATATTCATTAAGAATTACACGATAATTGTTGACAAATTGAATGAATAACTTCCATTCGGAAGCATATGGCTAAAGTATTAACAGAAAAAGCTATATCAAAATATTCTTACCCAAAACAATTGGCTGGTGTTGCTGGGCTCAAATCCAAGTAATTTTGTCCAGAATTACCTGGATAAGGTGCATGATATTCATCGCTATTTCTCCTGCAGTTAACTTCTTGTTTGACTCCTGAAAGAAGAACATTTCTCCATATTTTTGATTTATGCAAATGTGGACAAAGAAATTTACGATATTTTTGATATTATGAAATGACTTTGCGTCATTCCTTTGAAGGTAGTGTTTTGTGTTGAAAGGGAATGAAAAAAAGGTCAGAAGACACATAAAGCCACGTGTCAATGCGGAAGTTGAAACGCATCGTTGCAACGGCACGTGAGTATCTAATGGCTTTTGCAGAGTGGGGGGCCTCAGACAATTCGAAATGATAAATCGAACATTGCATACTCTCCCGTGGGAAGGTTTTTATAACCCAAGTTTACTTCATCGAATCATCATTCTCTGTTGAAAAAGCAAACATCACTCTGTGTTCACTGCTATCAATGGATTTTTTTTATAAATTTCGGAAATTAATTAATAACTTGATATTTCTGTTGATGTTTGCTAATAATATAAGCTTGTGATGACCGCAGAATTTATTCACGTGTCGTCGAAAATTATTAGCTACCGAATAAGCAAATAGGCCTCGAGGCATTCACTGAATTATGATATTACGGTATTAAAGTGGGGACGGGAGAGAGATATTGGATAATTGTGTAAACAGAGAAAAATAAAGTCTCTCAGATTTTTTTTTACACATTGAATTATAAAATGTTACCTTGTGTTAGATACAAAGTGGTGAATCTTGTAATCCGATATATCGATAATGAAATTTTATTTCGTGAGGGAAAAATTACTGCTTGAGGCGCAAATTTTCTCGAAAATTACAGTGAAATGAAAAAGGAAAAAAAAAAACAAAAAATAAGAAAAACATGATTGTTTCATTTTGCGAATGATGAATGACATACAGTTAAGCATGTTCTACACTGATTTCGTCAGTGTTCCAATCCCTGAACATGAAGAAATGACTTTTTAAATTCCTCATTAAAATTATTTTCAGGGAATTATGGAACTCTGCGAGTGTTCAAATATTATATTATCATCATTACATTTCATAGATATTTTTCTTATTCTTTATTTAATTAGTTTGAGAATTATTTTGAAAAAAGCGTTGCATTCTAGGAAATTCTGGCGACACAAGTTGACAGCAATTACGTGCGAGTGACAATTTTTCAATCATTTTTATTAATTTTAATGCCAATTATTGACCCAATCATCGTATAAAAATGGAGCATTTGTGCGGGGGATAATTTCTCACCTAAATCCGAAATTTCATCCAATTTGAAGAATTCTTCGAAAAATTTCTTAAGCCTTTGTGAATTTCCCATAAGAACACATGTTAAAGGATGGTTTTTAAAAAATTCATAACTTTCAAACCAGGTATGAAAAAAATCTAAAAATTTGCATACGGTTTCTTTATGAATTGGAGAACTTTGGAAAAAAATTTTATTGAATTCGTGCATTTTTAAATTTTGATAAAATACCGGTAGAACATCCTTAATAGCAAAGTAATGAGAAAGTTTGTTGACGGATGCTATGAAGATTGTGTGTTTGAGTTACGCGGATTATGTTCAAATGCAGGCGTGTCAAATGGGGACGATCACGCGCGTCTTTAACATTTCCGGGAATAAGTTAGTTGGAAATTGCCGTCTGATGTGCACATCTACACATTCATTCGGTTGATAATCGACTCGCACTGGAATTTCTCACGATGAAAAAAAGGGTAATCACTGTATTTCTCCATTAAATTATCATTTGTTCTGTGATAACAGTTGTTTACCAGGTAAATGATGGAATTCTGGAACATATTGCTCGCTATCTTCCGTCTCACAGCTGCTTCCTAAAAATAGAAAAAAGAAAAAAATGCAATTTCTTATCCTAATCGTTTGATCAGTTATTTAAAATTTCTTTAGGATCAACTATGCTTCAATTTTAACCGTGTAAGGGGTAATAATGAAGGGGGGAAATGAGTCAATTCTCCCTTGGTAGTCATACTGACACAACCCCATTTATCCCTTCACCATTATATTCATCGCTTACAATGTCCACAGTTTGGGTTTTGTTGTTAATTAAAATTAATGCTCCCGCGGGCAAATTCTATACCACTAAAGATCCCAGTCATTACGTAATAACTGTGAATTTACTTGGTTTGCAATATCATTTATGAAATTTCTCATGATCGGAGTCTTAGGCAATATTAAAATTAATCGATGCTATTTTTAATTAAGCATGAATCATGATTCCATCAAGTTGAAGCAGTTTTTATTGGCATTTTTTAATTAAAAAAAGCAAAAATAACGCCCGAACAGGGACTCGAACCCTGGACCCTCAGATTAAAAGTCTGATGCTCTACCGACTGAGCTATCCGGGCCTGGCTCTTTACATTCCATTTGCGCTATAAGAGGTTAGGGTGTTACGACACATCTATTTTCTAAAAAAAAAACATGTGCTACGCGTTAAACCTCTATATTTCCCCTTCCTTTTGAGTCTAGGTATATTTCCATAATTTTTTAGTCAACAAAGAAAGTTTTTATGCTTCAGAATATGATTTTTCGAGGCTTTTTCAGAATGACGCAATAAGGTAATTGCAGGAAAATGCAAATTACTAGTGTCGAGACTGTAAACTATTGCAAACAGTCGATAAAATCAATTTCTACCCAAGAATATTGAATTTTTAAAGCTTGAAGTTTCCTTCTTTAGTCATTGAGACTTATACGGAAATTAATAGGGAAATTGGAGCAAAAAGGATGGTTGAGGCAAAATGGAGCAGGATTTTTTTTTCAAAGTTAAGACATTTCCAAAAAATTCTAAAAAAAAATTGTGGAGATTCTTGGAAATGATGAATTTTTTGAAATGTTAAAAATGCTTGAAGTTGATGGTCGGCAAATACCTATGAAACCTCTTTAACCAAAATTGAACGAAAATATTTCAGCATCAATCAATGACATTGAAAAAAAAAAATAAATAAATAAATGACATGAAAAAAAAAAAAAAAAAAATTAATGACAATGAAAAAAAAAAGAAAAAAAAATTAATGACATTAAAAATAGAAAACATTTGACAATTTTAGATTTTTTTTCTCTCAACATATAAATTATTTTTGGAAAAATAAAAAATATGTACATATTAAAAATTCGAAAAACTCTTAGCATGAATTTTTTAAACATTTTTTAAAATAATAATTCATTCGATCAAAAAAGAACTGTTTGGTTTTTTCTTTTGAACGAATGAATTATTGTCAGATATGTGCTAATTTCATTATCATATCGATTGAAGCGTTCAACACAGTATTCTCTGTAACCAGAATACACTTTAGCGATCATGGCAATGACATCAATCATCTCCCAAAAACATGTGCATTCAAAAAAATGATATAAAGAATAATTACCATCTTGCAGCCAAGGCTCTTGCCTGAATTCTTGAGCAGAATACAACGAACCTGAAGAGAAAAACAAAAATTACATTAAGGTGGTTCTATACCTACGGGGATTTGAAGATTGAAATCTGAAATAAATTTCAACTGAAAGCTTATATTAATATAATTCCTAAATTCTTCTTCAAATTTGCTTTAAACACCAAGAACTAGGTTTTTAATCATAAATATTAATTTTTGGGTGATTTTTCGCTTTGCACTCGACGACTAGTGCGAAGAAGTATAGAACTACTTCAAAACCTCTGTAACATATTTGCTGAAAAATCATTGTGGGGGACGTATGTGTTAGCATTTAATGGGTAACGTCCCAAATTCGCTACGGGTTGTCCACTCATCGATAACCTCGTTGTTTCCACATCTAAGATATCGTCAATTCTACGAATTGAATCACCGCGTAAATCACACCTCATTGCTCACGAATAATGACAGCACTCTGATGGTTTTCTATTACTTCATTTCTTCGAAATGACAATAGAAAATTCCCTCATTGTCACAATTCTTCTGAATTTGTATGAAAAATCAGATAAATTACAGTGTGAATTATTCCTTAATTTCCATAAAGCGAAGGATAACCGTAGAAATTTCAAATTTTTGTAAGGAAAATTGAATTCGGTTTTTTTCTTTAAAGCTGACACACGAATTTCAATATTTTTCCATTCTCCACCGATGAAGTGAGAAAAAAAACCAAATGGCATTCTACAGAAAAACGTTCGATGCCGAGAGGTAACACGATTACCACCGAGAAATTGCGGCATTATAGGCAGTGATTGAGTTACGAATTGAGGGGTCCCCCGATTTTTGCGACTGATGCTTTTTACTTCTCGTGTTGGTATGCCGAAAATTCTAAGACCTCAAGTGTCAATCACTGCAGTACAAGTCAATTTCATCTGTTGAATTTTTTTTTTATTCCTCTTACACAATTTAAAGCACTTCTTCACGACTTTTTCCTATATATATAGCACTGCAAAAACTAATGTTTCACAGATGTCTTGATCTAAGATATCAGTTAGAGAAAAATATCTTAAAATTGAGAGTATCTTGAAGCTGGCTAAGTGAAATGGAAAACGTTTCCCTGGTGGATCCATCGATTACTATTTGATCGCCATTCGATTGGAGGAGTCGACTTGTGCGCTCACCTGATTACTAGTCGAGCATTAGTCGATTGTCATATGAATAACCACGCACTCCAGAAATTTTATTATTTGATCATTCGTCGATTGAAGGCTTTTGGGTACATGGATCGACTAACAATCGACTCTACACATAGTTAGACGCAGATCGATGGAGCCACATATCATCCATGATTGAAAAGTGCTGGTCATCTCGTTATTCATATTACTATTGACTAGTGATCAGGTGAGCGCACAAATCGACCCCCTAATCGAGTGATCCGCCAGGGTTGAAATTGGGAAATGGTACATGTGTTTTAAAAAGTGACGAGACATTATTTTGTATCTGAAAAATTAAGATGAATATATTCAGCTGCTTTTTATGTTTGAAACTAAGATATTTTTCAACTGTTCAGTCATTGGAGCTTGAAGGTATATGGCAAAACTCAGTTGCTAAATGCTATTCAGACACATCAGTGTAAAATATTTTTCGTGTCTCAGTCAAGTATTGTAATTTCCTACACAAATATAAGAACAATGATAACGTGGATTAAATAAATAAGAAAAAATTAATAAACTAATTTTTGATCGATTTTTTTCCACCTTCCAGTCTCCAGAAATTCATTCAATTCAGTTCCTATTCTATGTCAGGGCATGTATGCATCTATAGATTATGTGAGTGCCAGATATCCTGCCGTTGGACTATATCGGATTATGTCAGTGAAAAATAAGACACTTTGGCAGATTCTAATATTTGGAGACAACTGAATCGTCACTAGCAAAGAAATCTTTAAAATATTTTAAAAGTGTCTTGACATCAAACATTAGTTTTCGCAGTGAGATTACTTTTTTCCTAAAGTAATCCTTTGAATTTAATGAGGAAAATAATTAAAAAACCCGAGTATTTTTTTATTGACTCAATTTAGTTGTATGGATAGAGATTGAAAGACCACAAGAAAATAATAACTTGGTTGATGCGTCGATATAAAGATATCGACTGGTCTGAAAGTCAACCTGCCAGTGACAGCTTTCCTTCATAAACGTGGGAGGGGGGAAGAAGAAACGAGAGGATGCCACCCTTCTTGTAATCACGCGCTTACGCTTGCACTGTTACTGTTGACTATATACTTTAGTTTTTCAAATGTGTATTTGTGCCATCAAAGAAGACGGTGATCTTCAAAGAAAAACTTGCTTATTCTACTTCTGTATGAATTTTTTCGTAGTTTCAATTTTATTTTAAAAACTCATATCTAGTTTCAATTTACTTACCCTGATGGTTTTTTCCAGATGCTGAGGGGTTCACCGGATACGGTGGACAGTAGTTTGAATTCAATTCAGTGTGGACTGGCTCGGTTAATCTGGGAAATCCATCAGTGCTCTGAAAAACAAGTGTAGCAGTTGTTTATTGTGTTTAAAGATACAAAAAACCTCATTTCCACACAAAATAAAGTAAAACTATATACGTTACAAGTCGTTGGAGTCGTTTAGAAACAAAGTAACGTAAGTGTTATATATATATAAGAATAGCACTTACGCCCCTTTAATTCTAAGGCGACGATATATATATGTACACGATTCCCAACAGATAAATCTCACGAGATTTCAGTGCTTTAAATAATTGGAAAAAGTGGAAAAAGCCTTAATAATTCGTTTTTATAGCGTAGAAAGCTCGTATTTTCTTTACAAATAAATCCATTTAATATTTCTCAAGAAAAATCGTTGAATGAAAATATCGACTTATAGTATTACGATTTGAGGGATGAGTCGAGGGAGAGTTTGAGAAGAAAAACTGTAAGATTGAAATCAGGTGTCTCTGGGTAAAAACGGGGAATGAGAAGTTGGAGGGTTATATGAGAGAACGTAGGATGAAATACGAAGAGGAGGACATCCGGTGAACGATTGGTAGGTTTCCTCCTTGCGGAGCAATCTTGTGGTAAACCTGGTTACCGGCCCCCGTTGAATTCTCGGTTATTAACGAGGATACCATCGAGTGTACAATTCTTGATGTATATATTGAGGTATTTCCAAATGTAATTTTAACCCTTAAATGTTTGATGATAAATTGAAAGTATGTGAATTCATCTTTATTAGTCATCTTTATAAAAAGTCCAGAGGCTGATAAGAAGAAAATATAGAACAGTTTGCGAGAGATTAGAGTAAAATCTCGCGTAATTACAATTAACGAGTAAAATTAATCCCACGTCTAATATCCGGCCTAAATTTTAATTACATTCATCATTAATAATCGTTTTCCCATCCATCTAGTTACGGAGAGCAAAATTTCATTGCTGCATAGGGTCACACGACCAATAGATGAACACTGACCAGAAGTTATGATTTTTCATTTTTTTACTAATATTGCGGAAAAAGCCTTGGAAAGCCTATTGGAGCAATAATAGTGGAGATACGCCTCTTTGTCATTTTGAAGAAAAAAAATCGGAAAAAATGGCACTTACGCCCCTTTAACTCTAAGGCGACGATATATAACATGCGTCAACAGACACAGTTGATATAGAAGACCGATGGAGTGAATTAAAGAGCTAATGACTCGTGATGGAAACGTACAAACATGGTCGCGTGTCAACCAGTACCATGTTCACTTCCCAGGACGACGATTTTATTCATTTTCACTTTTTTTTTGTCCACTCCTTCTCATCTCATCTCCCTTCTACTACCCTTCGAAGTAAAAATGTTTCGATTTCACTCAATTCATTCTTGTACACACTCATCATCACTGAATTGTTTGTCCCTTGTGTCGTGTCCCTTCGTAGCTTTTATTGGCTTCACTGTGTGTATCACAGAGAATTCAAGAGTTTTTTTTTTTTTTTCGAGATCTAACTTGCTGTGTTGGTAGTCGCGTGCGGTGAAATTGATGCCCCCCCTATAGTGTCTCTCTGTTGGGGAGAACGCCCCATTACTTCGTTTTGAAAGAGGGGTCATGCTTAAAAAAAAAAAAAAAAGGGGGAGATGCTCTCTTAACCCACACTCGTAATTGCTCACTTCGATATGGTTTATAATAAAGTCATTCTTCGTCATTTCTCTTTTTTTTCTGCGATTATTCTGGATTTTTTTCTTATATTTCATTTGAAGTCGCACTAATAGTGCATGATTCATGTACAAAACACTCATGCACTAATAGGGCATGATTTATGTCCAAGACACTCATGCACTAATAGTGCATAAATTATGTACAAGACACTCATGCACTAATAGTGCATAATTTATGTACAAGACACTCATACACTGATAGTGCAGGATTTATGTACAAGACACTCATACACTAATAGTGCATGAGTTATGTACAAGACACTCATGCACTAATAGTGCATAAATGATGTACAAGACACTCATGCACTAATAGTGCATGCTCTATGTACAAGACACTCATGTGCTAATAGTGCATGATTTACGTACAAGAAGATCATAACTCATGGCCAGCTTTTTCTGTGTGCAAAAGACAATAATTTCTTCACTTGGCTCTACTATTGAAGAAATAAAGGCAATGTTTCTTTCTCCGGTGAATCTTTTGAGGCGTACGCTCTTTTCGACACCCCTATCTACAGATTTGGGGTGCGAAGACAATGCTACAGCAAACAAAAGTTTTTTTTCTTCTTCAAAGACAGTGAGAGTCAAGCGGCAAAGAGTCAATCCGGCTAATTGGTTTTTCTCTGACCAAAGCTTGTTTCTTTAGTCTGAAATTTCAGTTAAATAAAAAGGTGTAATACCATGACCTTAGGTTTAACGTTACAGCCTTTTATCCAGGAGAGAACAGAGAAATTTTAGGAAAATGAACATTCTGATGAAATTGTCAGAGATAGGATTTTTTTGGGGGATTCCATTTTTTTTTCCAAAAATCATCAAAAATAGATTTTAACATATGTTTTCCACCGCAAATTTTCTCAGCTTTTCAATGAAATCATCAAAAAAAATCTATCTTCAAAAAAATTCACTCTTTTCAAGGAATTTCTCTCATTTGACAATTTTACCTCTGCGATAATGCATGAAAAAAAGGGGGAAAAGGGAAGAAATCAAGTGAGATGCTCAGATTTAACTTGTAATCCCCAAAAATAATACACACAAAGTACAACAATGACTGCCAAACGTCAACGCCCAAGAATAATAAACTTTTCATGTGATAGCATTGGTATATAGCCCTCAAGTGTAGATGAACGACACGTGACAACCGTGTCCCACGAGTATGCGAATGGCCACCACCCCTTTTGTGTCATCTAAACACGTAATTGTCACTCCCCACCTTTCTCCTATGCGGTAGCATCCCCAAACGGGGCCACACGCTTTCAACGAGGGGTGCCAAACTCCAGAAATCCGTAGGTGGCCCCTATTCATTCCCCTATCCATCTCTCTCTATATATATATATATGTTACACTCTATCTGTTTCAATGATTTTTTATTTCTCTCAAATTTTATTCTCGAGTATCATTTTACCCATACTCACGAGAACCACTTGATTTATGTTTGTTGGTTATGGAAAATCGCACGATTCCCACACTTCTCTACCCCCCCCCCCCCCCCACCTTTTTTTTACTTGCCCTTCTTTAGAGGAAATAGTTAATTGAGATGACAGGGATAAAACATATGTTGACACTCGAGTTTCCCAGGATTTGAGGGATGACACCTTCGGGAATTTTTGTTTTGCATCATGCTCGGGGGAGTGATGAGTTTATTTAGACAAGAATCTATTACATGATACCGAAAAAATTTTTTGGTTGATGAAAAAAAAGGAAGATTCCTCAAATTGCTGAAATTTATTTCAGTCTTTAAGTGAAGAAATGAGAAATCTTGGGTTCTACATACTTGCCTTGGAAATGAAGGGGCGTAAGTGCTGTGCTTGTAAATAGCACTTACGCCCCTTTGCTTCTAAGGTAATGACACGTAAGGAAAAGTGGGGCAAAATGGACCTCCACGGAAATAATGATTCAAGATTTTTTTTTGAGTGAAGGAGTCGGTAAAAAAATCTGAAAAAATTCCAGGAAATGCTCCAATATGTGGAAATTATTGGTGAATTTTTTCAATTTTTTTTTAAAACTCCTTCACTCTCAAAAAAAATCCCGAATCATTTTTAAGTGTAGGTCCATCTTGCCTCGATCTCTCCTACATTCCGCCACTTGCGAGATTTTTTTAAAACGAATAAAATAATGAAAAATATTAATTTTTCAAGATAAATCAAAGATAATTACCATTCTCGATAAATCCGTCGTGACGGGTACCTGTTGGTCAGGAATGCTCATCATTTCAACGTCACACACTCAAAAAAAAACAAAAAAAATTTAAAAAATCACAAGAAAATAATTCCACCCACTCACAATATTTCTCAATAAATCCAAATATCAATTCTCATTAAGGTAAAAATAATCGCGAACAATTTTCCTGATCACAGTAGTAAATAAATAAACGATCGCCGAATGAAGTGCGATGCTCGAGTGACTTGATCAGTTCTGAGGATGAGAAAAGCGTAAAACTTTTCCAGCCACCGGGAAAACGTCGAGGGGGTGTGACCCCATGGTCCTGGATAAGTATTTGGAACCGCCTACTACCCTTGCATAAACACCCCCACAAGTAGTGAGCCGTAGTAGAGTCCTTTATCTGTACTATCTGATACCAATGGGTATCATGCTCCAACCCTTAAAAAAGGGGCGGAGACTCAAATCCCATTGGCTATTCAGTTAAATCTCTTTTTGTTTGTTCTCTCTTCTCTTTTCTCTTTCATATTCTATCTGTATTACAAACTCTCTGCATTACCTCTGGGTCATGTAATTTCTGTCTGCGGTGCAACTCAATTTTTTTCCTTTCCTGTAAACCCTTTTTTTTCCATCCCTTCTTCATCTCGAGAGGGAATTGAAATTCTGGCAGATACGTCAACTCAATTACATATATTCTTCTTTGCAAAGACTTCGGAAAACCTCTGATTCCCTTTTTTAGAGATGATTTTGTATTTTTGTCACTTCGAAATCGATATTTCGAAAATTTCAAAAAATTTCGTGGAATATCAAGTGGAATTTAATATTATTTATTGATCAAAATAGAAATTTTCATGCACTTTTCAAGTGCGGGGAATTTGAAATGGAACAGTAGAAATATACGTTATCGACCAGAGACAATAGGGGGAATCCCCAGTAACCGTAAATCTGCTGCATCGTTCGAAACCCCATGCGGCATGTACACCAACTTCCAGGGAGTATACGTTGGCTGGTAAAATAGGTGAGTACGAAAAGTATTAATCTGCACATGAGAATATGGGAAAATATTATGAATGAACATTGGTCTTTGAAATATCATAATATAGATATTATTCTAATTGGGGCAACGCGAGCTGCGGATTTCAATTTTTTGATCTAAAATCGATTGATTTACCTTCTTTAGGTCCTAGAGGTCCTTGAAGTAAAGAGAAAATTTCTATTTTTAATGATTATCCATTAATTATCACGGTAAGAAGTGAAATTGAGCCAATACCCACTATATTCTGGAAGGGGGGACCCTATATTCTTCTAATTGTGGCAACGCGAGCCGCGGAATTCAATTTTCTCATTTAAAATCGATTGATCTACCTTCTTTAGATCCTAGAGGTCCTTGAAGTGAAGAGAAAATTACTATTTTCAATGATTTTCCATTAATTATCACGGTAAGAAGTAAAATTGAGCCAATACCCACTATATTCTGGAAGGGGGGACCCTATATTCTTCTAATTGGGGCAACGCGAGCTGCGGAATTTGATTTCTTCATCCGAAATCAATTGATTTACCTTCTTTAGGTCTTAGAGGTCCTTGAAGTAAAGAGAAAATTACGTTTCTCAATGATTTTCCATTAATTATCACGGTCAGAATTGGAATTGAGCCAATACCTTCTATATTCTGGAAGGGGGAACCCCATATTCTTCTAATTGGGGCAACGCGAGCTCCGGATTTCAATTTTTCCATGCAAAATCGATTGATTCCCTTTCTCTAGGTCCTGGAGGTCCTCAAAGTAATGATTGCTAAGAATGGCCTCATACTCTATCGGTATGCTAGTACCGATAGAAAATTCCGGTTTTCGCCTGAGTCTCTCTGTCATACCGACGACGTATTCACCGTCTGTTGGCGCTCGTCGATTTCGAATTTCCAACAGTTAGATAGCGCCATTCCTAGGATTCCCAGATACACCGTAGAATGCTATATTCATCGAAATCACATGCGCAGACCGCTGAAAAAACTCCACTGAACTTGATAAGTGAATTGCAGGTCTTTGGCTGTTTATTGTCCTCCCAAATAACAGTTTTATCATTGAATTGTGTGTGTGCTGATTGTGCGGATTCTTAAAAATCATAAGGTCCAAGAAAAGTGGAGTGACAAGTCCTCAAATTCTTAAATCAAGAGGAAAAACATGATTTGAGCCAACGTGCTGGATAGGAACTTGTGAGTGCAGAGTCTCGTGCTCCAAAAAATAGTCCAAAGAAAAGGAGAAAAGACATCGTGCCGCTTTGTTACATCATTGTAAGTATCGCCTATTCAATTATGACTATGAAATTATGATCTGGTGTTAGGTTCTCTGAGGCTTAATGCCCGTGACCTTGATCTCTTGACCAATATTCCACTAATTTTGCATAAATAATTATCCTTTTTATTGATGATTTTGTGTAACATTGCAGTTCTTGCAGGTTTTAAATGAAATTATGCTTTCATTCTCCATGAAAAAAGATCTTTATTGAATTACGTCTCTGATCTTGAGCTCCATTCCATCTATTCTATTAATATAACACACAACATGGGTTATATATATATTCGTTGAACCGTATAACATTTGTGTTGTGTTCATATATTTTGCCAGGTATTTTATTTGTTCAATTTTTGCTTATCCACGACCAATGAACTCTATCCTTCCGAGTTTGTTCATGAATTTCGTAAACATGATGAAATTATTCATGATGCAATCAGCTGCATCGAAATTTACCTTACCCTCTCCTATTTTTGGGGTATTGGTATGATTCTGTTGTTCCTGAGGTTAAGTATTGATCAAAACAAGTGGATAATAGTATTGCTTTCCAACTGATATAGCTTTTTCTGTTAATACTTTAGTAATATGCTTCCGAATGGAAGTTATTCATTCAATTTGTCAACAATTATCGTGTAATTCTTGATGGATATTTCCATCTGATTTTTCAGATATTCCGTAATTGTCTTTTTCGTATTTATCTATTTTTTACTAATCGATAATCAGATGTTATTCGAATTGGTTGGAGTTATTCGTTCCTTTCTGCTCTCTATTTTCAGAGATCATTTGTTCATGACGATTTGTTTATTACAACTGTGACTTTTCATTGATACCCAGATGATATGATATATCATTACTCAAGTATTATAATATACTAGCGATAGATAAATTTGGCTTATGGAATTCGTCATCTATTCAAAGTATAGAACTCAATAATGGCTGAAAACAGAAGTTTCTCAGATGGATGTATTTCATGCATTCTTTTCTAATCCAGTGATCTGGCAGAACTATTAGTGATTTCAATCAATGCAACATTCAATTCTCTTCACTCAGAGCCTCAATACCCTCAAAAGCACAGATACAACTTTTTCGAAACCATCATCAAAATATCAAATTTTGAAGAAATTCATTAAAACGCCAATAACTCGAGAACTAATCATGCAAATAGGCTCAAAATTTACAGGCATCTAACTGATGCAACTCTCGAGATAATATATGAGTATAATTAACATCAGTTGAATAGTTTCCAGAAATTCCATTAAAAACTGATTTTCGAAAAATGAACATTGGAAAATGTCAAATGGCAGTTCACAAGTTGACGCACATTTAGCTCCATTCTTCATCGACCCACGAGCCAAGTGATCCACCGTTCAGAGTAATCATTCAAATTTCAATTTTTTTGTTTTACAATTGTAAACAGAATCTCACAAACTTGATTAAAATCGAGATATGCATTAGTAAATATTAAAGAAAAATAATTCTTAATATTTACATTACCATTTTGCATTATATTAACAGTTTGCAAATAATGGACATATCTCAAAAAGTATCGATCGAATTCTCTTCAAATGAAGCTTAAAAAATAGAGCTTGTCGAAAGAAAGTTTTCCACAAAATATGAAATTTTTCTGTAAAACCGTTTTGCTGTAATTGAATTTCTTATGCACACACAGACATACACTAAAAATATCATTTTCCCTCCATTTAGATCACTTTAAGTATCTTCCATTAAAAAAATTACAATCGAAAATTCTAATGATTACATAGCTTCCATTCGAAAGCAAAAAGGAAATATTTCATCCTAACATTTCTTTTTTAGTTGGGATCTCGTTGGGTAGGAATGCCCAGGCAGTTCCACTGAGATGCGCCAATACAGGCAGTCAAAAAGTATCAAAAACATCAATAGGAATAAATATTATTCCTCATTATTATACTTGAACAATATAAGTGGACCACGTCCTGAAGATGTCTGCGGTAGAGGCACCACCTTTCATACGTACCATCGAATGGGACATGATGGACAAAACAAAATTCTTTCCACTAAGCATGCTATCGTCATTTTCAGTTCGATGCTGTCTTTACCCATTGACTGTTATAAAAACGAGATTACAGATACAAAGAAGAAATCATATGTATACAGGTACTATTCCTTCCCTCAATCAAATTAAATAAAGAAAAATGCGCCAAAAGGGACCTGTCCCTTAAAAATGATTCAGGATTTTTTTTGAGAGTGAAGGCCTCTTCAGAAAAATTTCAAAAAATTCAGTAATAAGGTTCACATATTAGAGCATCTTCTCAAATTTTTTCAGACTTTTTCACAACGTCTTTCACTCCAAAAAAAATTAGTCTCTTTTTTTATCAAAAAAAATTGTTTTAATGAAAGTTATTTTTATTTATTTTAGGAATGATAGACGCCTACAAAAAAATTTACAGAACCGAGGGTTTTTCCGGTCTGTACCGAGGCTTCTGGATAAGTTCAATTCAAATTGTCTCCGGTGTATTTTACGTATCAACATACGAGGGTGTAAGGCACGTACTGAGTCAGGATCCATTCACCAAAGGATTCGATTCAAGGGTCAAAGCACTTATAGGAGGTGGTGCTGCAAGTGCTGTTGCTCAAACAATAGTCGTGCCCTTTGACGTACTAAGTCAACACCTCATGGTGCTTGGTATTAGTAACAAACACGGAAAATTGGTATTTGATAAGGTTCCTATAGACCTTTAAATTTTTAACATTGAGTCTTTTTTCTTGCTTTTGGATGTAATTCTGCTATTAATGGTAATTTTGCTTTCAGATGGGCATGAATCCATTGGGCATAACTCTAACACCTGGTGTATCGAGGGCATATATTTCTGGTGAAATTGTTAGACTAATTTATCAACGGGATGGTGTCAAAGGATTTTACAGGGGCTACGTTGCATCATTGTGTGCATATGTGCCTAATAGTGCACTTTGGTGGGGCTTGTACACGTTTTATCAAGGTAAAGTGTCCAAAAATTGATTTTTTCACCTTCATTTACACATAAAAAAAATTTTATTGTAAGAAAATTTGGTTTATTCAAGAAAATTTTGATAGGGGAACGTGGGACAAAATGGGCATTGTAATGAAATTGTGGGAGATAGATTTATTTTTTTATTTTTTGAGAATTTTGATTTTTTTGGGCATTTTTGAGGGAGGGCCTTTCGATTTTTGAGTAAATTGAGTTTTTTGAGAATATCTCTGGTTCTATTGGTCGTAGTGACCTGGGACCGATTTTAAATGAAAGGTGAGATCATTTCCCATCGATTTATGGGGTTTTGAATTCAAAAATATCAATTTTTCAGATAGTTATGGGGATTTTTGTGAAAAATTATGATCATCGGTTTTTCTCCTGTAACTATGTGAAAAATCGATATTTTTGAATCCAAAACCCCATGAATCGATGGGAAATGATCTCACCTTTCATTTAAAATCGGTCCCAGGTCGCTACGACCAATAGAACCAGAGATATTTCAAAAAAACTGAATTCCCTCAAAAATCGAAAGGCTACCCATCAAAAATGGACTCGTGTCTTTTTTGTCTTGAGCGTTTTTTGTCATTTTCAAAGGCACTCGGAAATTAAGCGAGATAGAGCAATTTTACCCGAATTCTTTTTTGTAGCTCTTAAAATTCTCTACAAAAAAGGATTCGGGTAAAAAGGGCCTATCTCCATTATTCACCGAGATATTCACTTGACAAGTAACAAAAAGAGTTTTTCATAATATATGCATAAAAACTCAAATTTGCCCATTTTACCCCTTATGTGAAAGAAAATTTTGTTAAAAGGCAATTTTCTTGCTAAAAAAATTCATCTTTCTCGCTATAGAAATGACTTATTTTATCAATTTAACTGATTTCAGATGAATTGATAAGAGTTCTACCAAATTGGGTGTCTCACCTTTTTATTCAAGCGGTGGCAGGAACCTTAGGCGGATTTACCACAACAATAATAACAAATCCCTTGGATATAGTTAGAGCTCGACTTCAGGTTCAACGATTGGACAGTATGTGTCAGACTTTCCGAATTCTCTGGATCGAAGAAGGCTTCAGAATGTTCTCCAAAGGTCTCTCAGCTAGACTCGTACAATCGGCTTGCTTCAGTTTTTCCATAATACTTGGTTACGAAACGATCAAACGCATGAGTATAAATGAAGAGTATAAAAGTTATATTCGCTGGTGAATTGAAGAGCAAAAAGAAACCAATTTAAATCAAGTGACAATTATATAAAAACTAAAGACTACAGTGATATCAGAAATTTCATTCCTCAACCAGCGAACGCGAAAATCTCTAATTTTCTTTTTCCTATATTTGCTAATTTTTCTCAATAATCACCAAAAAAAAGAAAAGCATTGTGTAAATAATGCAAATAGTTCAATTTATCTCTGTGTAAATAATCTAGATAAATCGTCAAACAGTTAATGCATAAATATATAAATATATAAATATATATATATAAATAAATGAAGATATTTATGAATGTTCTATATCTACTGTCGAGTGCACGTTATGTGAGTGAAAATATGTGGAATTTATTAGAGTGAAATTGATAATATCTATTGTTTTCAAACAGAGATCGGAAAAAAATCGCATTTTTAATTTTTTAATTTTTTTTATTTCTGTAAATTCCATCGAAAAAATTTTAATTACTTTCTCAATGAAAAATTCGGATTTTTAAATTTTTCATTAGTTTGAAAATTAATTTTTTTTTTTAACAATTTTGATTACTATTGTAATTGAAAATTTGACTGATGAAATTTTATAATTCTTTTTCTTATTCGAAATTTTGATACTTTCTTACTTATTAATTGATTGGAATAATTAATTTTATAATAAAATCAATGCTACTATGTTTAATCTTCCCAAATATAAACGTCTTTCAGACAAAAATTTTGAGTTGAGAGTTTTAACTAAATGTAACACTAATAAGAACTTGTAATTTAATCCAATCTAAATGACGCTTATATGACATTTATAATTCAATTTAACTAATAAAAATGTTAATAAGTTTAATAAAGAAAATAATTATGAAATTCCATCAGTCAAATTTTAAATTACAATAGTAATCAAAATTGTTGAAGAAAAAAAATTAATTTTCAAACTAATGAAAAATTTAAAAATCCAAATTTTTCATTAAGAAAGTAATTAAAATTTTTCGATGGAAATTGCAGAAATAAAAAAAATTAAAAAATTAAAAATGCGATTTTTTTTTTGCCGATCTTTGTTTTTGAAACTCAAAAAGTACAAAGAGTGGACTGGATAATGAATTTTATTTTAAAATTAACTACTGGAAGTTGTTTTGATTTTTTACAATTTCAATAAATAAGCATTTTGAGTCATTAATTTGGAGAAATCTATTTATGAAAAAAGAAAACAGTATCGAAAGACACTTTTTTTTTAAATAAAAAAAAAAGACACTTTTTTTCATTATTATTTTTTTTTTCTACAGAATTTTCTATGAAAAAAAAAAATATTTAAATTTTTCATGAAGCAAGCACTTTAATGAGTGTCTTTCTAATGAAACAGAGACTAATTGAGCAAGACTTTCTGTTTATCAAACAGAATAGCAAATCCAAACTTCCAATATTCCTGGACTACCTTATGCCTTTATATAAAAAAAAAACATCCTTTGAAATTAAATCCAATAAAAAAATTTTCGATACCTTTTTAACTCAATAAAAAAGATACTTACCTTCCTCGAAGTGCACGTGTGATGAATTGCGAAGATAATTATCGGAAAAGCGAAAGAAAACACTGGAAAAATGTTTTTTTTTGGGATAGAGTGAAGAACAAATTGATTTCTATATATGTATTATAAAGGACAGCAGTGAGAGACACATTTTTTTGAGGTACTTAAGTAGTCATACAATAAATTCATCAGCTTGTACATGAGTAACAATGTTTCTTTCGGTTCTTTTTTGTCCACAAATTTTTTTAATACGACCTACTTAGAGTAAAAAATAATTTGAAATTAATTGGAAACTAGGATTTAAAAAAAGCTTTTAATCGAGCTGCTTAGGGGAAGGTGGGGTAAAATGGGCACTCCAATTAAACGGTTTGAGATAGAAATTTTCTGATGATTGCATCGAAAAGCTGAGGAAATTTGAGGCGGAAAACATGTGTCAAATTTTTTTTTCTCAATTTTTGGAAAAATTTACTTTTTTGGCCAAGTTTTGAAGGGGTTTCCCTTTTGAAAATCGAAAAAAATCACTTTTTCGGCGATATCTCCGGTTCTGTTGGTCGTAGCGACCTGGGGTTGATCTCAAATGAAAGATGAGCTCATTTCTCATCGATTTATGTGGTTCAAATTTTTTTTAAATCAATTTTTCAAATATTTATAGGTCATTTTCTGAAAAATCAGTTTTTGCCCTATAAGTACTTGAAAAAATTGATATTTTTCTTTTTAAACCCCATAAATCTATGGGAAATGAGCTCACCTTTCATTTAAGATCAACCCCAGGTCGCTACGATCAATAGAACCAGAGATATTCTCGAAAATCTGAAATTTTTCAAAAAACAGAAGAGTTTCACCTTCAAATCTCGCGCGAAAAATGAAATTTTTGAAAAATTCCAAAAAATAACTTCAGACATATGATTTTCATGGGAAATTTCCTCAGCTTTTCAATGGAATCATCAGAAAAAACCTATCTCCAATATTTCCATCCATTTCGAGTAATTTTCATAGTAGAAAATACTAAAATCAACCCGTTTTACCCCACCTTTCCCTAATTTAAAAAGAAACCACATTTCTCTCCGATGTTAAATATTCATTTATAATATATATTTATAATATATCTTTATAATAATCCATTTAAACAGTATTTACAGATTGATTGGAAGGAAGAAACAATCATTGCATCGATATACATTATTACAATTATTATTTTTTTTTTAATTGATTGTTTCTCAATAATTATTGATCATTCAGGCATTAACAAATACATTTTCCATAAATTCATTTAACATTACTCCTCGTTATTTACGAAAAGTAAAACGTAATAATATTTACAAAATTAAAATTATTGATTCAATAATTATAATTAATTTATAATTAATTTATAATAATTCATTATACTTTGGTAACTTTCCTGTATCAGTCAGTAATACAGTAATTTTTTAATAATCTCAGTCGGTAAAATTGCTTGGTCGATGGAATTTTAAACATCTCGATCGGCAAATTATTTACAATTAATAAATTATCTTTTACATTTAATTTTTTTTTGGTTTCTTCTATATCTCAGTCAATAAACTCAATTTGAGTATTGTCGATACCTGTATTACCATCAGGTCAGGCTCGCAAAATAGGATAAAACAGAATTTTACATTATCCTCTGAAAACATAATTATCCATTTGAAATTTTATCCGCGCGTGAAAATAATCAAATTTCGAAGGAAAAAAAAGGCGGGAAATTCAAAGGAATTGCGTTTGCTTGAGAGAGAGAGAGGAAAAAAAATGGAATATAGTAAATTATTGATAATCCAGGGAAAAAATGGACTCGGAGCTCGTGAAAATTAATCGTGCAGAGCCTGAACTCTATTCGTGGCTAATATTGCAGGAGCAATAGTTACAGATCGATACTGGTTTAGTAAGAACGAGTAGGAGAGAAAGAGAAAGAGAGATAGAGAGCGAGAGGGAAAGAGTTCCCTTTTCAGAGTAATCAATCGCAGCCGGTGCTGCCGGTTATTATTTCTGTATTTCCATTTTCCCAGTTACAGTATTTTCGAATCTGTGGCAGTCCTAATGTTTCCCCTGTTTTAGGGCTCCAGCACAATGATAAAACCGTTCGGTTAGAACGCTTAAGGTTAATTGCCTCCCGATTTTCATATAATACGAAACTTTTGAAATTTTTATTACCGATAGATGAATATATAAACTGTTCACAACCAAAAAATTCTGACGAAGTGTCTATATACACCGGTTACGGCATTTTTTCCGTAGATACACGCCCCTTTTTCCGCATGGGAGCTATTCTCGTGTCTTGATGTATTTACGATTTCGCTCTCGTCAGAGGGCATCTCGGCTAGATATGAACCGGACTGATGAAACTTACGAACGCTATGTGTTTCACTGAACAATCAAGATGGTTGAGATACGATTCTTAGTATTGCTTCAAAATGAAAGAATCATTTTATTATCAATAAAATCAAATTAAAATAATAATCTTAAGTGTAGATCATGTTTTCCGCTATCAATATTCTATCTTCATGTAGCGGAGAAATGAGCAAGTGTTAGCAAAATCCAGCAAAATGACTGAGTATTACTCACATCGCCCTCTGACGGGAGCAAAATCATAAATATTTTAAGACGCGAGAATAGCTCCCCATCTCTTGTGAGATCATTAAAAAAATCGATTGGAGCAAAAAAACGTCGAGGCTGGTAATCTTGTTGTTGTAATTCATCAAAATCGAGTAACAAATTATAATAAAGGTCACGCTTGAGAATATTCATTTTGTTCATGACTACTCACCATACACTTATTAAATTAAATATTGAGTATTGGATGTATCATGGAACGTCATTCGTATGAAGGTTATGTGCCATAAATTTTGACTAGGAATTAATTTCCCTTTTCACCTACGTAATGAATCCTTGTGAGAAATTCCAATCGTGAACGGATAGTTTTCCCGTGTAATCTTTCCGCTTACGATTGGAATTCCCCGTGGAATAAAAATCCTCAGTCAAGAATAGGCCCCTTAGGTGCCGGAAAAATCCGTATATGTACGGAAAAAATTTGTAGATCCACGGAAAAAAATCCGTAACCGGTGTGTATAGACACTGCCTCAATGACAACTACTAACCATGAAATACAAGTGAAATATCGTCCGCAAAATAAAGCTAAATACTGTGAAGTGATTGAAAATTGTGAAAAATTGTTTGTATGCGTAAGGAATTGTTTACTAATTCAAATTTCACAGCTTTAAAAGTAGAGGGCGCAAGCATTGATTTCATTTCCATTTCGTTCCTCCATATGACGTCATATGTACGTTTTAACCGAATGATTTTATAATTGTGCTTCCCCCCTTAATCTCTATATATCACCATTGATTATTGCGCAAATGACATTCTAAAACTACTAATTTCCCCCATGAATTAATGTGGAAATTCACCTAAAAAAATATATATAATTACTCCAATGAAAATTGAGGATTAACATTGATAAATGAGATTGGATTGATTGATTGATTGATTGATAAATTAAAATCACGTAACGTCAATCTCCGTTTCCTCGACAGTTTGAATTTCATCCTCATTTTCTTCCTCAGGAATCGTAATATCAACACGTCTTCTCCATCTCTCGTATCTCTCCTCCAATTCATCGTCATCTGGTATATCTAGGCTCTCAGTACCTTCTGATATTTCCTCGTCAATCTTCTCCTCTTCTTCTTCTTCTTCTTCTTCCTCTTCAATAATATCAGGTGGCATTTCTGTCACCTCCATGTCCTCTAATCACGTATCCCTGAATCTTATTGCTCTATCACGTCTTGGACCCTGTCTGGGCCCTTGCTGACGTCATATACCAACAGTAGATGGTGTTACTGATGTAATACCACTGTAACTACCACATTCACTGCTCTGGGTAACACTACTGTAGCTAACACTGCTTGTTTGTCCTCCAGTACTCATTCCACCCACGTACTGTAATCAAAATTCATGCTTTAGTTTATTTGAGTTTCATGAAATTTCTGTTTATTTCGAAAAATACTAAGACTATTACGTTTTTCTTCTTTTTCAGGGGGATATGGAATGTTATGGGGGAAGTTGAGGAATTATGTGGGATGAGTCAATTTCATTTGGAAATATACTGGAAATAATTATTTTATTTTTGGGGGAAGTGGGGCAAAATGGATATTTTGAGAATTTTGATTTTTTAGAACATTTTTGAGGGGTAAAACCACTGAATTTTTGAAAAGATTCGGTTTTTTTGGAATATCTCTGGTTCTATCAGTCGTAGCGACCTGGGACCGATTTTAAATGAAAGCTGAGATCATTTCCCATCGATTTATGGGGTTTTGAATTCGAAAATATCGATTTTTCAGATAGTTATGGGAACTTTTGTAAAAAATTATGATCACCGGGTTTTGCCCTATAACTATGTGAAAAATCGATATTTTTGAGTTCAAAACCCCATAAATCGATGGAAAATGATCTCACCTTTCATTTAAAATCGGTCTCAGGTCGCTACGACCAACTGAACCAAAGATATTTCCAAAAAACTGAATTTTCTCACAAATCAAAAGGCTTTTTATTTTTACCCCTTAAAAATGCCCTAAAAAAATCGAATTCTCAAAAAATTGATAAAAATTAATTCTGGCACTTGTTTTTCGCCTAAAATTTCCTCAGCTTTCCAATGGAATCATCAAAAAAAATCTATCTCCAATATTTTCATTAATTTCAAGATTTTTTCATAACATATGCATTAAATATCACATGTGTCCATTTCACAATTGAAGATATTTTATAAAAAATCGAGTAATCTCATTTCAATACTTCATTACTAAATAATTCATTGTTTCGAATCAATGAGAATCAACAATCAAAGTTATTTCCAAATATTCATGATGATTTTATTGAATATACCGTTAATTTTAATGTACTAGCGCCGTCAGCGGCCGCAAGCGGCCGCCTCCGTTGAGTAGTGTAGATTTCTATTTTTTATTTCAAATTTTAATGATACCTCCGTATACTTAGCAGATAGAAGAATTATTTTCAAAGCTAACCAATCCTTAAACGTTTCGGAATAGTTTAGGAAAGTTTAGGAAAGCATTTTTATAATTTGGGAAAGAGTCATTAATTTATTATTAATTCAAACTTTTTTTATGTATAGATAGCAGAAATTGCTATCAGAGATAGCAGAATTTAGGATTAGTTAGAATTCAGGCTCCGCCAGGCTCCGCCAGGCTCCGCCAGGCTCAGCCAGGCTCCGCCAGGCTCAGCCAGGCTCCGCCAGGCTATCTAATCAAAAATAGCAATCTATAAATGCTTTCCTCAACTTCCCTCAACTATTCCCAAACGTTTAGGATCAGTTAGAATTCAGGTTCAGCCAGGCTCAGCCCGAATTCTAACTAATCCTAAATGTTTGGGAATAGTTTAGGGAAGTTTAGGAAAGCAATTATAGATTGCTATTTTTGTTTTATATAGATTTTCTTGCGCTTGGAGGCTCAATACATAATTTTCATTTTAATTAAATAATTATTCATTCTTAAAGGATGAAATTGATTTTCTTAATATCCCCAAATGACTTCCAAATAAATGAAAATAATTTCAATGTTTTTAAAATTTATTTCTGCTATCTATACATAAAAAAAGTTTTAATTAATAATAAATTAATGACTCTTCCCCAAATCATAAAAATGCTTTCCTAAACTTCCCCAAACTATTCCCAAACGTTTAGGATTAGTTGAAATTGAAAATAATTTTTCTATCTGCTAAGTATGATGACTAAATAATTCAAAAAAATTAGTTTCCGTAATGTCCATGAAAATGCACTTTTGTCGATTCGAGTTCGACTATTTTCATTTCGAGTTCGATTATCCTTCAATTCGAGATGAAATCCACCATGTTCGATTTTAATGCCCTGTCCTTTTTACTATAATACGAAAAAACAGAATTATCAGTATGATAAATCCAATTGAAACAAAACAAAATTCGATAATTCAGTCAAACGTATTATTTTCTTCCATTCTGTGAATATTGAAAATTTTATTAGTAATATTGTATTTCAAACAGTAGGTCAAAAACATAATTCAAAAGGAGATAAAGTATAGTAGCGATAGATTAAAGCAAAAGCTGTGAATAGTAAATTAATAATTTAATGGCAAAAACCCAATTTTTTTTTCAATTTTCAGAAAAATTGTGTCTATAATTTCGTGGACTTTTCTGCACTTGACAATGAAAAAAAAAAAAAAAAAGAGAGATCGACATAAGAAAACTGGCGTACAAGAGGTGAGGCTGAAGAGATATAGTGGCATGCATTTTCTCTCGTTTTGCCTTTTTTTTGGGATTGCTTACAGCAGTTGAAGAGAGACGAGACGTTATACCGTTTTTGGTGGGCAAAAAAAATTTAAAAAAAGAAAGGAAAGGCTTAGACGACGAATTATCTGGCATCGGTACGCCAACAAATGGAGCGTGCAGAGTTCGATCCAGACCTTCCTCCCCCTCCCCCCCCCTCCTCCCTTCCACCTCATCATTCTTTATTTTTTTTTTCTCTCGTACACACGCGACCCACTTCTATACGCAATTCATTTTACTACCCTATGACATTTCGCATTGTCACGCCGAATGGTGTCCACGTATTGCCGTCAATTCAACCATGAATTTTCAGTCTTTTTTAATTCTACGTATTTTCCTCTTTTTTTTCATCTCACAAACGTGCCAATTTTCCGATTTTAACAATCTGCCAGTTTCCAAAACTCATTACAAGTGTCACTTGCAATTTTTCTGTTTGAAACAATTCTCATACCTACACGAATTTAAATATTAAAATCTGAAATAAATTTCAACTGAAAGCTTATATAAATCTCAAGTATCTCGTGGAAATTTCTGAACAATTGACCGTTTTGTGTTTGGTCAATAATAAATAAAAACGAAATAAAAATAACACGATGGCTTATGGGCTATTGCAGATTTTCGCACTTTTAGCTCAGGCAAAAGATTAAAATCTGAAAAGTGTCTTAAAAAAAAGGAGAAAAAAAAACAAAAATTTACGATTCAATATGAAAATTATTGACCATCTCATAACTTTGTAATAAATGATTGTTTTTCAGCATGAGGGAAATACGTGAATACACTAGTCAAATAGCAAATTAGTGATTATGTAATAAATTACAAATAATTAATATAATTCCTAAATTCTTCTTCAAATCTGCTTTAAACATCAAGAACTAGGTTTTTAATCATAAATATTAATTATTGGGTGATTTTCCTGTTTATTTCTTGCTTTACACTCAACGACTAGTGCGAAGAAGTATAGAAATCATTTTTATTTTAATTTTTTCGATTTTTTTCAATTTTTTTTCAATTTTTTCTTTTTTTTTCTTTTTTTTCATTTTTTTTTCAAATTTTTCCTTTTTTTTTTTGAATTTTTTTCAAATTTTTCGGAATTTTTTCGTCGAATTTTTCTTAAATTAAACTATACTTTAAAAATAATTTGAGAATTGAAGTGAATTTTTCATTTTTTTTTTTTATAATACAGTGATGCAACTCATTTTTTATTGACAATAAATTTACTGGTTGATATGCGGCTAAAATCGTTGAAAAGCCAAATGAATGGCTCCATTTGTACAATACCAATCTACGATTCTAATCATCGTTAGAGTAATTGATTTTGCATTTTCGTATACCGATACGAGAAATGCGTTTTACCACGTCATACAAACCAAGTTTTCATCCAAATGAAATTGCCAGTTGAAAGCAATTGCCCATGTCAAAGAGTCGATAAATCGAATGATTTGGAGTGAGATAGTGAAAAATTAAACGTTTTTGGATGATTAAGTGAGAAATTTTTCCTCGTTAACAGGATCACATCGAAATTTGATTTAAAAAAGCGTCACTGGATTTTCAATTTAGCGATTTTTAGGGAAGTGGTCGGAAATAGAATTTTTCCGATGATTTCATTGGAAAGGTGAGGAAATTTGCGATGGAAAACGTGGAAAAATAGATTTTTTGGAATTTTTAGAGAATTTTTTTTTTTTAGGTAAATTTAAGAGTCATATTCTATATATTTTCGGATAATTCTGGTTTTTTGAGGATATTTCCGATTCTATTGATATTTTCCATCGATTTATGGGGTTTTTAGTCAATTTTTATCGATTTTTAAAAAATAGTTAAGTTAATTAAACTTATTTTCATAAAAAAATCCTATAAATAAGCGAAAAATCGATGAAAATTGATTCGAAACCCCATAAATCGATGGGAAATGATCTCGCCTTTCATTTAAAATCAGCTGCAAGCCTTTACAATAATTGAAACTGAAGATATTCCCCCAAAAAAATGAAATTTTCCGAAAATCCAAAGATTTTTAAGATTTAATTAATAAAAAAAAATTTTAAAAATCACTTCTCACACATATTTTCCATCGAAAAAATTGAATTTCAAGAACTTCTATTCGTTTCCCTCATTAATTCCGATTTTTAATGGAATTTGAAAGTAGAAAATTAAAGAAAAATAATTCTTTGGTAAGAAAACTCATGTTCGAGAAAACGAAATTAATTTAAATTGAAACCCATGGGGAAAGGGGGTCCAGATAAAAAAAAAAGGTAAACGTGACTTTAATTCTTTTTTCTACTTTTCTACGAGTTGAAGAAGGGTAGTACATAGGTAAAACTCCCTGGTAATCTACACACACATACATATACACTCGTTCAACACAGTACTGAAGTGAAGGTATAATAAAGAGTAGAGAGTAAAAGAAAAAAAAAGAGGAAAAAAAGAAAAATCCCAACAAATGCTCTGTGAGGTTCTCCACCGGCTCTCTGTTTTTTTTTACGACTGTCTGAAATCCCTTGGGGACAACTACACTGCTTCTATTCTCTTTTCGTTTTCTTCAACATTGTTATTTCCCTTTTTTCCCATCTTCTCTCATGAAAATGACATATTACTACGGATGGATTTCATTGCCCATTTAATTATTTATCCCTAAGGTCAATTGGTTCTTTTTCGCTTTCGAATGGAAGCTATGTAATCATCAAAATTTCCGATTGTAATTTTTTTAATAGAAGATACTTAAAATGATCTAAATAGAGAGAAAATGATATTTTTGACGCATGTCTGTGTCTGTGTGTGTGTGTGTGTGTGTATGTCTGTGTGCATAAAAGTCTCAATTACAGCAAAACGATTTTATATGTTCATCTTTTGCAAAATGTTAATATAATGCAAAATGTTAATGTAAATATTAAGAATTATTTTTCTTTAATATTTACTAATGCATATCTCGATGTTAATCAAGTTTGTGAGATTCTGTTTACAATTGTAAAACAAGAAAATTGAAATTTAAATGATTACTCTGAACGGTGGATCACTTGGCTCGTGGATCGATGAAGAATGCAGCTGATTGCGCGCTAACTTGTGAACTGCCATTTGACATTTTCCAATGTCCATTTTTCGAAAATCAGTTTTTAATGGAATTTCTGGAAACTATTCAACTGATGTTATTTATACTCATATATTATCTCGAGAGTTGTATCAGTTAGATGCCTGTAAATTTTGAGCTTATTTGAATGATTAGTTCTCGAGTTATTGGCGTTTTAATGAATTTCTTCAAAATTTGATATTTTGATGATGATTTCGAAAAAGTTGTATCTGTGCTTTTGAGGGTATTGAGGCTCTGAGTGAAGAGAATGGAATGTTGCATTGATTGAAATCACTAATAGTTCTGCCAGATCACTGGATTAGAAAAGAATGCATGAAATACATCCATCTGAGAAACTCCTGTTTTCAGCCATTATTGAGTTCTATACTTTGAATAGATGACGAATTCCATAAGCCAAATTTATCTATCGCTAGTATATTATAATACTTGAGTAATGATATATTATATCATCTGGGTATCAATGAAAAGTCACAGTTGTAATAAACAAATCGTCATGAACAAATGATCTCTGAAAATAGAGAGCAGAAAGGAACGAATAACTTCAACCAATTCGAATAACATCTGATTATCGATTAGTAAAAAATGGATAAATACGAAAAAGACAATTACGGAATATCTGAAAAATCAGATGGAAACATCCATCAAGAATTACACGATAATTGTTGACAAATTGAATGAATAACTTCTATTCGGAAGCATATTGCTAAAGTATCAGCAGAAAAAGCTATATTAGTTGGAAAGGAATACTATTATCCACTTGTTATTTTATTTCGATCATCTGAAATGAAGAAGCATCGACGAAGAAATGACATGAATTTTCCAAATTCATTTCCTTTAATACCTTTGACTTATCTCCGTAATAAAATGAGAATTGAATCGAATCGATTGATTCCTTCACGAGTTGCCTCGCGTAATGAATATTTTTACGTCCAAAAAAATGTATAAACCATCATGATAAGATACATAACTAGTTATTCCATGTAATTTCTCGAGTTTGGGGCAAAATTGAGTAATTCCGTTGGCTATTCACGTCGTCAAATGGGAAACTATATAAATACAAAATCACCCGGGGGCTTATACACAGAGTTAGGGGGAAAGGAAAGAGACAAGAGGGAGAGGAAACAGATGTGTTGGGATGGGTTAATGGTGGTGCGAACGACAGTTGGTAGTCCCCCCCCCCCCCCCCTCCATTTGTATATATAAGGGAAACTGGAGCGAAATGGACCTACGCTCTTAAAATAGTTTGGGATTTTTTTGCGAGTGAACGGCTCTTTAAAAAATTTTCAAAAAATTCAGTAACAAGCTCCACATATTGAAGCATCTTCTCAAATTTTTTCAAATTTTTCCACCGACTCCTTCACTCCGAAAAAAAATCATCAAACATGTTACCCCGGAGGTCCATTTTGCCCCAGTTTCCTTTAGTTGTGAGAAGACGCGTGTTTCTGGGTAATGTTCGTTAGGAACTCCTTCCAGATGTACAAGCAAGGATTGCCGAGGCTATCATTTCTATCGCCCTTCTATATCTCCGTGTATAATAAACTAGCAGAGATGCTAGGAACAGAGGAGATATGTAAATTGGCTTGCATTAAGTACAATGCAAATAAGGATGCAATCATTGTCCCTCAATTGTCCTCAGTGGATTCATCAGTCGGACACTTTGCTGAAACTTTTATTGAAGTTTGAATCAAGATTTTGCATTTAATTTTCCCGCCCTTTCGCTCACTGCCTCTATCCATTATTCTGAGCAATTTACTTCTTTTTGCGAATATTGAAAATTATTGTAATTAATTTTTTAGAAAATTGGAATCATTTGGAATTTTTTATTTTAAAGTCAAGATAAAAATTAAATAATTAAAAAAATCAATTAAATTAAAGAATTAAATTAATTAAATTAATCAAAAAAATAAAATGGAATCATTCAATTTTTTCTCTTTTTTCAAAACGTTTTTTCACACATTTACACCCTTTTTTTTCATCTCTATCTTCTGTGGGGAATTGCAGGCAATAAAGTTTCAGGCAAAAGGCAGTAGTCTAAAATTCTATGATCTTCAATTCCCGACTCAGTTACTATCACAAAGTTCCGAGGCGTTTATTCTTCCGGCATATTGCTTTACTTCTATGACGTGACGAGGAAAAAATTGTACTGGCGATAAAAAAAAAAAAAAAACAAAGTGGGATGTGTTTTTTTGATGTCTCGTCGTATTTTTTTATGAGATCGCGTGTTACATTGCAGAATTAAACTATTAATTTTATTAAATTGAAGAAATTCAGCAGGTGAACAGTTATTTTTCTCGTTTTAAAGCGCTTTTTCGTTCGATGCCCAAAAAATCATTTTTTCCTTCGTTAAATATTCATTTTTTAATCTCTTTTAATTCAATTTTCCCTGAAATATTTCGGGATAAATGAAGAATAAGTGAAGAAGAGTGAAGAATATCTCGAAAACGAGTGAATTTAGAGAAAAATATGAAAATCCCTTTTTTCCAGAGAATTTTAATAGCTACAAGTACCTTAATTAATAAAATTTCAAAAACATGCTATATACGTGATGTTGTGGAGAGTATTTGTTTAAAAATAGCACTCATGAAAATTTCACTCTACGTTGACGTGCAAAAAAGAGGAAAAAACAAGTTAAAAAAAAAAAAAATTATGTGTGCTCGTGCACGTGCGTAACGGTTGGCGTGCTTTTTATTTTTCCATTTAGATGCGGAGACAAAAAAAATTGAATTTCTCCTCACTTTTATGAGAGAATATATATTTTTTATTATTTCAATCCTCATTTGCCACTAGTGTTAAAAAAAAACCACAAACTTTTTTCCTCGTGGAAACGTACCAAAAAATTTTCAGATGTCGTTTGTCTTCCAGCAATTAGAGGAAACACGGGCAATTGAATATATATCTATATATATATATACATATATATATGTACATAATGAATGGAAGGAAAATCAAGGAAAAAACGTTAATGGGAGAAAGTAAAAATAATAATAATGGCTCTTGTGTTTCTGGTAAATGAATTAATAGAGGGTAAAATTCAATAAAGGAATTACAGAAAAAGGGGGAAAAATAGTGGAATGGGGAAAAAGTGGTGGAGAAAACAATGGGAATAATATGCTGGACGCTGTGTGACGACATGTGTGGAAAAGTGGACACAGATAGTGCCGAAAGAGAGAAAGAAAGAGAGAGAAAGAGCATATGCAATTCATTTTAGGTTGTTAAATATAGGTTTGCTCGCAGGAGTTTTCACGGCTCCGAGGAACCTGGTGTAGTGAGCATGTTGCATAGTACTTCCTGGACGAGAATCTCTGGAAAAACAAAAAAGAACAGCACACAACCGTCACGTCCGTGCACTATTTATCTTTATTTTTCTAAATTTTTTTAAATTAATTAAGGTAATCCTCGTGGCAGGTCCAAATGATCTACTTTTTTCTAAGTTATCATGAATATTCTAATTATTCCGATTTTGTAACATTTTACCGATATTAAAACAATGTCCACGACAATAAATTGTTGTTAAATAATATTATAAATATCCAATATTGTTGCGAATTTGAATTACGCGGTTCCAGCATCCAGAACCGGCATTGGAGGATCCGCGGATTTTAAATACCAATTTTCCCGCCATTTCATGGTTTCATGCAATTAATCGGATTAATCGTCGCTAATTGTCCGGTAACAGGCGATTTTTATGATTTTAGAAATTAATAGACATTCTGACGAACAAGAATATATATAGTTATACAAGGAAATAATAGATCTGTTACTATCGGCAACAAA
The DNA here is from genome assembly GCA_963942555.1 of Aleiodes leptofemur. Lineage (NCBI taxonomy): Eukaryota > Metazoa > Arthropoda > Insecta > Hymenoptera > Braconidae > Aleiodes > Aleiodes leptofemur. The sequence goes on along the minus strand of OZ012623.1, from coordinate 12,929,476 downwards.
AAAAATTCGTTTTTTTAATTTTTTAATTTTTTTTATTTCTGTAATTTCCATCGAAAAAATTTTAATAACTTTCTCAATGAAAAATTTGGATTTTCAAATTTTTCATTAGTTTGAAAATTAATTTTTTTTTTTAACAATTTTGATTACTATTGTAATTAAAAATTTGACTGATGAAATTTTATAATTCTTTTTCTTATTCGAAATTTTGATTCTTTCTTACTTATTAATTGATTGGAATAATTAATTTTATAATAAAATCAACGCTACTATGTTTAATCTTCCCAAATATAAACGTCTTTCAGACAAAAATTTTGAGTTGAGAGTTTTAACTAAATGTAACACAAATAAGAACTTATAATTTAATCCAATCTAAATGACGCTTATATGACATTTATAATTCAATTTAACTAATAAAAATGTTAATAAGTTTAATAAAGAAAATAATTATGAAATTCCATCAGTCAAATTTTAAATTACAATAGTAATCAAAATTGTTAAAAAAAAAAAATTAATTTTCAAACTAATGAAAAATTAAAAAATCCAAATTTTTCATTAAGAAAGTAATTAAAATTTTTTCGATGGAAATTACAGAAATAAAAAAAATTAAAAAATTAAAAATGCGAATTTTTTTTATTAAACAAATTTCATGCTACTCTATCGAAAGTGTCCAAAATTGAAAAGTAAAAATAGATCATCGGATCTACTTGGATATCCTTAAATTAACGCAATTCGACGTATTTTCATAAAAAAATTGCAATTTTCCCTTTTCAGTTATCGCATTATACCCAGAAATAATTCATAATTATTCTTTCAATGAAAGATGCAGTGCGTATCTCTGCTTTTACAATAAACGCAAAACTCTCAACTTCATGTGCACATTTGAAGTACCACAATATATGCTGTACCACTCAGTTGGCTCGTTAAAATATCGCATTACTGGCCACTTGAAATGAGCTAATTTCCGCAACCACACACACATATATACATATACACACATACATACAAACGCACAAAAAACGAGACCCTCACCGAAACTCCACTAATTTCAAGCACGTATTTTTATTCCCCCCCCCTCCCTTTTTTTTACTTTCCCATAACTTTTATTACGTCGTCAAACGCTTCATCTCTTCTTTTTTCACTCGCATGGAACTTTTTTCTGCTGTGTTTTACTACAAGTTGGAATATTCGTTTTTTTTCCATTTTTCCTGCAATCAGAGATGTATTTTGAAATTTAATTTACGGCAAGAGGCGCAGGCTGCTTTTTTTTCCTTTTTTTTTACTCTCCGAGTTGGAGGAATGAAAATTCTTCGTGTTTAAATGAATAAAGTAGACGTTCATTCGTGAAAGTCATGGTTTTATCACTTTTATTCCTCTCTCTCTCGAGAAAGTATCAGTTGAGGATGAGAATAAAAATGGTAGAAAAGTTCTTTTTTTTTCTCAAGAGGCATGGCGCTTCTCTGAATGTTATTAAATCATTCGTACATGAAGTTTTTAATTCAATATCTATTTTTCATGATGGGTAAAAAGTGCTTCAAGATGTTTGAACAAAAAACTTTTTAAACTTTTCGTATCGACGTGGAATCGTGCATGTCTGACGACTCGGGGGGATTCTCTACTTTTCTGGTGAAGTAGAAAAATTCAATTCAATTATTTAAGGTGGGGTAAAATGGGCATGGGTTGATTTTAGTGTTTTTTGCTATGGAAATTGGGAGAAATTGAGGGAAATATTGGAGATAGGTTTTTTCTGATGGTTCCATTGAAAAGATGAGGAAATTTCCCATGAAAATCATATGTCGGAAGTTATTTTTTGGAATTTTTCAAAAATTTCATTTTTTGGCGCGAGATTTGAAGGTGAAACTCTTCTTTTTTTGAAAAATTTCAGGTTTTCGAGAATATCTTTGGTTCTATTGATCGTAGCGACCTGGGGTTGGTCTTAAATGAAAGGTGAGCTCATTTCCCATCGATTTATGGGGTTTAAAAAGAAGAATATCAATTTTTTCAAGTACTTATAAGGCAAAAACTGATTTTTCAGAAAATGACCTATAAATACTTGAAAAATTGATTTAAAAAAAATTTGAACCACATAAATCGATGAGAAATGAGCTCACCTTTCATTTGAGATCGACCCCAGGTCGCTACGACCAACAGAACCGGAGATATCGCCGAAAAAGTGGATTTTTACGATTTTCAAAAGGAAAACCCCTTCAAAATTTGGCCAAAAAAGTAAATTTTTCCAAAAATTGAAAAAAAAAGTTTTGACACATGTTTTCCGCCTAAAATTTCCTCAGCTTTTCAATGGAATCATCAGAAAATTTCTATCTCGAACCGTTCAATTGGAGACAAGGGGTAAAACGGACATGGGTCGATTTTTGTATTTTTTACTATGAAAATTACGAGAAATGGTTGGAAATATTGGAGATAGATTTTTTCTGATGATTCCATTGGAAAGATGAGGAAATTTCCCATGAAAATCATATGTCGGAAATTTTTTTTTTGATTTTTTCAAAAATTTCATTTTTTGGCGCGAGATTTGAAGGTGAAACTCTTCTGTTTTTTGAAAAATTTCAGGTTTTCGAGAATATCTCTGGTTATATTGATCGTAGCGACCTGAGGTTGATCTTAAATGAAAGGTGAGCTCATTTCCCATTGATTTATGGGGTTTAAAAAGAAAAATATCAATTTTTTCAAGTACTTATAGGGCAAAAACTGATTTTCAGAAAATGACCCTATAAATATTTAAAAAATTGATTTAAAAAAAATTTGAACCACATAATTCGATGAGAAATGAGCTCACCTTTCATTTGAGATGAACCCCAGGTCGCTACGACCAACAGAACCGGAGATATCGCCAAAAAGTGAATTTTTTCGATTTTCAAAAGGAAAACCCCTTCAAAACTTGGCCAAAAAAGTGAATTTTTCCAAAAATTGAAAAAAAAAATTTGACACATGTTTCCCGCCTAAAATTTCCTCAGCTTTTCAATGGAATCATCAGAAAATTTCTGTCTCGAACCGTTCAATTGGAGTGCCCATTTTACCCCACCTTCCCCCATAATTAAAAAAAAAAAGGAAATATTCAATTAAGATTTTTAAAAATCAGACAGAAAAAAAATGAAACAAGTATCTGGAATGTTGTAATACCAGCGAATTAACGATCAAAGGTTAACTAGTAATGTAACGTATGTACACGGAATTTTCAGTGGTATTATCGATCTGTGGTCGGACGAGAATTAACATGAAAAGGCCAGTGGTAGGTTTCACTACAGTTGTATACTGAACCCGAGAATACACTAAGATGTTTATCGTTGGGTATTAACACAAAGGAAGTGGAAGACAATAATGGCTAGAGTTTTGTGTTGTTAATGGAACGATAGATTCTGCCAGGAGTAGATAAACATAATTTCATTTATTGCTCTTACACAGAAAAAGGAAAAAAAAAGGCTGATAAATAAATAAAAAATCCTTAATTTTAAACTACGTGAATTATTGCTTTTTTCTAAAATTGGGAGAAGTTTGGTAATTATCCATTCAATTTAAACAAAGGGATTTACTATTTTTTATTAAATAAGAAAGGGCTTTTGTATTGAATAAATTGAACAAATAGTCATACCAAAAACTTTTTCGATTCCTTTCGTCGTATTTTTTTCATCTGCAAAAAAAAATTAATTGAACAAAATTATTTATTGTTTTTTATAATATTTTAAGGAATATTTTTTTTTAAGGGGAGATGAAAAAATGATAATCCAACCGTGATTTTCCTGTAAAAGCAACGAGTCTGGGTTAATTATTTTCCTCGTTTTTCATCCTTTTTTTCACTCTGACTCTCGTTGAACTTTCTTTAGATGAAAAAGTTGGGATTTCAAAACAAAAAATGGGCACGAAAGGGGGAAAAAAAATTAAATAATTAGCGAGTGAAAGAGCAAGTGGAGAGAAAGCTCAGAGTGGCTTTCACCGGATTTTCTTGATGTAAATTCGATCATTATTTTATTACGAGCTATATACTGGAATTTAATTGAATTATTCGTGAGTAGAGATTAATTAATTACAATCTTTAGAAAAATCCTATAATTAGGAAAATTTTAAATTTGAACGAATTATAGGCAAATTATTTTTATGAATTGTGTTGTGCTTATATATATGTGAGTTAACCGAAAGTATACAGAAAAAAATGTCTTTTTAATTTAAGAACGTGCAGTCACTTAATTTAAGTGCAAAAAAGTCACTTAAGTCAAGTCACTTTTCTCACTTAAATTAAGTGATTTTTTCTTTCTTAATTTAAGAAAGTGAAGGTCACTCAAATTAAGTGACTTTTCTTACTTAAATTAAGTGACTTTTCTCACTTAAATCAAGTGTTTTTTTCTTTCTTAATTTAAGAAAGTAAAAGTCACTTAAATTAAGCGACTTTTCTCACTTAAATCAAGTGACTTTTTCCTTCTTAATTTAAGAAAGTGAAGGTCACTTAAATTAAGTGACTTTTCTCACTTGAATTAAGTGATTTTTTCTTTCTTAATTTAAGGAAGTGAAGGTCACTTAAATTAAGTGACTTTTCTCACTTAAATCAAGTGTCTTTTTCTTTCTTAATTTAAGAAAGTAGAAGTCACTTAAATTAAGTGACTTTTCTCACTTAAATTAAGTGACTTTTTCCTTCTTAATTTAAGAAAGTGAAGGTCACTTAAATTAAGTGACTTTCTCTTTCTTACTTTAAGAAAGTGAAGGTCACTTAAATTAAGTGACTTTTCTCACTTAAATCAAGTGACTTTTCCTTTCTTAATTTAAGAAAGTGAAGGTCACTTAGATTAAGTGACTTTTCTCACTTAAATCAAGTGACTTTTTTTTCTCAATTTAAGAAAGTGAAGGTCACTTAAATTAAGTGACTTTTCTATCTTGAATTAAGTGACTTTCCCTTTCTTAATTTAAGTGACCTGCACGTTCTTAAATTAAGTGACTGCACATTCTTAAATCAAAAAAAACATTTTTCTCTGTGTAGGTGAAAAGCAAAAATTTGAATTTTCATCAAAGAACCCTTCTCGTACCTCCTCATTTCTCCTACCACTAACCGAAATCGACCAATTTGCTCGAATGCTCTCTTCGTAGGAATATCATCGTCACCCATTCTCTCTCTCGCATCTCCCTTTTTATTCCCTTGGCAACATACACACACACACACAGCCCCAGACACATACACAACCCTTTGCCCCGAACAATCTCCCCCTCAAATTCCCTCGACTTTCTTCATGGAACCAAACTTAATCTCGCAGCTAACCTCCTTTTGCTATCAACCAATCTTGAATCTCCAGTTTGTTACAACGAAAATTAAAGGATTAAATTAGTAGATGGTTTTAACCTCATGATTATCTAGCACTGTATTTATATAATCCACTCTTGGTAATAGATAAGGGAAACCGGGGCAAAACGAATCTTTGGATCGATATGATTTGGGATTTTTTTTGAGAGTAAAGGCCTCTTTCAAAATTCTTTAAAAAATTCACTAAAAAGATCCACATATTGGAGCATCTTCTCAAATTTTTTCAAATTTTTCCATCAAGTCCTTCATTTATTTAAAAAATTGTGAATCATGTTAACTCGGGGGTCCATTTTGCCCCAGTCTCCTGCATCCATTGAATTAATTCTTTCATTGGTATTAATTGAAGACTCTTAACCCCTCATTAGCTGCTATGTAATTATTTCCATTCATTTTATCCTCAAAATTCTAAATAAAAGTCTTAAAATAAGACAAAACGTAGCTTTAACAAAAGGTTAATAAAGAATAATGCGATAACAGTCTAATTGCTTGATTAATAAATTGAAATGTCTTCTGCAGAGACATTCATTTGCACAGATTGTATTATTAAATTAGTATAAACGAAGCTTCTCGTAATTCTATTATGCAATTTATTTAATCTAATATTATTGTTATATCAACTAACCTGACTGGGTTTGCATCGGAAAGCTGGTTGATACTTTCTTCTCATTTTTCTTGGACAGCAGGCACAGAGGATTCTGACGAATGCACTGTAATCAGAGGAAAAAAAAGAACAGAAATTAATTAACTGGAGAAAATTCAAGACATTCTCGAAGAAATTCTCGGGGATGAGATTGCTCGAGTATTTAACATTATATTTGCATGACTGGAATGCATCTACAGAAATAGAGTGCTATTCTGTTGATTTTTCCTTCTTCAACTACGCTATGTATCTTTGGATAACAGGTATAATAGAGTTAATGCAACACGCGATTTTCGTCGCATTTCGACCGCATAATAATACAGGAACTCTGTAAATTCCGTGAATTCATATCTCCAATATCTTTTTCTTCATTTCTGCATAAAACATTCGAATAACAACTAATTCATCATTTTCAGTTTTTATTAGCAGCCTTGATGGATCGGGCGATTGCATATCAACTATAAATCGATCAGACAATAAATTTTTTCACAAAATCGACTGTCATGTGACCACGATGCGACTGCGATCGCATATCAACTATAAATCGATCAGACAATCAATTTGTTCACAAAATCGACTGTCATGCGACTGCGATGCGACTGCAATGCGACTGCAATGCAATAGCATATCAACTATAAATCGATCAGACGATCAATTTGTTCACAAAATCATCTGTCATGTGACCACGATGCGACTGCAATGCGATCGCATCGTGATCGAATCACGGTCGATTGCGTGAAAATCGACTGCCCTGTCGCATGATTCACCATGGAGTTTTTAAATTGATTTTTTTCTCTATTTTCAACACTGGCATATCGTTTCGTGCATCAAACTTATAATTGTATCATATTTTTCCAACTTTGTAACCTCTAATTGTCACGTAATAAGTTAACAGTTGTCATTTTTTTTAAAGCCAGTTCGGAGTGTGGCATTATCGATGACTGAAGCTTTCTCATAAAGTCTGAGAGAGAAAACTGGTAATTATGAACATTCGGATTTTCGTTATTTTACTGGCAATTTTATTGATTGAGAATACTGAAAGTGAAAATAATGGTGCAGTGATGATTGCCAATCTGCAATTACCATCAGCCGGAACAGACTGTTTGATAACATTTGTCCAATCCTACATGAACCAGTCGAGCTCGAGGATGTCAATATTTTTAATGGGAACTAACAACGCTGTGTCCACTCATTATTTATCGAAAATTCAAGAAGTTCGCCCGACTTATGTATTAACCGATTTAGCAGAAGCTTCACTTGCCTACGGTTCGTTCGAAGTACTGATGATAGTCTCAACTTCCAATGAATTTGAAGATTCAACGTCAAACCCGGTCGATTTTTGCAGCAGAAATTGTAGATATGGTGTTTTAATGACAAAAGTTTTGCCTGACGAGGAAAGTTTCATGAAGGAAGCTAATAAATTCGTCGAACTGCTGTGGATCATGAGAATTGCCAGAGTAGTGATCCTTGGTTCTGTCGAAGGAACCTTATTTGCTGCACAAAGTCAGAGTTTCCGAGCTAACGAGCCGATGAGACCGACAGATCCGATTTTGATCGGCAAATGCAATAATGGCGAATGGATGCAAAAAGAAGAATTCTTCGCACCCATGAAGATGAATTCCACGAAAATTGCTTTTGGGTTATTAGAAAGACAACCTTACAATCATATAATACGAAATGATAGTGGGATTGAAACTTTTGTGGGTATTGAAAGCTTTATCATTAAGAGCTTTGCTGCGATTTTCAATTTTCAAATGTCTCCATCGAGCGTCAAGCTTGGACAGGGAAAAACTACGATTAAAGTGTTGGAAGAATTATTTGAAGATGATAAAACAATTGATTTTGTAATTGGCGCTGTACGTCGAGTGCCAACAACGGCAATGAAATTCACAGTATCTTATGACGTAGTACCGATTGTTTTCATGATACCGATTCGTGCGAAGAAATCTTTCCTCGGTCTGATACTACCATTCAGTTTGAACATATGGCTTCTAGTAATTGCGTCGATTGTTTTTGGTGGCATATTGAAGCACTTATTATTCAAAAATATGTCATTTTTGGAAATATTTGCGTTGATCCTGGGCACATCGTGGTACACACAGCCGAGGACATTGCATTACAGGATAAAATATATTTCCTGGGTTCTCTTCGGTTTCATCCTAACGCAGGTTTATCTTGGTTCACTCGCTGGAGATTTAATGGCACGTTCAGAAGAAAGAATCCATACATTACAAGAACTCGTTGCTTCTGGTATGAGTTTCGGTGGAAAAGCTGCTCATCGGCAGCTTTTCAATGTAGGTGACGATAAGAAAAAAGGGAAATCCATTGCCAAAATGATGTACGATAGATACATTGTTTTTAGTCGTGATGAATATGGACGGAAATTCGAGGACTTGAAGAATGGTAAGAATTCGTCACTTGCTCTCGTTGTTATAAGTAATGTGTCGTCTATAGGTAGTGGTTTTTATGAACACAAATGTTATAAAGTGAAAGAAACTCTAACCACCTCTCCTCTCGCTTTTGCTACACGTAAAGGATTACATTATCTCACAGACTTCGATGATGCTTTATATCGATTTATAGAAGGCGGCATGATTTCATACGTCGCTGGGAGAATCGCACATTATGAGAATACCCTTCATCATAGTGATGAAGAAAAGAGAGATGATGAATTGAAGTTTGATGATATTGTTCCAATTTTTTTGATACTCATTATCGGATACATCGCGGGTTTGATCTGTTTGATGGGAGAGATTATGGTTGACTTGTGGATGAAACGAAACAAAAGAGCCAAGTTGAGGAGGAGAATTAAAAAGAAAAAGTTGAAGAAGGCGAAGAGGGTGATGAAGATTCATAGAAAAAATTAAAGAGAAAATTCTATGAATGTTATTAACTCAATTGACCGTGACCCTTTTCGTGTCTTCATCGCATCATCGTTTGACTTTTTTGATCTTCATCACTGGTACAACATTTTATGCATCAAACCTATGATTAATATTATTATTCTGTGCAGCTCTTAGTTGTCACGTGATCGTGCTTGTCATGACAACTTATTATGCATTATCGTTAGTGCTCATCGCTTTCAGGCAGTTGACTATGTAACGGCAGAAGTAAGTGAGCAGTTTGGAATCAGCTTGTGATCGGAAAAATTCAAGACAAGCTATAAAAAAAATAGCAAAGTCTTGATTTTGTCATGATGAAGTTTCTGAACACTCAATCATCATGAACGTTTGCATGAGCGTAATTTTACTGATTCTATCAATCAGAAGAGTGGGAACAATTGCGACACCAAAAGAATGGAATCAGCGCTTAGAGGATTTGAGCAATCGTGGGTTAATGAATGCTGATATTACATCAGCATCAAATCGATTGATGGACTTGACCAAAACCATTGATTGTCTAATAACCTTTGTTGAATCCCACATGAATCAGCTAACCTCAAGAATAGCAATATTTTTACCGGAAACGAGTGATCTTACCATTTCTACTTTCTACCTGTCGAAGCTTCAAGAAGTGCGTCCAGCGCTTTTATCGATCGGAGACGTTACATTATCATCTGATGATCATAGTGCTCTCGACGCTCTTCTAATACTCAAGACTCCTTCTGAACTCGTAAACTCGACGGCAGACTTGATTGATCTTTGCAAAAGGGACTGCAAGTACGGTGTTGTGATTGCAAATGTTTTATCTGATGAGAACGATTTTATGAAAGAAGCAAAGGATTTTGTCGAGTTGATGTGGACCAGAAGAATTGCACGAGTAGTGATACTTGGTGTTGTTGGTGAGGAACTACTTGCTGCACAAAGTCAGAGCTTCCGAGCAAACGAATCGCTGCGGCCGACCGAGCCAATTCTAATTGGAAGATGCAGCAACAACAAATGGGTGATCAAAGCGAAAGTGTTTCCAGTTATGAAGATGAATTCAACGCAAATTCATTTTTCGATTGTTGACCATGAGCCTTATACTAATATAACAAAAAAGAATAACACAATTGTTGGATTCAACGGTATTGAGAGCTTCCTCGTGAAACTTCTGGCAAAGCATTTGGAATTTAAGGCAGTCCCTTCAGCCGTAGAGTGGGGAGAGAAGACCACACTAGAGGATGAAATACTGGACGAATTCAATAGTTCAGCTCTCACTGATTTTGTTATTGGCGGTTTGTACTGGACGAAAATGAATGGGACGGAATTTACAACACCTTACGATATGGTTCGGATTTTCTGGATGGTGCCGATCAAGCAGCACCTCTCACTTCTTGGATTAATTTCACCGCTCGGATCCGCAATATGGTATTTGTCAATAGCTTCGCTTATTTTTGGTGGTATAGTGAAGTACTTTCTATTCAAAAAGATGTCTTTTCTCGAGATATTCGCATTGGTTATGGGCTTCTCTTGGCTAAGGCAACCGACGATGCTGGCCTACAGAATTAAATACATTTCCTGGGTATTTTTCGGCTTTATCCTGACACAAGTATACCTTGCGTCGTTGGCTGGACAATTGCTGGCGCACAATGAGAGGCAGATAGACACAATGCAAGAACTTCTGGACTCTGGTTTGGATTTTGGTGGGACCGCTAATGCCAGGAATCTGTTCAATTTTCGGGGTCATGAGAGCGAAGGAATAATGTCTACCCTCGTTAAAAATATTCGCGACAAATTCGTTGTTTTCAATCACGATGAGTATTTTCTTAAATTCCAAGATTTGATTCATGGCAGAAATACTTCCTTGGCGCTTGTTGTTGTTTTGAATATATCGAATATTGGCAAAAGCATCTATGAGCACAGATGCCATAGGTTGAAGCAATCACTCGCATCTTTGCCTTTAGCTTTCGCTGCACGGAAGGGACTACCCTATTTGACACAATTGGATACAGCACTGGCAAGATTAACTCAGGCTGGGATTATTACATGGATAGCTGGGAGGAAGGAACTTGTTGAACGCATGCGGCATCGTGAAGAAATTCCAGATGAAAAAGATCCAAATTTGGAACTTTATGATATTGCTCCTGGTTTTTTGTTGCTCATCATGGGATACATTGCCGGTGTGATTTGTTTGCTTGGGGAGTTTGCTGCTAATCGGTGGTTTGATCGGAAGCAACGAAAAAAATTGCAGAAAATAAAAATGGAGAAGTTGAAGAAAGCGAAGCGAAGGGGGACTAGGTTCGATGTAAAAAAATTGAGGGGAAAGGAGGCGAAGGACTTGAGAAGGAGCGTTCTTAGGCCAAACGTAACGATTGGATATTATAATCCGGATGTTGTAGCTTGGAAAATTGTCTAAACATTCTTTCCCCCCTTTTGCTCACTAGATGCACTACTGATCCTTGAGATCTTCAACTAGTTAGGAGATTCAACATCGAATCCGATTAATTTTTGTGGTGAAGACTTTAAATGCAGTGTATTAATGAAAGCTATTTCGTCTGCTGTAGGAAATTCTACTAGAGCAGTTAATAATTTTGTTCAGCTATGAAACTCAAAAAAAAGAGTGATACTCAAACGATTAGATGTCACACTATTCCAGAAGCTAATTTCTCGTCAAAGTCAACAGAGATTTTCCATAAAGCTTCAGGGATTTGTTTAGAAGCCCTAGTATAATGGGAAGCATCACCGAAATTCTATAAAAATGATTATTTCAATTGACCGTGACCCTTTTCGTGTCTTCATCGCATCATCGTTTGAACTTTTTAATCTTCATCACTGGTAATACATTTTATGCATCAAACATATGATTAATATTATTATTTGCTGCAGCTCTCAGTTGTCACGTTATCGTGCTTGTCACGACAACTTAATATGTATTATCGTTAGTGCTTATAGTTCTGAGGCAGTTGACTATGTAACGGCAGAAATAAGTGAACAGTTTTGAATCAGCTTATGAGTGGAAAAATTCAAGAAAAGCCGTACGAAAAAGAGCAAAGTGTTTATTTTATCATGATCAAATTTCCGAACACTCAATGATCATGAACGTTTGCATGAGCGCAATTTTATTGATTCTATCAATCAGAAGAGTGGGAACAATTGTGATACAAGAAGAATGGAATCAACGCATAGAGGATTTGAGTAATCATGGGTTGATAAATGCTGACATTACATCAGCATCCAATCAATTGATGGACTTGACCCAAACCATTGATTGCCTAATAACCTTTGTTGAATCCCACATGAATCAGCTAACCTCAAGAATAGCAATATTTTTACCGGAAACAAGTGATTTTACCATTTCTACTTTCTACCTGTCGAAGCTTCAAGAAGTGCGTCCAGCACTGTTATCGATCGGAGACGTTACATTATTATCTGATGATCATAGTGCTCTTGACGCTCTTCTAATACTCAAGACTCCTTCTGAACTCGTAAATTCGACGGCTGACTTAATTGATCTTTGCAAAAGGGACTGCAAGTACAGTGTTGTGATTGCAAATGTTTTATCTGATGAGAACGATTTTATGGAAGAAGCCAAGGATTTTGTCGAGCTGTTGTGGACCAAAAGAATTGCACGAGTAGTGATACTTGGTGTCGTTGGTGAGGAACTACTTGCTGCACAAAGTCAGAGCTTCCGAGCGAACGAATCGCTGCGGCCGACCGAGCCAATTCTAATTGGAAGATGCAGCAACAACAAATGGGTGATCAAAGCGAAAGTGTTTCCAGTTATGAAGATGAATTCCACGCGAATTCATTTTTCAATTGTTGACCATGCACCCTACTCTAATATAACGAGAAAGAATGACACAATCGTTGGATTCTTCGGTATTGAAGCCTTTATCGTGAAATTCCTGGCAAAGCACTTGGGATTTCAGGCAGTTCCTTCAGCTGTAGAGTGGGGGAACAAAACAACACTGGAGCATGAAATACTAGATGAATTCAATAGTTCTGCTCTCACTGATTTCATTATTGGCGGTTTGTACTGGACGAAAATGAATGGGACGGAATTTACGATACCTTACGATATGGTTCGAATTGTCTGGCTGGTTCCGATTAGTGAGCATCTCTCGCTTCTTGGATTAATTTCACCGTTCAAACCCAGAATATGGTTTTTGTCAATAGCTTCACTCATTTTTGGTGGTGTACTGAAATACTTTCTATTCAAAAAGATGTCATTTTTGGAAATATTCGCGTTGGTTATGGGCTTCTCTTGGCCGAGGCAACCGACGATGCTGGCGTACAGAATTAAATTCATCTCCTGGGTATTTTTTGGCTTTATCCTGACTCAAGTATACCTTGCGTCGTTGCCTGGACAATTATTGGCACACCATGAGAGGCAGATAGACACAATGCAAGAACTTCTGGACTCCGGTTTGGCTTTGGGTGGGACTGCTAGCCACAGGAATCTATTCAAGTTTTCGAACAATGACAGCGAAGGAATACCTTCCCTCGTCGGAAATCTTCACGACAAGTTCATCGTTTTCGATCACGATGAGTATCCTGTTAAATTTCAAGACTTGATTCATGGCAAGAATACATCTTTGGCGCTTGTTGTTGTTCTGAATATATCGAATATTGGCAAGAACATCTATGAGCACAGGTGCCATAGGCTGAAGCGATCACTTGCATCTTTGCCTCTAGCTTTCGCTGCCCGGAGGGGAACACCCTATTTGACACAAATTGATACAGTACTGGGACGGCTGATACAGGCCGGGATCATCAGATGGATAGCTGGGAGGAAAGCACACATTGAACGCACGAGGCATCACGCAGAAGTAGATGCAGAAGATCCGAATTTGCGGCTTGATGATATTGCTCCTGGTTTTTTGTTACTCATCATGGGATACTCTGCGGGCGCAATTTGTTTGCTTGGAGAACTTACTGCTAATTGGTGGTTTAATCGGAAGCAACGGAAAAAGTTGAGGAAAATAAGAATGGAGAAGTTGAAGAAAGCGAAGAGGAAGATGGTTAACTTCGATGTGAAGAAGTTGAAGCGAAAGGATGCTGCAGACTTGCGAAGGCGAGTTCTCAGGCCAAATGTAACGATTGGATATTACGATCAGAATGGAGTAGCTTGGAGAACTGTCTAAACATTCTTCTTCCCCTTTCGCCCACTAGATGCACTACTGATCCTTGAGATCTTCAACTAGTTGGGAAGTTCAATGTCAAACATAATGAATCTTTGTGGTAGAGTGTAGCGACCGCTACATTCGACAACATCAAGAAACCGAAATGACCACACAGCTGGTCGGGATGCCTCAGTGGCTAAGAGCCACAGAATAACAACTAAAGGTTCCCCGGGTCGAATCTCGGACCAGGCACCTTTTTTCTATAATCATAATGATTATTTTTCATCGCTTTCCGACGAGCAAATTCATTGAAGAGATGTCGCACCCAAGTGGCGCGAAATGACAACAGCGACATCCTTTCAAGAGACTTTGGATATGTTAATGAAGGTTCATGGAAAAAATTGGGGAAAACTACTACAACGAAGTGAAAATATGCTGCTATAATCGTAATAGAGATGATTTGATCAGTTTTACAATTATTGAATTGAAAATTCTATAAAAGTGATCATCTCGATTGACCGTCACCCTTTTCGTGTTTTCATCGCATCATCGTTTGACCTTTTTAATCTTCATCACTGGTAGAACTTTTTATGCATCAAAGATATGATTAATATTATTTTTTGCAGCTCTCAATTGTCACGTTATCGTGCTTGACACGACAACTTAATATGCATTATCGTTAGTGCCCATAGCTCTGAGGCAGTTGACTATGTAACGGTAGAAATAAGTGAACAGTTTTGAATCAGCTTGTGGGTGGAAAAATTCAAGAAAAGCCGTCCGAAAAAGAGCAAAGTGATTAATTCATCATGATCGAGTTTGCGAACACTCAATGATCATGAACGTTTTTATGAACGCAATTTTATTGATTCTATCAATCGGAAGAGTGGGACCAATTGTGACACCAAATGGTGAATGGAATCAACGCATAGAGCATTTGAGCAATCGTGGGTTGATAAACGCTGACATTACATCAGCGTCCAATCAATTGATGGATTTGACCAAAACCATTGATTGCCTAATAAACTTTGTTTCATCCCACATGAATCAGCTAACCTCAAGAATAGCAATATTTTTACCGGAAACAAGTGATCTTACCATTTCTACTTTCTACCTGTCGAAGCTTCAAGAAGTGCGTCCAGCGCTTTTATCGATCGGAGACGTTACATTATCATCTGATGATCATAGTGCTCTCGACGCTCTTCTAATACTCAAGACTCCTTCTGACCTCGTAAACTCGACGGCAGACTTGATTGATCTTTGCACAAGGGACTGCAAGTACGCTGTTATAATTGCAAATGTTTTATCTGATGAGAACGATTTTATGGAAGAAGCCAAGGATTTTGTCGAATTGATGTGGACCAAAAGAATTGCACGCGTAGTGATACTCGGTGCTGTTGGTGAGGAACTACTTGCTGCACAAAGTCAGAGCTTTCGAGCGAATGAAACGCTGCGGCCAACTGAGCCAATTCTCATTGGAAGATGCAGTAACAACAAATGGGTGAATACAGCGGAAGTTTTTCCAGTTATGAAGATGAATTCCACGAGAATTCATTTTTCAATTGTTGACCATTCGCCCTACGTTAATATATCAAGAGAGAATGGCACCATCGTTGGATTCTTCGGTATTGAAGGCTTCATCGTGAAATTTATGGAAAAGCGCTTGGGATTCCAGGCAATTCCTTCAGCTGTAGAGTGGGGAAACAAGACAACACTGGAGGAAGAGATACTGGATGAATTCAATAGCTTTGCTCTCATTGATTTCATTATTGGCGGTTTGTATTGGTCTAAGATGAATGGGACTGAATTTACGATACCTTACGATGTGGTTCGGATTGTCTGGATGGTGCCTACCGAACAGAACCTCTCACTTCTTGGATTAATTTCACCGTTCAAACCCAGAATATGGTTTTTGTCAATAGCTTCGCTTATTTTTGGTGGTATACTCAAGTTCTTTCTATTCAAAAAGATGTCTTTTCTCGAGATATTCGCATTGGTTATGGGCTTCTCTTGGCCAAGGCAACCGACGATGCTGGCCTACAGAATTAAATACATTTCCTGGGTATTTTTTGGCTTCATCCTGACACAAGTATACCTTGCGTCATTGGCTGGACAATTGCTGGCGCACAATGAAAGGCAGATAGACACAATGCAAGAACTTCTGGACTCTGGTTTGGATTTTGGTGGGACCGCTAGTCACAGAAATCTGTTCAATTTACCGGATAATGAGAGCGAAGAAATAATACCTACCTTCGTTAAAAATGTTCACGACAAATTCATCGTTTTCGATCACGACGAGTATTTCTTCAAATTTCAAGATTTGATACATGGAAAAAATACTTCTTTGGCCCTTGTTGTTGTCCTGAATGTATCGAATATTGGCCAAGGCATCTATCAGCACAGGTGCCATAGATTGAAACGATCACTTGCATCTTTGCCTGTAGCTTTCGCTGCCCGAAAGGGACTTCCCTATCTGACACAAATTGATACACTAATGGCAAGGATGATACAAGCTGGGATTTTCAAGTATATAACTGGGATTATGGCGTTTCTTGAACAAATACGGCATCGCGAAGAAATGGCGGAAGAGGATGATCCAAATTTGCGGCTTGATGATATTGCTCCTAGTTTTTTGTTACTCATCATGGGATACTCTGCAGGCGCAATTTGTTTGCTTGGAGAGCTTACTGCTCATTGGTGGTTCAATCGGAAGCAACGGAAAAAGTTAAGGAAAATAAAAATGGAAAAGCTGAAGAAAGCGAAGAGGAAGATGGTCAAGTTCGATGTGAAGAAGTTGAAGCGAAAGGATGCTATGGATTTGCGAAGGCGAGTTCTCAGGCCAAATTTAACGATTGGATATTACGATCAGAATGGAGTAGCTTGGAAAATTGTCTAAACATTCTTCTCCCCCCCTTTCGCCCACTAGATGCACCATTGATCCTTGAGATCTTTAACTAGTTGAGAAGTTCAACGTCAAACTTGATTAATCTTTGTGGTAAAGACTTTAGATATAGTGTGTCAACAAAAGCTATCTTGTCTGGTGAAGGAAGTTTCATTGGAGCAGTTAATAATTTAGTTCAGCCATAAATAGAAAAAAAAACAAAAGTGATACTCAAACCTGACGATGACATACTATTTCCGAAGATAATGAATCGTCAATGTCAACAGAAATTTTGAATAATTCTTCAGGGATTCGATTGAAAGCTCTAATTTGGTTGAAAGCATTACCACTAATTCTCGTAATCCATCACAAAGATCATTCGAACGTGAAAACTAAACGCGTGAAATGTCAGTTGATCCGAAAATTCGATAACGCAAATACACAACAAATTACACTAGTGCAGAATGCTTTTATCCACTGAAATACATAATGGCTAATGTTGTGGTCGGATAACGAGAATAACCATGACGAATTATTCCATGTGACAGACAAATATTTGATATTCCTATCTCTTCATCATTCTCCTATTTTTCAAACACTAGTCGATCCCATTCGTGCATCAATTTTTATGATTATTAGAATTTTTCTCTTATTAGCCTTAAATTCGCACGTTATCAAACTCGTCACGACAACAATGCTTCAATAGTGCAATTCTCACAATTTCGATGGGTTTCGAGGCAGTTTGAAATGTGGCGCGTTCGAGAACAAGCAGTTTTATTCTCGTTTACCATGAACCTTCGAATCTGCATGATTTCATTGATAATTTACTCATTCAATCAAGTTGGAACGATTGTGACACCTGAATTATCTCAACGGATAGAAATTCCGAGTAATCGTCAACTAATTAACGCCGATGAAACCGCAGCATTTAAACTACTGAATGGATTAACAAAAACCGTTGATTGTTTGGTAAATTTCATTGAATCACACATGAAGCAATTGCCTACACGCATATCCGTATTTTTAAAGGGAACCAATCCCGATATTTCCATATTCTATTTATCAAAACTCCAGGAGTTTCGTCCAACATATGTACTAACCGAAAACATGAGTGTTTCATCGAATCAATACAGTTCACTCAACGCATTGCTGATAATTGAAACTTGGAATGATTTGGCGAATTCGACAGACTTGATTGATCTCTGCGGAAGAAATTGCAGATTTGGTGTTGTGATAACAGGCACTTTAGCTGACGAGGAAAGTTTCATGGAAGAAGCTAATAGAACCGTTGAGGTATTGTGGACCGAAAGAATCGCGATGGTAGTGATCCTTGGAACAGTTGGTGAGACACTATTTGCAGCTCAAAGTCAAAGTTTTAGACCTAACGAAACGCTGAGGCCCTCCGATCCGAATCTAATTGGCAAATGCAGCAACAACGTTTGGACGGATGGAAGCGAATTTTTTGCACCCATGAGGATGAATTCTGGTAAAGTCTATTTGGCTGCAGTTGATAATGAACCCTACAGTTTTGGAGTGAGGGAAAATGGCACGGTTGTGCGTGTGAGAGGAATGGAGAATTTCATTGTGAAGCATGTGGCAAAGGTTCTCGGTTTTCAGACATTCGCATCACTAGTGGAGTGGGGAGAGGAAACGACAATCGAGGAAGAACTAATAGAGGAATTCAATACTTCTGATGTCATTGATCTTGCTATTGGAGGTCTACATTTGACACTGATAGACGGAATAGAGTTCACCGTAGCTTACGATGCAGTGCAGATTGTGTGGATGGTACCAGTTCACACGAACGTCTCTCTTCTTGGATTAATATCACCGCTCAATTCAGAAATCTGGTATTTCGTGATAGCTACACTTATCTTCGGAGGTGTCCTGAAGCAGCTTCTGTTCAAGAAAATGTCGTTTTTGGAGATTTTCGCACTGGTTATAGGATCAGGATGGTATAAACAGCCAAAATCCCTGCCTTACAGGATAAAATTCATGTCTTGGGTTGTATTCGGATTTCTCCTAACTCAATTCTATCTCGCATCACTCGCTGGACAGTTGATGGCACATGGAGACATATATATAGATACAATGCGAGAACTTGTTGATTCTGGTATCAGTCTTGGAGGCACAGCCACTCATGCGGAGATGTTTGCTCCCAAAGATGGAGAAGAAGAGGACAAAGATTCGACTATCAGAAAAATTTCTGATAAATTCATTGTTTTTGATAATGAGGAGTACCATAGAAAGCTGCAAGATTTGAAGCAGGGTAAAAATTCGTCTTTGGCGCTCGTTGTTGTCCTGAATATATCATCGTTAAATAGAAATATCAATAAGGAAAATTATCATCAGATGAAAGAAGTAATTGCAAATACTCCAATTGCTTTTGCAGCGAGAAAAAAATTGTCTTATTTGCCGCAAATCGATAGGGTATTGGCACGATGGATACAGAGTGGTATTATTTCATACATAATTAGCAGAAAAGCGCATATGGACCAGGTACATCATCCTGATGATGAATTTGTCGAAGATGATAATTTGATGCTCGAGGACATTGCTCCAGGTTTTCTGTTACTAGTTATTGGATATTTCGCGGGAATCGTCTGTTTGCTTGGGGAAATTGCTGTGAACTGGTGGGTTAATCGAAGGGGAAAAAAGAATGTTAAGAGGGTGACTGAAATGAAGAAGTTGAAAAAGGGGCAGATGAAAATTGGGAAGTTTGATGAAAAAAAGGGACAGGGGACTGGGAATAATGGAGACTTGAGGAAACGAGTACTCAAACCAAATGTGATCATTGGATATTACGATAAAAATGGAGTGGCTTGGAAAATTGTATGATAAAAAAGGATTTTTTAATTTTCAGCACTATTAGTTTTAGTAAATAAAAATATTTGAAAAATTTGTGCATTAAAGAATTGAAAAGATTTTAATTGCTTTTTTTATCAGTAGAAAAAAGAGAATAAAGTTTCGAAACCTTTTCATATAAATTTACGATTCTATCCTAACGAAATAAAACTGAAAAATACAAAGGGAAGTCAAAGAGCGAAAAGGGAAAAAGTTTAGAGCTTTCATTGGAACAACGAAGCAAAAAAAAACCTCTGATTTATGTTCGTCGTTTGGAAAATAAAAAAGGATAATATAGAGAAGTTGAAACAATGTTAAGAGACAAAATTGTGAGAAACAGATGAAAAGATGAGGAGGTTAACGTAAAATGGGACAGTATTTTGACGCCTTCTGGCAGAATCAGCAGTTTTTCTTACGTCGTAAAACGGAATTGTCTTTGTACCAAGGGCAAAAAAAAATGGTGGTAAAAAAAAGAGCCTGTGTGTGTCTCGGGACCTGCACGAGACAGGGATTAGCGGTGATGGGCTTTACCTCATGATATTCGAGATAGGCGGATTTCGTCTGTGTGGTGGTTTCATATCGGAACACAAGACAGGATAGACCACAAAATATTGTGTATCTCTTTTTTTTTTATTGTATGCACTTGAACTTTTTAGGTTCATTCTGCTAAATTTGGACAGTAATAAGCGATAATATCTTGACCAACATTAAAAAAAAAATCTTGACAATGTATTTTCAGTAAACAAGCATTTCTGAACCCAAATATGCCATCTACAAAATTTTTAAAAAAATGTTGGTTAAGACGTTATCGCTTATTACCATCCATATATATAGGCATATCCATATCCTATATGTATGTAAAATAAAAAAGTCAGAATTACAATAACGTACAATATTTTCATATTTTGATTTTACAATTGGTAAAAAAACTCAGTTATTATAGTAAGTACTACAGGGTTTAATGTGTACAGAATTTCATTTATCTCACAAGGAGGAAAGTATTTACAATCAATACTATAGCCAAAAGCTGACGTAATTCCTGAGCCTAACGGTAATCTCAACAATTAAGCACGCTTGAAAAGCACCCAATAGCCAAAACTAAAAATCATAAACTGAACCAAAATCCAAATGGACGCCAGTATGTATCACAACATCCGATTAATCTCAAATCGATCTAAACACAATAAACAAAATTCAAAATCAAATAATTCAAACCGTAAACTCAAATACTCTCTCATTCTTAACGAGTTTTGGGATCATTATGCTTCTTTTTTGCTCGCATCGAGGAGTGCAACTCTTTTGCTCGCATCGAGGAGTGCAACTCTTTTGCTCGCATCGAGGAGTGCATCTCTTTTGCTCGAAATAAAATCAAAAAATTGCAGTAGCAAGTATCGATCCTTGGATTTTTTATGACCTTCTCAATGATTTTGTGAAAAAAACGTAGAGCCTTTTCCCAATGAACATGAATTACACGTGCGATACAATCCAATATCGTTGTAGACAATCGAAAAAAAAGAAAAAAAAACGAAGCATGGTAGTTCTTTCGTTCCAAACAGTTTCTCTACTCTCATACTCACTTTATTACTGTTTTTCCCCTCGAAAATTCGAACTCAACTCGTTTTCTCTCAAAGTTAAATTCCGTTGATATTGATTTTATAAGACGATGGGTAAATGAGAGAGAGAGAGAGAGAGAGAGAGAAGAAACGATGGAAAATATGTGGACAAAGTAAAAAGCAGGAAGACGAAATTCATTTGCATTTTATTAAGGAAAAGGAAATGACGATTGAGAGTAGGGGGGGGGGGGGGGGGGGGCAGAATAGGTTGTACGTGAAAAAAGATGGTGTATCACTCTGGCGCGAGGCCAGGTCATGGTTTTTCCCCCAAAAAAACAAAAAAAGTGACCTGGAATCTCTCGGAAATTGTTTCACCACAGTTTTCAAGATCGATGGCTATTCTCTGATGTTTCATTATCCCTTTATTTTTATACTCTTCTGTGTTTTTTTTCATTTATTTTAATGTCGAGGAGGAGAATCATGACAGGACCATTAATTGTCTGCTACAGCTTCTGCCTCTTCTTGAAATTGAGAAATAAAATTTTATTAAATTTCCGGAAATACTAGGGGTTTGTGCAGGGATTTTTTTTTTTTTTTTTTTTTTTTTTTTTTTTTTTTTTTTTTTTTTTATTTGAGAGGCCCATAAAAAAAATTTTTTGATTCCTGTTAATTCGAAAAATTTTCACGCCCATCCTTGAGGAGTAACCCGAGGCTCTCAATTTCCTTCCAAAAAAGGACCAAAAAAGGCAGTAATTCATACAAAAGATTCGCATGGATATATATATATGTGGGTGTGTAGAAAATTGGAGTACCGAGCTTGGGTTTTGCACGGACGAGAGTAAATCGTCGAGGTTGGATGGAGCACTGGGTAAAAGGTAAAAAAAAAATTCGGAGAAGGAATTCTCGTCTGCGATGATTGCCCCATGGGTGATAAATCGTCAAATGGAATGAAGCTGTACAGAGTCTTCAGGAAAGTGAACCAGAGATTTAAAGGACAATAAAGAAATTGTAATACACTTCTTCGTTTCTACTTTATAAACCTGTTCAAGTATATAAAATTGAGTAGTTGTAAATAATTGCGTTTGTTTTCTAAATTTGCTTTAAAATTCGGGGAATATGCATATACTTTTTTATTTCAAGTAGATTATTATTTAAAAAATATTTTTTTTAATTGGATTTGAAATTTTGCAAATTTTTCCACATGTGCACATTTTTTTAAAATTAATTTATTTTTTAAAGGAAAAAAATTCGTAAAATTTGTGCTTATTTCAGTATTTTTTAACATTTTGAGCGCAATGACTTGTTTTTGAAGAAACAGGAATAAATAACAAATAAAGAAAAAAAAGTGCAAAAAATTGAAGGTAAAGCTCTGTTGAAGCCGCAGGGCTGACGAACGAGTTCTCATGGGTATAACTTGAGAATAAAAGCCCATGTCATGCATTAAACATTCTGAGAGAGAAGGAAAAAAATTTCAGATGTTAAAAAAAAGTCCTGCTTGATCAGTTCAATCCATCAAAATTCAGCCGCAGGCGACGTCTATTCGTACTGTGTATTTTTTTTTTAACAAACAATTTGTTTACTGTTTTTCTATTCTTTTCAATTTGTCGGAGCTCTTTCTTTTTTTTTTTTTAGAATTAATTTAGTCCGCTTTGCCTTAAAAATCGTGTTATAATAATAATTCCACGTAATTACTCGGTAAAACTATTAAGAAAGAGACAATTTATTCTGCATTCACCTTCTTTCTTTTTTTTGCGAGCTTCTGAATCTGATATTCTGCTGAATGTCTATTCTGCCTTGGGCGAATGTCTTGAGATCTTATTTAAAATCTCATCATGCCTCCAACAGAAAACAAAGTTATTGTTCAACTAAATTGACACTTTGCATTACATCCGAAAATACTATTCAGTCGACTAAAAAATAACAATTTCGTGTATTTACTCGTAACCAGAGATCAGAAAAAAAATCGCATTTTTAATTTTTTAATTTTTTTTATTTCTGTAATTTCCATCGAAAAAATTTTAGTTACTTTCTTAATTAAAAATTTGGATTTTTAAATTTTTCATCAGTTTGAAAATTAATTTTTTTTTTAACAATTTTGATTATTATTGTAATTTAAAATTTGACTGATGGAATTTCATAATTATTTTCTTTATTAAACTTATCAACATTTTTATTAGTTAAATTGAATTATAAATGTCATATAAGCGTCATTTAGATTGGATTAAATTATAAGTTCTTATTTGTGTTACATTTAGTTAAAACTCTCAACTCAAAATTTTTGTCTGAAAGACGATTATATTTGGGAAGATTAAACATAGTAGCGTTGATTTTATTATAAAATTAATTATTCCAATCAATTAATAAGTAAGAAAGAATCAAAATTTCGAATAAGAAAAAGAATTATAAAATTTCATCAGTCAAATTTTTAATTACAATAGTAATCAAAATTGTTAAAAAAAAAAAATAATTTTCAAACTAATGAAAAATTTAAAAATCCAAATTTTTCATTAAGAAAATAATTAAAATTTTTTCGATGGAAATTACAGAAATAAAAAAAAATTAAAAAATTAAAATTGCGAATTTTTTTTTACCGATCTCTGCTCGTAACTCTTTTATTTCTCTCACTTTTCTTTCCTTTTTCATCCATGACAGTCATAAATTCATCTTTATAAAAGATACAAAAATAGGGTAAACGGGGATTACAACAGAGAAGAAGAAAAAGGTGATGAGATAAAATGACTATTTTAAACGTTTCGGTTGAAAATGTAAATTACAACTTTAACTGGGATTTGGCGTTTAAAGACCTGCAGATTAAAATTGCTAGTCACTGAATTATTATTCCAACAATGCAACAACTCCGATAAAACCCCTTTTTTTCCCTTTTATTCTTCCTGAATTTCAAAAAGGCGAAAATTTGACATTTTTCCTGAGAAAATACTTTTATTTTTTTTTTGAGATAATTCTTTGGAAAAAAAAAATTCAAATTTCTCACGTACTGCACGCAATGCAAGTCGCCCATTCAATGCTCGAAATCGACAGTCTCATTTCACATGCAAATGAGAAGAAAAAGGAGAGAAAAAAAAAGAGACAAAAGAGGATAAAAGTGTTGGAACATTTGAGAGTCAATGGGAAAATGAAGGTGATAAAATTTTTGTGTGAATACCGTTAGGAATATAAATTTTCATTGTTTGAACTTTAGAAGGAGAAAAAAAAAAGGGAAAAGGTAGAATTTCTTTGCTCTTGTTCCCTGGAGCATTTCACTTGTTTTTCTCTCATTGCCTCTTTCATGAGTCAAAAAAAAAAGAACCTTTTTTGTCATTTTACGTTTTTTTAATAGGGAAAGGTGGGGTAAAATGGACATTTCAATTGAACGGTTCGAGATAGAGATTTTTCGATGATTCCATTGAAAAGCTGAGGAAATTTTAGGCAGAAAACATGTGTCAAACTTTTTTTTTTCAATTTTTGGAAAAATTTACTTTTTTGGCCAAGTTTTGAAGGGGTTTTCCTTTTGAAAATCGAAAAAATTCACTTTTTCGGCGATATCTCCGGTTCTGTTGGTCGTAGCGACCTGGGGTTGATCTCAAATGAAAGGTGAGCTCATTTCTCATCGATTTATGTGGTTCAAATTTTTTTAAAATCAATTTTTCAAATATTTATAGGTCATTTTCTGAAAAATCAGTTTTTGCCCTAAAAGGACTTGAAAAAATTGATATTTTTCTTTTTAAACCCCATAAATCGATGGGAAATGAGCTCACCTTTCATTGAAGATCAACCCCAGGTCGCTACGATCAATAGAACCAGAGATATCCTCGAAAACCTGAAATTTTTCAAAAAAAGAAGAGTTTCACCTTCAAATCTTGCGCGAAAAATGAAATTTTTGAAAAATTCAAAAAAAAAACTTCCGACATATGATTTTCATGGGAAATTTTCTCAGCTTTCCAATGGAATCATCAGAAAAAACCTATCTCCAATATTTCCATCCATTTCTAAAAAAGGAATTTCAACGTCACATCAACGTATCCCCTTTAACGAACTCACTCCTGAATTTATCTGACGAGCGAATTGCTCCATTGGTTATTTTTTCAACGCTGAAAAAGGAGGTTTATGTTTGGAGAATTATTCTGCAAAGTGATTCGAGGTAAATGTCCACACGATTTAGAGATCGTTAGGGATCACATAATTTTTATCTCTCAGTGGATAGTGACTGGGGCGTGTGACTCAACGAGAACAAGAATTAAATTACATTTCTCTCCTTTTTCTCTTTCTCTCTGTCTTTTTCTCTCTTTCTCTGACTTCATACCTGGACTACGTGAAATGTAGTGATAACGGAAATAACGGGTTTCCCGGAGTTTCTCATGGAGAAAAAAGGGAAAATTATTTTCAAACTTCACACTGAACTGAAATATCATTTAAAATACTGAAAATTCATGGAAAATTATTAAATTTAATTTTTTTTTCGTTATATTTTAGGAGATGAATTGAAATGAATAATCAAGATAAAATTAAATTGTAAAAAAATATTTTTAAATCAAAAAAAAATCTTAAAATCGCTTTTTACTCCTATTTTTCAACTAAAAATATTCAAAATAATGGTCGGAGAAAAAATTCGAATAAAAAGACTCTTTATAAAAATTCCAAAAAATTCAATAACAATCTTCACATATTAAAGCATCTTCTCAATTTTTTTCAAATTTTTCCACAATGTCCTTCACTCCCAAAAAAAATCGTGAATCATATCACCCTAGAGGTCCATTTTGCCCCAGTTTTCGCTATCAATGTTCAATTGTTTCGAAGAATTCTTTACTGAAATTCAATTCATCAAATTCATGAATTTTTCATAGGAAAAAAAGGCTACTAACATAATTCAAGTGAAGTAGAGGTAAAATGTCATTCTTTTATGATTCTACCAACCGATTTACGAATGCTAGAGTCGATATTGGCATCTAAATGCAGAACGTTCTACACCAAACAGAGTTTCCTCGTATTCCGCTTGTTTCTCCTCCCCTTCTGAATCAATTCAGTGGACGTATGTATTGAATGCTGGATGTTTCCGGTACTGATAAGGCTAACCGAAAAAAATTGATGGAGCTTTCGATCTCCAAAAATCGGATTTTTGTAGAGGATTCTTGGAAATACCTCGTAAACAGCGAAGTTTACGAGAATTTAGAAAGAGATTTTTTTTTCTGGAAAATTTTGAGCAGAGCTCGGCAAAAATTCGCATTTTTAATTTTTTAATTTTTTTTATTTCTGTAATTTCCATCGGAAAAAATTTAATTACTTTCTTAATGAAAAATTTGGATTTTTAAATTTTTCATCAGTTTGAAAATTAATTTTTTTTTTTAACAATTTTGATTACTATTGTAATTAAAAATTTGACTGATGAAATTTTATAATTCTTTTTCTTATTCGAAATTTTGATTCTTTCTTACTTATTAATTGATTGGAATAATTAATTTTATAATAAAATCAACGCTACTATGTTTAATCTTCCCAAATATAAGCGTCTTTCAGACAAAAATTTTGAGTTGAGAGTTTTAACTAAATGTAACACAAATAAGAACTTATAATTTAATCCAATCTAAATGACGCTTATATGACATTTATAATTCAATTTAACTAATAAAAATGTTAATAAGTTTGATAAAGAAAATAATTATGAAATTCCATCAGTCAAATTTGAAATTACAATAGTAATCAAAATTGTTAAAAAAAAAAATTAATTTTCAAACTAATGAAAAATTAAAAAATCCAAATTTTTCATTAAGAAAGTAATTAAAATTTTTTCGATGGAAATTACAGAAATAAAAAAAAAATTAAGAATGCTACAATTTAGTGCAATTTATAGTATTTATTCTGTGTTGCAAGCTCAATGTGACTATTTTTGTATTTAATGCAATTTTTACTGTTCAAAATCGCTTTGAAGGGCTTTCCAATCTGGAGTCTTATCAATGAAAATGAGTACATGATTTTTCGATTTATCCAATCACTTCGACAAATTCATGTCATTTCGCCTCTGGATGTAATTATCGTAGAAGCTATTTATGTAAGAAATTACTAACTCACATTGCCCCCTTGGGAGGAAGCAATTTCATGAAGTTAGTTGGTTGTGCGCGTGTAATAATATTGCTCAAGATATATGCCACTCCAAATATTATTCCACATCACAGCATAACAGTAACATAATTCCTTATAAAATTTTACGATCCAAGTCGAATTTTTAGTACTCTTTAATGTCAGGATTTCTGATCAAATTTCGAATGTCAAACCTCATTTTTGCAGTTTTTATGATAAAACAGCAGAAATCGGCAAAAAAAAATTATAAAAAAATACTTTCTCAATGAAAAATTTGGATTTTTAAATTTTCCATTAGTTTGAAAATTAATTTTTTTTTTTAACAATTTTGATTACTATCGTAATTTAAAATTTGACTGATGGAATTTCATAATTACTTTCTTTATTAAACTTATTAACATTTTTATTAGTTAAATTGAATTATAAATGTCATATAAGCGTCATTTAGATTGGATTAAATTATAAGTTCTTATTTGTGTTACATTTAGTTAAAACTCTCAACTCAAAATTTTTGTCTGAAAGACGGTTATATTTGGGAAGATTAAACATAGTAGCGTTGATTTTATTATAAAATTAATTATTCCAATCAATTAATAAGTAAGAAAGAATCAAAATTTCGAATAAGAAAAAGAATTATAAAATTTCATCAGTCAAATTTTTAATTACAATAGTAATCAAAATTGTTAAAAAAAAAATTAATTTTCAAACAAATGAAAAATTTAAAAATCCAAATTTTTCATTAAGAAAGTAATTAAAATTTTTTCGATGGAAATTACAGAAATGAAAAAAATTAAAAAATTGAAAATGCGAATTTTTTTTTCCCTTAGCAACTATACCAGACTTTTTGAGACGATTAGTCATGAAAAATGATTTGATCCCGATAATACCATAATTATCTTCAAAGATCCAACTAATGACTCCAACTTCCAAAAATTATCCCCAAAACTTCCTCCATCCCGTCGATCTAATTAATGTGCAACTTGTTTTTTTCCATCGACCCACAAACAATGAAAACCAAAGTTTTCCCATTCATCTCAATCTATCACCCAGCCAGTGAATTAGATCTTCGTCAGATCAATAGAGGAAAACGAGAGGAAAACAATGATCCATATAATAGCACTTAAGCTGCATGGTATATTAAGAAAGTTCGGTTAGAGCCCAAAGTTAGTCCTCTTCTTGGTTCATCAAACCGTAGCTAAAGACAACTTGAAAAGGGTGAAGAGGGAGGGGGGGGGGGAGTGAGAGAGGAATTGTGTTTACCACCGAAAATAGCATTGGAAGTCATGGCATGGATTCGACATGACGTATTTTCCAAGTAAAACACAATAGATCACACAGACCACACGAGCTATCCATATTAATTAACAAAGAAGGACTTTTCTCATACGAATCCATACCATTTCGAACGTATTTCCAACGTTCTAACTTGAGGCAAAATCCTCATTCACATCCTCTTGGCTGCTTTTGCTCCATGAAATTGGGATCTATGGGAGGAAAGTTCTGCTCTGCGTTCGGGGGGGGGGGGGGGGGGGTTGGAGGCACTTTAAATAGGACGCATCTCAAGACCAGAATAATTAGCATTGTTTTCCACGAACACTAAAGTTTATATCAACCCATGCTCTACTTTAGGATTTACTTACACATATAGCAAGTATTAACTGTGAGGCCTAAGATTTTCGGAGAGCCACAAGTGTCTCGACACTCAGTTTCCAGTCAAATGTTTTCGCCACTTAATTTAATTTTGTACTTCTAAGTAATTTATTATTCGGGTAATTACACACAACTAAGTTTCGAAGAAATCAGGTGGCTGTGAAGATTTTTTGAGGAAAATTTGTGCAACTTGATAGTTTAGGGAGAAATTTCTGGTTCGGTGGGTAGATGAAAGTTGGAGAATTGTTGGAAATTAGGGAAAATATTTAATGGAAGATTTTTATAAATTAATTTTTATAAATTTCTTGAACATTCATATTTTTTCTTTAATTTTTTTAAAAAGTTGAAATTTTTTAAAAATAAGAAAAAAATATTTTAACACGTGTTTTTCATAAAAATCATTAAAAAAATCGATAATGAGCGGTTTTCTCAAAATATCCACTTTATTCCACTTTTATTGACGAAATCAATAGCATTGAATTGAAAAAAAAAAAAAAATTGTTTGATTTCTAACGAATTATTTATGATTACTTCCCAATTGAAAGGCATAATCAAGTTAAAAGCAAAATTACATGAACAACTTCATCAGTGTAACATCCCAGGGGCTATTCTGCTGATTTTGGATAGTCGAGAGTGGAATTATTGAGATATCATGTGGTGTTGTGAATTTGGGTTACGTGATGCTTGAAAACAGATGATGCTGATGAGCTTAAATGAGATTATGAGGTTTAATCAACAGCGACAATGTGGGGAAAATTATGCTTGGGTAAACAATTATGATTCAATAAATGATTGAAGTATTTTCGCGTAAAATTAAAATACGGTTTGGAGTAATTGAATGTTACGAATTATCTGAAAAATTGTGTATTAAAGAGGAAAAGAAGGAGATAAACAGAGAAATCACCAAAAAATTAATATTTATGATTAAAAACCTAGTTCTTGGTGTTTAAAGAAGATTTGAAGGAGAATTTAGGAATTATATTAATTATTTGTAATTTATTGCATAATCACTGGTTTGCCATTTGACTAGTGTATTCACGTATTTCCCTCATGCTGAAAAAACAATCATTTATTACAAAGTTATGAGACGGTCAATAATTTTCATATTGAATCGTAAATTTTTGTTTTTTTTTTTCCTTTTTTTAAGACACTTTTCAGATTTTAATCTTTTGCCTGAGCTAAAAGTGCGAAAAGCTGCATTAGCCCATAAGCCATCGTGTTATTTTTATTTCGTTTTTATTTATTCTTTTATACTAAAAGTCGTCTACTGACAATTTATAAAGAAAAAATAATTTTTGAAGAGATAAAATTTAAAAAATCATTAAAAAAATCATTTTTTAAAAGAAAATATTAAATATTTTCTTTTAGAAAATCATTTAAAAAATCATTTAAAAATCATTTCTTAAGAGAAAATATTCAAAAAATCATTTAAAAATAATTTTTAAGAGAAAATATTTAAAAAATAATTTTTTAAGAGAAAATATTTAAAAAATAATTCTTTAAGAGAAAATATTTAAAAAATCATTTTTTAAGAGAAAATATTTCAAAACCGTTTAAAAAATCATTTTTTAAGAAAAAATATTTGAAAAATCGTTTAAAAAATCATTCTTCAAGAGAAAATATTTAAAAAATCATTTTAAAAATCATTTTTAAAGAGAAAATATTCAAAAAATCATTTAAAAATCATTTTTTAAGAGAAAATATTCAAAAAATCATTTTTTAAGAGAAAATATTTCAAAAATCGTTTAAAAAATCATTTTTTAAGAAAAAATATTAAAAAAATGATTTTTAAAGAGAAAGTATTCAAAAAATCATTTAAAAATCATTTTTTAAGAGAAAATATCTAAAAAATCATTTTTTAAGAGAAAATATTTAGAGAATCCTTTAAAAAATCATTTTTAGGCATTTTGCCTAAGCTAAAAGTGCGAAAATCTGCACTAGCCCATAAGCCACCGTATTATTTTTATTTCGTTTTTATTTATTATTAACCAAACACAAAACGTTCAATCGATCAGAAATTTCACGAGATACTTAAGATTAATATAAGCTTTCAGCTGAAATTTATTTCAGATTTTAATCTTTAAATTCGTGTAGGTATGAGAACTACCTCAATAAAAAAATGCGAAGACACGTAGATTGTCTCGGAATATCCCCTTTATTCTCAGCTCTATTTATTTTTCTGCATTTTTTCCTTCCTCTCTTCATTCCCATCTCGTTCACCTGTTTCTATAGCTTCCCCCCCCCCCTCTCCCCCTCCCCCACTAATCTCTCGTTTATCTGGAATTGTGAATCGCAGAAAAGCCCTCTCAGTTAATAAAATTAGTCGGATTTTCTGGCTTGTTCTTCATACGAAAAATTGATCCGCCCAGTGGTCAATTAAATTGCGGTAATAGTCCAGTGAATATCTCGATAAAAAAAAAATTCCCCTTAGTATTTCAATAGGAATGGAAATAAAAGTGGAAACAATAATAACGGAATTTTATTGGCAAAATGGAAATGAGAGACAACAAATATTAACGAAGCTCCCTTTTTTTAACAGAGAATTCGAGAAATCTGAACTGTTTTGGAGAATTTAATTACGGGACTGAATGTGAAGAAATAAAAAAATTCGTTAAAAATGCGAAATAGGGGAAATAGGATATTTTATTCCAGAGATCGGCAAAGAAAAAATTCGCATTTTTAATTTTTTAATTTTTTTTATTTCTGTAATTTCCATCGAAAAAATTTTAATTACTTTCTTAATGAAAAATTTGGATTTTTAAATTTTTCATTAGTTTGAAAATTAATTTTTTTTTTTTAACAATTTTGATTACTATTGTAATTAAAAATTTGACTGATGAAATTTTATAATTCTTTTTCTTATTCAAAATTTTGATACTTTCTTACTTATTAATTGATTGGAATAATCAATTTTATAATAAAATCAACGCTACTATGTTTAATCTTCCCAAATATAATCGTCTTTCAGACAAAAATTTTGAGTTGAGAGTTTTAACTAAATGCAACACAAATAAGAACTTATAATTTAATCCAATCTAAATGACGCTTATATGACATTTATAATTCAATTTAACTAATAAAAATGTTAATAAGTTTAATAAAGAAAATAATTATGAAATTCCATCAGTCAAATTTTAAATTACAATAGTAATCAAAATTATTTAAAAAAATAATTAATTTTCAAATTTGTACGAAATTGAAAATTTTCATTTCATCATAAAGAAAAAAAACAATATTTCATGGATATTTGTGGTAAAGGCTCATATCCCTATCCAAAGTGATGCCCTCATGTAACCCCCGTGTAATCTACTTCAACTCGTGGTTGGAAGAGGTCTTGTAGCACTTCTCCCATCCTCAAACTGGGTAAGCTGGCAATTTATCAACCAAAGCTCCCCAGCCTCTCTCTCACCCTTCTCTCAAACTCAGTTGCCCCTTTTTTTTTCTTCAGTAACCACTACACAAAATACAAAACAGTTTATATATCATTATTTTTTTTTCTCTCCTTTTACTTGGAAAATTTATTTCAGTTTATTTTTCTCTGTGATTTTCCTTTCAAGCCAACTCATTTTATCGGCATTTCCTTCAGCTCTTGTACATCATCGCTTCTGTGTTATCTACGTTGCTTCCCCATGCACTTTATAGGCCATCTCTCTGTTTTTATTCGTTTACTTTTATTTTTGTAAATATCTTATTTCTTGAAGCTTTCGCTTTTTTTTTTTTTTTTTTTTTTTTTTTTTTTTTTTTTTTTTAGCGGAAGAAAAAGGTGAATTTCAGAAGCTTTCTCTTCAGCTCGAGTGTCAGTATCTTTCTCACCTTTTTTTGTTTTTTTTTTCTTCTTTTCCGTTTTCCTTTGAAGAAACGAGAAGAGGAAACGACCAATTTTTCTTGTCCACTGTATCTAACGTGAGATCATGTCTCACGACTGACACTCAAGCTGCTGGTATTCCATCAACTTCATGCGGGATATATAATCCTTTGAAATTTTTACGACAAAAGAAATTTGTTCTTTTCCTGTTTTTCCCAGAGAAATAGAAAATATGTGCAATTTTTTTTGGAAAAAAGTTTAGGTTTATAGAGTATTCTCTATCTATATATTTATATCTCTGTATACAGAGAAAAATGTTTTCTTAATTTAAGAATGTGCAGTCACTTAATTTAAGAATGTGCAGGTCACTTAAATTAAGTGACGTTTCTCACTTAAATCAAGTGATTTTTCTCACTTAAATCAAGTAACTTTTTCTTTCTTAATTTAATGAAGTAAAAGTCACTTAAATTAAGTGACTTTTCTCACTTAAACTAAGTGTCTTTTTCTTTCTTAATTTGAGAAAGTAAAAGTCACTTAAATTAAGTGACTTTTTCTTTCTCAATTTAAGAGAGCAAAAGTCACTTAAATTAAGTGACTTTCTTTCTTAATTTAAGAAAGTAAAAGTCACTTAAATTAAGTGACTTTTCTATCTTGAATTAAGTGACTTTTTCTTTCTTGATTTAAGAAAGTAAAAGTCACTTAAATTAAGTGACTTTTCTCACTTAAATCAAGTGACTTTTTCTTTTTTAATTTAAGAAAGTAAAAGTTGCTTAAATTAAGTGGCTTTTCTCACTTAAATCAAGTGACTTTTTTTTTCTTAATTTGAGAAAGTAAAACTCACTTAAATTAAGTGACTTTTCTATCCTAAATTAAGTGACTTTTTCTTTCTCAATTTAAGAGAGCAAAAGTCACTTAAATCAAGTGACTTTCTTTCTTAATTCAAGAAAGTAAAAGTCACTTAAATTAAGTGGCTTTTCTCACTTAAATCAAGTGACTTTTTTTGTCTTAATTTAAAAAAGTAAAAGTCACTTAAATTAAGTGATTTTTCTCACTTAAATCAAGTGACTTTTTCTTTCTTAATTTAAGTGACCTGCACATTCTTAAATTAAGCGAGTGCACATTCCTAAATTAAGAAATGTAAAAAATACAGAAAATTTTTCAATTTTCAATTAATTTTTTGTTTCTCAGACTTATTTTATTCCTCATTACATTCTTCACAGATTCACTGCATCAAATTTGAGAATTTTATCTCGTATAAATTGTTATTAACGATTTTATACAAAAATTCAACTTTTTTTTTGACTGTCCGGACAGAAACACGTTAATTTTTAATTTTATTCTCATAAACATTTGGAAAATTTGATAAATTCCCATTCGTTGAGAGAATAATGAACATATTGATTTCCCGAAAGTAATAATTTTACTATGAAAATGTGGTTTTATGGGACTCGATAAATTTAACATCCACGAAATCTATTTACATGTAGTATTCATCCCTAAAGCCATGTATATAGCTTTGAAAATTACTATTTTCGTTGATAATGCAATTTTACATTATTGACATTAAGTAATTAAATACGAAGATATGAAAATTGATTTGGCAAATAAATTTTCGAGTTTCAATGAAATTACAACGAAATTGTTCAATCGATTTGAATCCAATTTATATTCAATTTTCAACAGATTTTGAGTAAAATGATTTAAGATTTTTTTTGGGAATGAAGGAGTTTCCAAAAAATTTTGAAAAAATTCACAAAAAATGTTCACATATAGGACCATCTTCTCAAATTTTTTCAGATTTTCTCACGAAGTCCTTCACTCCGAAAAAAAATCATGAATCATGTCATCCCGATGGTCCATTTTGCCCCACTCTCCCCCCTCCCACTTGTTAATGAATTCATGAGTGACATTAATGAGTGAAATATTAATGTAAAAATATTCATTGCAAGTGATTAATCGCTATTTTTAAAG
The DNA here is from genome assembly GCA_963942555.1 of Aleiodes leptofemur. Classification (NCBI taxonomy): domain Eukaryota; kingdom Metazoa; phylum Arthropoda; class Insecta; order Hymenoptera; family Braconidae; genus Aleiodes; species Aleiodes leptofemur. The sequence goes on along the minus strand of OZ012623.1, from coordinate 12,894,777 downwards.
GAGTACAATTCTGTGGAAGAAGAAACCAAAGTTTTTCATGGGAGCAGAAACATTGAGTCATGAATATTCGTAATGGCATTTTTTTCTTCAGAAGAAAGTGAGTTTCTCATTACATCCTTTTTTTCACTTTTAATTGTCTTAATTTTACCTTTTTTCATGTTGGTGAAAATTTTTTTCTCTTTATAATGATTTTTTAAATGATTTTTCAAATATTTTCTCTTTAAAAATGATTTTTTAAATAATTTTTTAGATATTTTCTCTTAAAAAATGATTTTGTTAATGATTTTTTGAATATTTTCTCTTAAAAATTGATTTTGTAGATGATTTTTTGAATATTTTCTCTTAAAAATTGATTTTTTAGAGGATTTTTTGAAAATTTTCTCTTTAAAAATGATTTTTTAAGTATTTTCTCTTGAAAGAGGATTTTTTAAATGATTTTTCAAATATTTTCTCTCTATAAGGATTTTTTAAATGATTTTTTGAAATATTTTCTCCTTAAAAATGATTTTTTAAATGTTTTCTCTCAAAAAATGATTTTTAAAATGATTTTTTAAATGTTTTCTCTTTAAAAATGATTTTTTGAATATTTTCCCTTAAAAAATGATTTTTTAAATGATTTTTAAAATATTTTCTCTTAAAAAATGAATTCTTAAATGACTTTTCAAATATTTTCTCTTAAAAAATGATTTTTTACATGATTTTTTAAATATTTCCTCTTTAAAAATGATTTTCTCCTAATAAATTGTCAGAAGACGACTTTTATTAACAACCATCTGTTGGCTGATGTACATGGACATTTGAGATGGAGTGACAGGTTGAGTGGATATGGATAAACCTACTGCAGAAAGGCGATGTGGACTATGTATGATGAGATGTGTCTGTATGTGGAAATGGTAATAGTTGGTTGGAAAGAAAATATAAAATATAAAATACATTTTCCAACACCGGAGATGGATGCAGTTGCACTTGTCACTGGTGTCAGAGGGAGATGAGGAGGAAAAGAGGGGGGATGAGGTCCATGTCGTTGAAATATATGCGGTAGTCTCTCTTAAGGGGGGGGGGGGGGTCCTTTGGGTGGTTGAAACTCACATAAAAACGTCAACTCTATTGCCACAACCGAAAATGCCATGTGAAGCATGTGTATCGCATTTTATTTATTTTATTTCCCTTTTTTTGTATTTTTTCCTACTCTACTTCTTTATTCTAGCTTCGGCATATATATAGCAACAGCACAAAATGTATGATGAAATTTTCGCCATTTAGGGAAATTTATTGCATCATTCAATGGAGAAAATTTCCCCTTTTTTGGTCATTTATTTAAGAGAAAAATAAAAAAAAATGAAAAAATGTGGCATTTTGAGATGAATTATGTGGAATATTTCTCTATTAATTTCTCTATTATTTGAAATTTCGTGAAAATTGATCAAAAAGAGTAGTTAATATACTCTGCGTTATTATTCTTCAGTATATTCCACATTATTTCCTCGAGGATAATTACAAAACGCTTTTGTTGTTCTGTGTTCTCATTAATTTTGCATTTTACTCGCATTCTGTTTCATCTTCATTTTGAGATAAAATTTTAGTATTGACGGTTTATTATGTACTGTTTCTCCTCATTTTCTATGTAATTCATGGAATATTTAGTTAAATTGTAAACAGGGCTCTGATTCTCGTTAATCAAAGGCAAATGCAGAAGCATTTATTTATTTTATGGGAAATGATTAAAACTTTTTGAGATAACTTCTAAATAAATAGTCTAATAATTTGGACATTTCTGGGAAAAATTGAGTTCAAAGGAGAAACAAATGTATTGCTAATGATTTCTTTTTGAAATAGTCTCTCATTTAAATGGAAAACAGGTGTTTTTTTGAAGTAGTCGTTGAGTATAAAGCAAGAAATAAACGGAAAAATCACCCAAAAATTAATATTTATGATTAAAAACCTAGTTCTTGGTGTTTAAAGCAGATTTGAAGAAGAATTCAGGAATTATAGGGGAAAATTGGGAAAAATGGACATATTTAAATTTTTAGGCAAATATTATGGAAAACTCTGGAAATTAATAGAAAAATTGGTGGTAGATGGTTTTTGATGATTTCATTGGAAAGCTGAGGGAATTTTAGGCGGGAAACAAGTGGCGGACTTAATTTTTTTGAATTTTTGGCGATTTTGACTTTTTTGAGCATTTTTGAGGGGTAAAATCCTTCCTTTTTTTGAAAATTTTCAGTTTTTTGAGAATATCTTCGGTTCTATTTGTCGTAGCGTAAAAATTCCGATGGGAGGTGAAAGGTGAGATCATTTGCCATCGATTCATAGGGTTTTCAATTTAAAAATATCGATTTTTAAGGTATTTATGGGCATTTTTGTGAAACAGTTTTGTGAAACAGTTTTCGGCCTATAACTATCCCAAAAATTGATATTTTTGAATTCGAAACCCCATAAATCGATGGGAAATGAGCTCACCTTGCATTTGAGACCAACCCCGAATTGCTACGACCAATAGAACCAGAGATATTCGCAAAAAACTGAAAATTTTCAAAAAAGGAAAGACTTTACCCCTCAAAAATGCCGAAAAATATCGAATTTTCAAAAAAATCGAAAAAAATACATCTGACACTTGTTTTCTGGCTAAAATTTCCTCAGCTTTTCAATAGAATCATCAAAAAAAATCCATCTCTAACCGTTTCATTACAATGGCTATTTTGCCCCATTCTCCCCTATTAATTATTTGTAATTTATGACATAATCAGAAATTTCACGAGATACTTGAGATTTATATAAGCTTTAAGTTGAAATTTATTCCAGATTTTAATCTTTAAATCCGTGTAGCTATGAGAACTACCTTAAGCAACTTCTTCATCTGTCAGACTTTAACTGACCCTGACTGAACCCTTCTGACGACACAATTCCATGAATTCTGTCTATATACAGAGTCGAATCGCTTTCGTCTGACGCGATAGCGGTATATCCACTTGGGGGATTACAGACAACGCTCAAATCGCAAGTGATGTCTCTTCAGGGCATTGTGTGACCCATTAGTCTCCACAGAGTTTTCAGACTTTGTGGAGAAATTTTCATTATCTCTTGATGAGAAAGAAAAATACATGATTTCATTCGAAATATAAGAGAAAGTGGGGTAAAATGGACATTAAAATCAGAGATCGGCAAAAAAAAAATCGCATTTTTAATTTTTTAATTTTTTTCATTTCTGTAATTTCCATCGAGAAAATTTTTATTACTTTCTTAATGAAAAATTTGGATTTTTAAATTTTTCATTAGTTTGAAAATTAATTTTTTTTTCAACAATTTTGATTACTATTGTAATTAAAAATTTGACTGATGAAATTTTATAATTCTTTTTCTTATTCGAAATTTTGATTCTTTCTTACTTATTAATTGATTGGAATAATTAATTTTATAATAAAATCAACGCTACTATGTTTAATCTTCCCAAATATAACCGTTTTTCAGACAAAAATTTTGAGTTGAGAGTTTTAACTAAATGTAACACAAATAAGAACTTATAATTTAATCCAATCTAAATGACGCTTATATGACATTTATAATTCAATTTAACTAATGAAAATGTTAATAAGTTTAATAAAGAAATTAATTATGAAATTCCATCAGTCAAATTTTGAATTACAATAGTAATCAAAATTGTTAAAAAAAAAAATTAATTTTCAAACTAATGAAAAATTTAAAAATCCAAATCAATTGAATTTTCAATTTTTTTTTTCAGTTTTTCCTATTTTTCCTAAATTTTCAAGAAACAATTAAACTGAAATTCACAAATTTCATTGATTTCCAGACGTTCAATTATTTGAAAATCGATGATGTGTTCATTTTTCAATGACGTAATTATCTGAAATTTCAGTGGAAATGTGACTCGTTTGAAATTTCTAGGATGTTGCACGGAAATTGCACTTTTCAGTACATTTCTATACCAAAATCGACCTGAAATGTTTATTTCCACTGTGTGATCTATAGAATAGGGTCCAAAAAGGCAAATTGTCCTCAATTTGATTCTAAAAAATGACTGACTTTATAATTTTCCATTTTTTCTTCTTTTTTTTTTCTTTACCCAAAAGTTTATTAATTTTATTCTCATGATGTCACTTTAATTAGCGATTTTTGGTGCTTTTCGAGCTTTTTTGGAGCCCAAATGGTTGAATTTATGGGCAAAAAATAAAAAATTGAAGAAGATTAGTTGAGGTAGCTACAGAGAAGAAAAAAGAAGAAAAAAAAGATGCAGAGAAGAAAAAAAAATTCATGCATAGGGACGTAAAGTTTCTGGTAGAGCATTGCAGCCACTTTTAGGCCATGATGAAATGGTAATTTAAAAGAAAAACGTCACAATCTTTGTTCTCTGGAGTTTCCTTTTATTTTTTTTATTTTTTTTGCCTTTTTAAGTTATTACTGCTATTTTCAACGAAAAAAACAGCAAAATGTCATGTATAATTTTCACGAGTTTTTATTGCTACGTACATTTAACACCTCTCCAAAACACAAACGTTCTATATATAGCCTCAGTATGTAAATTAAAATGAAAATACGAGCCTCGGGGATTTCTTTATAACTGACAGACTGAAGTGGCTGAATGAAAATGAAAAATTGTTGGTGGAACAAAACAACGTGAAATCAACGAGATTAAAGGAAATTAAAATTCATCAGCTGAGATTAAAAAGATCTGTTTGGGAGACAGAAAAGGGAATGTGGGGAGGAGGGGGGGGGGAAGTTCCAATAAAATGGTGGGAAATGAATTTTTTTTGATAATTCTATTAAAAAAGAGGATTTTTTTCGAAAATTCGACGTTTTTAGCTGAGAATTTGGGGTCGAACTCTTTAAAAAATGGAAAAACTTGATATTTTCAGGGATTTTTGTGATTTTATCGGTCCTAGGGACTTGGGATCGATCTTAAATGGAAGGTGAGATCATTTGCTGTTGATTCATGTCGTTTTTCATTGATTTTTCATCGATTTTTGAGTCGATTCATGGGTTATTTCAGGAAAATCACTTGCTGCTCGAAAAAGACTTTAAAAATTGTTTTAAAAAAATTTGGGACTTCTTGAATTAATGGCAAATAATCTCACTTTTCATTTGAGATCGACTTTAAAATCGCTACAACATATAGGAATGAAAATATTCCCGAAATATTGAAAATTTGAAGTTTTTCGATTTTTTCCATTTTTCAGCTGAAAAACTTCATTTTCAAATTTTTTAATTTTTCCCCATTTTCCAGCTAAAAAACTTGAATTTTCCAAAAATTCTAAAAAAAAAAGTTCGACCCATGTTTTTAAACGGAAATTTCCTCAGTTTTTCAGTGGACTCCAGTAAAAAAATTCTATCCCAAATATTCCCACTAATTCCTCGAAATTTCCAAAATATAAATCATCAAAAATTGCCTAAAATGTCTCAATCCCACCCTTTATCTCCTCCTCACTCCTCCCCCCCCTCCCCCATTTAAAATCATCAAAAGGTCCTTATTTGTCTTCGAAAACCCCCAAAAAAATTAATTTTTAATTTTTTTATTTAAAAACCCAAAAGAATTAACTGTAAAAAAAGGCAAAACCATGAATTTAACCCAGAAAATTGTGGATTTCCACAAAGTAAATTCTACACGAATGATTGGAATTGAATGACAGAGACATGTTTCAATGAAATGGTGAGAAATACGATGCGCTCGATTGGCCCAGTAAAGGCTGTGTATGCCGTTCACTAGGCCACAAATGAACCGCTACAGGATTCCCACACGTGTCTATTTCTAATGACGTGAAAACGTGCGTCAATGCCTGGTGTCGTAGTGATGCATCAGGTGGTACTGTCCACATTTACACGAGTAAAGTTTCCGATTGGTGGAAATGAAAAAGGGGGGGATGAAAAAAAAAGAGGAGAGCTTAAAATAGATAGCAGCCGATAGTTGTTGTATGGGATTTAGCTATCCCATGTTATATATATACGAAACGTGGTGAAGGACAGACCGAAAATGGAAATGAATCTACTAGAAATTTTCACTAATTTCAAAAACTCGGATTTTTAATTTTTAAATTTTTTTTTTTCTGTAATTTCCATCGAAAAAATTTTAATTGCTTTCTCAATGAAAAATTTGGATTTTTAAATTTTTCATTAGTTTGAAAATTAATTTTTTTTTTCAACAATTTTGATTACTATTGTAATTTAAAATTTGACTGATGGAATTTCATAATTATTTTCTTTATTAAACTTATTAACATTTTTATTAGTTAAATTGAATTATAAATGTCATATAAGCGTCATTTAGATTGGATTAAATTATAAGTTCTTATTTGTGTTACATTTAGTTAAAACTCTCAACTCAAAATTTTTGTCTGAAAAACGGTTATATTTGGGAAGATTAAACATAGTAGCATTGATTTTATTATAAAATTAATTATTCCAATCAATTAATAAGTAAGAAAGAATCAAAATTTCGAATAAGAAAAAGAATTATAAAATTTCATCAGTCAAATTTTTAATTACAATAGTAATCAAAATTGTTGAAAAAAAAAAAATTAATTTTCAAACTAATGAAAAATTTAAAAATCCAAATTTTTCATTGAGAAAGTAGTTAAAATTTTTTCGATGGAAATTACAGAAATAAAAAAAATTTTAAAAATTATCGGCGAATTTTTGCCGATCTCTAATATCGAAGAGGAAATTCTGCAATTTTCTCGAGCAAAGTTGCTTCGATAAATCGAGGAAAAGAGTCAATTTGATCATTAAAGTCGAGGAAATGCGAGATGCATCCGGAAATCGAAAAGTTTCTGAAGAAAATTTAATTATCTCGACATTTCCTCTTTTTTTTGCGGAATTATAGAGAAATTGTGGCAATCGAAACATTGAAATTCACTCAGAATTGCTGAAAATTGAGGACTTTTTAGTGTATATATATAGCCTGAGGGCTGCAATCGATGAGAGCTACCCAATATACTTCAACTATGAATCAGCCTCATGGACACAATCAGGAATTGAATGTTGTTCAACAGACAATAGAGAGAACGACGATAACAAAATAAATAGCTGTGCTACATAGATGTGATTGAATAACATACTGCATGGAGGAATTGAGCCAAAAAACTGTTCAAACGTGAAAAAAATCGATGGTATCTTTTGCCTAAAAAACTCAACCCTTCGTTTTTTTTCTCGTTTTATCCATCTTTTTTCTATTTTTCATCCCAGGTCATCAACTTCTACACTGTCTCTCCACTTTTCCATAAAATGCACTTAATTGCGAGTAGAAACCGATGAACTATAGCTACCGATCCCAAAAATTGAACACTTAAATAGGGAAAATTGAGGCAAAATGGACCTTTAGCATAAAATGTTTTCCGGATTTTTTTTTCGGAGTGAAGGACTTCATGAAAAATTCTGAAAAAATTCAAGGATGTGCTCAAAAGTGTTTTGATTGTTGGTGAATTTTTTCAAATTTTTTTGTGGAGGCCTTCACCCTCAAAAAAATTCCCTAATTTATTTTTTCTTTCTGGTCCATTTTATCTCATTTTTTCTAATTTTCTAATTTTTAAAGCAATTTCTTCCTCCATTAAAAAATGAACTATTCACCTTTTCCGACTGTAAATGACGTCACAACGAAAAGTGACGTCAATATTTATTGGTTCTGTTGTTCATCTCTCGCTAACTTTTCCAGCAAAATTGGATGTAGACACAAAATCGAAATGAGACACAAGCCGAGAGAATAGAGGGGAAAACGTTCTCTACGGTACAAATTTATGGCGAAGGCTATACGTGAACAGAAATCAGTTGACATATATATATATATATATCTATATATATATGTATTAAGTTGAAGTAGTCTACGATTTTCTAGTCTCGACTGCTCTGCACTACTTTTGGACAACGTATCAGTAGACATTCTGGCGCCTCATGGTGATTTCGAGAACTTGGCTGTGTCTGCGTTGACGCATCACTCCTTCTTTTTTTTTCGTTAAAAAAAAGTGAAAGAGATTACAGCTGACTTTAATGCCGACGAAAACACTTTTGTATGGATTGAATCTCAAAATGGACACTGTAATGAAACGGTTAGAGATGGATTTTTTTTGATGATTCTATTGAAAAGCTGAGGAAATTTTAGCCGGAAAACGAGTGTCAGATGTATTTTTTTCGATTTTTTTGAAAATTCGATATTTTCGGCATTTTTGAGGGCTAAAAGCCTTTCCTTTTTTGAAAATTTTCAGTTTTTTGCGAATATCTCTGGTTCTATTGGTCGCAGCAATTCGGGGTTGGTCTCAAATGAAAGGTGAGCTCATTTCCCATCGATTTATGGGGTTTTGAATTCAAAAATATCAATTTTTGGGATAGTTATAGGCCAAAAACTGTTTCACAAAACTGTTTCACTAAAATGCCCATAAATACCTTAAAAATCAATATTTTTAAATTGAAAACCCTATGAATCGATGGCAAATGATCTCACCTTTCACCTCCCATCGGAATTTTTACGCTACGACAAATAGAACCGAAGATATCCTCAAAAAACTGAAAATTTTCAAAAAAAGAAGGGTTTTGCCCCTCTAAAATGCTCAAAACAGTCAAAATCGCCAAAAATTCAAAAAAATTAATTCCGGCACATTTTTCCCGCCTAAAATTTCCTCAGCTTTCCAATGAAATCATCAAAAACCATCTACCACCATTATTTCTATTAATTCCAAGAGTTTTCCATAATATTTGCCTAAAAATTTAGATGCGCCCATTTTGCCCCTGATGTCCATAATTCCACAATTATTTAGTATTGTTAAATTAATTTTTGCCAAAGTCCCAAGATTCCAACATAATAAGCTTACAAATAGTTCTTCGCAATATCTTCAAAGTATATTCCATTTTTTTAAAATCTATTATTTATCTGCTATTACTCCAAAAGCACAAAAATATCAAAAAATAGCATGTGTTATGTAGTTAGAACGAGTGTGTGTCCAAAAGAGCCAAAGTTCGCTGGAGTAACGTGTGGCTCTGATGCAATAAATCCAATGCTGCTATGGGTTTTGACCCAAAGCTGCGCATTAGAGTAAATTACGGTGGAAGTAAAGTAAAATGGAAGAAAAAAGAAAAGAAGGAGAATGAGGGAAAAATGTGGAATTGAGAGAATGAAAAACACGAGAAGAAGGAGAAATGCAAGATTGTTGAGTGAAGATAGTTTTGGCGTAGATGGTGGAATGATAAGAACCTTTCGGACGAGTCGGAGCTGATGATAAGAAATAAATTAAAGAAGAAGAAAAATAGGCAAGAAAAAATTGGAGAAAATGGATAAAATGAGTCTAATGAGATTAAATTTTTTTTATATAGGGAAAGATTGGTGGAAATTAATCGAAATTAATGAGAATATAGGAGATATGTTTTTTCTGATGATTCCATTGGAAAGCTGAGGAAATTTCCCATGAAAATCATATGTCAGAACTTTTTTTTTTGGAATTTTTCAAAAATTTCTTTTTTTGCGCAAGATTTGAAGGTGAAACTCTTCTTTTTTTGAAAAATTTCAGGTTTTCGAGAATATCTCTGGTTCTATTGATCGCAGCGACCTGGGGTTGATTTTAAATGAAAGGTGAGCTCATTTCCCATTGATTTATGGGGTTTAAAAAGAAAAATATCAATTTTTTCAAGTACTTATAGGGCAAAAACTGATTTTTCAGAAAATGACGTATAAATATTTGAAAAATTGATTTTAAAAAAATTTGAACCACATAAATTGATGAGGAATGAGCTCATCTTTCATTTGAGATCAACCTCAGGTCGCTGCGATCAACAGAACCGGAGATATCGCCGAAAACGTGAATTTTTTCGATTTTCAAAAGGAAAACCTCTTCAAAACTTGGCCAAAAAAGTAAAATGTTCCAAAAATCGAAAAAAAAACTTGACACATGTATTCCACCTAAAATGTCCTCAGCTTTTCAATTAAATCATCAGAAAATTTCTATCTCGAACCGTTCAATTGGAATGTCCATTTTACCCCACCTTCCCTATTTAATTAAAAAAGACATTTATTTATTTTCGGATTTTAGTTCTACTCCCAGTTGCATCGAATTTCGTGTACTGCTAATTAGTGGTAATTCGGGAACCAATGAAACGTAGAATAATCAGCAAATGTTTGCCTCGTTGAATCATCAAAGCTTCTGGCTTGCTAAATACGAAGCAAGTACTTTGCTTCAAATTCAGATAGAAAAGCGCGCAATTGACTGATGTTTGATCCATCAGTTCATCATGAGGTAATTCCAACGTTTCTCGTTAACAAAATTATCTGAACTATCATTTGAACATAACATTTCTCCTGTGATCTCAATTTCGTACTCAATTGTTGGACAAACGATTTCCGGACGGATGGGAAAAAGAAAAAAAAACCTGAATTGCCATGATTTCTCTCCCCCAGAGTAAAATGGAATTTCTCTCTCCATCACAATATCTACACTTCTTTCATTTCGTGCTCGAAAGAATTTTTTTTCTTTTTTTCCCGTCTCTTTGCTGTTCTCTTTTCGCACTGGTTCAGTGATTCCAGTAGTTTGAAAGAGGAAAAAAGCCGAGGGAGTTTAATCGATGTTAAAGGGTTGATAATATCAGTATTTGAATGAAGAAAAAATTAGGAAAAATTAAATTTTATTTGACAGAGGAAAAATTAGTATATTAATTTTTTCTTATTTATTTAATCCACGTTATCATTGTTCTCATATTTGTGTAGGAAATTACAATACTTGACTGAGACACGAAAAATATTTTAAACTGATGTGTCTGAATAGCATTTAGCAACTGAGTTTTGCCATATACCTTCAAGCTCCAATGACTGAACAATTGAAAAATATCTTAATTTCAAACATAAAAAGCAGCTGAATATATTCATCTTAATTTTTCAGATACAAAATAATGTCTTGTCACTTTTTAAAACACATGTACCATTTCCCAATTTCAACCTTGGCGGATCACTCGATTGGGGGGGTCGATTTGGGCGCTCACCTGATCACTAGTCGATAGTAATATGAATAACGAGATGACCAGCACTTTTCGATCATGGATGATAAATGGCTTCATCGATCTGCGTCTAACTATGTATAGAGTCGATTGTTAGTCGATCCATGTACCCAAGGGCCTTCAATCGACGAATGATCAAATAATAAAATTTCTGGAGTGCGTGGTTATTCATGAGACCATCGACTAATGCTCGACTAGTAATCAGGTGAGCGCACAATTCGACTCCTCCAATCGAATGGCGATCAAATAGTAATCGATGGATCCACCAGGGAAACGTTTTCCATTTCACTTACCCAGCTTCAAGGTACTTCCAATTTTAAGATATTTTTCTCTAACTGATATCTTAAATTAAGACATCTGTGAAACGTTAATTTTTGCAGGGAAAAAATGTGAAAATATAGATTTCCTTGATTTTACAATTGAAGCATTACCAAACTTTGATTTCAGAAAATTTCTCCGAGAGCTTTATTTCACTCCATTCCTTCCTAATGGTTCACGGACGAGAATTTGATGTGAATTTACTATTTCATACGACATCACGTGTTCTCTTCAATTCACCTCTTGTCTCAGAGAATTTTCTCGAGAATTTCAACCGGTTAAAGAAGAAAAATCGTCTATATTTACATATTCTTAGAGCTGGATAAACGTTGTGTTTGAATTTATTTTACAATCGACCTTTTGCAGGTTCTGTTTACAAAGAATTTCCTTTTTTTAACGTTTCAATATCAATTTGACTTTATTCATGTTGATTTTTCATGTATTTTTATCCAATTTCATGAAAAATTTTGTCTGGCTGCGTTTAAAAATATTTATCGTTGTAAGAAAAATATTGATGGGAATTTTAAAAAAATGTCGATTGAAGTGAATTTGAAAAAATAGATGGGGAAAAATGTGGGACAAGTATTACCGGACTGAGCCACTTAATAAAATGTATTTTTAATACTTTTCCCCTCGAATAACCTTCCACAAGAAAATTTAGATTATTTCAGATATCAGAGAGACGATAAAAAGAATTTTCTTATGATCTCAACTGATGAGGTTTCTATGAGAAATTTTTTTTTTAACGAAATTAATTATATTTTCACTTTGCATTTCTTGATTAAAGTAGTAGAGAAATTTGCATTTTAGGATGAAATGAAGTGGAACTTTCTTGTGAGAATTTTATCTGCTTGTTTTTCAAATGAGCAGAGAGATCAAAGATGATATTCAAACGGTGTTTCAAGGAAGAAGTCGTTCATTAATTTTACAAAATATCCGAAGAATGCACGAGATGAAATTTTATCAGATTTTATTAATAAAAAAATAAGATCAAACGTTTGATTTTAATAATTATATTTAATTATTAAAAAAAAATAGTCTTCCATTAATTATTGTCGATGGGTTGAGCCACTGATTGCATAATAGAGATCAATACTCAATAATAATAATGGCCATAGTGATGTCGAGAGTCATTAGTATATTGAACATAATAAAGTTGAGAGTAAGTCTAATGAAGAGAGATGAAAATTGGCCAAAGTATCAATAGAGCACGAAACAACAGAGGATTTAAAATCCAATTCTCCAATTACCTCGAAATACATGATAACGAAATTAACACGAACTTGACAAGTTTTCTGCAAGTGCATATTTTTTATTTTTCGCAATAATTCATTCGTTAAAAGAAGAAAAAAAATATTAAAATAAAGACATTCACAATATTATCGATCGATTCGAGTCAATAATCCTCTAAAAAAATCATGAACTTTTCATTTTTCGTCTATAAATATATCACAGCCAATGAGAACTGAGACCTAAGTGCTTTCGGCATGACTAAAATTACTGGAATTTCTCCAACTGGTGCAAGAAAGTTTTCCCTGAAAATTTTGCCTCTCTTTCTTCATCCGCAATTTTTTCCCCTTTCCCCCCGATTTCAGTTACTCTTTTCCGGTAAAGTTTCTCTACCACTTTTGTTAACGGTGATTTGTTTTGGCTTCGCCTAGTATCGGACCACTTTCTCCGCAAAAACTTTATTTTCACTTGTGACTCTAGTTTCAATGAAATCATTCGGCGTGTCACAAAGTGAATTTTCAACTGAACATGAATATTCAGAATCAAAATGACTTGAATTTTCAATTTTTTTCTGAATTTTTCCTATTTTTAGTAAATTTTTAAGAAACAATTAAACTGAAATTTACAAATTTTATCGATTTCCAGGCGTTAAATAATTTGAAAATCGATGATTTGTTCATTTTTTAATGACGTAATTATCTGAAATTTCAGTAGAAATTTTTTAAGTGTCTTCAAGTCATAAGTTGATAAATAAGATGGTTTATGAGGTTTCTTGTGGAATCATGAAAAAGATTCATCTCCATTGGAGATTTATTCGATATATCCTCATCAAGAGCAGAAAAAATTGTGCGGGTTTTCTCTGGAGTAATTAATTATATTTAACCGAGTTATTTCAGGGGGATAATTCATTTCAAATGTATTCGAGAATACTCGATTAATAAATGTCCGAGAAAATGTTGAATATAATTAATTCAGGGAATTTCGATACTTTGAGATTAATCCAGAAAAAAACATACTTATGAAAAATTAATAATTTGAAAAAATCATTAATGGATAATTACTTTATTTTATCGGATATTATAATAAATTTGCACATAATAATTAATTATAATAAATTATAATTAATTATTAATTATTAGAAAATTAAAAAAATAAAACCTATCAAATATTGATTTTATTTTATACTCAGCAAATATTTTTTTAGAATAATTTAAAAAATTGTTGATTTTACGAAATTTTGTTAATTCAAACAGATTAATTGGTTCAAATTAACAAAATTCAGTAAAATCAACAAAATTTTTAATTATTCTAAAAAAATATTTGCAGAGGATCAATGGAATAAATATCTGATATTTTTTACCACTTTTTTTTCTCAGAATAAAAATCGCGAATATTTTTTTCAGGATCAGAAAAAAAAAGTTTAATTTTTGTATAAAATCATTAATAACAATTTATGCAAAATAAAATTCTCAAATTTGATGAAGTGAATCCGTAAAGAATGTAATGAGAAATAAAATAAGTCTTAAAACCAAAAAATTAATTGAAAATTGAAAAATTCTCTGTATTTATTACATTTCTTCATTTTTTCAAGTTTCGAAGAAATTTTCAAAATCACAGAAAATTTTACAGTTTTCGGCTAATTTCTTGTTTCTAGGACTTATTTTATTTCTCATTGCATTCTTTACAGCTTCACTTCGTCAAATTTGAGAATTTCATCTCCCGGAAAAAAATATTCAGATCTAATGAGATCTAAGTAGATCTGACAAAATGGAAATTTTTAACATGAATAGATCTGAATAGATCTGATCAGATCTAATTAGATCTAATTAGATCTAATTAGATCTAATTAGATCTGATTAGACCCAATTAGATCTAAGTCTGATCGGATCTGTTTAGATCTAACTAGATCCGATTAGATCCAACTAGATATGGTCAGATCTAACTAGATCTGATCAGATCTAACTGGATCTGATTGAGTTCATCCATATTGGCTCATCAGATCTAGTTGGATCTGATCACATCTAATTAGATTTGATCAGATCTGAGAAACTCAGATCTAATTAGATCTGATCAGGTCTAAAGAACTCAGATCTAGTTTGATCTGATCAGATCAAATTAGATCTGATCAGAGCGTGCCAATTCTCAGATCTGATCAGATCTAAGGAACTCAGATCTAATTAGATCTGATTAGATCTGAACATTTTTTCCTGGGCTCGTATAAATTGTTATCAACGATTTTATCCAAAAATTTACCTTTTTTTTTGACTGTACGAACAGAAAAACCTCAATAAGGATAAATTATTCAAGGATGAATTAAAAATTCACCTGAAATTTCAGTGTAAAATTACCGATAAAATCCAAAATATTCGAACATTTCAGGATTGCGATGAAATTACGAGTATTTACTGCTGCATTTGAATGGGAAAATGGTTACGAGAATAAGCAAGGACTAAGTGGAAGCTGAAACCAAAAACCGAGAGTTTCAATACAAAGATATAGATATAGAGATAGGAGAAATACTGTAGAAACCACTGGATTACCACTCGATGCAACTGTGATTTAGATGGATAGGAAAACTAAACCATCACGATTCTCAGTTGCCTCAGTAGTTTGAGGCTCTCTTTATTTTCTCCTCATGCAAGCGACACTCAGTGGGAGTGCAGAGCAGTGTGAATTGTCTGTGTCGGTTTGCCTGCCAACTTTACCTCCCACATCTGCAAAATGTGCCTCGCATTTCCTGAGTTCAACTGAGAAATAGTTTCATTAACTAATTCAAATGGGGCGCGTTTGCTGAATTTACTGGATGGATTTGAGCTTGAGGTGAGGTTTCTGTTAAAATAAACGTTTTAATGAAATTGTTTGAGGTAGAATACTGCCAATGATATGATGAATGTTACACAGTAAAATATCACAGCAAAAAAGAAAAAAAATCTAAAAAAAAACAAACTTATTTATAATTTATTCTCTTTTGCGTAATCATTGATGACGTAAAGACTTTTAAATAAATTGAGAAAATAGAACAAAAATACGTTCAACCAATCAAAAGATAATACGCAATCGAACAGAAGCACTTAACAAATATTTGAAATTTTAAAAAACACACAAATTAATCTATTTTTTCTAAAAATTTCGTATTTTCCAATTAATTTTATCAACACATTGAATCTCTCGTAAAATTTATGAACTTTTCGATATTCATTGTGTGACAGAAGGAAGCAATATTTTATTCTGTAATATAACAGTATTGCTATCCACGTATATAACTCGAATATTTACACTGGTCTGAAACTTAAATAGAACAATACTCCACCGTTGTTCAAACGTTTAAGCTGTCCTTCTCTTTTCCTCCCTATTCTCGAAAATTTACCATGTTATAGCAGCAATTCTGTTTCTACCCCAAAGTTGCTTCTGCGTGAGCATTTAAACGATCTCATCCGTGGTGGCGAGCATTTAATTGTTACACAAATATAATCCCATGAGAATTTCATTTGAGACGTACTTTAAACGTTTGAAAGTTGAATTTCTTCAAATTACAGTAATTAGCAAGTAATTTTTTTTGTGGTTAAATTTTAGATAAAAATTTGTAACTACTTCTCTGGAATAATTTGACGGATAACAACGTTTTTTTTTTCGTTTTTACAATGCATCACTGATATTTTCGTGCCATTGAACCTTTTTAATCCTTACATTTTACTGCCAATGAAATTTAGGCATTACAGGATTTCGATTAAATATCTCAAAGTTTAATAAAAAAAATCTCGCATTGTCTTTTTTGGAGAATAAACTCGTCAATGTGGGTGAAAAAATTATCCATCAACTCCACGAACTCAAAATTAATGTAAATGTTCACAAAACCCAGTGTAGACTATTTACTTCTGAGAAAACCCACATTAAAATGTTCTACATAAATAATGAAGAAGTCAAAATCACACCCAATGTCACCTATCTAGGGATTACACTAGACAGTCGAATGATTTGGAGACAGCATATAAATAACATCATAGTCAAAACCAAGGCCATGATGGGCAGGCTATACAGTAGAACCTCGATCATCCGAACCAATTGGAACTGAGACTAGTTCGGATAATCAAAAGTTCGGATAATCGAAACGTGGGTTTATTGGGACAAAATCATAAACAACACCTTTTTGCAGAAAATTTTTTCTACATTTTTACATACATATATATATATACCCAGAAAAAAATGTTCAGATCTGATCAGATCAAATTAGATCTAATCAGATCTAATTTGATCTGATCAGATCTAAACATTTTTTCCCGGGTATATATATTGAAATTTGACATCCATATTAACGTTGAAATATATATATGTGTATTTTAAACATCTGAAAAAAATATGCGACGTTGCATACCCACGATTCTTGCAAATGCACCAACGTTCGGATAATCGAGCGTTCGGATGAACCAAGTCATCGTTCGGATAATTGAGGGTTCGGATGATCGAGGTTCGGATAATCGAGGTTCTACTGTACTTCCTTTTGAAATCTAATGACTCATCCCAAAAACAAAAATGAAACTGTGCAAAACAATCATCAGACACGTCATAACATATGCCGCCCCGGTTTGACACAATGCTGCCCGCCACCCTAGTATCCAGGCTGCAAATCACCCAAAATAAATTCCTCAGAGTCATTGACCACATTGACCACAAAATAGAAATGCTAAATAATCATCTACTTCAAATCACACAAAACTTCAGTGAAAACGTAAAACTTCATCGCAATAACCTCATCAACCAAATAAATCCATACCGCATATCAAAGTGGTTCACAAACCGCCTCTAACTCCCCCCTTAATCTTTAAGTGACTATAAACCCGCAAACGTCAAGAAAACGTAGTCCAATCTACATAAAAATTGTTGTCTATGTAAAAATCTATTAATGTTAGTGAAAAATGGTTAAATTTTCAATTTTTAGAGGAGAACTCGTCGCCCAAGAAAATCTGGGAGTCAGCTAGACAGTGGCAAGAGAATGTGTTGGCCCAAGGGCCTATATAGTAGTACATAATGTAACTTAGGGCATCGATTTTACGTTTACCAACAGTAAATATCTGTGAAGCGTGATAGTTACACGTGGAATTGCACGTAGGTGGAAGCCAGTATACACTAGGATACTTCAGAGGGTCGGGCGAGTTGAAACTACCCTTCCTCTCTCTCTCTTTCTCTCTCTTTCCTCATTGTCATTGACGTTGTTGTGTGTCTGTGTATGCCTTTGGTGAACCGTGACATGTGATTCGCAATTTAACTGGTAGTACCTGCGTGTAGAAACGATTACGATGATTTTTTATGCATTTATTTTTTATCGGAGTGATTGATTGAGGAATTAAGGTCGTGTTCTAGAGTAAGATCAATAAAACAGAAAAAAATGAGGTTTTGTAGATTTTTCCGGTTTATTGCTGATAATTTAGGAAAAAGTGGTTTAATTCACTCAAAAAAAATGATGAAATGGATGTCTCATAGAGTAACATGATTCATGATTTCTTTTTGGAGTGAAGGACTTCGTGGAAAAATCTGAAAAAAATTGAGAAGATGCTGCAACATAATGACATTGTTAGTGAATTTTTTGAATTCTTTTTTGAGAGCCCTTCACTCTCAAAAAAAATCCTGAATTATTCTGACCTACAGGTCCATTTTGCCCTCTTTTCAAAAATTCAAAAAAATGTAAAAAAAAATATCATTTTTTAAAATATTGTTGTAGAATGAGTGAGTTCGTGTTTAGGATTTTAATGGAAATTATAATGTTGCGACATGAAAGAAGACAAATGGATGCAAAGGGATGTCGAGGCCAAGTCGGAAGATTAGCTATAAACGAATTGAATGAGAACGAATGTTGTTTGATTAGATGAGAGATAAATAAGATCAACGAATGAGTTGAACCCTTTCCAGTTGTAATTTTCGTCAAGGTTTTTAGATGGGAAGTGGATAAAAGCCAGAAGGCTTGATAATTGATAATTTTGGAGGAAGCCGGATTTTTCTGGAATTTTCGGTTGTTTTGGAAGAATTGTCAAGACGACAATATTTTTCTTTTTTGGATGGGGAATAGTGTTATAGAATGAGTTAGTTGAGTTTCCCCTTTCAATTCAGTAGCGAAGTGGTAAAGGGAGCTAAGTATATATGTTTATCCTATATGACTTAACTCCCTTTACCACTTCGCTACTGAATTGATATATGAACTGAAGTGAGTGAGGATGGTTGCTGGGGAGTATTTGTGGAGGAGTGAGAGAAATGATTAGGAAGCGGAATGTCAACTAATGAAGAGCTTATCAATTAATAAATAATTGAATACGTCTCAATTCTTCACAATCTCATCGAGAAAGCTTTCAACTGAAAGCTTATATTAATCTTAAGTTTCTCGTGAAATTTCTGATCAATTGACCGTTTTGTGTTTGTTCAATAATCAATAATAAATAAAAACGAAACAAAAATAACACGATGGCTTATGGGCTAATGTAGATTTTCGAACTTTTAGCTCAGGCAAAAGATTAAAATCTGAAAAGTTTCTTTAAAAAAAGGGAGGAAAAAACGAAAATTTACGATTCAATATGAAAATTATTGACCGTCTCATAACTTTGTAATAAATGATTGTTTTTCAGTATGAAGGAAATACGTGAATACACTAGTCAAATGGCAAACTAGTGATTTATGTAATAAATTACAAATAATTAATAGGGGAGAATGGGGCAAAATGGACACTGTAATGAAACGGTTAGAGATGGATTTTTTTTGATGATTCTATTGAAAAGCTGAGGAAATTTTAGCCGGAAAACGAGTGTCAGATGTATTTTTTTCGATTTTTTTGAAAATTCGATATTTTTTGGCAGTTTTGAGGGGTAAAAGCCTTTGCTTTTTTGAAAATTTTCAGTTTTTTGCAAATATCTCTGGTTCTATTGGTCGTAGCGATTCGGGGCTGGTCTCAAATGAAAGGTGAGCTCATTGCCCATCGATTTATGGGGGTTTGAATTCAAAAATATCAATTTTTGGGATAGTTATAGGCCAAAAACTGTTTCACAAAACTGTTTCACAAAAATGCCCATAAATACCTTAAAAATCGATATTTTTAAATTGAAAACCCTATAAATCAATGGCAAATGATCTCACCTTTCACCTCCCATCGGAATTTTTACGCTACGACAAATAGAACCGAAGATATTCTCAAAAAACTGAAAACTTTCAAAAAAAGGAAGGTTTACCCCTCAAAAATGCTCAAAAAAGTCAAAATCACCAAAAATTCAAAAAAATTAATTCCAGCACTTGTTTCCCGCCTAAAATTTTCTCATCTTTCCAATGAAATCATCAAAAACAATCCACCACCAATATTTCTATTAATTTCAAGAGTTTTTCATAATTCCTAAATTCTTCTTCAAATCTGCTTTAAACACCAAAAACTAGGTTTTTAATCATAAATATCAAATTTTTGGGTGATTTTTCTGTTTATTTCTTGCTTTACACTCAACAACTACTGCAAAAAAAAGTATAAAACCCCTTTAATCGAAAATTCCCCTGCATTTCCAAATACAAGGAAATAATACGTTTTACTTCATTATCCATTTGATTATATCCGTTTTGGGAAGGCGAAAGGAAAATCTTTTTGTGGTTGCACTGCATGGAACAGGATGGTATGTGTGTGAACGTGATAATTATTAAACGAAGCGGGAGAGAGAGCTGCTGGAGATGAGAACGAGGAGATGGAAAGTGCTGGTATGGCTAACGTAATTAACGGGCTGCCTAACGGTGCACAGGATACCATGGAGAGGGAAAGCTTAATTAATTCGAACGAATTAATCCTGCGGGGCTTTTATCATTTCGATTTTAACCGAAGGAATATAAATAATAGCTCAGAAATAGTTGGTGGTAAATAGGAGTGAGAGAGGCTTGTCGAAAACAACAATCGAGATGCTTGTATATATGCGTTTATGGATGTGAGGGCTCTGATGAACATTGTTTTGGCTATAATTGGGGGAAATTCAACTGGATGAAATAATGTAGGGAGAGAAACGATCGATTATAGTGCAATTGTCATTTATTTAAGTGAGAATTTCTATTCAGTGAATATCACTGGTTATTTGGGGAGGGGGGGGGGGGGGGTAATGGGGGTGAAACTATTAGAAGTCATGGGTTATTAATTGGAGTTTCATTGAAAGAGGGGGGGGGGAGGATTGGGGTCGAATTGGAGGTTTTCGATGATTCCATTGAAATTGTGAGGAAATTTTTAATGGAAAATATGCGTTAGAATTTGTTTTTAGCGATTTTTTTGTGGAAAATTTGAGTTTTTTGAGAATTTTATGGGTTTTAGATATTTTAGTGATCCAGGGTCGATCTTGAATGAAAGGTGAGCTCATTTTTCATCGATTTTTGGGGTTTTGAATGGATTTTTGTCAATTTTTCAAGTAATTATAAAGGTTTTGATTTTTAAAAATCAGTTTTTGCTTTGAAATTACTCGAAAAATCGATAAAAATTGATTAAAAATCCCATAAATCGATGGGAAATGAGCTCATTTTTCATTTAGGATCAATTGCAAGTGGCTGAAACCATTAAAATCAAAGATAATCCCAAAAAAATTTGAATTTCGAAAAATTTCTATCAAAAAAGAACTTTTGAACTTTTGAAGAATTCTAATAAAAAAAAGTAGAATTTTTCAAAAATTCTCATCAAAAAAGTTGAATTTGTGCAAAATTCTCATTAAAAAAGTTAAATTTTTGAAAAATTCTCATCTAAAAAGTTGAATTTTTTAAAAAATCTCATCAAAAAAGTTGAATTTCTGAAAAATTTTCATCAAAAAAGTTCAATTTTTCAAAAAATTTCAATAAATTAATATCAAAAAATGTTTTAAACCTAAAATTTTCTCAGCTTTCTAATAAAATCCCTAAAAAAATCAATCTCCTATCATTTCACAAGGATATCCATTATTCCCTTCCTTTTAATTGATTTCCTCTCGTTACCTTTTCACGATATGATGGAAGGATATTATTCATTCCCTCTCATCCTGTCAGAAAAATGAATTATGAAAAGATATCAATGTAACTCACTAAAATGAATTCACTTTGTGTCATAAAAAATCTCTCGAGAATGAAAAGAGCATCGTGAAATTATTCAATGATAAAAAAACTATATGTTTGCTAAAATTTTTCATCCAGAAATGAAAAAAAGAAAAAAAAATGAGTAATTCCGAGAGACAAAAAAAAATGAACAAATGAATGAGTTCTCTTCTGGATGAATGCATCCGAGGAATGGGATCAGGAAAGATATGTTACTGTGTTCAGTATGAGATGAATGCAAGGAATGAGAACGAGAGAATAGTGAAAACTCGAGAAACCAAGTGACATGGAAATATCGAAGATTCATCCAGGAGAGTTAGAAGAAATTTTCGGTGTATAAATCTCAGTATTTGTGACTCTAAAAATTGACGTCTACCTGCACTATCAGAGATCTCGTCTATTTTTCGTGCATGAAACTATGGAGTTTGTCTGCATTTCGCAATTTAAAGGGAATTCCAATAAAAATGCTCTTATTTTAAGGATATGTCGAAAAAAAGGCTTTTTTCCGAAAAAAGAGGTTTTTTTCCAAAAAAAACGAGGTTTTTTTCAAAAAAAGAGCTTTTTTCCAAAAAAAGAGCTTTTTTCCAAAAAAAGAGCTTTTTTTCAAAAAAAGAGCTCTTTTTGAAAAAAAGAGCTTTTTTTCAAAAAAATATTTTTTTTCTCAAAAAAAGAGCTTTTTTTCTCAAAAACTTTTTTTCAAGAAAAAGCTTTTTTTATAAAAAAAGAGCTTTTTTCAAAAAGAGCTTTTTTTATAAAAAAAGAGCTTTTTTCAAAAAGAGCTTTTTTTCAAAAAGAGCTTTTTTTCAAAAAGAGCTTTTTTTCAAAAAGAGCTTTTTTTCAAAAAGAGCTTTTTTTCAAAAAGAGCTTTTTTTTAAAAAGAGCTTTTTTTCAAAAAGAGCTTTTTTCAAAAAAGAGCTTTTTTCAAAAAAGAGCTTTTTTCAAAAAAGGGCCTTTTTTCCAAAAAAAAAGAGGCTTTCTTCCAAAAAAAAGAGACTTCTTTCCAAAAAAAAGAGCTTTTTCCCAAAAAAAAAAGAGCTTTTCTCAAAAAAAAAGGGACTTTTTGTCCAAAAAAGAGGCTTTTATCCAAGAAAAGAGCCATTTTTTCTAAAAAATATTTTTTTTCTCAAAAAAAGAGCTTTTTTTCAAAAAAGAGCTTTTTTTCAAAAAAGAGCCTTTTTTCCAAAAAAAGATAATTTTTTTTTAAAGATGATTTTTTTTCAATAACATGGGAAATAGGCGCGGTTCTATGAAAAATTCTGAAAAAATTCACCAATAATGTAGACATATCAGAGCACTTCCTCAAATTTTTTCAAATTTTTTCCCCAATTCTTTCCCTCCGAAAAAAATTCCTCAATCACTTTATTCAAAAGTTCCATTTTGTCCCAATATTCCAGTGTTTTTTTATTGATTCTCCATTAGCATGAATTTCTGAATCATTGAATCATATTTTTCGGATAAAAAATCCCATTCAAAATCGATTATCACTCCAGAAATAATCTCTTATCAAATTTCGTTAATAAAATAAATTCAAGAAGTCGAAAAAAAAATAGAGTCTCACTTGAATGAGAATCAATAAGATGCCCTAAAGTTACACTAAATCGAAGTGACTCGAACGAGAATAGAGATTTTTTTCCGAAGAAAAGTTTGTGATAGGATTCTGTTCTATGAACGACTTAATGCGATTTATCTAGACACATGTGTGGAGTAAGTGGTTGGAATCCTTTCATCGTTCTATCTAAAAATTTGTGCCTGGTATAAAAATTGAGGTGAACTGTTTGAAATCGAGGGGAGCTTCAAGAACGGAGTGTACTTTCCGCTCGATGGGACGGAAATGATCCCATTATCACCGGAAGTTTCTCCTGATTTTCAAAAAAAAAAAAAAAAAAAATCGTTTAAAATCTTTTTCCCGGAGATTTTATAGGAAAGCAATTTTTTTTTTTTTTTTTTTTTTTTTTTATCAAGTGTAATTTATCTAACGAGAAATCGCTGGATTGATCTAAAAAGAGCGAAAAAAAGCTGATATCCGCCCTGGAATGAAGAGAGTGTATTATATTTTTATGTCTCATGAATATTATTAATTATTAATTTTCCCCAGTGATTCCAGAGGAAAAACTTTGCGATATTGGAAAAGAAAGGAGACAGGTGGCGAAAATGAGAAAAAAAGGGGGGAGTGTTGGAGGAACGAAAGAATTGAGGACTGAGGGATGCACTTGAACGAGAAGATACGTAGTTGGAGCTCGAGATAAACTTTTAATTGGATCACGCCAGAAGATGCTTCGTAAATTTCAACGGTCCCTCTTTACTCAACTCTACATAGAAATTCTGAAGGATTCAAGAGACACTTATCTCCTCGTGTTTTGATCTTGGAGGGAAAAAAAGCTACTTTGCATGTACAACTCGAATCTCCAGTGTTTTTGGCCAATAAAACGTGGATTATTTCGTCCTTTTCGACCGGGGCAAAACGGATTTTAAGTTCAAAAATGATTCAGGATTTTTTTTGGGGGTGAAGGAGTGTGCGAAAAAATTTGAAAAAATTCAACAATAATATACATATATTGAGGTATTTTCTCAAATTTTTTCAGATTTTTTCATGGAGTCCTTCACCCCTAAAAAAATTCTTAAATCATGTTAAACAGGAGATTTATTTTTCCCCTATTCGAAAATAAAATCATTGTCAATGTCATCAACTTGATCTTCCTCACGATGACAATAAAATTGATGTGACGTCAGAGGTGTAAATAGCATGATCAAGATATAGCTGAATTGATCTGAGAAAACCTATGGAAAATCCCACGTCCTTCCAAGTTAACACCAAACCCGTTAATCTCGGTGAACTTTACGGGTTTCTCTTTACGATCCATCATCTACACACACACATACACATACATAACACTATATCTTCTCCTATTTAGCTATAAGTATGGTTTCTTATTCTGCACAGTTTTCTTAGTGCCTCTTTGTTATCTGCCTTTACTCGCTACAGCCTTTCCATTGTCCAGTAACACAACACCGGAAAATGTCGCATTATCATGTTGCTGGCTGGGTTGATTATTAATTTCTGATATACTGGAGATATAAGAGGTCGGCAAAAAAAAATTCGCATTTTTAATTTTTTAATTTTTTTCATTTCTGTAATTTCCATCGAAAAAATTTTAATTACTTTCTTAATGAAAAATTTGGATTTTCAAATTTTTCATTAGTTTGAAAATTAATTTTTTTTTTTTAACAATTTTGATTACTATTGTAATTAAAAATTTGACTGATGAAATTTTATAATTCTTTTTCTTATTCGAAATTTTGATTCTTTCTTACTTATTAATTGATTGAAATAATTAATTTTATAATAAAATCAACGCTACTATGTTTAATCTTCCCAAATATAAACGTCTTTCAGACAAAAATTTTGAGTTGAGAGTTTTAACTAAATGTAACACAAATAAGAACTTATAATTTAATCCAATCTAAATGACGCTTATATGACATTTATAATTCAATTTAACTAATAAAAATGTTAATAAGTTTGATAAAGAAAATAATTATGAAATTCCATCAGTCAAATTTTAAATTACAATAGTAATCAAAATTGTTAAAAAAAAAAATTAATTTTCAAACTGATGAAAAATTTAAAAATCCAAATTTTTCATTAAGAAAGTGATTAAAATTTTTTCGATGGAAATTACAGAAATAAAAAAAATTAAAAAATTAAAAATGCGAATTTTTTTTTGCCGATCTCTGTTTAAAAAAAAATGAGACAATATCTTTGGAGTATTCTTCCACAGCCTCTTCATAAATCCGCTTTGTCCTCTATTTCTTTAGCTACGTTTTTTTTTTCTTCACCTTTCTTCTTCATTGGACTCTCAGCAACCCTCGTCACGCCTCAGCCATGCCTCCAGCCATTTTTCTTCCGGTATTCCACGAATTACTCTCGAGACAACCGATCTCTTTTATACCGATACCAAAGAAAAATTTTCCCACAAAAAAATAAAACCTCATTTACCTCTCGATAAACATTCTACAGTTTCCTTTGTTTTTTCGGCTTCTTCCACGAAGAATTTTTTTTTTTTTCTTAACTTCAACAGGAGGGAAAAAAAAATTTCTTTAGAACTTGTCATATACACGGTTCGGTTACTCCAGTCACTTCGGGGTAATTCAATTTTTATTTTTTTTATTCGCATTTTTTTCCGCAGCTTTCAAAGAATGTGTCATGATGGAAGACATCAAAGAGCATTTTTTTGCAGAATTATTGCTAATTTGGATGAGGATCTTGCTAATTTTTATGATTATAAGTGCTATGCTATGCACAGGACTTACGCCCCTTTAATTCTAAAGATCATGAAAAAAAATTCCATTGCAAATCATTTCTATTCATTAAAACCTTCATTTTACCCGAATTTTTCCAATAAAAATCCCAGAATTTTTTTTTTTTTAGCAAGAGTTTTTCTTGCCTAATGGCCCTTTTATAATTCATAAAATATGGTATGGATGTAGACTCTGATACTGAAGATGAAGAATATTATTTTTCAAGGATCATAAATTTCTTTCCCCTCAATAAAAGCAGAAAAATTGCATTCTATTTCATTAGTGAATAATTCGAGTGGTATTATCATTTCCAAGCTTCAAAAATAAGTAAGCTTTCATCCTAGAAACTCTTTTCTACAATTGCTCGAGCTGTCGAGTACCTCTTTCTTCTCGAGAAATGAGAAGAAGAAGAGGATGAAAAGAAATGAAAAAAAATGTGAAAAGAAGAGAAAGAGTTACGAGCAATGGGAGATTTTCGTGTTACTTTTGTTGTGAAACACATTGATCTTGTTGGGAGTTGTGCAGCTCTCAATTTCAGAACGAGTGGTCGTTGAGGACTAACAAGAAATTTATACTTTCATTAATTATCAAATAAATTGCTTGCCACCGCAGTTATCTTTATTTCTGATTCATTTGGGAATTTTATCGGAGGATCAAACTTGACCTGAATATCGTTGATTGTATGAATTATTCTGGGGTAAATTTGCAGTTTGAGGGAATGGATGTTGGGAGTAATGAGCAGGAGCGATTTAATGAGAATGGGTTCGCTATTGGATGGGAAAATGTCGGGATATATTTACTTTCGAGTCTAAACCCACGCTTTTTATTCTTTAGTTGAGGTGATGCAGCTATCGAACTTGATGGGAAGAAGAGGTGAAAGTTGAAGGAACAAGGGACAGTTATTTTCATATTTCCTCGATGTGACATTTATAAAAGACCCCTTTTTATTCTACATCCCATGACTTTTCCCCTTATTTCCCATGATTTTTAAAATTGAGAATCAAAAGAAAGCTGATTCAGGTTTCTCTGGGAACCTTAATTTGAGTATTTTGTTGAGGCGAAATTACACGGAGAGATACTTGATATGGGTTTCTCTGAGAAACCCAATTCAGGTTTCCATGCAAAGCCAATCCGGGTTTCTATGGAATGCCAAGCTGAGTTTCTGCAAAGTCTAATTTGGATTTCTCTCAGAACCTCAATGCAGGTTTCTATGGAGACTCAATCTAGATTTCTATAGAAACCTGATCTGGGTTTCTCTTAGAAACTCAATCTGAATTTCTGGAAAAACTCAATCTGGATTTCTACAGAAACTCAATATGGGTTTCTATAGAAACTCAATCTGGTTGCAGCCATTAGAATTTCTCCTACTCGTGCGATTATTTTCATTCTGATCAGCAGTGAAACAGAAAAAGTTTTCTTTTCCATGAAAAAAGTGGACATCAAGCGACCTTATCCCTTTTTGAATTCATACGAAGTTTCGGAAACTGAGACATGGGTATGTGAAGAACATAAAAACTTGATAACATATGTGCCGACTTGCATACAAACCCGGATCAGGTTTCTAAGAGAAACCCAAATTAGGTTTCTATAGAATTGCAGTTTGAGTTTCTAAGGGAAACCCAATTCGAATTTCTAGAGGAACCTGGATCGGGTTTCTATAGAAATTTAAATTGTGATTCCAAGTTGAACCTAAATCGAGTTTCTATAGAACCTCAAATTGGGATTTTCCACGAGCCCAAAATAGGTTTCTGTAGTAACCTCAACTGAGGTTCCACGAGAAACCCAAACTAGGTTACTTTACTCAAACGGAAATTGAGTTTTCATGAGAGACCCGAATTGCCTTTCTGTATATATAGATATCAAAATCGAGTTTCTCTAGAATCCCAAAATGTCTTTCTTCCTATAACGCATCTTGAAAAACTCAATTCAAGTTTCTTTCCTCAGTAATCGAATAAAAATTTCAATTGGATTATTTTATTAGAATCGAATAATCATTCCCCAGAATATCATTAATAGATTTCTGGTAAATTGGAGAAAGGATTAAGAATTCCCAGTTCTCCAGAAGCATTAAAAGTGGCAAATGACGCCACCTGTAGAGGAAACTGCAGTAATAATCGTCGAATTAATGGAAAAACTATTAAGATAAAAATGAAAAAAAAAAAAGAAAATTATTCATATTCACCCCGACTATCTGCAGTGAATTCAATTACGCAGTTATTTTGAGAGATGCAATGAAAGCCCAGTAAATGAGAAAAATCAATTACTCGTTGATGAGAGCCGGGAGGGAAATGGCAAATCGATTGACAAAAATTCTCTCTTTCTCACACACAATAATACAGTTCTATATACATGAACCATATGAATTACTGAATTAATATCGTCATAATGAATGAACGCTGTTGAAAGAGGGAGCCACGTGTGAATAGGGATCCGGTTGTATTCTCAATTTCAATGGATTCTCTGATTCCGGAACAATTGTGCCAAAAATTAGGCAATTAACGTAATTGAGATTCCATTGTATTCAGTAATAACACGTGTCTGTATTTTGTCAATCTATATATACGCTTATTACCAAGCTTATCAAATAATTCAGCCTCAAGATAATTGAATTGTCTAGAAAACTGTGAAATTTCTATTAATCTCATTTTCAATCCATTCCATTTTCTTCCACAGAAAATCCCGAAAATCCCCCCATTTCCCAGATAAAATAAGTAAAAATAATCCTAATATTACTCACCGTCTAAAGTCCCGACTCCAACAGGCATAAATGACTGGATTCATTCCACTGTTGATCCATCCTAACCACGTAACTGATGCTGACACAATTTCCTCGTGCCAAATGCATCTTGCACAAAATCCAGACAATAGATTAACCACAAAAAATGGCAGCCAACAAACAATAAAAACACCCATAACAATACCAAGTGTTTTGGCTGCTTTTTTTTCTTTGGCAAATTTAGCTAATTTTCGTGAGAGTGAAAAATTCTTTCCGAGATGTTGTTTATTATTGATGCGTGTTGATGGCATTCTAGTTAATCCATTATTATGCAGTGTAAGTGGCTCCTCCATATCTTGTAGATCTTCTGGTGTACTAGATGCTGTTCTAAAAAGATGTCTAGCATCTGTATTAGTGGCGCCACCTCTGTGTATTCTCAGTGTTAATTCTAATTCACCTGACGCCATCATAACCTGTTTTGTACCAAGTTTGAGACTTCTTGTTTGTATAACAGCAGCACGATAAATTCTGTAATACGTAAATACCATAACAAATAGTGGCAAATAAAAGCTAATTGTCGATGAGAATATTAGATAACCAAGATTTTCAGTGAATGGACATTTGTCTTTTGGCACTTCTTCAGTTCTAACTGCACGCCACCATGCTATAGCTGGAAATGATATGCCACTTGAGCATATCCATACCATTCCAATTAGTATTGTAGCACGTCTTCTGCTCATTCTTGTTGGATAAGTGAATGGATCAGTTATTGCCCAGTATCTGTCAAGGCTTATAACACAAAGATTGAGTATTGATGCAGTTGAGAATAGTACATCCAATGAACGCCATACATCACACCAATCCATTGTGAATAACCAACGATGCTCTAATACCTCATAAATAGCACTGAATGGCATTACAACAAGACCAACAAGGCAATCGGCAAATGCTAATGATGTTACGAAATAATTTGTCGCTGTATGAAGATAACGTTCACGTATAACAGCTAGTATAACAAGCATATTACCAAATACTGTTGCTACGGAAAATAATAGCAATACAAGTGCTAATCCAGCACGTTCTGTTGCTAAATTCCATATGTCATTGGATGTATCATTTACAATGTAGCTTGTATTGTAGTATGTACGATTCAAATCATGGGTCAGCATGGACGTATCGTCCCAACTGAGGAGGTAAATATCACTCTCGTTCATTATCATCATCTGAGTTTATATGAAAAACCCTTGGGTTCAATTTCAATGTAATCCAGGGCTTTCATACTCAGGTCATTTCACATTCACGTTTTGATCTTCTTGATTGCCTGCGCGTCCTCATTTTTATGGATTTTATTGACTCTTCAGGATGTGGAGTTGTTTTTTTGCAGCTTCTGAAACACACAGAGAAGAAAAAGTGAGAAATTACGAATCATATGGACTGTATTTCATTCATCAGTGGGTGTCTGAATGAAAAAAAAACGGTTTGATAAAGCAGAATGCTTCTACAATTTTGTCTACTCCTGATAAATCACCATTTCGAATTAATTCGCACGACTCTACCAACCTATCAGTGAAAAAAAAGGAAAAATGACAAAAAAAGAGGAAAAATCCATCTCCAATTCCGTTCTCATTTAAATTCGCACGTTCGGCGCTTTTTCACCTCCTCTTCTCTCTTCCTCTTTCACTCACTGGCATTCTATTTGAGAAGTGGAAATCGTTGAAACGAGAGATCGACTAGTAATCGATTCGGTTAATCACGAAAAAGTACGAGTGAAATCGGAGGTAAATTACTGCGAATTGGTGAAAATTCATTGATCAGTAGAAAGAGTTTTCTCGCAATTTAGAGTTGATGAGAAAAAAGGATGATGCCCTTCTAAAAAAAGAAAAAAAAAAGGGAATGAGAAGTATAAATACTAGAGCAGTGTAAAAAGTTAGAGCCAGTACAGAAGCATAAAATCCGGAGTATATGCGGATCGATGAGGAGGGTTGAGAAAGTTGAAAATGTCCCTGCGGAGCTCATTTTGCTCCCAGAATATTCGGGCGTACACTTCTCCGAACACTCAGGACGAAAAGCGTTTCCACTTGGTGCAAAATCCCCAGTCGTGCATCGTCTTGAAACAATGAGTATAACCCAAAATCCCTCTATTCAGGAAGGAGAAGGAAAAAAAATGAAAGCTTCATTCAAATTGAATGGCCAATCAGCGAATAAGACGGAAGAAAGGTAAAAGCAATCTGCATAATGCATTAAGTCATTCGAAAACTGGATTTGCGGTTGGAAAAATGAAGCCTTCACAGCTCTTGTATCTCCAAGAGTACATTGCAATCTCTGCCCTTTTTTTCGGCATATTGTCCATTAAAGGAGACATCACAATGTGGTGCGCACCTTTTATGAGGTTATTTGGATATTTTGAACCGTTCATGATAACCTCCAAATCATTAACAGGAGGTTCAAAGCTAGCGCCATAAAACTGATTGAGATTCGAAGATCTGCAGATCATCAAAAGTGATATCTGTCACATGATCCCTGCTCACGTGAACAGAAATGAGCCCAAATGAATTGTTGATGTTATCTTATGGATGTTTGTCTTCAAATTTAGTTCCTATAGGTTCATATATTTTTTGTTTTTCGAAGAAAAAATCCTTTCAATGATTTGGACTTTATCATTGACAGTTTAAAATAGTCAAATAACCTCAAAAAAAGGACACACCAATTGCGAACGTTTATTATGGTGCGTAGAGTGCGCTGCGCACACAATTGCTGTTGCGTCATTTTTACATCCATTGTGGTTGCTCCCTAACCTTCGAGAACTCACGCTATGAGCATGGCGTCAAACTCTGTACAAAAATGTAAATATCAAATAATAGACTAAAAATATTAAATTGAAACTTTTCGAATTCTCTTCGTATAATGTTGCCAATTAAATAGGACATTTTTTTATGGGGAATATATTTTTCTTGTATGAAAAAATAGGAATTTCTTGTGAAATCATAGTGGAAATTTTTCCCACCAGAAGGACTTGGTGGAAAAATCTGAAAAAATTTGAGAAGATGCTCCAATATGTGGACATTGTTAGTGAATTTTTTGAAATTTTTTTGAAGAGCCCTTCAATCTCAAAAAAAAATCCCAAATCATTTTGACCCACAGGTCCATTTTGCCCCGGTCTCCCCTATATATATTCGTCAATCTATTCGTTCAATTATATTCATAAATCGTCAATCTCATGGGCGCAAGTTCTCAAGGGTTAAAGAGGCTATCACAAAAGAAGTGAAAACGATAGCTCCCAGCGTATTCCGAATATCGTAGGCAGCAATCCATGTATTAGTTAGCTTCAGTACAGGGTCAGTCTCTCATCCGTGATCTGGGTGAATGTTTACCGTTGCTTGATCAAAGCACTTTCGATCCGCGCCCCATCCACCTCAATTTTATTCCCTACCAAATACAATTTCCCTTGTAAACCTAAATCTTTCAACTAAAAATTCACCAATAAAATAATACACTACCAACTATCACTTGTTTACGATTGAAACATGTGTGTTACTTTGATGAATCCATCATTTACCACCTCGACAAATCAGTTTAATTGGTTTAACCGTGTGGCCCTTGTCAACTATTCTGTAGTTGACGTTTGCTAGACCAATGTAAATACACTTTGTACTAGAGATCTGGTTCGAACACTTGAACGGTGGACAGCTTCTTGTTGCTTTGGTTCACTATTTGGCCAATATCAATGGGGAACGCATTACGTAACTGTCGTCTGCCTTTATGAACACACCACCAACTGTGTGTGTTTCAGCAGCAGTAAGCATCAATCTAACGGCCATTGATAGCTTTGATATTGGCACAACGTATCGGCATTAATATTGCGGTGAAATATTGATTAAATCTGTTACCAATGGATTCTGGCTGTTTCCGGTTATTTTGGGAAACTGTCAGGAGAAAAAAGCGGAGGGCAGTTTTTTACAGGGAATTTAGATCCAAAAAAATGCGATTAAATTTATCATCATGATGTACGAGATAAACTGTAAATGGACGATATTCAGATTTCATAGACGAGATTCTGAAACGAGCATGGGGTTATTATTTGATCACGTTATATACGGTCAACTGCCTCTCTCTCTCTCTCGAGCTTCGTTCGCTCAATACATATATATATAGGAGCATTTTGCTCTTACGCTTCTACGACCATATATGGCTTAGTCCAGTAGTTAGTCCGCCAGGCAACTTCAACAAGTCCGCTTAGAACTGTGATAGAACCTGTGGGGAAAATGATGAAGTGACCCTGGTTATAATCATCTCAGCGGTGAATAGAATCTATGGTCTATAAGGTGATTGAAGAAAAGGAAGGAAAAAAAAATTGAAAAAAAATGACCCATTGACGATATTGAAACGTCCAGACGAATTACGAGCTTTTGACAAATTCGAGACTCTTTCTTCATTTTATTATTGGATATCATATATTTTCTTTTTTTATTTTCAATTTGGTTCCTCCCTTCTATTCTGATAGTGAGTTTATTTGATTTGCACTTTATTACTTTCAGTGATTTTTTTTTGGTGAATTTGTGACTTGATGAAGATCTTTTTTGGGATGAATTCGGGAAATTGTTTTTTGATGATCAAATCTATGATTTAGGGGGAATATTTCACTTCTATTGTGACGCAAATACGAAGTTTTGGGATACTTAGCTTGAATAGATATCAAGAAGCAATGTTACTAAGTCGACGACGTTTGTTTTCGCTCGTATATACATTATTTCGACGAAGTTAATTTTCTTGAAGTCTCTAACAACACGAAATTACCGAAGTTTTCGAGAAAATTAAGTTTATGTTGGGGGTGGAAGATTTAATTATAAATGTCATAGACTGGGTAAAGTGGACCTGCATTAAATTGTAACAAACAGTTTAACCTGGAGCAAAAAAAAGAGAAACTCTTAAAAAAAATTGGACTTTATCTTCATTTCCCCTCCAAGTACTCGTAAATTCTCTACTTCAAAGTTTCTGCAAACTGTTGCATCTAACTTCCCCTCAAATTTTCATCATCGAAAGTTGCATTTAAAATTTTTTCCGGAATTAAAATAAGCTGAATAGACTGAAGCCACTTCACCTGTTGCATAAAACGCAGAATCGCGGATTCAGGGGATATAATGAATTGAAAAAAGTGTAGAATTTTTTTCGAAAATCCGCTTATGGAAAAAATTTGGAAGGAGATTTGCATCCGTCCATCCAAAAAAAAGTCATGAAAATCTCCAAATGCCCTTTTTTCGAGATTTTTCTCTTTCAGGATAATGAAAAAAACAGCACGTCCTCAATAAAAGCAGCTTTACACAGTTGCACCAGCAAGAAAACAATGAAATTGTTTGCCGACATGTCTATCAGTGTTAAATCTTAATTCATCACTGCACGTGATGCAGTTAAATCGATTCTTCCCACGCAACCATATTCCAACAGTTGGATTTAAGCCTCAGTTCAACACTGCAAAAACTGATGTTTGACATTAAGACACTTTTGAAACATTTTAAAGATTTCTTTGGTAGTGACGATTCAGTTGTCTCTAAATGTTTGAATCTGCCAAAGTGGCTTATTTTTCACTGACATAATCCGATATAGTCCAACGGCAGGATATCTGGCACTCACATAATCTATAAATGTATACGTGTCCTGTCATAGAATAGGAACTGATTTGCATGAATTTCTGGAGACTGGAAGGTGGAAAAAAATCGATTCAAAATTGGTATATTAATTTTTTCTTATTTATTTAATCCACGTTATCATTGTTCCCATATTTGTGTAGGAAATTACAATACTTGACTGAGACACGAAAAATGTTTTACACTGATGTGCCTGAATAGCATTTAGCAACTGAATTTCGCCATATACCTTCAAGCTCCAATGACTGAACAATTGAAAAATATCTTAATTTCAAACATAAAAAGCAGCTGAATATATTCATCTTAATTTTTTGGATCCAAAATAATGTCTTGTCACTCTTTAAAACACATGTACCATTTCCCAATTTCAACCCTGGCGGATCACTCGATTGGGGGGGTCGATTTGTGCACTCACCTGATCACTAGTCGATAGTAATATGAATAACGAGATGACCAGCACTTTTCGATCATGGATGATAAATGGCTCCATCGATCTGCGTCTAACTATGTATAGAGTCGATTGTTAGTCGATCCATGTACCCAAGGGCCTCCAATCGACGAATGATCAAGTAATGAAATTTCTGGAGTGCGTGGTTATTCATATGACCATCGACTAATGCTCGACTAGTAATCAGGTGAGCGCACAAGTCGACTCCGCCAATCGAATGGCGATCAAATAGTAATCGATGGATCCGCTAGGGAAACATTTTCCATTTCACTTACCCAGCTTCAAGATACTTTCAATTTTAACATATTTTTCTCTAACTGATATCTTAAATTAAGACATCTGTAAAACATTGGTTTTTGCAGTGAACTTATCGATTTCCATCTTGTCTGCGACTGTGTTCGACGCAGTGTCTCCTCCCTACATCACCCGAATCCACGAAAAAAAAGGAGATTCGTCGAAAAAAAAAGCAAATAATGGAGAACCGTGACGGTTAGACGAGAGCAAGGTTACAAGTTGGCACATTTACCCGTCCGGGGATTTGGGTTAAGTCCCAGTTGTACAAGCATAACCAACCCTCTTTGGCACATTGACCAATTCCCCTTATTCGACAATCCGTTTTACAGTCTCAGCAATATTTTTAACTCTACCACTTTTTTTTCCCTCTTTTACCTTTCAAACTGTCTCCGTCTGGTTAAAACGGATGCAGTATATTTCATATTTCTCTGGGTTTTTTTGAATTATGAATACTGCTTTTGCTGCGTCCAGTTGTTATTTCTCACGGTTTATATGTGAGGATTCTCCTCGGATGTCCGGCGACAAGCGTCCACACGAGAGGAAGATATAATTCACAGTAGATATATAATTCCATTTTCATAAATAGGTTTTTCGTCATTTCATTAGTTTTATCATTTTCATAATCTCGGTTATTTTTGATGGGTTCTATCGGAAAATTATTTTTAGCATATGCGTGATGTCAGGATAGATTTTATGGGGCTTTTATGGATTGGGACATGTAGAATATCACTGCACGAAGGAATTGACAGCAGTAAATCAAGTGGATGCTGAATATTGCTACTGAATTCAATATAAATAATCTGCAAATAATAGGGAACTTGGATTTTTTTTTTAATTTTTTTTTTCATTTCTATGCATTCTACAGTATTGTCTGAGATTAGGGAATTTTTGTTTTTGTTCTCAAATTGTTAATTATGGCAAAATTTGAAAAAAAATTAATTGATACTATGCAACCGATAACATATAATGAGTAGAATAATGAGAAAAAAATTCCATAGAATAATGATTGATTACTGTTTGATATTTTGCCGATAGAAACATTTAATACCCCTGATGAGAACTTTGGAATTGAAACCGAAAACCTTCATTCTGTTTTCATTAATTAATAATTAATGAGCGATAGTTGAATCCCTTCAGTCGAATATTATTCAGAAATAGCGAAACTGTGTAAATTTCCAAAATTTATAACAAGATTATGTTGTGCGTCCAATACATATGTATATATGTATATATATGTATATATATATATATATATACGTATATATATACATCATCTCTTAGAGTGGAAAGGGCGTAACAAGATGGGAAATGAGTATTACTTAAGCCCTTTTCACCCTAGAACCACGATATATACATATATATATAAATTCATCGGAAAATCCTTTACAAAGTCCCACTTTTAACTCTTAAGGTCAACCCAGTATACAGTCAAGTTAACACACTCTAGTTATTTATGGTATTTTCCAAGGGGGCCAATGTGTGTGTGTGTGTGTTGGCTATTTACGGTAGGGACCATGGCAGTTGTGGGCGCCTGTGCTTATTACCTTAAAGCTTAACAGTGTCGACTATAGGGGAAAATCGTTGAGAAGGACACCAGAGGGATGTTGGAAAAAACAAAACGGGTTAAGGTTGAGATATAAAATAGAAAGAGAGGGAGTAGAGGACAAATAGAAGTGTGTAAAGTTTTTTAACCAATCGTTTATCGATTATGTTGGGTGATGATGATAGCGGGTCAAGGGAGGAGGAGGGGAGGGGGAGGGGAGGGGGAGGGGGGGGGGGTATGCTCAACCGATATCCGATACACGACCCGGGGGCGACGTTGAACTTGCCTCTCACGGATCACCTGGTTTAATCCAAACCCCTGTATTTTTCCCCTCATCCCCCCCCCCTCTCCCCCCTTCCTGCGACCCTCAACCCCTTGACCACGACACTCGCCGATCAATTTCTCAATCGCGTAACAGTCAATGCAGTCTAGCAGTGATTTTTTTTTCTCAAATATATATATATATATATATGTTTTCATGTAACCTTTAGGAAAACCTGTCGTCCCTTTTTTCGGAGAAAGCATTTTTCATGTAGGAGGATTTATCATCCGTAATGATGATTAACACGTCTAGATCACATGCTCAAGCCGCCATTACAAATCGGTAAAAATGATTTAGAGAGTGTCTTAATCCTATGGGCTGATTCTCTCTGTATTTATCGTTCAGTTTGGGGGATTTTCATTTGAACGAGTACGTTGACAGACTGATAATGCGAGGGGGAGGGGAGAAAAGGGAGGAGGGAGGGGGAAATGGACATATATTAGCTGAATTTGGATGTTTTGTAGGGGAGGGTGGAGTAAAATTATTTCGGATTTTTTTTGAGAGTGGAGGCTTCTTTGGAAACTTTTCAAAAAATTCAGTAGCAATGTAGATAAATTGGAGCATCTTCTCAAATTTTTTCAGATTTTTCCACAGAGTCCTTCACTCCGAAAAAAAATCATGAATCATGTTACTCCGGAGATCCATTTTGCTTCAGTCTCTTTTACTATGAAAATCGCGGAAAATTAGGAGAAATTTTGGAGATAGAGTTTTTTTGATGATTCCATTGAAAAGCTGAGAAAATTTCAGATGGAAAACATGTGACAAAATTAATTTCTTTGAATTTTTGAAAATTCGAGTTTTTTGGTCACGATTTGAAGGTGAAATATTTTGCATCTCCTTCCCCTAATCATTAATGTCTCCCAATGTTAATAATTCACGTTTAAACTAATTTTGTATATTGTCCAACGAATTATCATTAGTGGCAACTCACAAGACAGCATTTCAACTCTTCAAGAACTTTCCACGAGAAAGTTTCAGCCCGAGATTTAAATTGTTTTTCCCTCCGGTTGAATTGTGTGGTGAAAACTTTTCTTCCACGTACAATTGAACGTTCAATTTGGGAATATTAATGTTGACAATTTGGAATTTATCATTTCACAGGTACTTGACACGAGAATTTTTTTTTTTTATTAAAGTTACCATAAATTTTCTGTTACAGTGTCATTGAACGAAGAACTGTGAGTCTGAAAAAATCCTAAAACAAGTGGATAATAGTATTGCTC
Source organism: Aleiodes leptofemur (assembly GCA_963942555.1). Taxonomy (NCBI): domain Eukaryota; kingdom Metazoa; phylum Arthropoda; class Insecta; order Hymenoptera; family Braconidae; genus Aleiodes; species Aleiodes leptofemur. Next base: position 12,856,708 of record OZ012623.1, on the reverse strand, counting down.
TCCAACTGATATGACTTTTTCTGCTAATACTTTAGCAATATGCTTCCGATTGGAAGTTATTCATTCAATTCGTCAACAATTATCGTGTAATTCTTAATAGAGAAATAGAGCCTATAAATAGCCTAATTAATCGATGAATTGTCTTTTTACCCGTGATGTATCAATAAACAACAGGTTTTGTTAATTGAAAAGAATTGTTATAATATAGAAATTCTCTACTATGTAAGAATTCTTATCATTTGAAGTTAAATCACCATTTTTTACGATTATTTTCCTCTTGAGTTGAATCACGGATACTTATAAAACGAGTTGATTCAGGGGGAAAACGTCAAGAAACTTCTTTAGTAGTTCCTAACGTTTTCTACGAAAAAGGTTTTTGACATTTTTCTCTAACTTCCAGAGTTCCAATTTCACAATTTTTCGAGAACAGAAGACTCTCACTTTCAAATCTTGAGCAGAAAATGAAATTTTTATTAGAAAATTAAGGATAACTTCTGACATATGATTTCACTTTGGAATTTCCTCAACTGATTGATGAAATCAATCGAAAAAATCTATCTACAATATTGTTCTTGGATTACTTCGTTGGAGTGTATAAACACTCCGCAGGCGTGGGTAATGTTATTACCGCACACTTCAGCGTGGGTAATGGTCTTTATCCACGTCAAAGATCTGCTTCGTCGAACGCGGTGGGTTTTTACAATCGAGATCCCATTATTTATATTCAAATGCCCATATTTTGGTAAATATGGTTCAAACAGCTAATGTAAATTAGTAGGGGATCTGGGAGAGATCATCAAGATGCTGGAAAACTATAAATAACATGGAATTCTCGAAAAATATAAGCCGAAAAATGTTTTTGACTGTTTAAAGGAACTTACTCGATTTTTTCAATCGAGACCCCATTATTGTCTCCCGGACCAATTTTTAATATCCAATCACGAGTTTACATTGGCTGTATAGTTGAAAAACTAAAGGCCAGCTGCGATTGGGCAGCACAATTAAGAAGAAGAAGAAGACCCCATTATTGATATTCAAATGCCCATATTTTGGTAAATATGGCTCAAACAGCCAATGTAAATTAGTAGGGGATCTAGCAGAGATCATCAAGATGCTGGAAAACTCTAAATAAACTCGAAAAATATCATCCGAAAAATTTAATTGACTGTTGAAAGGAAATTGCTCGATTTCTTCAATCAAGACCCCATTGTTATTCCAATTGGCTATATCCCCATAGAGGGGCAAGTGCCATATCGAGACCCCATTATTCATATTCATTGGCTCATATTTCGGTAAATATGGTTCAAACAGCCAATGTAAATTAGTAGGGGATCTAGCAGAGATCATCAAGATGCTGGAAAACTCTAAATAAACTCGAAAAATATCATCCGAAAAATTTAATTGACTGTTGAAAGGAAATTGCTCGATTTCTTCAATCAAGACCCCATTGTTATTCCAATTGGCTATATCCCCATAGAGGGGCAAGTGCCATATCGAGACCCCATTATTCATATTCATTGGCTCATATTTCGGTAAATATGGTTCAAACAGCCAATGTAAATTAGTAGGGGATCTAGCAGAGATCATCAAGATGCTGGAAAACTCTAAATAAACTCGAAAAATATCATCCGAAAAATTAAATTGACTGTTGAAAGGAAATTGCTCGATTTCTTCAATCGAGACCCCATCCTCATTCCAATTGGCTATATCCCCATAGAGGGGCAAGTGCCATATCGAGACCCCATTATTCATATTCATTGGCTCATATTTCAGTAAATATGGTTCAAACAGCCAATGTAAATTAGTAGGGGATCTAGCAGAGATCATCAAGATGCTGGAAAACTCTAAATAAACTCGAAAAATATCATCCGAAAAATTAAATTGACTGTTGAAAGGAAATTGCTCGATTTCATCAATCGAGACCCCATTATTCATATTCATTGGCTCATATTTTGGTAAATATGGTTCGAACAGCCAATGTAAATTAGTAGGGGATCTAGCAGCGATCATCAAGATGCTGGAAAACTCTAAATAAACTCGAAAAATATCATCCGAAAAATTTAATTGACTGTTGAAAGGAAATTGCTCGATTTCTTCAATCGAGACCCCATTATTCATATTCATTGGCTCATATTTCGGTAAATATGGTTCAAACAGCCAATGTAAATTAGTAGGGGATCTAGCAGAGATCATCAAGATGCTGGAAAACTCTAAATAAACTCGAAAAATATCATCCGAAAAATTTAATTGACTGTTGAAAGGAAATTGCTCGATTTCTTCAATCGAGACCCCATTATTCATATTCATTGGCTCATATTTCGGTAAATATGGTTCAAACAGCCAATGTAAATTAGTAGGGGATCTAGCAGCGATCATCAAGATGCTGGAAAACTCTAAATAAACTCGAAAAATATCATCCGAAAAATTTAATTGACTGTTGAAAGGAAATTGCTCGATTTCTTCAATCGAGACCCCATTGTTATTCCAATTGGCTATATCCCCATAGAGGGGCGAGTGCCATATCGAGACCCCATTATTCATATTCATTGGCTCATATTTCAGTAAATATGGTTCAAACAGCCAATGTAAATTAGTAGGGGATCTAGCAGAGATCATCAAGATGCTGGAAAACTCTAAATAAACTCGAAAAATATCATCCGAAAAATTTAATTGACTGTTGAAAGGAAATTGCTCGATTTCATCAATCGAGACCCCATTATTCATATTCATTGGCTCATATTTTGGTAAATATGGTTCAAACAGCCAATGTAAATTAGTAGGGGATCTAGCAGCGATCATCAAGATGCTGGAAAACTCTAAATAAACTCGAAAAATATCATCCGAAAAATTTAATTGACTGTTGAAACGAAATTGCTCGATTTCTTCAATCGAGACCCCATTATTCATATTCATTGGCTCATATTTCGGTAAATATGGTTCAAACAGCCAATGTAAATTAGTAGGGGATCTAGCAGAGATCATCAAGATGCTGGAAAACTCTAAATAAACTCGAAAAATATCATCCGAAAAATTTAATTGACTGTTGAAAGGAAATTGCTCGATTTCTTCAATCGAGACCCCATCCTCATTCCAATTGGCTATATCCCCATAGAGGGGCAAGTGCCATATCGAGACCCCATTATTCATATTCATTGGCTCATATTTCAGTAAATATGGTTCAAACAGCCAATGTAAATTAGTAGGGGATCTAGCAGAGATCATCAAGATGCTGGAAAACTCTAAATAAACTCGAAAAATATCATCCGAAAAATTTAATTGACTGTTGAAAGGAAATTGCTCGATTTCTTCAATCGAGACCCCATCCTCATTCCAATTGGCTATATCCCCATAGAGGGGCAAGTGCCATATCGAGACCCCATTATTCATATTCATTGGCTCATATTTCAGTAAATATGGTTCAAACAGCCAATGTAAATTAGTAGGGGATCTAGCAGCGATCATCAAGATGCTGGAAAACTCTAAATAAACTCGAAAAATGTGATCCGAAAAATTTGATTGACTGTTGAAAGGAAATTGCTCGATTTCTTCAATCGAGACCCCATTGTTATTCCAATTGGCTATATCCCCATAGAGGGGCAATTGCCATATCGAGACCCCATTATTCATATTCATTGACTCATATTTCGGTAAATATGGTTCAAACAGCCAATGTAAATTAGTAGGGGATCTAGCAGAGATCATCAAGATGCTGGAAAACTCTAAATAAACTCGAAAAATATCATCCGAAAAATTTAATTGACTGTTGAAAGGAAATTGCTCGATTTCTTCAATCGAGACCCCATTATTCATATTCATTGGCTCATATTTCAGTAAATATGGTTCAAACAGCCAATGTAAATTAGTAGGGGATCTAGCAGAGATCATCAAGATGCTGGAAAACTCTAAATAAACTCGAAAAATATCATCCGAAAAATTTAATTGACTGTTGAAAGGAAATTGCTCGATTTCTTCAATCGAGACCCCATTATTCATATTCATTGGCTCATATTTCAGTAAATATGGTTCAAACAGCCAATGTAAATTAGTAGGGGATCTAGCAGAGATCATCAAGATGCTGGAAAACTCTAAATAAACTAGAAAAATATGATCCGAAAAATTTAATTGACTGTTGAAAGGAAATTGCTCGATTCCTTCAATCGAGACCCCATTGTTATTCCAATTGGCTATATCCCCATAGAGGAGCAAGTGCCATATCGAGACCCCATTATTCATATTCATTGGCTCATATTTCAGTAAATATGGTTCAAACAGCCAATGTAAATTAGTAGGGGATCTAGCAGAGATCATCAAGATGCTGGAAAACTCTAAATAAACTCGAAAAATATCATCCGAAAAATTTAATTGACTGTTGAAAGGAAATTGCTCGATTTCTTCAATCGAGACCCCATTGTTATTCCAATTGGCTATATCCCCATAGAGGGGCAAGTGCCATATCGAGACCCCATTATTCATATTCATTGGCTCATATTTCAGTAAATATGGTTCAAACAGCCAATGTAAATTAGTAGGGGATCTAGCAGCGATCATCAAGATGCTGGAAAACTCTAAATAAACTCGAAAAATGTGATCCGAAAAATTTGATTGACTGTTGAAAGGAAATTGCTCGATTTCTTCAATCGAGACCCCATTGTTATTCCAATTGGCTATATCCCCATAGAGGGGCAAGTGCCATATCGAGACCCCATTATTCATATTCATTGGCTCATATTTCAGTAAATATCGTTCAAACAGCCAATGTAAATTAGTAGGGGATCTAGCAGAGATCATCAAGATGCTGGAAAACTCTAAATAAACTCGAAAAATGTGATCCGAAAAATTTGATTGACTGTTGAAAGGAAATTGCTCGATTTCTTCAATCGAGACCCCATTGTTATTCCAATTGGCTATATCCCCATAGAGGGGCAAGTGCCATATCGAGACCCCATTATTCATATTCATTGGCTCATATTTCGGTAAATATGGTTCAAACAGCCAATGTAAATTAGTAGGGGATCTAGCAGAGATCATCAAGATGCTGGAAAACTCTAAATAAACTCGAAAAATATCATCCGAAAAATTTAATTGACTGTTGAAAGGAAATTGCTCGATTTCTTCAATCGAGACCCCATTATTCATATTCATTGGCTCATATTTCAGTAAATATGGTTCAAACAGCCAATGTAAATTAGTAGGGGATCTAGCAGAGATCATCAAGATGCTGGAAAACTCTAAATAAACTAGAAAAATATGATCCGAAAAATTTAATTGACTGTTGAAAGGAAATTGCTCGATTCCTTCAATCGAGACCCCATTGTTATTCCAATTGGCTATATCCCCATAGAGGGGCAAGTGCCATATCGAGACCCCATTATTCATATTCATTGGCTCATATTTCAGTAAATATCGTTCAAACAGCCAATGTAAATTAGTAGGGGATCTAGCAGAGATCATCAAGATGCTGGAAAACTTTAAATAAACTCGAAAAATATGATCCGAAAAATTTAATTGACTGTTGAAAGGAAATTGCTCGATTTCTTCAATCGAGACCCCATTGTTATTCCAATTGGCTATATCCCCATAGAGGGGCAAGTGCCATATCGAGACCCCATTATTCATATTCATTGGCTCATATTTCGGTAAATATGGTTCAAACAGCCAATGTAAATTAGTAGGGGATCTAGCAGAGATCATCAAGATGCTGGAAAACTCTAAATAAACTCGAGAAATATCATCCGAAAAATTTAATTGACTGTTGAAAGGAAATTGCTCGATTTCTTCAATCGAGACCCCATCCTCATTCCAATTGGCTATATCCCCATAGAGGGGCAAGTGCCATATCGAGACCCCATTAGTCATATTCATTGGCTCATATTTCAGTAAATATGGTTCAAACAGCCAATGTAAAATAGTAGGGGATCTAGCAGAGATCATCAAGATGCTGGAAAACTCTAAATAAACTCGAAAAATATCATCCGAAAAATTTAATTGACTGTTGAAAGGAAATTGCTCGATTCCTTCAATCGAGACCCCATTGTTATTCCAATTGGCTATATCCCCATAGAGGGGCAAGTGCCATATCGAGACCCCATTATTCATATTCATTGGCTCATATTTCAGTAAATATCGTTCAAACAGCCAATGTAAATTAGTAGGGGATCTAGCAGAGATCATCAAGATGCTGGAAAACTCTAAATAAACTCGAAAAATGTGATCCGAAAAATTTGATTGACTGTTGAAAGGAAATTGCTCGATTTCTTCAATCGAGACCCCATTGTTATTCCAATTGGCTATATCCCCATAGAGGGGCAATTGCCATATCGAGACCCCATTATTCATATTCATTGGCTCATATTTCGGTAAATATGGTTCAAACAGCCAATGTAAAATAGTAGGGGATCTAGCAGAGATCATCAAGATGCTGGAAAACTCTAAATAAACTCGAAAAATATCATCCGAAAAATTTAATTGACTGTTGAAAAGAAATTGCTCGATTTCTTCAATCGAGACCCCATTGTTATTCCAATTGGCTATATCCCCATAGAGGGGCAAGTGCCATATCGAGACCCCATTATTCATATTCATTGGCTCATATTTCAGTAAATATGGTTCAAACAGCCAATGTAAATTAGTAGGGGATCTAGCAGAGATCATCAAGATGCTGGAAAACTCTAAATAAACTCGAAAAATGTGATCCGAAAAATTTGATTGACTGTTGAAAGGAAATTGCTCGATTTCTTCAATCGAGACCCCATTGTTATTCCAATTGGCTATATCCCCATAGAGGGGCAATTGCCATATCGAGACCCCATTATTCATATTCATTGGCTCATATTTCGGTAAATATGGTTCAAACAGCCAATGTAAAATAGTAGGGGATCTAGCAGAGATCATCAAGATGCTGGAAAACTCTAAATAAACTCGAAAAATATCATCCGAAAAATTTAATTGACTGTTGAAAAGAAATTGCTCGATTTCTTCAATCGAGACCCCATTGTTATTCCAATTGGCTATATCCCCATAGAGGGGCAAGTGCCATATCGAGACCCCATTATTCATATTCATTGGCTCATATTTCAGTAAATATCGTTCAAACAGCCAATGTAAATTAGTAGGGGATCTAGCAGAGATCATCAAGATGCTGGAAAACTCTAAATAAACTCGAAAAATGTGATCCGAAAAATTTGATTGACTGTTGAAAGGAAATTGCTCGATTTCTTCAATCGAGACCCCATTGTTATTCCAATTGGCTATATCCCCATAGAGGGGCAATTGCCATATCGAGACCCCATTATTCATATTCATTGGCTCATATTTCGGTAAATATGGTTCAAACAGCCAATGTAAATTAGTAGGGGATCTAGCAGAGATCATCAAGATGCTGGAAAACTCTAAATAAACTCGAAAAATATCATCCGAAAAATTTAATTGACTGTTGAAAGGAAATTGCTCGATTTCTTCAATCGAGACCCCATTATTCATATTCATTGGCTCATATTTCGGTAAATATGGTTCAAACAGCCAATGTAAATTAGTAGGGGATCTAGCAGCGATCATCAAGATGCTGGAAAACTCTAAATAAACTCGAAAAATATCATCCGAAAAATTTAATTGACTGTTGAAAGGAAATTGCTCGATTTCTTCAATCGAGACCCCATTGTTATTCCAATTGGCTATATCCCCATAGAGGGGCGAGTGCCATATCGAGACCCCATTATTCATATTCATTGGCTCATATTTCGGTAAATATGGTTCAAACAGCCAATGTAAATTAGTAGGGGATCTAGCAGAGATCATCAAGATGCTGGAAAACTCTAAATAAACTCGAAAAATATCATCCGAAAAATTTAATTGACTGTTGAAAGGAAATTGCTCGATTTCATCAATCGAGACCCCATTATTCATATTCATTGGCTCATATTTTGGTAAATATGGTTCAAACAGCCAATGTAAATTAGTAGGGGATCTAGCAGCGATCATCAAGATGCTGGAAAACTCTAAATAAGCTCGAAAAATATCATCCGAAAAATTTAATTGACTGTTGAAACGAAATTGCTCGATTTCTTCAATCGAGACCCCATTATTCATATTCATTGGCTCATATTTCGGTAAATATGGTTCAAACAGCCAATGTAAATTAGTAGGGGATCTAGCAGAGATCATCAAGATGCTGGAAAACTCTAAATAAACTCGAAAAATATCATCCGAAAAATTTAATTGACTGTTGAAAGGAAATTGCTCGATTTCTTCAATCGAGACCCCATCCTCATTCCAATTGGCTATATCCCCATAGAGGGGCAAGTGCCATATCGAGACCCCATTATTCATATTCATTGGCTCATATTTCAGTAAATATGGTTCAAACAGCCAATGTAAATTAGTAGGGGATCTAGCAGAGATCATCAAGATGCTGGAAAACTCTAAATAAACTCGAAAAATATCATCCGAAAAATTTAATTGACTGTTGAAAGGAAATTGCTCGATTTCTTCAATCGAGACCCCATCCTCATTCCAATTGGCTATATCCCCATAGAGGGGCAAGTGCCATATCGAGACCCCATTATTCATATTCATTGGCTCATATTTCAGTAAATATGGTTCAAACAGCCAATGTAAATTAGTAGGGGATCTAGCAGAGATCATCAAGATGCTGGAAAACTCTAAATAAACTCGAAAAATATCATCCGAAAAATTTAATTGACTGTTGAAAGGAAATTGCTCGATTTCTTCAATCGAGACCCCATCCTCATTCCAATTGGCTATATCCCCATAGAGGGGCAAGTGCCATATCGAGACCCCATTATTCATATTCATTGACTCATATTTCGGTAAATATGGTTCAAACAGCCAATGTAAATTAGTAGGGGATCTAGCAGAGATCATCAAGATGCTGGAAAACTCTAAATAAACTCGAAAAATATCATCCGAAAAATTTAATTGACTGTTGAAAGGAAATTGCTCGATTTCTTCAATCGAGACCCCATTATTCATATTCATTGGCTCATATTTCAGTAAATATGGTTCAAACAGCCAATGTAAATTAGTAGGGGATCTAGCAGAGATCATCAAGATGCTGGAAAACTCTAAATAAACTCGAAAAATATCATCCGAAAAATTTAATTGACTGTTGAAAGGAAATTGCTCGATTTCTTCAATCGAGACCCCATTATTCATATTCATTGGCTCATATTTCAGTAAATATGGTTCAAACAGCCAATGTAAATTAGTAGGGGATCTAGCAGAGATCATCAAGATGCTGGAAAACTCTAAATAAACTAGAAAAATATGATCCGAAAAATTTAATTGACTGTTGAAAGGAAATTGCTCGATTCCTTCAATCGAGACCCCATTGTTATTCCAATTGGCTATATCCCCATAGAGGAGCAAGTGCCATATCGAGACCCCATTATTCATATTCATTGGCTCATATTTCAGTAAATATGGTTCAAACAGCCAATGTAAATTAGTAGGGGATCTAGCAGAGATCATCAAGATGCTGGAAAACTCTAAATAAACTCGAAAAATATCATCCGAAAAATTTAATTGACTGTTGAAAGGAAATTGCTCGATTTCTTCAATCGAGACCCCATTGTTATTCCAATTGGCTATATCCCCATAGAGGGGCAAGTGCCATATCGAGACCCCATTATTCATATTCATTGGCTCATATTTCAGTAAATATGGTTCAAACAGCCAATGTAAATTAGTAGGGGATCTAGCAGCGATCATCAAGATGCTGGAAAACTCTAAATAAACTCGAAAAATGTGATCCGAAAAATTTGATTGACTGTTGAAAGGAAATTGCTCGATTTCTTCAATCGAGACCCCATTGTTATTCCAATTGGCTATATCCCCATAGAGGGGCAATTGCCATATCGAGACCCCATTATTCATATTCATTGACTCATATTTCGGTAAATATGGTTCAAACAGCCAATGTAAATTAGTAGGGGATCTAGCAGAGATCATCAAGATGCTGGAAAACTCTAAATAAACTCGAAAAATATCATCCGAAAAATTTAATTGACTGTTGAAAGGAAATTGCTCGATTTCTTCAATCGAGACCCCATTGTTATTCCAATTGGCTATATCCCCATAGAGGGGCAAGTGCCATATCGAGACCCCATTATTCATATTCATTGGCTCATATTTCGGTAAATATGGTTCAAACAGCCAATGTAAATTAGTAGGGGATCTAGCAGAGATCATCAAGATGCTGGAAAACTCTAAATAAACTCGAGAAATATCATCCGAAAAATTTAATTGACTGTTGAAAGGAAATTGCTCGATTTCTTCAATCGAGACCCCATCCTCATTCCAATTGGCTATATCCCCATAGAGGGGCAAGTGCCATATCGAGACCCCATTATTCATATTCATTGGCTCATATTTCAGTAAATATGGTTCAAACAGCCAATGTAAATTAGTAGGGGATCTAGCAGAGATCATCAAGATGCTGGAAAACTCTAAATAAACTCGAAAAATGTGATCCGAAAAATTTGATTGACTGTTGAAAGGAAATTGCTCGATTTCTTCAATCGAGACCCCATTGTTATTCCAATTGGCTATATCCCCATAGAGGGGCAATTGCCATATCGAGACCCCATTATTCATATTCATTGGCTCATATTTCGGTAAATATGGTTCAAACAGCCAATGTAAAATAGTAGGGGATCTAGCAGAGATCATCAAGATGCTGGAAAACTCTAAATAAACTCGAAAAATATCATCCGAAAAATTTAATTGACTGTTGAAAAGAAATTGCTCGATTTCTTCAATCGAGACCCCATTGTTATTCCAATTGGCTATATCCCCATAGAGGGGCAAGTGCCATATCGAGACCCCATTATTCATATTCATTGGCTCATATTTCAGTAAATATCGTTCAAACAGCCAATGTAAATTAGTAGGGGATCTAGCAGAGATCATCAAGATGCTGGAAAACTCTAAATAAACTCGAAAAATGTGATCCGAAAAATTTGATTGACTGTTGAAAGGAAATTGCTCGATTTCTTCAATCGAGACCCCATTGTTATTCCAATTGGCTATATCCCCATAGAGGGGCAATTGCCATATCGAGACCCCATTATTCATATTCATTGGCTCATATTTCGGTAAATATGGTTCAAACAGCCAATGTAAAATAGTAGGGGATCTAGCAGAGATCATCAAGATGCTGGAAAACTTTAAATAAACTCGAAAAATATGATTCGAAAAATTTAATTGACTGTTGAAAGGAAATTGCTCGATTTCTTCAATCGAGACCCCATTGTTATTCCAATTGGCTATATCCCCATAGAGGGGCAAGTGCCATATCGAGACCCCATTATTCATATTCATTGGCTCATATTTCGGTAAATATGGTTCAAACAGCCAATGTAAATTAGTAGGGGATCTAGCAGAGATCATCAAGATGCTGGAAAACTCTAAATAAACTCGAAAAATATCATCCGAAAAATTTAATTGACTGTTGAAAGGAAATTGCTCGATTTCTTCAATCGAGACCCCATTATTCATATTCATTGGCTCATATTTCAGTAAATATGGTTCAAACAGCCAATGTAAATTAGTAGGGGATCTAGCAGAGATCATCAAGATGCTGGAAAACTCTAAATAAACTAGAAAAATATGATCCGAAAAATTTAATTGACTGTTGAAAGGAAATTGCTCGATTCCTTCAATCGAGACCCCATTGTTATTCCAATTGGCTATATCCCCATAGAGGGGCAAGTGCCATATCGAGACCCCATTATTCATATTCATTGGCTCATATTTCAGTAAATATCGTTCAAACAGCCAATGTAAATTAGTAGGGGATCTAGCAGAGATCATCAAGATGCTGGAAAACTCTAAATAAACTCGAAAAATGTGATCCGAAAAATTTGATTGACTGTTGAAAGGAAATTGCTCGATTTCTTCAATCGAGACCCCATTGTTATTCCAATTGGCTATATCCCCATAGAGGGGCAATTGCCATATCGAGACCCCATTATTCATATTCATTGGCTCATATTTCGGTAAATATGGTTCAAACAGCCAATGTAAAATAGTAGGGGATCTAGCAGAGATCATCAAGATGCTGGAAAACTCTAAATAAACTCGAAAAATATCATCCGAAAAATTTAATTGACTGTTGAAAGGAAATTGCTCGATTTCTTCAATCGAGACCCCATTGTTATTCCAATTGGCTATATCCCCATAGAGGGGCAAGTGCCATATCGAGACCCCATTATTCATATTCATTGGCTCATATTTCGGTAAATATGGTTCAAACAGCCAATGTAAATTAGTAGGGGATCTAGCAGAGATCATCAAGATGCTGGAAAACTCTAAATAAACTCGAAAAATATCATCCGAAAAATTTAATTGACTGTTGAAAGGAAATTGCTCGATTTCTTCAATCGAGACCCCATTATTCATATTCATTGGCTCATATTTCAGTAAATATGGTTCAAACAGCCAATGTAAATTAGTAGGGGATCTAGCAGAGATCATCAAGATGCTGGAAAACTCTAAATAAACTAGAAAAATATGATCCGAAAAATTTAATTGACTGTTGAAAGGAAATTGCTCGATTCCTTCAATCGAGACCCCATTGTTATTCCAATTGGCTATATCCCCATAGAGGGGCAAGTGCCATATCGAGACCCCATTATTCATATTCATTGGCTCATATTTCAGTAAATATCGTTCAAACAGCCAATGTAAATTAGTAGGGGATCTAGCAGAGATCATCAAGATGCTGGAAAACTCTAAATAAACTCGAAAAATGTGATCCGAAAAATTTGATTGACTGTTGAAAGGAAATTGCTCGATTTCTTCAATCGAGACCCCATTGTTATTCCAATTGGCTATATCCCCATAGAGGGGCAATTGCCATATCGAGACCCCATTATTCATATTCATTGGCTCATATTTCGGTAAATATGGTTCAAACAGCCAATGTAAAATAGTAGGGGATCTAGCAGAGATCATCAAGATGCTGGAAAACTTTAAATAAACTCGAAAAATATGATTCGAAAAATTTAATTGACTGTTGAAAGGAAATTGCTCGATTTCTTCAATCGAGACCCCATTGTTATTCCAATTGGCTATATCCCCATAGAGGGGCAAGTGCCATATCGAGACCCCATTATTCATATTCATTGGCTCATATTTCGGTAAATATGGTTCAAACAGCCAATGTAAATTAGTAGGGGATCTAGCAGAGATCATCAAGATGCTGGAAAACTCTAAATAAACTCGAAAAATATCATCCGAAAAATTTAATTGACTGTTGAAAGGAAATTGCTCGATTTCTTCAATCGAGACCCCATTATTCATATTCATTGGCTCATATTTCAGTAAATATGGTTCAAACAGCCAATGTAAATTAGTAGGGGATCTAGCAGAGATCATCAAGATGCTGGAAAACTCTAAATAAACTAGAAAAATATGATCCGAAAAATTTAATTGACTGTTGAAAGGAAATTGCTCGATTCCTTCAATCGAGACCCCATTGTTATTCCAATTGGCTATATCCCCATAGAGGGGCAAGTGCCATATCGAGACCCCATTATTCATATTCATTGGCTCATATTTCAGTAAATATCGTTCAAACAGCCAATGTAAATTAGTAGGGGATCTAGCAGAGATCATCAAGATGCTGGAAAACTTTAAATAAACTCGAAAAATATGATCCGAAAAATTTAATTGACTGTTGAAAGGAAATTGCTCGATTTCTTCAATCGAGACCCCATTGTTATTCCAATTGGCTATATCCCCATAGAGGGGCAAGTGCCATATCGAGACCCCATTATTCATATTCATTGGCTCATATTTCGGTAAATATGGTTCAAACAGCCAATGTAAATTAGTAGGGGATCTAGCAGAGATCATCAAGATGCTGGAAAACTCTAAATAAACTCGAGAAATATCATCCGAAAAATTTAATTGACTGTTGAAAGGAAATTGCTCGATTTCTTCAATCGAGACCCCATCCTCATTCCAATTGGCTATATCCCCATAGAGGGGCAAGTGCCATATCGAGACCCCATTATTCATATTCATTGGCTCATATTTCAGTAAATATGGTTCAAACAGCCAATGTAAATTAGTAGGGGATCTAGCAGAGATCATCAAGATGCTGGAAAACTCTAAATAAACTCGAAAAATGTGATCCGAAAAATTTGATTGACTGTTGAAAGGAAATTGCTCGATTTCTTCAATCGAGACCCCATTGTTATTCCAATTGGCTATATCCCCATAGAGGGGCAAGTGCCATATCGAGACCCCATTATTCATATTCATTGGCTCATATTTCGGTAAGTATGGTTCAAACAGCCAATGTAAATTAGTAGGGGATCTAGCAGAGATCATCAAGATGCTGGAAAACTCTAAATAAACTCGAGAAATATCATCCGAAAAATTTAATTGACTGTTGAAAGGAAATTGCTCGATTTCTTCAATCGAGACCCCATCCTCATTCCAATTGGCTATATCCCCATAGAGGGGCAAGTGCCATATCGAGACCCCATTAGTCATATTCATTGGCTCATATTTCAGTAAATATGGTTCAAACAGCCAATGTAAATTAGTAGGGGATCTAGCAGAGATCATCAAGATGCTGGAAAACTCTAAATAAACTCGAAAAATGTGATCCGAAAAATTTGATTGACTGTTGAAAGGAAATTGCTCGATTTCTTCAATCGAGACCCCATTGTTATTCCAATTGGCTATATCCCCATAGAGGGGCAATTGCCATATCGAGACCCCATTATTCATATTCATTGGCTCATATTTCGGTAAATATGGTTCAAACAGCCAATGTAAAATAGTAGGGGATCTAGCAGAGATCATCAAGATGCTGGAAAACTCTAAATAAACTCGAAAAATATCATCCGAAAAATTTAATTGACTGTTGAAAAGAAATTGCTCGATTTCTTCAATCGAGACCCCATTGTTATTCCAATTGGCTATATCCCCATAGAGGGGCAAGTGCCATATCGAGACCCCATTATTCATATTCATTGGCTCATATTTCGGTAAATATGGTTCAAACAGTCAATGTAAAATAGTAGGGGATCTAGCAGAGATCATCAAGATGCTGGAAAACTTTAAATAAACTCGAAAAATATGATTCGAAAAATTTAATTGACTGTTGAAAGGAAATTGCTCGATTTCTTCAATCGAGACCCCATTGTTATTCCAATTGGCTATATCCCCATAGAGGGGCAAGTGCCATATCGAGACCCCATTATTCATATTCATTGGCTCATATTTCGGTAAATATGGTTCAAACAGCCAATGTAAATTAGTAGGGGATCTAGCAGAGATCATCAAGATGCTGGAAAACTCTAAATAAACTCGAAAAATATCATCCGAAAAATTTAATTGACTGTTGAAAGGAAATTGCTCGATTTCTTCAATCGAGACCCCATTATTCATATTCATTGGCTCATATTTCAGTAAATATGGTTCAAACAGCCAATGTAAATTAGTAGGGGATCTAGCAGAGATCATCAAGATGCTGGAAAACTCTAAATAAACTCGAAAAATATCATCCGAAAAATTTAATTGACTGTTGAAAAGAAATTGCTCGATTTCTTCAATCGAGACCCCATTGTTATTCCAATTGGCTATATCCCCATAGAGGGGCAAGTGCCATATCGAGACCCCATTATTCATATTCATTGGCTCATATTTCGGTAAATATGGTTCAAACAGCCAATGTAAAATAGTAGGGGATCTAGCAGAGATCATCAAGATGCTGGAAAACTTTAAATAAACTCGAAAAATATGATTCGAAAAATTTAATTGACTGTTGAAAGGAAATTGCTCGATTTCTTCAATCGAGACCCCATTGTTATTCCAATTGGCTATATCCCCATAGAGGGGCAATTGCCATATCGAGACCCCATTATTCATATTCATTGGCTCATATTTCGGTAAATATGGTTCAAACAGCCAATGTAAAATAGTAGGGGATCTAGCAGAGATCATCAAGATGCTGGAAAACTTTAAATAAACTCGAAAAATATGATTCGAAAAATTTAATTGACTGTTGAAAGGAAATTGCTCGATTTCTTCAATCGAGACCCCATTGTTATTCCAATTGGCTATATCCCCATAGAGGGGCAATTGCCATATCGAGACCCCATTATTCATATTCATTGACTCATATTTCGGTAAATATGGTTCAAACAGCCAATGTAAATTAGTAGGGGATCTAGCAGAGATCATCAAGATGCTGGAAAACTCTAAATAAACTCGAAAAATATCATCCGAAAAATTTAATTGACTGTTGAAAGGAAATTGCTCGATTTCTTCAATCGAGACCCCATTATTCATATTCATTGGCTCATATTTCAGTAAATATGGTTCAAACAGCCAATGTAAATTAGTAGGGGATCTAGCAGAGATCATCAAGATGCTGGAAAACTCTAAATAAACTCGAAAAATATCATCCGAAAAATTTAATTGACTGTTGAAAGGAAATTGCTCGATTTCTTCAATCGAGACCCCATTATTCATATTCATTGGCTCATATTTCAGTAAATATGGTTCAAACAGCCAATGTAAATTAGTAGGGGATCTAGCAGAGATCATCAAGATGCTGGAAAACTCTAAATAAACTAGAAAAATATGATCCGAAAAATTTAATTGACTGTTGAAAGGAAATTGCTCGATTCCTTCAATCGAGACCCCATTGTTATTCCAATTGGCTATATCCCCATAGAGGAGCAAGTGCCATATCGAGACCCCATTATTCATATTCATTGGCTCATATTTCAGTAAATATGGTTCAAACAGCCAATGTAAATTAGTAGGGGATCTAGCAGAGATCATCAAGATGCTGGAAAACTCTAAATAAACTCGAAAAATATCATCCGAAAAATTTAATTGACTGTTGAAAGGAAATTGCTCGATTTCTTCAATCGAGACCCCATTGTTATTCCAATTGGCTATATCCCCATAGAGGGGCAAGTGCCATATCGAGACCCCATTATTCATATTCATTGGCTCATATTTCAGTAAATATGGTTCAAACAGCCAATGTAAATTAGTAGGGGATCTAGCAGCGATCATCAAGATGCTGGAAAACTCTAAATAAACTCGAAAAATGTGATCCGAAAAATTTGATTGACTGTTGAAAGGAAATTGCTCGATTTCTTCAATCGAGACCCCATTGTTATTCCAATTGGCTATATCCCCATAGAGGGGCAAGTGCCATATCGAGACCCCATTATTCATATTCATTGGCTCATATTTCAGTAAATATCGTTCAAACAGCCAATGTAAATTAGTAGGGGATCTAGCAGAGATCATCAAGATGCTGGAAAACTCTAAATAAACTCGAAAAATGTGATCCGAAAAATTTGATTGACTGTTGAAAGGAAATTGCTCGATTTCTTCAATCGAGACCCCATTGTTATTCCAATTGGCTATATCCCCATAGAGGGGCAAGTGCCATATCGAGACCCCATTATTCATATTCATTGGCTCATATTTCGGTAAATATGGTTCAAACAGCCAATGTAAATTAGTAGGGGATCTAGCAGAGATCATCAAGATGCTGGAAAACTCTAAATAAACTCGAAAAATATCATCCGAAAAATTTAATTGACTGTTGAAAGGAAATTGCTCGATTTCTTCAATCGAGACCCCATTATTCATATTCATTGGCTCATATTTCAGTAAATATGGTTCAAACAGCCAATGTAAATTAGTAGGGGATCTAGCAGAGATCATCAAGATGCTGGAAAACTCTAAATAAACTAGAAAAATATGATCCGAAAAATTTAATTGACTGTTGAAAGGAAATTGCTCGATTCCTTCAATCGAGACCCCATTGTTATTCCAATTGGCTATATCCCCATAGAGGGGCAAGTGCCATATCGAGACCCCATTATTCATATTCATTGGCTCATATTTCGGTAAATATGGTTCAAACAGCCAATGTAAATTAGTAGGGGATCTAGCAGAGATCATCAAGATGCTGGAAAACTCTAAATAAACTCGAGAAATATCATCCGAAAAATTTAATTGACTGTTGAAAGGAAATTGCTCGATTTCTTCAATCGAGACCCCATTGTTATTCCAATTGGCTATATCCCCATAGAGGGGCAAGTGCCATATCGAGACCCCATTATTCATATTCATTGGCTCATATTTCAGTAAATATCGTTCAAACAGCCAATGTAAATTAGTAGGGGATCTAGCAGAGATCATCAAGATGCTGGAAAACTCTAAATAAACTCGAAAAATGTGATCCGAAAAATTTGATTGACTGTTGAAAGGAAATTGCTCGATTTCTTCAATCGAGACCCCATTGTTATTCCAATTGGCTATATCCCCATAGAGGGGCAATTGCCATATCGAGACCCCATTATTCATATTCATTGGCTCATATTTCGGTAAATATGGTTCAAACAGCCAATGTAAATTAGTAGGGGATCTAGCAGAGATCATCAAGATGCTGGAAAACTCTAAATAAACTCGAAAAATATCATCCGAAAAATTTAATTGACTGTTGAAAGGAAATTGCTCGATTTCTTCAATCGAGACCCCATTATTCATATTCATTGGCTCATATTTCGGTAAATATGGTTCAAACAGCCAATGTAAATTAGTAGGGGATCTAGCAGCGATCATCAAGATGCTGGAAAACTCTAAATAAACTCGAAAAATATCATCCGAAAAATTTAATTGACTGTTGAAAGGAAATTGCTCGATTTCTTCAATCGAGACCCCATTGTTATTCCAATTGGCTATATCCCCATAGAGGGGCGAGTGCCATATCGAGACCCCATTATTCATATTCATTGGCTCATATTTCGGTAAATATGGTTCAAACAGCCAATGTAAATTAGTAGGGGATCTAGCAGAGATCATCAAGATGCTGGAAAACTCTAAATAAACTCGAAAAATATCATCCGAAAAATTTAATTGACTGTTGAAAGGAAATTGCTCGATTTCATCAATCGAGACCCCATTATTCATATTCATTGGCTCATATTTTGGTAAATATGGTTCAAACAGCCAATGTAAATTAGTAGGGGATCTAGCAGCGATCATCAAGATGCTGGAAAACTCTAAATAAGCTCGAAAAATATCATCCGAAAAATTTAATTGACTGTTGAAACGAAATTGCTCGATTTCTTCAATCGAGACCCCATTATTCATATTCATTGGCTCATATTTCGGTAAATATGGTTCAAACAGCCAATGTAAATTAGTAGGGGATCTAGCAGAGATCATCAAGATGCTGGAAAACTCTAAATAAACTCGAAAAATATCATCCGAAAAATTTAATTGACTGTTGAAAGGAAATTGCTCGATTTCATCAATCGAGACCCCATTATTCATATTCATTGGCTCATATTTTGGTAAATATGGTTCAAACAGCCAATGTAAATTAGTAGGGGATCTAGCAGCGATCATCAAGATGCTGGAAAACTCTAAATAAACTCGAAAAATATCATCCGAAAAATTTAATTGACTGTTGAAAGGAAATTGCTCGATTTCTTCAATCGAGACCCCATTATTCATATTCATTGGCTCATATTTCAGTAAATATGGTTCAAACAGCCAATGTAAATTAGTAGGGGATCTAGCAGAGATCATCAAGATGCTGGAAAACTCTAAATAAACTCGAAAAATATCATCCGAAAAATTTAATTGACTGTTGAAAGGAAATTGCTCGATTTCTTCAATCGAGACCCCATTATTCATATTCATTGGCTCATATTTCAGTAAATATGGTTCAAACAGCCAATGTAAATTAGTAGGGGATCTAGCAGAGATCATCAAGATGCTGGAAAACTCTAAATAAACTAGAAAAATATGATCCGAAAAATTTAATTGACTGTTGAAAGGAAATTGCTCGATTCCTTCAATCGAGACCCCATTGTTATTCCAATTGGCTATATCCCCATAGAGGAGCAAGTGCCATATCGAGACCCCATTATTCATATTCATTGGCTCATATTTCAGTAAATATGGTTCAAACAGCCAATGTAAATTAGTAGGGGATCTAGCAGAGATCATCAAGATGCTGGAAAACTCTAAATAAACTCGAAAAATATCATCCGAAAAATTTAATTGACTGTTGAAAGGAAATTGCTCGATTTCTTCAATCGAGACCCCATTGTTATTCCAATTGGCTATATCCCCATAGAGGGGCAAGTGCCATATCGAGACCCCATTATTCATATTCATTGGCTCATATTTCAGTAAATATGGTTCAAACAGCCAATGTAAATTAGTAGGGGATCTAGCAGCGATCATCAAGATGCTGGAAAACTCTAAATAAACTCGAAAAATGTGATCCGAAAAATTTGATTGACTGTTGAAAGGAAATTGCTCGATTTCTTCAATCGAGACCCCATTGTTATTCCAATTGGCTATATCCCCATAGAGCGGCAAGTGCCATATCGAGACCCCATTATTCATATTCATTGGCTCATATTTCAGTAAATATCGTTCAAACAGCCAATGTAAATTAGTAGGGGATCTAGCAGAGATCATCAAGATGCTGGAAAACTCTAAATAAACTCGAAAAATGTGATCCGAAAAATTTGATTGACTGTTGAAAGGAAATTGCTCGATTTCTTCAATCGAGACCCCATTGTTATTCCAATTGGCTATATCCCCATAGAGGGGCAAGTGCCATATCGAGACCCCATTATTCATATTCATTGGCTCATATTTCGGTAAATATGGTTCAAACAGCCAATGTAAATTAGTAGGGGATCTAGCAGAGATCATCAAGATGCTGGAAAACTCTAAATAAACTCGAAAAATATCATCCGAAAAATTTAATTGACTGTTGAAAGGAAATTGCTCGATTTCTTCAATCGAGACCCCATTATTCATATTCATTGGCTCATATTTCAGTAAATATGGTTCAAACAGCCAATGTAAATTAGTAGGGGATCTAGCAGAGATCATCAAGATGCTGGAAAACTCTAAATAAACTAGAAAAATATGATCCGAAAAATTTAATTGACTGTTGAAAGGAAATTGCTCGATTCCTTCAATCGAGACCCCATTGTTATTCCAATTGGCTATATCCCCATAGAGGGGCAAGTGCCATATCGAGACCCCATTATTCATATTCATTGGCTCATATTTCAGTAAATATCGTTCAAACAGCCAATGTAAATTAGTAGGGGATCTAGCAGAGATCATCAAGATGCTGGAAAACTTTAAATAAACTCGAAAAATATGATCCGAAAAATTTAATTGACTGTTGAAAGGAAATTGCTCGATTTCTTCAATCGAGACCCCATTGTTATTCCAATTGGCTATATCCCCATAGAGGGGCAAGTGCCATATCGAGACCCCATTATTCATATTCATTGGCTCATATTTCGGTAAATATGGTTCAAACAGCCAATGTAAATTAGTAGGGGATCTAGCAGAGATCATCAAGATGCTGGAAAACTCTAAATAAACTCGAGAAATATCATCCGAAAAATTTAATTGACTGTTGAAAGGAAATTGCTCGATTTCTTCAATCGAGACCCCATTGTTATTCCAATTGGCTATATCCCCATAGAGGGGCAAGTGCCATATCGAGACCCCATTATTCATATTCATTGGCTCATATTTCAGTAAATATCGTTCAAACAGCCAATGTAAATTAGTAGGGGATCTAGCAGAGATCATCAAGATGCTGGAAAACTCTAAATAAACTCGAAAAATGTGATCCGAAAAATTTGATTGACTGTTGAAAGGAAATTGCTCGATTTCTTCAATCGAGACCCCATTGTTATTCCAATTGGCTATATCCCCATAGAGGGGCAATTGCCATATCGAGACCCCATTATTCATATTCATTGGCTCATATTTCGGTAAATATGGTTCAAACAGCCAATGTAAATTAGTAGGGGATCTAGCAGAGATCATCAAGATGCTGGAAAACTCTAAATAAACTCGAAAAATATCATCCGAAAAATTTAATTGACTGTTGAAAGGAAATTGCTCGATTTCTTCAATCGAGACCCCATTATTCATATTCATTGGCTCATATTTCGGTAAATATGGTTCAAACAGCCAATGTAAATTAGTAGGGGATCTAGCAGCGATCATCAAGATGCTGGAAAACTCTAAATAAACTCGAAAAATATCATCCGAAAAATTTAATTGACTGTTGAAAGGAAATTGCTCGATTTCTTCAATCGAGACCCCATTGTTATTCCAATTGGCTATATCCCCATAGAGGGGCGAGTGCCATATCGAGACCCCATTATTCATATTCATTGGCTCATATTTCGGTAAATATGGTTCAAACAGCCAATGTAAATTAGTAGGGGATCTAGCAGAGATCATCAAGATGCTGGAAAACTCTAAATAAACTCGAAAAATATCATCCGAAAAATTTAATTGACTGTTGAAAGGAAATTGCTCGATTTCATCAATCGAGACCCCATTATTCATATTCATTGGCTCATATTTTGGTAAATATGGTTCAAACAGCCAATGTAAATTAGTAGGGGATCTAGCAGCGATCATCAAGATGCTGGAAAACTCTAAATAAGCTCGAAAAATATCATCCGAAAAATTTAATTGACTGTTGAAACGAAATTGCTCGATTTCTTCAATCGAGACCCCATTATTCATATTCATTGGCTCATATTTCGGTAAATATGGTTCAAACAGCCAATGTAAATTAGTAGGGGATCTAGCAGAGATCATCAAGATGCTGGAAAACTCTAAATAAACTCGAAAAATATCATCCGAAAAATTTAATTGACTGTTGAAAGGAAATTGCTCGATTTCATCAATCGAGACCCCATTATTCATATTCATTGGCTCATATTTTGGTAAATATGGTTCAAACAGCCAATGTAAATTAGTAGGGGATCTAGCAGCGATCATCAAGATGCTGGAAAACTCTAAATAAACTCGAAAAATATCATCCGAAAAATTTAATTGACTGTTGAAACGAAATTGCTCGATTTCTTCAATCGAGACCCCATTATTCATATTCATTGGCTCATATTTCGGTAAATATGGTTCAAACAGCCAATGTAAATTAGTAGGGGATCTAGCAGAGATCATCAAGATGCTGGAAAACTCTAAATAAACTCGAAAAATATCATCCGAAAAATTTAATTGACTGTTGAAAGGAAATTGCTCGATTTCTTCAATCGAGACCCCATCCTCATTCCAATTGGCTATATCCCCATAGAGGGGCAAGTGCCATATCGAGACCCCATTATTCATATTCATTGGCTCATATTTCAGTAAATATGGTTCAAACAGCCAATGTAAATTAGTAGGGGATCTAGCAGAGATCATCAAGATGCTGGAAAACTCTAAATAAACTCGAAAAATATCATCCGAAAAATTTAATTGACTGTTGAAAGGAAATTGCTCGATTTCTTCAATCGAGACCCCATCCTCATTCCAATTGGCTATATCCCCATAGAGGGGCAAGTGCCATATCGAGACCCCATTATTCATATTCATTGGCTCATATTTCAGTAAATATGGTTCAAACAGCCAATGTAAATTAGTAGGGGATCTAGCAGCGATCATCAAGATGCTGGAAAACTCTAAATAAACTCGAAAAATGTGATCCGAAAAATTTGATTGACTGTTGAAAGGAAATTGCTCGATTTCTTCAATCGAGACCCCATTGTTATTCCAATTGGCTATATCCCCATAGAGGGGCAATTGCCATATCGAGACCCCATTATTCATATTCATTGACTCATATTTCGGTAAATATGGTTCAAACAGCCAATGTAAATTAGTAGGGGATCTAGCAGAGATCATCAAGATGCTGGAAAACTCTAAATAAACTCGAAAAATATCATCCGAAAAATTTAATTGACTGTTGAAAGGAAATTGCTCGATTTCTTCAATCGAGACCCCATTATTCATATTCATTGGCTCATATTTCAGTAAATATGGTTCAAACAGCCAATGTAAATTAGTAGGGGATCTAGCAGAGATCATCAAGATGCTGGAAAACTCTAAATAAACTCGAAAAATATCATCCGAAAAATTTAATTGACTGTTGAAAGGAAATTGCTCGATTTCTTCAATCGAGACCCCATTATTCATATTCATTGGCTCATATTTCAGTAAATATGGTTCAAACAGCCAATGTAAATTAGTAGGGGATCTAGCAGAGATCATCAAGATGCTGGAAAACTCTAAATAAACTAGAAAAATATGATCCGAAAAATTTAATTGACTGTTGAAAGGAAATTGCTCGATTCCTTCAATCGAGACCCCATTGTTATTCCAATTGGCTATATCCCCATAGAGGAGCAAGTGCCATATCGAGACCCCATTATTCATATTCATTGGCTCATATTTCAGTAAATATGGTTCAAACAGCCAATGTAAATTAGTAGGGGATCTAGCAGAGATCATCAAGATGCTGGAAAACTCTAAATAAACTCGAAAAATATCATCCGAAAAATTTAATTGACTGTTGAAAGGAAATTGCTCGATTTCTTCAATCGAGACCCCATTGTTATTCCAATTGGCTATATCCCCATAGAGGGGCAAGTGCCATATCGAGACCCCATTATTCATATTCATTGGCTCATATTTCAGTAAATATGGTTCAAACAGCCAATGTAAATTAGTAGGGGATCTAGCAGCGATCATCAAGATGCTGGAAAACTCTAAATAAACTCGAAAAATGTGATCCGAAAAATTTGATTGACTGTTGAAAGGAAATTGCTCGATTTCTTCAATCGAGACCCCATTGTTATTCCAATTGGCTATATCCCCATAGAGGGGCAAGTGCCATATCGAGACCCCATTATTCATATTCATTGGCTCATATTTCAGTAAATATCGTTCAAACAGCCAATGTAAATTAGTAGGGGATCTAGCAGAGATCATCAAGATGCTGGAAAACTCTAAATAAACTCGAAAAATGTGATCCGAAAAATTTGATTGACTGTTGAAAGGAAATTGCTCGATTTCTTCAATCGAGACCCCATTGTTATTCCAATTGGCTATATCCCCATAGAGGGGCAAGTGCCATATCGAGACCCCATTATTCATATTCATTGGCTCATATTTCGGTAAATATGGTTCAAACAGCCAATGTAAATTAGTAGGGGATCTAGCAGAGATCATCAAGATGCTGGAAAACTCTAAATAAACTCGAAAAATATCATCCGAAAAATTCAATTGACTGTTGAAAGGAAATTGCTCGATTTCTTCAATCGAGACCCCATTATTCATATTCATTGGCTCATATTTTGGTAAATATGGTTCAAACAGCCAATGTAAATTAGTAGGGGATCTAGCAGCGATCATCAAGATGCTGGAAAACTCTAAATAAACTCGAAAAATATCATCCGAAAAATTTAATTGACTGTTGAAACGAAATTGCTCGATTTCTTCAATCGAGACCCCATTATTCATATTCATTGGCTCATATTTCGGTAAATATGGTTCAAACAGCCAATGTAAATTAGTAGGGGATCTAGCAGAGATCATCAAGATGCTGGAAAACTCTAAATAAACTCGAAAAATATCATCCGAAAAATTTAATTGACTGTTGAAAGGAAATTGCTCGATTTCTTCAATCGAGACCCCATCCTCATTCCAATTGGCTATATCCCCATAGAGGGGCAAGTGCCATATCGAGACCCCATTATTCATATTCATTGGCTCATATTTCAGTAAATATGGTTCAAACAGCCAATGTAAATTAGTAGGGGATCTAGCAGAGATCATCAAGATGCTGGAAAACTCTAAATAAACTCGAAAAATATCATCCGAAAAATTTAATTGACTGTTGAAAGGAAATTGCTCGATTTCTTCAATCGAGACCCCATCCTCATTCCAATTGGCTATATCCCCATAGAGGGGCAAGTGCCATATCGAGACCCCATTATTCATATTCATTGGCTCATATTTCAGTAAATATGGTTCAAACAGCCAATGTAAATTAGTAGGGGATCTAGCAGCGATCATCAAGATGCTGGAAAACTCTAAATAAACTCGAAAAATGTGATCCGAAAAATTTGATTGACTGTTGAAAGGAAATTGCTCGATTTCTTCAATCGAGACCCCATTGTTATTCCAATTGGCTATATCCCCATAGAGGGGCAATTGCCATATCGAGACCCCATTATTCATATTCATTGACTCATATTTCGGTAAATATGGTTCAAACAGCCAATGTAAATTAGTAGGGGATCTAGCAGAGATCATCAAGATGCTGGAAAACTCTAAATAAACTCGAAAAATATCATCCGAAAAATTTAATTGACTGTTGAAAGGAAATTGCTCGATTTCTTCAATCGAGACCCCATTATTCATATTCATTGGCTCATATTTCAGTAAATATGGTTCAAACAGCCAATGTAAATTAGTAGGGGATCTAGCAGAGATCATCAAGATGCTGGAAAACTCTAAATAAACTCGAAAAATATCATCCGAAAAATTTAATTGACTGTTGAAAGGAAATTGCTCGATTTCTTCAATCGAGACCCCATTATTCATATTCATTGGCTCATATTTCAGTAAATATGGTTCAAACAGCCAATGTAAATTAGTAGGGGATCTAGCAGAGATCATCAAGATGCTGGAAAACTCTAAATAAACTAGAAAAATATGATCCGAAAAATTTAATTGACTGTTGAAAGGAAATTGCTCGATTCCTTCAATCGAGACCCCATTGTTATTCCAATTGGCTATATCCCCATAGAGGAGCAAGTGCCATATCGAGACCCCATTATTCATATTCATTGGCTCATATTTCAGTAAATATGGTTCAAACAGCCAATGTAAATTAGTAGGGGATCTAGCAGAGATCATCAAGATGCTGGAAAACTCTAAATAAACTCGAAAAATATCATCCGAAAAATTTAATTGACTGTTGAAAGGAAATTGCTCGATTTCTTCAATCGAGACCCCATTGTTATTCCAATTGGCTATATCCCCATAGAGGGGCAAGTGCCATATCGAGACCCCATTATTCATATTCATTGGCTCATATTTCAGTAAATATGGTTCAAACAGCCAATGTAAATTAGTAGGGGATCTAGCAGCGATCATCAAGATGCTGGAAAACTCTAAATAAACTCGAAAAATGTGATCCGAAAAATTTGATTGACTGTTGAAAGGAAATTGCTCGATTTCTTCAATCGAGACCCCATTGTTATTCCAATTGGCTATATCCCCATAGAGGGGCAAGTGCCATATCGAGACCCCATTATTCATATTCATTGGCTCATATTTCAGTAAATATCGTTCAAACAGCCAATGTAAATTAGTAGGGGATCTAGCAGAGATCATCAAGATGCTGGAAAACTCTAAATAAACTCGAAAAATGTGATCCGAAAAATTTGATTGACTGTTGAAAGGAAATTGCTCGATTTCTTCAATCGAGACCCCATTGTTATTCCAATTGGCTATATCCCCATAGAGGGGCAAGTGCCATATCGAGACCCCATTATTCATATTCATTGGCTCATATTTCGGTAAATATGGTTCAAACAGCCAATGTAAATTAGTAGGGGATCTAGCAGAGATCATCAAGATGCTGGAAAACTCTAAATAAACTCGAAAAATATCATCCGAAAAATTTAATTGACTGTTGAAAGGAAATTGCTCGATTTCTTCAATCGAGACCCCATTATTCATATTCATTGGCTCATATTTCAGTAAATATGGTTCAAACAGCCAATGTAAATTAGTAGGGGATCTAGCAGAGATCATCAAGATGCTGGAAAACTCTAAATAAACTAGAAAAATATGATCCGAAAAATTTAATTGACTGTTGAAAGGAAATTGCTCGATTCCTTCAATCGAGACCCCATTGTTATTCCAATTGGCTATATCCCCATAGAGGGGCAAGTGCCATATCGAGACCCCATTATTCATATTCATTGGCTCATATTTCAGTAAATATCGTTCAAACAGCCAATGTAAATTAGTAGGGGATCTAGCAGAGATCATCAAGATGCTGGAAAACTTTAAATAAACTCGAAAAATATGATCCGAAAAATTTAATTGACTGTTGAAAGGAAATTGCTCGATTTCTTCAATCGAGACCCCATTGTTATTCCAATTGGCTATATCCCCATAGAGGGGCAAGTGCCATATCGAGACCCCATTATTCATATTCATTGGCTCATATTTCGGTAAATATGGTTCAAACAGCCAATGTAAATTAGTAGGGGATCTAGCAGAGATCATCAAGATGCTGGAAAACTCTAAATAAACTCGAGAAATATCATCCGAAAAATTTAATTGACTGTTGAAAGGAAATTGCTCGATTTCTTCAATCGAGACCCCATCCTCATTCCAATTGGCTATATCCCCATAGAGGGGCAAGTGCCATATCGAGACCCCATTAGTCATATTCATTGGCTCATATTTCAGTAAATATGGTTCAAACAGCCAATGTAAAATAGTAGGGGATCTAGCAGAGATCATCAAGATGCTGGAAAACTCTAAATAAACTCGAAAAATATCATCCGAAAAATTTAATTGACTGTTGAAAGGAAATTGCTCGATTCCTTCAATCGAGACCCCATTGTTATTCCAATTGGCTATATCCCCATAGAGGGGCAAGTGCCATATCGAGACCCCATTATTCATATTCATTGGCTCATATTTCAGTAAATATCGTTCAAACAGCCAATGTAAATTAGTAGGGGATCTAGCAGAGATCATCAAGATGCTGGAAAACTCTAAATAAACTCGAAAAATGTGATCCGAAAAATTTGATTGACTGTTGAAAGGAAATTGCTCGATTTCTTCAATCGAGACCCCATTGTTATTCCAATTGGCTATATCCCCATAGAGGGGCAATTGCCATATCGAGACCCCATTATTCATATTCATTGGCTCATATTTCGGTAAATATGGTTCAAACAGCCAATGTAAAATAGTAGGGGATCTAGCAGAGATCATCAAGATGCTGGAAAACTCTAAATAAACTCGAAAAATATCATCCGAAAAATTTAATTGACTGTTGAAAAGAAATTGCTCGATTTCTTCAATCGAGACCCCATTGTTATTCCAATTGGCTATATCCCCATAGAGGGGCAAGTGCCATATCGAGACCCCATTATTCATATTCATTGGCTCATATTTCAGTAAATATGGTTCAAACAGCCAATGTAAATTAGTAGGGGATCTAGCAGAGATCATCAAGATGCTGGAAAACTCTAAATAAACTCGAAAAATGTGATCCGAAAAATTTGATTGACTGTTGAAAGGAAATTGCTCGATTTCTTCAATCGAGACCCCATTGTTATTCCAATTGGCTATATCCCCATAGAGGGGCAATTGCCATATCGAGACCCCATTATTCATATTCATTGGCTCATATTTCGGTAAATATGGTTCAAACAGCCAATGTAAAATAGTAGGGGATCTAGCAGAGATCATCAAGATGCTGGAAAACTCTAAATAAACTCGAAAAATATCATCCGAAAAATTTAATTGACTGTTGAAAAGAAATTGCTCGATTTCTTCAATCGAGACCCCATTGTTATTCCAATTGGCTATATCCCCATAGAGGGGCAAGTGCCATATCGAGACCCCATTATTCATATTCATTGGCTCATATTTCAGTAAATATCGTTCAAACAGCCAATGTAAATTAGTAGGGGATCTAGCAGAGATCATCAAGATGCTGGAAAACTCTAAATAAACTCGAAAAATGTGATCCGAAAAATTTGATTGACTGTTGAAAGGAAATTGCTCGATTTCTTCAATCGAGACCCCATTGTTATTCCAATTGGCTATATCCCCATAGAGGGGCAATTGCCATATCGAGACCCCATTATTCATATTCATTGGCTCATATTTCGGTAAATATGGTTCAAACAGCCAATGTAAATTAGTAGGGGATCTAGCAGAGATCATCAAGATGCTGGAAAACTCTAAATAAACTCGAAAAATATCATCCGAAAAATTTAATTGACTGTTGAAAGGAAATTGCTCGATTTCTTCAATCGAGACCCCATTATTCATATTCATTGGCTCATATTTCGGTAAATATGGTTCAAACAGCCAATGTAAATTAGTAGGGGATCTAGCAGCGATCATCAAGATGCTGGAAAACTCTAAATAAACTCGAAAAATATCATCCGAAAAATTTAATTGACTGTTGAAAGGAAATTGCT
The DNA here is from genome assembly GCA_963942555.1 of Aleiodes leptofemur. Lineage (NCBI taxonomy): Eukaryota > Metazoa > Arthropoda > Insecta > Hymenoptera > Braconidae > Aleiodes > Aleiodes leptofemur. The sequence continues at coordinate 12,826,604 of OZ012623.1, read as the reverse complement.
CGATTTCTTCAATCGAGACCCCATTGTTATTCCAATTGGCTATATCCCCATAGAGGGGCGAGTGCCATATCGAGACCCCATTATTCATATTCATTGGCTCATATTTCGGTAAATATGGTTCAAACAGCCAATGTAAATTAGTAGGGGATCTAGCAGAGATCATCAAGATGCTGGAAAACTCTAAATAAACTCGAAAAATATCATCCGAAAAATTTAATTGACTGTTGAAAGGAAATTGCTCGATTTCATCAATCGAGACCCCATTATTCATATTCATTGGCTCATATTTTGGTAAATATGGTTCAAACAGCCAATGTAAATTAGTAGGGGATCTAGCAGCGATCATCAAGATGCTGGAAAACTCTAAATAAGCTCGAAAAATATCATCCGAAAAATTTAATTGACTGTTGAAACGAAATTGCTCGATTTCTTCAATCGAGACCCCATTATTCATATTCATTGGCTCATATTTCGGTAAATATGGTTCAAACAGCCAATGTAAATTAGTAGGGGATCTAGCAGAGATCATCAAGATGCTGGAAAACTCTAAATAAACTCGAAAAATATCATCCGAAAAATTTAATTGACTGTTGAAAGGAAATTGCTCGATTTCTTCAATCGAGACCCCATCCTCATTCCAATTGGCTATATCCCCATAGAGGGGCAAGTGCCATATCGAGACCCCATTATTCATATTCATTGGCTCATATTTCAGTAAATATGGTTCAAACAGCCAATGTAAATTAGTAGGGGATCTAGCAGAGATCATCAAGATGCTGGAAAACTCTAAATAAACTCGAAAAATATCATCCGAAAAATTTAATTGACTGTTGAAAGGAAATTGCTCGATTTCTTCAATCGAGACCCCATCCTCATTCCAATTGGCTATATCCCCATAGAGGGGCAAGTGCCATATCGAGACCCCATTATTCATATTCATTGGCTCATATTTCAGTAAATATGGTTCAAACAGCCAATGTAAATTAGTAGGGGATCTAGCAGAGATCATCAAGATGCTGGAAAACTCTAAATAAACTCGAAAAATATCATCCGAAAAATTTAATTGACTGTTGAAAGGAAATTGCTCGATTTCTTCAATCGAGACCCCATCCTCATTCCAATTGGCTATATCCCCATAGAGGGGCAAGTGCCATATCGAGACCCCATTATTCATATTCATTGACTCATATTTCGGTAAATATGGTTCAAACAGCCAATGTAAATTAGTAGGGGATCTAGCAGAGATCATCAAGATGCTGGAAAACTCTAAATAAACTCGAAAAATATCATCCGAAAAATTTAATTGACTGTTGAAAAGAAATTGCTCGATTTCTTCAATCGAGACCCCATTGTTATTCCAATTGGCTATATCCCCATAGAGGGGCAAGTGCCATATCGAGACCCCATTATTCATATTCATTGGCTCATATTTCAGTAAATATGGTTCAAACAGCCAATGTAAATTAGTAGGGGATCTAGCAGAGATCATCAAGATGCTGGAAAACTCTAAATAAACTCGAAAAATGTGATCCGAAAAATTTGATTGACTGTTGAAAGGAAATTGCTCGATTTCTTCAATCGAGACCCCATTGTTATTCCAATTGGCTATATCCCCATAGAGGGGCAATTGCCATATCGAGACCCCATTATTCATATTCATTGGCTCATATTTCGGTAAATATGGTTCAAACAGCCAATGTAAAATAGTAGGGGATCTAGCAGAGATCATCAAGATGCTGGAAAACTCTAAATAAACTCGAAAAATATCATCCGAAAAATTTAATTGACTGTTGAAAAGAAATTGCTCGATTTCTTCAATCGAGACCCCATTGTTATTCCAATTGGCTATATCCCCATAGAGGGGCAAGTGCCATATCGAGACCCCATTATTCATATTCATTGGCTCATATTTCAGTAAATATCGTTCAAACAGCCAATGTAAATTAGTAGGGGATCTAGCAGAGATCATCAAGATGCTGGAAAACTCTAAATAAACTCGAAAAATGTGATCCGAAAAATTTGATTGACTGTTGAAAGGAAATTGCTCGATTTCTTCAATCGAGACCCCATTGTTATTCCAATTGGCTATATCCCCATAGAGGGGCAATTGCCATATCGAGACCCCATTATTCATATTCATTGGCTCATATTTCGGTAAATATGGTTCAAACAGCCAATGTAAATTAGTAGGGGATCTAGCAGAGATCATCAAGATGCTGGAAAACTCTAAATAAACTCGAAAAATATCATCCGAAAAATTTAATTGACTGTTGAAAGGAAATTGCTCGATTTCTTCAATCGAGACCCCATTATTCATATTCATTGGCTCATATTTCGGTAAATATGGTTCAAACAGCCAATGTAAATTAGTAGGGGATCTAGCAGCGATCATCAAGATGCTGGAAAACTCTAAATAAACTCGAAAAATATCATCCGAAAAATTTAATTGACTGTTGAAAGGAAATTGCTCGATTTCTTCAATCGAGACCCCATTGTTATTCCAATTGGCTATATCCCCATAGAGGGGCGAGTGCCATATCGAGACCCCATTATTCATATTCATTGGCTCATATTTCGGTAAATATGGTTCAAACAGCCAATGTAAATTAGTAGGGGATCTAGCAGAGATCATCAAGATGCTGGAAAACTCTAAATAAACTCGAAAAATATCATCCGAAAAATTTAATTGACTGTTGAAAGGAAATTGCTCGATTTCATCAATCGAGACCCCATTATTCATATTCATTGGCTCATATTTTGGTAAATATGGTTCAAACAGCCAATGTAAATTAGTAGGGGATCTAGCAGCGATCATCAAGATGCTGGAAAACTCTAAATAAGCTCGAAAAATATCATCCGAAAAATTTAATTGACTGTTGAAACGAAATTGCTCGATTTCTTCAATCGAGACCCCATTATTCATATTCATTGGCTCATATTTCGGTAAATATGGTTCAAACAGCCAATGTAAATTAGTAGGGGATCTAGCAGAGATCATCAAGATGCTGGAAAACTCTAAATAAACTCGAAAAATATCATCCGAAAAATTTAATTGACTGTTGAAAGGAAATTGCTCGATTTCTTCAATCGAGACCCCATCCTCATTCCAATTGGCTATATCCCCATAGAGGGGCAAGTGCCATATCGAGACCCCATTATTCATATTCATTGGCTCATATTTCAGTAAATATGGTTCAAACAGCCAATGTAAATTAGTAGGGGATCTAGCAGAGATCATCAAGATGCTGGAAAACTCTAAATAAACTCGAAAAATATCATCCGAAAAATTTAATTGACTGTTGAAAGGAAATTGCTCGATTTCTTCAATCGAGACCCCATCCTCATTCCAATTGGCTATATCCCCATAGAGGGGCAAGTGCCATATCGAGACCCCATTATTCATATTCATTGGCTCATATTTCAGTAAATATGGTTCAAACAGCCAATGTAAATTAGTAGGGGATCTAGCAGAGATCATCAAGATGCTGGAAAACTCTAAATAAACTCGAAAAATATCATCCGAAAAATTTAATTGACTGTTGAAAGGAAATTGCTCGATTTCTTCAATCGAGACCCCATCCTCATTCCAATTGGCTATATCCCCATAGAGGGGCAAGTGCCATATCGAGACCCCATTATTCATATTCATTGACTCATATTTCGGTAAATATGGTTCAAACAGCCAATGTAAATTAGTAGGGGATCTAGCAGAGATCATCAAGATGCTGGAAAACTCTAAATAAACTCGAAAAATATCATCCGAAAAATTTAATTGACTGTTGAAAGGAAATTGCTCGATTTCTTCAATCGAGACCCCATTATTCATATTCATTGGCTCATATTTCAGTAAATATGGTTCAAACAGCCAATGTAAATTAGTAGGGGATCTAGCAGAGATCATCAAGATGCTGGAAAACTCTAAATAAACTCGAAAAATATCATCCGAAAAATTTAATTGACTGTTGAAAGGAAATTGCTCGATTTCTTCAATCGAGACCCCATTATTCATATTCATTGGCTCATATTTCAGTAAATATGGTTCAAACAGCCAATGTAAATTAGTAGGGGATCTAGCAGAGATCATCAAGATGCTGGAAAACTCTAAATAAACTAGAAAAATATGATCCGAAAAATTTAATTGACTGTTGAAAGGAAATTGCTCGATTCCTTCAATCGAGACCCCATTGTTATTCCAATTGGCTATATCCCCATAGAGGAGCAAGTGCCATATCGAGACCCCATTATTCATATTCATTGGCTCATATTTCAGTAAATATGGTTCAAACAGCCAATGTAAATTAGTAGGGGATCTAGCAGAGATCATCAAGATGCTGGAAAACTCTAAATAAACTCGAAAAATATCATCCGAAAAATTTAATTGACTGTTGAAAGGAAATTGCTCGATTTCTTCAATCGAGACCCCATTGTTATTCCAATTGGCTATATCCCCATAGAGGGGCAAGTGCCATATCGAGACCCCATTATTCATATTCATTGGCTCATATTTCAGTAAATATGGTTCAAACAGCCAATGTAAATTAGTAGGGGATCTAGCAGCGATCATCAAGATGCTGGAAAACTCTAAATAAACTCGAAAAATGTGATCCGAAAAATTTGATTGACTGTTGAAAGGAAATTGCTCGATTTCTTCAATCGAGACCCCATTGTTATTCCAATTGGCTATATCCCCATAGAGGGGCAATTGCCATATCGAGACCCCATTATTCATATTCATTGACTCATATTTCGGTAAATATGGTTCAAACAGCCAATGTAAATTAGTAGGGGATCTAGCAGAGATCATCAAGATGCTGGAAAACTCTAAATAAACTCGAAAAATATCATCCGAAAAATTTAATTGACTGTTGAAAGGAAATTGCTCGATTTCTTCAATCGAGACCCCATTGTTATTCCAATTGGCTATATCCCCATAGAGGGGCAAGTGCCATATCGAGACCCCATTATTCATATTCATTGGCTCATATTTCGGTAAATATGGTTCAAACAGCCAATGTAAATTAGTAGGGGATCTAGCAGAGATCATCAAGATGCTGGAAAACTCTAAATAAACTCGAGAAATATCATCCGAAAAATTTAATTGACTGTTGAAAGGAAATTGCTCGATTTCTTCAATCGAGACCCCATCCTCATTCCAATTGGCTATATCCCCATAGAGGGGCAAGTGCCATATCGAGACCCCATTATTCATATTCATTGGCTCATATTTCAGTAAATATGGTTCAAACAGCCAATGTAAATTAGTAGGGGATCTAGCAGAGATCATCAAGATGCTGGAAAACTCTAAATAAACTCGAAAAATGTGATCCGAAAAATTTGATTGACTGTTGAAAGGAAATTGCTCGATTTCTTCAATCGAGACCCCATTGTTATTCCAATTGGCTATATCCCCATAGAGGGGCAATTGCCATATCGAGACCCCATTATTCATATTCATTGGCTCATATTTCGGTAAATATGGTTCAAACAGCCAATGTAAAATAGTAGGGGATCTAGCAGAGATCATCAAGATGCTGGAAAACTCTAAATAAACTCGAAAAATATCATCCGAAAAATTTAATTGACTGTTGAAAAGAAATTGCTCGATTTCTTCAATCGAGACCCCATTGTTATTCCAATTGGCTATATCCCCATAGAGGGGCAAGTGCCATATCGAGACCCCATTATTCATATTCATTGGCTCATATTTCAGTAAATATCGTTCAAACAGCCAATGTAAATTAGTAGGGGATCTAGCAGAGATCATCAAGATGCTGGAAAACTCTAAATAAACTCGAAAAATGTGATCCGAAAAATTTGATTGACTGTTGAAAGGAAATTGCTCGATTTCTTCAATCGAGACCCCATTGTTATTCCAATTGGCTATATCCCCATAGAGGGGCAATTGCCATATCGAGACCCCATTATTCATATTCATTGGCTCATATTTCGGTAAATATGGTTCAAACAGCCAATGTAAAATAGTAGGGGATCTAGCAGAGATCATCAAGATGCTGGAAAACTTTAAATAAACTCGAAAAATATGATTCGAAAAATTTAATTGACTGTTGAAAGGAAATTGCTCGATTTCTTCAATCGAGACCCCATTGTTATTCCAATTGGCTATATCCCCATAGAGGGGCAAGTGCCATATCGAGACCCCATTATTCATATTCATTGGCTCATATTTCGGTAAATATGGTTCAAACAGCGAATGTAAATTAGTAGGGGATCTAGCAGAGATCATCAAGATGCTGGAAAACTCTAAATAAACTCGAAAAATATCATCCGAAAAATTTAATTGACTGTTGAAAGGAAATTGCTCGATTTCTTCAATCGAGACCCCATTATTCATATTCATTGGCTCATATTTCAGTAAATATGGTTCAAACAGCCAATGTAAATTAGTAGGGGATCTAGCAGAGATCATCAAGATGCTGGAAAACTCTAAATAAACTAGAAAAATATGATCCGAAAAATTTAATTGACTGTTGAAAGGAAATTGCTCGATTCCTTCAATCGAGACCCCATTGTTATTCCAATTGGCTATATCCCCATAGAGGGGCAAGTGCCATATCGAGACCCCATTATTCATATTCATTGGCTCATATTTCAGTAAATATCGTTCAAACAGCCAATGTAAATTAGTAGGGGATCTAGCAGAGATCATCAAGATGCTGGAAAACTCTAAATAAACTCGAAAAATGTGATCCGAAAAATTTGATTGACTGTTGAAAGGAAATTGCTCGATTTCTTCAATCGAGACCCCATTGTTATTCCAATTGGCTATATCCCCATAGAGGGGCAATTGCCATATCGAGACCCCATTATTCATATTCATTGGCTCATATTTCGGTAAATATGGTTCAAACAGCCAATGTAAAATAGTAGGGGATCTAGCAGAGATCATCAAGATGCTGGAAAACTCTAAATAAACTCGAAAAATATCATCCGAAAAATTTAATTGACTGTTGAAAAGAAATTGCTCGATTTCTTCAATCGAGACCCCATTGTTATTCCAATTGGCTATATCCCCATAGAGGGGCAAGTGCCATATCGAGACCCCATTATTCATATTCATTGGCTCATATTTCAGTAAATATCGTTCAAACAGCCAATGTAAATTAGTAGGGGATCTAGCAGAGATCATCAAGATGCTGGAAAACTCTAAATAAACTCGAAAAATGTGATCCGAAAAATTTGATTGACTGTTGAAAGGAAATTGCTCGATTTCTTCAATCGAGACCCCATTGTTATTCCAATTGGCTATATCCCCATAGAGGGGCAATTGCCATATCGAGACCCCATTATTCATATTCATTGGCTCATATTTCGGTAAATATGGTTCAAACAGCCAATGTAAAATAGTAGGGGATCTAGCAGAGATCATCAAGATGCTGGAAAACTTTAAATAAACTCGAAAAATATGATTCGAAAAATTTAATTGACTGTTGAAAGGAAATTGCTCGATTTCTTCAATCGAGACCCCATTGTTATTCCAATTGGCTATATCCCCATAGAGGGGCAAGTGCCATATCGAGACCCCATTATTCATATTCATTGGCTCATATTTCGGTAAATATGGTTCAAACAGCCAATGTAAATTAGTAGGGGATCTAGCAGAGATCATCAAGATGCTGGAAAACTCTAAATAAACTCGAAAAATATCATCCGAAAAATTTAATTGACTGTTGAAAGGAAATTGCTCGATTTCTTCAATCGAGACCCCATTATTCATATTCATTGGCTCATATTTCAGTAAATATGGTTCAAACAGCCAATGTAAATTAGTAGGGGATCTAGCAGAGATCATCAAGATGCTGGAAAACTCTAAATAAACTAGAAAAATATGATCCGAAAAATTTAATTGACTGTTGAAAGGAAATTGCTCGATTCCTTCAATCGAGACCCCATTGTTATTCCAATTGGCTATATCCCCATAGAGGGGCAAGTGCCATATCGAGACCCCATTATTCATATTCATTGGCTCATATTTCAGTAAATATCGTTCAAACAGCCAATGTAAATTAGTAGGGGATCTAGCAGAGATCATCAAGATGCTGGAAAACTTTAAATAAACTCGAAAAATATGATCCGAAAAATTTAATTGACTGTTGAAAGGAAATTGCTCGATTTCTTCAATCGAGACCCCATTGTTATTCCAATTGGCTATATCCCCATAGAGGGGCAAGTGCCATATCGAGACCCCATTATTCATATTCATTGGCTCATATTTCGGTAAATATGGTTCAAACAGCCAATGTAAATTAGTAGGGGATCTAGCAGAGATCATCAAGATGCTGGAAAACTCTAAATAAACTCGAGAAATATCATCCGAAAAATTTAATTGACTGTTGAAAGGAAATTGCTCGATTTCTTCAATCGAGACCCCATCCTCATTCCAATTGGCTATATCCCCATAGAGGGGCAAGTGCCATATCGAGACCCCATTATTCATATTCATTGGCTCATATTTCAGTAAATATGGTTCAAACAGCCAATGTAAATTAGTAGGGGATCTAGCAGAGATCATCAAGATGCTGGAAAACTCTAAATAAACTCGAAAAATGTGATCCGAAAAATTTGATTGACTGTTGAAAGGAAATTGCTCGATTTCTTCAATCGAGACCCCATTGTTATTCCAATTGGCTATATCCCCATAGAGGGGCAAGTGCCATATCGAGACCCCATTATTCATATTCATTGGCTCATATTTCGGTAAATATGGTTCAAACAGCCAATGTAAATTAGTAGGGGATCTAGCAGAGATCATCAAGATGCTGGAAAACTCTAAATAAACTCGAGAAATATCATCCGAAAAATTTAATTGACTGTTGAAAGGAAATTGCTCGATTTCTTCAATCGAGACCCCATCCTCATTCCAATTGGCTATATCCCCATAGAGGGGCAAGTGCCATATCGAGACCCCATTAGTCATATTCATTGGCTCATATTTCAGTAAATATGGTTCAAACAGCCAATGTAAATTAGTAGGGGATCTAGCAGAGATCATCAAGATGCTGGAAAACTCTAAATAAACTCGAAAAATGTGATCCGAAAAATTTGATTGACTGTTGAAAGGAAATTGCTCGATTTCTTCAATCGAGACCCCATTGTTATTCCAATTGGCTATATCCCCATAGAGGGGCAATTGCCATATCGAGACCCCATTATTCATATTCATTGGCTCATATTTCGGTAAATATGGTTCAAACAGCCAATGTAAAATAGTAGGGGATCTAGCAGAGATCATCAAGATGCTGGAAAACTCTAAATAAACTCGAAAAATATCATCCGAAAAATTTAATTGACTGTTGAAAAGAAATTGCTCGATTTCTTCAATCGAGACCCCATTGTTATTCCAATTGGCTATATCCCCATAGAGGGGCAAGTGCCATATCGAGACCCCATTATTCATATTCATTGGCTCATATTTCGGTAAATATGGTTCAAACAGCCAATGTAAAATAGTAGGGGATCTAGCAGAGATCATCAAGATGCTGGAAAACTTTAAATAAACTCGAAAAATATGATTCGAAAAATTTAATTGACTGTTGAAAGGAAATTGCTCGATTTCTTCAATCGAGACCCCATTGTTATTCCAATTGGCTATATCCCCATAGAGGGGCAAGTGCCATATCGAGACCCCATTATTCATATTCATTGGCTCATATTTCGGTAAATATGGTTCAAACAGCCAATGTAAATTAGTAGGGGATCTAGCAGAGATCATCAAGATGCTGGAAAACTCTAAATAAACTCGAAAAATATCATCCGAAAAATTTAATTGACTGTTGAAAGGAAATTGCTCGATTTCTTCAATCGAGACCCCATTATTCATATTCATTGGCTCATATTTCAGTAAATATGGTTCAAACAGCCAATGTAAATTAGTAGGGGATCTAGCAGAGATCATCAAGATGCTGGAAAACTCTAAATAAACTAGAAAAATATGATCCGAAAAATTTAATTGACTGTTGAAAGGAAATTGCTCGATTCCTTCAATCGAGACCCCATTGTTATTCCAATTGGCTATATCCCCATAGAGGGGCAAGTGCCATATCGAGACCCCATTATTCATATTCATTGGCTCATATTTCAGTAAATATCGTTCAAACAGCCAATGTAAATTAGTAGGGGATCTAGCAGAGATCATCAAGATGCTGGAAAACTCTAAATAAACTCGAAAAATGTGATCCGAAAAATTTGATTGACTGTTGAAAGGAAATTGCTCGATTTCTTCAATCGAGACCCCATTGTTATTCCAATTGGCTATATCCCCATAGAGGGGCAATTGCCATATCGAGACCCCATTATTCATATTCATTGGCTCATATTTCGGTAAATATGGTTCAAACAGCCAATGTAAAATAGTAGGGGATCTAGCAGAGATCATCAAGATGCTGGAAAACTTTAAATAAACTCGAAAAATATGATTCGAAAAATTTAATTGACTGTTGAAAGGAAATTGCTCGATTTCTTCAATCGAGACCCCATTGTTATTCCAATTGGCTATATCCCCATAGAGGGGCAAGTGCCATATCGAGACCCCATTATTCATATTCATTGGCTCATATTTCGGTAAATATGGTTCAAACAGCCAATGTAAATTAGTAGGGGATCTAGCAGAGATCATCAAGATGCTGGAAAACTCTAAATAAACTCGAAAAATATCATCCGAAAAATTTAATTGACTGTTGAAAGGAAATTGCTCGATTTCTTCAATCGAGACCCCATTATTCATATTCATTGGCTCATATTTCAGTAAATATGGTTCAAACAGCCAATGTAAATTAGTAGGGGATCTAGCAGAGATCATCAAGATGCTGGAAAACTCTAAATAAACTAGAAAAATATGATCCGAAAAATTTAATTGACTGTTGAAAGGAAATTGCTCGATTCCTTCAATCGAGACCCCATTGTTATTCCAATTGGCTATATCCCCATAGAGGGGCAAGTGCCATATCGAGACCCCATTATTCATATTCATTGGCTCATATTTCAGTAAATATCGTTCAAACAGCCAATGTAAATTAGTAGGGGATCTAGCAGAGATCATCAAGATGCTGGAAAACTCTAAATAAACTCGAAAAATGTGATCCGAAAAATTTGATTGACTGTTGAAAGGAAATTGCTCGATTTCTTCAATCGAGACCCCATTGTTATTCCAATTGGCTATATCCCCATAGAGGGGCAATTGCCATATCGAGACCCCATTATTCATATTCATTGGCTCATATTTCGGTAAATATGGTTCAAACAGCCAATGTAAAATAGTAGGGGATCTAGCAGAGATCATCAAGATGCTGGAAAACTCTAAATAAACTCGAAAAATATCATCCGAAAAATTTAATTGACTGTTGAAAAGAAATTGCTCGATTTCTTCAATCGAGACCCCATTGTTATTCCAATTGGCTATATCCCCATAGAGGGGCAAGTGCCATATCGAGACCCCATTATTCATATTCATTGGCTCATATTTCAGTAAATATCGTTCAAACAGCCAATGTAAATTAGTAGGGGATCTAGCAGAGATCATCAAGATGCTGGAAAACTCTAAATAAACTCGAAAAATGTGATCCGAAAAATTTGATTGACTGTTGAAAGGAAATTGCTCGATTTCTTCAATCGAGACCCCATTGTTATTCCAATTGGCTATATCCCCATAGAGGGGCAATTGCCATATCGAGACCCCATTATTCATATTCATTGGCTCATATTTCGGTAAATATGGTTCAAACAGCCAATGTAAAATAGTAGGGGATCTAGCAGAGATCATCAAGATGCTGGAAAACTTTAAATAAACTCGAAAAATATGATTCGAAAAATTTAATTGACTGTTGAAAGGAAATTGCTCGATTTCTTCAATCGAGACCCCATTGTTATTCCAATTGGCTATATCCCCATAGAGGGGCAAGTGCCATATCGAGACCCCATTATTCATATTCATTGGCTCATATTTCGGTAAATATGGTTCAAACAGCCAATGTAAATTAGTAGGGGATCTAGCAGAGATCATCAAGATGCTGGAAAACTCTAAATAAACTCGAAAAATATCATCCGAAAAATTTAATTGACTGTTGAAAGGAAATTGCTCGATTTCTTCAATCGAGACCCCATTATTCATATTCATTGGCTCATATTTCAGTAAATATGGTTCAAACAGCCAATGTAAATTAGTAGGGGATCTAGCAGAGATCATCAAGATGCTGGAAAACTCTAAATAAACTAGAAAAATATGATCCGAAAAATTTAATTGACTGTTGAAAGGAAATTGCTCGATTCCTTCAATCGAGACCCCATTGTTATTCCAATTGGCTATATCCCCATAGAGGGGCAAGTGCCATATCGAGACCCCATTATTCATATTCATTGGCTCATATTTCAGTAAATATCGTTCAAACAGCCAATGTAAATTAGTAGGGGATCTAGCAGAGATCATCAAGATGCTGGAAAACTCTAAATAAACTCGAAAAATGTGATCCGAAAAATTTGATTGACTGTTGAAAGGAAATTGCTCGATTTCTTCAATCGAGACCCCATTGTTATTCCAATTGGCTATATCCCCATAGAGGGGCAATTGCCATATCGAGACCCCATTATTCATATTCATTGGCTCATATTTCGGTAAATATGGTTCAAACAGCCAATGTAAAATAGTAGGGGATCTAGCAGAGATCATCAAGATGCTGGAAAACTCTAAATAAACTCGAAAAATATCATCCGAAAAATTTAATTGACTGTTGAAAAGAAATTGCTCGATTTCTTCAATCGAGACCCCATTGTTATTCCAATTGGCTATATCCCCATAGAGGGGCAAGTGCCATATCGAGACCCCATTATTCATATTCATTGGCTCATATTTCAGTAAATATCGTTCAAACAGCCAATGTAAATTAGTAGGGGATCTAGCAGAGATCATCAAGATGCTGGAAAACTCTAAATAAACTCGAAAAATGTGATCCGAAAAATTTGATTGACTGTTGAAAGGAAATTGCTCGATTTCTTCAATCGAGACCCCATTGTTATTCCAATTGGCTATATCCCCATAGAGGGGCAATTGCCATATCGAGACCCCATTATTCATATTCATTGGCTCATATTTCGGTAAATATGGTTCAAACAGCCAATGTAAAATAGTAGGGGATCTAGCAGAGATCATCAAGATGCTGGAAAACTTTAAATAAACTCGAAAAATATGATTCGAAAAATTTAATTGACTGTTGAAAGGAAATTGCTCGATTTCTTCAATCGAGACCCCATTGTTATTCCAATTGGCTATATCCCCATAGAGGGGCAAGTGCCATATCGAGACCCCATTATTCATATTCATTGGCTCATATTTCGGTAAATATGGTTCAAACAGCCAATGTAAATTAGTAGGGGATCTAGCAGAGATCATCAAGATGCTGGAAAACTCTAAATAAACTCGAAAAATATCATCCGAAAAATTTAATTGACTGTTGAAAGGAAATTGCTCGATTTCTTCAATCGAGACCCCATTATTCATATTCATTGGCTCATATTTCAGTAAATATGGTTCAAACAGCCAATGTAAATTAGTAGGGGATCTAGCAGAGATCATCAAGATGCTGGAAAACTCTAAATAAACTAGAAAAATATGATCCGAAAAATTTAATTGACTGTTGAAAGGAAATTGCTCGATTCCTTCAATCGAGACCCCATTGTTATTCCAATTGGCTATATCCCCATAGAGGGGCAAGTGCCATATCGAGACCCCATTATTCATATTCATTGGCTCATATTTCAGTAAATATCGTTCAAACAGCCAATGTAAATTAGTAGGGGATCTAGCAGAGATCATCAAGATGCTGGAAAACTTTAAATAAACTCGAAAAATATGATCCGAAAAATTTAATTGACTGTTGAAAGGAAATTGCTCGATTTCTTCAATCGAGACCCCATTGTTATTCCAATTGGCTATATCCCCATAGAGGGGCAAGTGCCATATCGAGACCCCATTATTCATATTCATTGGCTCATATTTCGGTAAATATGGTTCAAACAGCCAATGTAAATTAGTAGGGGATCTAGCAGAGATCATCAAGATGCTGGAAAACTCTAAATAAACTCGAGAAATATCATCCGAAAAATTTAATTGACTGTTGAAAGGAAATTGCTCGATTTCTTCAATCGAGACCCCATCCTCATTCCAATTGGCTATATCCCCATAGAGGGGCAAGTGCCATATCGAGACCCCATTATTCATATTCATTGGCTCATATTTCAGTAAATATCGTTCAAACAGCCAATGTAAATTAGTAGGGGATCTAGCAGAGATCATCAAGATGCTGGAAAACTCTAAATAAACTCGAAAAATGTGATCCGAAAAATTTGATTGACTGTTGAAAGGAAATTGCTCGATTTCTTCAATCGAGACCCCATTGTTATTCCAATTGGCTATATCCCCATAGAGGGGCAATTGCCATATCGAGACCCCATTATTCATATTCATTGGCTCATATTTCGGTAAATATGGTTCAAACAGCCAATGTAAAATAGTAGGGGATCTAGCAGAGATCATCAAGATGCTGGAAAACTTTAAATAAACTCGAAAAATATGATTCGAAAAATTTAATTGACTGTTGAAAGGAAATTGCTCGATTTCTTCAATCGAGACCCCATTGTTATTCCAATTGGCTATATCCCCATAGAGGGGCAAGTGCCATATCGAGACCCCATTATTCATATTCATTGGCTCATATTTCGGTAAATATGGTTCAAACAGCCAATGTAAATTAGTAGGGGATCTAGCAGAGATCATCAAGATGCTGGAAAACTCTAAATAAACTCGAAAAATATCATCCGAAAAATTTAATTGACTGTTGAAAGGAAATTGCTCGATTTCTTCAATCGAGACCCCATTATTCATATTCATTGGCTCATATTTCAGTAAATATGGTTCAAACAGCCAATGTAAATTAGTAGGGGATCTAGCAGAGATCATCAAGATGCTGGAAAACTCTAAATAAACTAGAAAAATATGATCCGAAAAATTTAATTGACTGTTGAAAGGAAATTGCTCGATTCCTTCAATCGAGACCCCATTGTTATTCCAATTGGCTATATCCCCATAGAGGGGCAAGTGCCATATCGAGACCCCATTATTCATATTCATTGGCTCATATTTCGGTAAATATGGTTCAAACAGCCAATGTAAAATAGTAGGGGATCTAGCAGAGATCATCAAGATGCTGGAAAACTCTAAATAAACTCGAAAAATATCATCCGAAAAATTTAATTGACTGTTGAAAAGAAATTGCTCGATTTCTTCAATCGAGACCCCATTGTTATTCCAATTGGCTATATCCCCATAGAGGGGCAAGTGCCATATCGAGACCCCATTATTCATATTCATTGGCTCATATTTCAGTAAATATCGTTCAAACAGCCAATGTAAATTAGTAGGGGATCTAGCAGAGATCATCAAGATGCTGGAAAACTCTAAATAAACTCGAAAAATGTGATCCGAAAAATTTGATTGACTGTTGAAAGGAAATTGCTCGATTTCTTCAATCGAGACCCCATTGTTATTCCAATTGGCTATATCCCCATAGAGGGGCAATTGCCATATCGAGACCCCATTATTCATATTCATTGGCTCATATTTCGGTAAATATGGTTCAAACAGCCAATGTAAAATAGTAGGGGATCTAGCAGAGATCATCAAGATGCTGGAAAACTTTAAATAAACTCGAAAAATATGATTCGAAAAATTTAATTGACTGTTGAAAGGAAATTGCTCGATTTCTTCAATCGAGACCCCATTGTTATTCCAATTGGCTATATCCCCATAGAGGGGCAAGTGCCATATCGAGACCCCATTATTCATATTCATTGGCTCATATTTCGGTAAATATGGTTCAAACAGCCAATGTAAATTAGTAGGGGATCTAGCAGAGATCATCAAGATGCTGGAAAACTCTAAATAAACTCGAAAAATATCATCCGAAAAATTTAATTGACTGTTGAAAGGAAATTGCTCGATTTCTTCAATCGAGACCCCATTATTCATATTCATTGGCTCATATTTCAGTAAATATGGTTCAAACAGCCAATGTAAATTAGTAGGGGATCTAGCAGAGATCATCAAGATGCTGGAAAACTCTAAATAAACTAGAAAAATATGATCCGAAAAATTTAATTGACTGTTGAAAGGAAATTGCTCGATTTCTTCAATCGAGACCCCATTGTTATTCCAATTGGCTATATCCCCATAGAGGGGCAAGTGCCATATCGAGACCCCATTATTCATATTCATTGGCTCATATTTCGGTAAATATGGTTCAAACAGCCAATGTAAATTAGTAGGGGATCTAGCAGAGATCATCAAGATGCTGGAAAACTCTAAATAAACTCGAGAAATATCATCCGAAAAATTTAATTGACTGTTGAAAGGAAATTGCTCGATTTCTTCAATCGAGACCCCATCCTCATTCCAATTGGCTATATCCCCATAGAGGGGCAAGTGCCATATCGAGACCCCATTATTCATATTCATTGGCTCATATTTCAGTAAATATGGTTCAAACAGCCAATGTAAATTAGTAGGGGATCTAGCAGAGATCATCAAGATGCTGGAAAACTCTAAATAAACTCGAAAAATGTGATCCGAAAAATTTGATTGACTGTTGAAAGGAAATTGCTCGATTTCTTCAATCGAGACCCCATTGTTATTCCAATTGGCTATATCCCCATAGAGGGGCAAGTGCCATATCGAGACCCCATTATTCATATTCATTGGCTCATATTTCGGTAAATATGGTTCAAACAGCCAATGTAAATTAGTAGGGGATCTAGCAGAGATCATCAAGATGCTGGAAAACTCTAAATAAACTCGAGAAATATCATCCGAAAAATTTAATTGACTGTTGAAAGGAAATTGCTCGATTTCTTCAATCGAGACCCCATCCTCATTCCAATTGGCTATATCCCCATAGAGGGGCAAGTGCCATATCGAGACCCCATTAGTCATATTCATTGGCTCATATTTCAGTAAATATGGTTCAAACAGCCAATGTAAATTAGTAGGGGATCTAGCAGAGATCATCAAGATGCTGGAAAACTCTAAATAAACTCGAAAAATGTGATCCGAAAAATTTGATTGACTGTTGAAAGGAAATTGCTCGATTTCTTCAATCGAGACCCCATTGTTATTCCAATTGGCTATATCCCCATAGAGGGGCAATTGCCATATCGAGACCCCATTATTCATATTCATTGGCTCATATTTCGGTAAATATGGTTCAAACAGCCAATGTAAAATAGTAGGGGATCTAGCAGAGATCATCAAGATGCTGGAAAACTCTAAATAAACTCGAAAAATATCATCCGAAAAATTTAATTGACTGTTGAAAAGAAATTGCTCGATTTCTTCAATCGAGACCCCATTGTTATTCCAATTGGCTATATCCCCATAGAGGGGCAAGTGCCATATCGAGACCCCATTATTCATATTCATTGGCTCATATTTCGGTAAATATGGTTCAAACAGCCAATGTAAAATAGTAGGGGATCTAGCAGAGATCATCAAGATGCTGGAAAACTTTAAATAAACTCGAAAAATATGATTCGAAAAATTTAATTGACTGTTGAAAGGAAATTGCTCGATTTCTTCAATCGAGACCCCATTGTTATTCCAATTGGCTATATCCCCATAGAGGGGCAAGTGCCATATCGAGACCCCATTATTCATATTCATTGGCTCATATTTCGGTAAATATGGTTCAAACAGCCAATGTAAATTAGTAGGGGATCTAGCAGAGATCATCAAGATGCTGGAAAACTCTAAATAAACTCGAAAAATATCATCCGAAAAATTTAATTGACTGTTGAAAGGAAATTGCTCGATTTCTTCAATCGAGACCCCATTATTCATATTCATTGGCTCATATTTCAGTAAATATGGTTCAAACAGCCAATGTAAATTAGTAGGGGATCTAGCAGAGATCATCAAGATGCTGGAAAACTCTAAATAAACTAGAAAAATATGATCCGAAAAATTTAATTGACTGTTGAAAGGAAATTGCTCGATTCCTTCAATCGAGACCCCATTGTTATTCCAATTGGCTATATCCCCATAGAGGGGCAAGTGCCATATCGAGACCCCATTATTCATATTCATTGGCTCATATTTCAGTAAATATCGTTCAAACAGCCAATGTAAATTAGTAGGGGATCTAGCAGAGATCATCAAGATGCTGGAAAACTCTAAATAAACTCGAAAAATGTGATCCGAAAAATTTGATTGACTGTTGAAAGGAAATTGCTCGATTTCTTCAATCGAGACCCCATTGTTATTCCAATTGGCTATATCCCCATAGAGGGGCAATTGCCATATCGAGACCCCATTATTCATATTCATTGGCTCATATTTCGGTGAATATGGTTCAAACAGCCAATGTAAAATAGTAGGGGATCTAGCAGAGATCATCAAGATGCTGGAAAACTTTAAATAAACTCGAAAAATATGATTCGAAAAATTTAATTGACTGTTGAAAGGAAATTGCTCGATTTCTTCAATCGAGACCCCATTGTTATTCCAATTGGCTATATCCCCATAGAGGGGCAAGTGCCATATCGAGACCCCATTATTCATATTCATTGGCTCATATTTCGGTAAATATGGTTCAAACAGCCAATGTAAATTAGTAGGGGATCTAGCAGAGATCATCAAGATGCTGGAAAACTCTAAATAAACTCGAAAAATATCATCCGAAAAATTTAATTGACTGTTGAAAGGAAATTGCTCGATTTCTTCAATCGAGACCCCATTATTCATATTCATTGGCTCATATTTCAGTAAATATGGTTCAAACAGCCAATGTAAATTAGTAGGGGATCTAGCAGAGATCATCAAGATGCTGGAAAACTCTAAATAAACTAGAAAAATATGATCCGAAAAATTTAATTGACTGTTGAAAGGAAATTGCTCGATTCCTTCAATCGAGACCCCATTGTTATTCCAATTGGCTATATCCCCATAGAGGGGCAAGTGCCATATCGAGACCCCATTATTCATATTCATTGGCTCATATTTCAGTAAATATCGTTCAAACAGCCAATGTAAATTAGTAGGGGATCTAGCAGAGATCATCAAGATGCTGGAAAACTCTAAATAAACTCGAAAAATGTGATCCGAAAAATTTGATTGACTGTTGAAAGGAAATTGCTCGATTTCTTCAATCGAGACCCCATTGTTATTCCAATTGGCTATATCCCCATAGAGGGGCAATTGCCATATCGAGACCCCATTATTCATATTCATTGGCTCATATTTCGGTAAATATGGTTCAAACAGCCAATGTAAAATAGTAGGGGATCTAGCAGAGATCATCAAGATGCTGGAAAACTCTAAATAAACTCGAAAAATATCATCCGAAAAATTTAATTGACTGTTGAAAAGAAATTGCTCGATTTCTTCAATCGAGACCCCATTGTTATTCCAATTGGCTATATCCCCATAGAGGGGCAAGTGCCATATCGAGACCCCATTATTCATATTCATTGGCTCATATTTCAGTAAATATCGTTCAAACAGCCAATGTAAATTAGTAGGGGATCTAGCAGAGATCATCAAGATGCTGGAAAACTCTAAATAAACTCGAAAAATGTGATCCGAAAAATTTGATTGACTGTTGAAAGGAAATTGCTCGATTTCTTCAATCGAGACCCCATTGTTATTCCAATTGGCTATATCCCCATAGAGGGGCAATTGCCATATCGAGACCCCATTATTCATATTCATTGGCTCATATTTCGGTAAATATGGTTCAAACAGCCAATGTAAAATAGTAGGGGATCTAGCAGAGATCATCAAGATGCTGGAAAACTTTAAATAAACTCGAAAAATATGATTCGAAAAATTTAATTGACTGTTGAAAGGAAATTGCTCGATTTCTTCAATCGAGACCCCATTGTTATTCCAATTGGCTATATCCCCATAGAGGGGCAAGTGCCATATCGAGACCCCATTATTCATATTCATTGGCTCATATTTCGGTAAATATGGTTCAAACAGCCAATGTAAATTAGTAGGGGATCTAGCAGAGATCATCAAGATGCTGGAAAACTCTAAATAAACTCGAAAAATATCATCCGAAAAATTTAATTGACTGTTGAAAGGAAATTGCTCGATTTCTTCAATCGAGACCCCATTATTCATATTCATTGGCTCATATTTCAGTAAATATGGTTCAAACAGCCAATGTAAATTAGTAGGGGATCTAGCAGAGATCATCAAGATGCTGGAAAACTCTAAATAAACTAGAAAAATATGATCCGAAAAATTTAATTGACTGTTGAAAGGAAATTGCTCGATTCCTTCAATCGAGACCCCATTGTTATTCCAATTGGCTATATCCCCATAGAGGGGCAAGTGCCATATCGAGACCCCATTATTCATATTCATTGGCTCATATTTCAGTAAATATCGTTCAAACAGCCAATGTAAATTAGTAGGGGATCTAGCAGAGATCATCAAGATGCTGGAAAACTTTAAATAAACTCGAAAAATATGATCCGAAAAATTTAATTGACTGTTGAAAGGAAATTGCTCGATTTCTTCAATCGAGACCCCATTGTTATTCCAATTGGCTATATCCCCATAGAGGGGCAAGTGCCATATCGAGACCCCATTATTCATATTCATTGGCTCATATTTCGGTAAATATGGTTCAAACAGCCAATGTAAATTAGTAGGGGATCTAGCAGAGATCATCAAGATGCTGGAAAACTCTAAATAAACTCGAGAAATATCATCCGAAAAATTTAATTGACTGTTGAAAGGAAATTGCTCGATTTCTTCAATCGAGACCCCATCCTCATTCCAATTGGCTATATCCCCATAGAGGGGCAAGTGCCATATCGAGACCCCATTATTCATATTCATTGGCTCATATTTCAGTAAATATGGTTCAAACAGCCAATGTAAATTAGTAGGGGATCTAGCAGAGATCATCAAGATGCTGGAAAACTCTAAATAAACTAGAAAAATATGATCCGAAAAATTTAATTGACTGTTGAAAGGAAATTGCTCGATTCCTTCAATCGAGACCCCATTGTTATTCCAATTGGCTATATCCCCATAGAGGGGCAAGTGCCATATCGAGACCCCATTATTCATATTCATTGGCTCATATTTCAGTAAATATCGTTCAAACAGCCAATGTAAATTAGTAGGGGATCTAGCAGAGATCATCAAGATGCTGGAAAACTTTAAATAAACTCGAAAAATATGATCCGAAAAATTTAATTGACTGTTGAAAGGAAATTGCTCGATTTCTTCAATCGAGACCCCATTGTTATTCCAATTGGCTATATCCCCATAGAGGGGCAAGTGCCATATCGAGACCCCATTATTCATATTCATTGGCTCATATTTCGGTAAATATGGTTCAAACAGCCAATGTAAATTAGTAGGGGATCTAGCAGAGATCATCAAGATGCTGGAAAACTCTAAATAAACTCGAGAAATATCATCCGAAAAATTTAATTGACTGTTGAAAGGAAATTGCTCGATTTCTTCAATCGAGACCCCATCCTCATTCCAATTGGCTATATCCCCATAGAGGGGCAAGTGCCATATCGAGACCCCATTATTCATATTCATTGGCTCATATTTCAGTAAATATGGTTCAAACAGCCAATGTAAATTAGTAGGGGATCTAGCAGAGATCATCAAGATGCTGGAAAACTCTAAATAAACTCGAAAAATGTGATCCGAAAAATTTGATTGACTGTTGAAAGGAAATTGCTCGATTTCTTCAATCGAGACCCCATTGTTATTCCAATTGGCTATATCCCCATAGAGGGGCAAGTGCCATATCGAGACCCCATTATTCATATTCATTGGCTCATATTTCGGTAAATATGGTTCAAACAGCCAATGTAAATTAGTAGGGGATCTAGCAGAGATCATCAAGATGCTGGAAAACTCTAAATAAACTCGAGAAATATCATCCGAAAAATTTAATTGACTGTTGAAAGGAAATTGCTCGATTTCTTCAATCGAGACCCCATTGTTATTCCAATTGGCTATATCCCCATAGAGGGGCAAGTGCCATATCGAGACCCCATTATTCATATTCATTGGCTCATATTTCAGTAAATATCGTTCAAACAGCCAATGTAAATTAGTAGGGGATCTAGCAGAGATCATCAAGATGCTGGAAAACTCTAAATAAACTCGAAAAATGTGATCCGAAAAATTTGATTGACTGTTGAAAGGAAATTGCTCGATTTCTTCAATCGAGACCCCATTGTTATTCCAATTGGCTATATCCCCATAGAGGGGCAATTGCCATATCGAGACCCCATTATTCATATTCATTGGCTCATATTTCGGTAAATATGGTTCAAACAGCCAATGTAAAATAGTAGGGGATCTAGCAGAGATCATCAAGATGCTGGAAAACTTTAAATAAACTCGAAAAATATGATTCGAAAAATTTAATTGACTGTTGAAAGGAAATTGCTCGATTTCTTCAATCGAGACCCCATTGTTATTCCAATTGGCTATATCCCCATAGAGGGGCAAGTGCCATATCGAGACCCCATTATTCATATTCATTGGCTCATATTTCGGTAAATATGGTTCAAACAGCCAATGTAAATTAGTAGGGGATCTAGCAGAGATCATCAAGATGCTGGAAAACTCTAAATAAACTCGAAAAATATCATCCGAAAAATTTAATTGACTGTTGAAAGGAAATTGCTCGATTTCTTCAATCGAGACCCCATTATTCATATTCATTGGCTCATATTTCAGTAAATATGGTTCAAACAGCCAATGTAAATTAGTAGGGGATCTAGCAGAGATCATCAAGATGCTGGAAAACTCTAAATAAACTAGAAAAATATGATCCGAAAAATTTAATTGACTGTTGAAAGGAAATTGCTCGATTCCTTCAATCGAGACCCCATTGTTATTCCAATTGGCTATATCCCCATAGAGGGGCAAGTGCCATATCGAGACCCCATTATTCATATTCATTGGCTCATATTTCAGTAAATATCGTTCAAACAGCCAATGTAAATTAGTAGGGGATCTAGCAGAGATCATCAAGATGCTGGAAAACTTTAAATAAACTCGAAAAATATGATCCGAAAAATTTAATTGACTGTTGAAAGGAAATTGCTCGATTTCTTCAATCGAGACCCCATTGTTATTCCAATTGGCTATATCCCCATAGAGGGGCAAGTGCCATATCGAGACCCCATTATTCATATTCATTGGCTCATATTTCGGTAAATATGGTTCAAACAGCCAATGTAAATTAGTAGGGGATCTAGCAGAGATCATCAAGATGCTGGAAAACTCTAAATAAACTCGAGAAATATCATCCGAAAAATTTAATTGACTGTTGAAAGGAAATTGCTCGATTTCTTCAATCGAGACCCCATCCTCATTCCAATTGGCTATATCCCCATAGAGGGGCAAGTGCCATATCGAGACCCCATTATTCATATTCATTGGCTCATATTTCAGTAAATATGGTTCAAACAGCCAATGTAAATTAGTAGGGGATCTAGCAGAGATCATCAAGATGCTGGAAAACTCTAAATAAACTAGAAAAATATGATCCGAAAAATTTAATTGACTGTTGAAAGGAAATTGCTCGATTCCTTCAATCGAGACCCCATTGTTATTCCAATTGGCTATATCCCCATAGAGGGGCAAGTGCCATATCGAGACCCCATTATTCATATTCATTGGCTCATATTTCAGTAAATATCGTTCAAACAGCCAATGTAAATTAGTAGGGGATCTAGCAGAGATCATCAAGATGCTGGAAAACTCTAAATAAACTCGAAAAATGTGATCCGAAAAATTTGATTGACTGTTGAAAGGAAATTGCTCGATTTCTTCAATCGAGACCCCATTGTTATTCCAATTGGCTATATCCCCATAGAGGGGCAATTGCCATATCGAGACCCCATTATTCATATTCATTGGCTCATATTTCGGTAAATATGGTTCAAACAGCCAATGTAAAATAGTAGGGGATCTAGCAGAGATCATCAAGATGCTGGAAAACTCTAAATAAACTCGAAAAATATCATCCGAAAAATTTAATTGACTGTTGAAAAGAAATTGCTCGATTTCTTCAATCGAGACCCCATTGTTATTCCAATTGGCTATATCCCCATAGAGGGGCAAGTGCCATATCGAGACCCCATTATTCATATTCATTGGCTCATATTTCAGTAAATATCGTTCAAACAGCCAATGTAAATTAGTAGGGGATCTAGCAGAGATCATCAAGATGCTGGAAAACTCTAAATAAACTCGAAAAATGTGATCCGAAAAATTTGATTGACTGTTGAAAGGAAATTGCTCGATTTCTTCAATCGAGACCCCATTGTTATTCCAATTGGCTATATCCCCATAGAGGGGCAATTGCCATATCGAGACCCCATTATTCATATTCATTGGCTCATATTTCGGTAAATATGGTTCAAACAGCCAATGTAAAATAGTAGGGGATCTAGCAGAGATCATCAAGATGCTGGAAAACTTTAAATAAACTCGAAAAATATGATTCGAAAAATTTAATTGACTGTTGAAAGGAAATTGCTCGATTTCTTCAATCGAGACCCCATTGTTATTCCAATTGGCTATATCCCCATAGAGGGGCAAGTGCCATATCGAGACCCCATTATTCATATTCATTGGCTCATATTTCGGTAAATATGGTTCAAACAGCCAATGTAAATTAGTAGGGGATCTAGCAGAGATCATCAAGATGCTGGAAAACTCTAAATAAACTCGAAAAATATCATCCGAAAAATTTAATTGACTGTTGAAAGGAAATTGCTCGATTTCTTCAATCGAGACCCCATTATTCATATTCATTGGCTCATATTTCAGTAAATATGGTTCAAACAGCCAATGTAAATTAGTAGGGGATCTAGCAGAGATCATCAAGATGCTGGAAAACTCTAAATAAACTAGAAAAATATGATCCGAAAAATTTAATTGACTGTTGAAAGGAAATTGCTCGATTCCTTCAATCGAGACCCCATTGTTATTCCAATTGGCTATATCCCCATAGAGGGGCAAGTGCCATATCGAGACCCCATTATTCATATTCATTGGCTCATATTTCAGTAAATATCGTTCAAACAGCCAATGTAAATTAGTAGGGGATCTAGCAGAGATCATCAAGATGCTGGAAAACTTTAAATAAACTCGAAAAATATGATCCGAAAAATTTAATTGACTGTTGAAAGGAAATTGCTCGATTTCTTCAATCGAGACCCCATTGTTATTCCAATTGGCTATATCCCCATAGAGGGGCAAGTGCCATATCGAGACCCCATTATTCATATTCATTGGCTCATATTTCGGTAAATATGGTTCAAACAGCCAATGTAAATTAGTAGGGGATCTAGCAGAGATCATCAAGATGCTGGAAAACTCTAAATAAACTCGAGAAATATCATCCGAAAAATTTAATTGACTGTTGAAAGGAAATTGCTCGATTTCTTCAATCGAGACCCCATCCTCATTCCAATTGGCTATATCCCCATAGAGGGGCAAGTGCCATATCGAGACCCCATTATTCATATTCATTGGCTCATATTTCAGTAAATATGGTTCAAACAGCCAATGTAAATTAGTAGGGGATCTAGCAGAGATCATCAAGATGCTGGAAAACTCTAAATAAACTAGAAAAATATGATCCGAAAAATTTAATTGACTGTTGAAAGGAAATTGCTCGATTCCTTCAATCGAGACCCCATTGTTATTCCAATTGGCTATATCCCCATAGAGGGGCAAGTGCCATATCGAGACCCCATTATTCATATTCATTGGCTCATATTTCAGTAAATATCGTTCAAACAGCCAATGTAAATTAGTAGGGGATCTAGCAGAGATCATCAAGATGCTGGAAAACTTTAAATAAACTCGAAAAATATGATCCGAAAAATTTAATTGACTGTTGAAAGGAAATTGCTCGATTTCTTCAATCGAGACCCCATTGTTATTCCAATTGGCTATATCCCCATAGAGGGGCAAGTGCCATATCGAGACCCCATTATTCATATTCATTGGCTCATATTTCGGTAAATATGGTTCAAACAGCCAATGTAAATTAGTAGGGGATCTAGCAGAGATCATCAAGATGCTGGAAAACTCTAAATAAACTCGAGAAATATCATCCGAAAAATTTAATTGACTGTTGAAAGGAAATTGCTCGATTTCTTCAATCGAGACCCCATCCTCATTCCAATTGGCTATATCCCCATAGAGGGGCAAGTGCCATATCGAGACCCCATTATTCATATTCATTGGCTCATATTTCAGTAAATATGGTTCAAACAGCCAATGTAAATTAGTAGGGGATCTAGCAGAGATCATCAAGATGCTGGAAAACTCTAAATAAACTCGAAAAATGTGATCCGAAAAATTTGATTGACTGTTGAAAGGAAATTGCTCGATTTCTTCAATCGAGACCCCATTGTTATTCCAATTGGCTATATCCCCATAGAGGGGCAAGTGCCATATCGAGACCCCATTATTCATATTCATTGGCTCATATTTCGGTAAATATGGTTCAAACAGCCAATGTAAATTAGTAGGGGATCTAGCAGAGATCATCAAGATGCTGGAAAACTCTAAATAAACTCGAGAAATATCATCCGAAAAATTTAATTGACTGTTGAAAGGAAATTGCTCGATTTCTTCAATCGAGACCCCATTGTTATTCCAATTGGCTATATCCCCATAGAGGGGCAAGTGCCATATCGAGACCCCATTATTCATATTCATTGGCTCATATTTCAGTAAATATCGTTCAAACAGCCAATGTAAATTAGTAGGGGATCTAGCAGAGATCATCAAGATGCTGGAAAACTCTAAATAAACTCGAAAAATGTGATCCGAAAAATTTGATTGACTGTTGAAAGGAAATTGCTCGATTTCTTCAATCGAGACCCCATTGTTATTCCAATTGGCTATATCCCCATAGAGGGGCAATTGCCATATCGAGACCCCATTATTCATATTCATTGGCTCATATTTCGGTAAATATGGTTCAAACAGCCAATGTAAAATAGTAGGGGATCTAGCAGAGATCATCAAGATGCTGGAAAACTTTAAATAAACTCGAAAAATATGATTCGAAAAATTTAATTGACTGTTGAAAGGAAATTGCTCGATTTCTTCAATCGAGACCCCATTGTTATTCCAATTGGCTATATCCCCATAGAGGGGCAAGTGCCATATCGAGACCCCATTATTCATATTCATTGGCTCATATTTCGGTAAATATGGTTCAAACAGCCAATGTAAATTAGTAGGGGATCTAGCAGAGATCATCAAGATGCTGGAAAACTCTAAATAAACTCGAAAAATATCATCCGAAAAATTTAATTGACTGTTGAAAGGAAATTGCTCGATTTCTTCAATCGAGACCCCATTATTCATATTCATTGGCTCATATTTCAGTAAATATGGTTCAAACAGCCAATGTAAATTAGTAGGGGATCTAGCAGAGATCATCAAGATGCTGGAAAACTCTAAATAAACTAGAAAAATATGATCCGAAAAATTTAATTGACTGTTGAAAGGAAATTGCTCGATTCCTTCAATCGAGACCCCATTGTTATTCCAATTGGCTATATCCCCATAGAGGGGCAAGTGCCATATCGAGACCCCATTATTCATATTCATTGGCTCATATTTCAGTAAATATCGTTCAAACAGCCAATGTAAATTAGTAGGGGATCTAGCAGAGATCATCAAGATGCTGGAAAACTTTAAATAAACTCGAAAAATATGATCCGAAAAATTTAATTGACTGTTGAAAGGAAATTGCTCGATTTCTTCAATCGAGACCCCATTGTTATTCCAATTGGCTATATCCCCATAGAGGGGCAAGTGCCATATCGAGACCCCATTATTCATATTCATTGGCTCATATTTCGGTAAATATGGTTCAAACAGCCAATGTAAATTAGTAGGGGATCTAGCAGAGATCATCAAGATGCTGGAAAACTCTAAATAAACTCGAGAAATATCATCCGAAAAATTTAATTGACTGTTGAAAGGAAATTGCTCGATTTCTTCAATCGAGACCCCATTGTTATTCCAATTGGCTATATCCCCATAGAGGGGCAAGTGCCATATCGAGACCCCATTATTCATATTCATTGGCTCATATTTCAGTAAATATCGTTCAAACAGCCAATGTAAATTAGTAGGGGATCTAGCAGAGATCATCAAGATGCTGGAAAACTCTAAATAAACTCGAAAAATGTGATCCGAAAAATTTGATTGACTGTTGAAAGGAAATTGCTCGATTTCTTCAATCGAGACCCCATTGTTATTCCAATTGGCTATATCCCCATAGAGGGGCAATTGCCATATCGAGACCCCATTATTCATATTCATTGGCTCATATTTCGGTAAATATGGTTCAAACAGCCAATGTAAAATAGTAGGGGATCTAGCAGAGATCATCAAGATGCTGGAAAACTTTAAATAAACTCGAAAAATATGATTCGAAAAATTTAATTGACTGTTGAAAGGAAATTGCTCGATTTCTTCAATCGAGACCCCATTGTTATTCCAATTGGCTATATCCCCATAGAGGGGCAAGTGCCATATCGAGACCCCATTATTCATATTCATTGGCTCATATTTCGGTAAATATGGTTCAAACAGCCAATGTAAATTAGTAGGGGATCTAGCAGAGATCATCAAGATGCTGGAAAACTCTAAATAAACTCGAAAAATATCATCCGAAAAATTTAATTGACTGTTGAAAGGAAATTGCTCGATTTCTTCAATCGAGACCCCATTATTCATATTCATTGGCTCATATTTCAGTAAATATGGTTCAAACAGCCAATGTAAATTAGTAGGGGATCTAGCAGAGATCATCAAGATGCTGGAAAACTCTAAATAAACTAGAAAAATATGATCCGAAAAATTTAATTGACTGTTGAAAGGAAATTGCTCGATTCCTTCAATCGAGACCCCATTGTTATTCCAATTGGCTATATCCCCATAGAGGGGCAAGTGCCATATCGAGACCCCATTATTCATATTCATTGGCTCATATTTCAGTAAATATCGTTCAAACAGCCAATGTAAATTAGTAGGGGATCTAGCAGAGATCATCAAGATGCTGGAAAACTTTAAATAAACTCGAAAAATATGATCCGAAAAATTTAATTGACTGTTGAAAGGAAATTGCTCGATTTCTTCAATCGAGACCCCATTGTTATTCCAATTGGCTATATCCCCATAGAGGGGCAAGTGCCATATCGAGACCCCATTATTCATATTCATTGGCTCATATTTCGGTAAATATGGTTCAAACAGCCAATGTAAATTAGTAGGGGATCTAGCAGAGATCATCAAGATGCTGGAAAACTCTAAATAAACTCGAGAAATATCATCCGAAAAATTTAATTGACTGTTGAAAGGAAATTGCTCGATTTCTTCAATCGAGACCCCATCCTCATTCCAATTGGCTATATCCCCATAGAGGGGCAAGTGCCATATCGAGACCCCATTATTCATATTCATTGGCTCATATTTCAGTAAATATGGTTCAAACAGCCAATGTAAATTAGTAGGGGATCTAGCAGAGATCATCAAGATGCTGGAAAACTCTAAATAAACTCGAAAAATGTGATCCGAAAAATTTGATTGACTGTTGAAAGGAAATTGCTCGATTTCTTCAATCGAGACCCCATTGTTATTCCAATTGGCTATATCCCCATAGAGGGGCAAGTGCCATATCGAGACCCCATTATTCATATTCATTGGCTCATATTTCGGTAAATATGGTTCAAACAGCCAATGTAAATTAGTAGGGGATCTAGCAGAGATCATCAAGATGCTGGAAAACTCTAAATAAACTCGAGAAATATCATCCGAAAAATTTAATTGACTGTTGAAAGGAAATTGCTCGATTTCTTCAATCGAGACCCCATTGTTATTCCAATTGGCTATATCCCCATAGAGGGGCAAGTGCCATATCGAGACCCCATTATTCATATTCATTGGCTCATATTTCAGTAAATATCGTTCAAACAGCCAATGTAAATTAGTAGGGGATCTAGCAGAGATCATCAAGATGCTGGAAAACTCTAAATAAACTCGAAAAATGTGATCCGAAAAATTTGATTGACTGTTGAAAGGAAATTGCTCGATTTCTTCAATCGAGACCCCATTGTTATTCCAATTGGCTATATCCCCATAGAGGGGCAATTGCCATATCGAGACCCCATTATTCATATTCATTGGCTCATATTTCGGTAAATATGGTTCAAACAGCCAATGTAAAATAGTAGGGGATCTAGCAGAGATCATCAAGATGCTGGAAAACTTTAAATAAACTCGAAAAATATGATTCGAAAAATTTAATTGACTGTTGAAAGGAAATTGCTCGATTTCTTCAATCGAGACCCCATTGTTATTCCAATTGGCTATATCCCCATAGAGGGGCAAGTGCCATATCGAGACCCCATTATTCATATTCATTGGCTCATATTTCGGTAAATATGGTTCAAACAGCCAATGTAAATTAGTAGGGGATCTAGCAGAGATCATCAAGATGCTGGAAAACTCTAAATAAACTCGAGAAATATCATCCGAAAAATTTAATTGACTGTTGAAAGGAAATTGCTCGATTTCTTCAATCGAGACCCCATTGTTATTCCAATTGGCTATATCCCCATAGAGGGGCAAGTGCCATATCGAGACCCCATTATTCATATTCATTGGCTCATATTTCAGTAAATATCGTTCAAACAGCCAATGTAAATTAGTAGGGGATCTAGCAGAGATCATCAAGATGCTGGAAAACTCTAAATAAACTCGAAAAATGTGATCCGAAAAATTTGATTGACTGTTGAAAGGAAATTGCTCGATTTCTTCAATCGAGACCCCATTGTTATTCCAATTGGCTATATCCCCATAGAGGGGCAATTGCCATATCGAGACCCCATTATTCATATTCATTGGCTCATATTTCGGTAAATATGGTTCAAACAGCCAATGTAAAATAGTAGGGGATCTAGCAGAGATCATCAAGATGCTGGAAAACTTTAAATAAACTCGAAAAATATGATTCGAAAAATTTAATTGACTGTTGAAAGGAAATTGCTCGATTTCTTCAATCGAGACCCCATTGTTATTCCAATTGGCTATATCCCCATAGAGGGGCAAGTGCCATATCGAGACCCCATTATTCATATTCATTGGCTCATATTTCGGTAAATATGGTTCAAACAGCCAATGTAAATTAGTAGGGGATCTAGCAGAGATCATCAAGATGCTGGAAAACTCTAAATAAACTCGAAAAATATCATCCGAAAAATTTAATTGACTGTTGAAAGGAAATTGCTCGATTTCTTCAATCGAGACCCCATTATTCATATTCATTGGCTCATATTTCAGTAAATATGGTTCAAACAGCCAATGTAAATTAGTAGGGGATCTAGCAGAGATCATCAAGATGCTGGAAAACTCTAAATAAACTAGAAAAATATGATCCGAAAAATTTAATTGACTGTTGAAAGGAAATTGCTCGATTCCTTCAATCGAGACCCCATTGTTATTCCAATTGGCTATATCCCCATAGAGGGGCAAGTGCCATATCGAGACCCCATTATTCATATTCATTGGCTCATATTTCAGTAAATATCGTTCAAACAGCCAATGTAAATTAGTAGGGGATCTAGCAGAGATCATCAAGATGCTGGAAAACTTTAAATAAACTCGAAAAATATGATCCGAAAAATTTAATTGACTGTTGAAAGGAAATTGCTCGATTTCTTCAATCGAGACCCCATTGTTATTCCAATTGGCTATATCCCCATAGAGGGGCAAGTGCCATATCGAGACCCCATTATTCATATTCATTGGCTCATATTTCGGTAAATATGGTTCAAACAGCCAATGTAAATTAGTAGGGGATCTAGCAGAGATCATCAAGATGCTGGAAAACTCTAAATAAACTCGAGAAATATCATCCGAAAAATTTAATTGACTGTTGAAAGGAAATTGCTCGATTTCTTCAATCGAGACCCCATCCTCATTCCAATTGGCTATATCCCCATAGAGGGGCAAGTGCCATATCGAGACCCCATTATTCATATTCATTGGCTCATATTTCAGTAAATATGGTTCAAACAGCCAATGTAAATTAGTAGGGGATCTAGCAGAGATCATCAAGATGCTGGAAAACTCTAAATAAACTCGAAAAATGTGATCCGAAAAATTTGATTGACTGTTGAAAGGAAATTGCTCGATTTCTTCAATCGAGACCCCATTGTTATTCCAATTGGCTATATCCCCATAGAGGGGCAAGTGCCATATCGAGACCCCATTATTCATATTCATTGGCTCATATTTCAGTAAATATCGTTCAAACAGCCAATGTAAATTAGTAGGGGATCTAGCAGAGATCATCAAGATGCTGGAAAACTCTAAATAAACTCGAAAAATATCATCCGAAAAATTTAATTGACTGTTGAAAGGAAATTGCTCGATTTCTTCAATCGAGACCCCATTGTTATTCCAATTGGCTATATCCCCATAGAGGGGCAAGTGCCATATCGAGACCCCATTATTCATATTCATTGGCTCATATTTCGGTAAATATGGTTCAAACAGCCAATGTAAATTAGTAGGGGATCTAGCAGAGATCATCAAGATGCTGGAAAACTCTAAATAAACTCGAGAAATATCATCCGAAAAATTTAATTGACTGTTGAAAGGAAATTGCTCGATTTCTTCAATCGAGACCCCATCCTCATTCCAATTGGCTATATCCCCATAGAGGGGCAATTGCCATATCGAGACCCCATTATTCATATTCATTGGCTCATATTTCGGTAAATATGGTTCAAACAGCCAATGTAAAATAGTAGGGGATCTAGCAGAGATCATCAAGATGCTGGAAAACTCTAAATAAACTCGAAAAATATCATCCGAAAAATTTAATTGACTGTTGAAAAGAAATTGCTCGATTTCTTCAATCGAGACCCCATTGTTATTCCAATTGGCTATATCCCCATAGAGGGGCAAGTGCCATATCGAGACCCCATTATTCATATTCATTGGCTCATATTTCAGTAAATATCGTTCAAACAGCCAATGTAAATTAGTAGGGGATCTAGCAGAGATCATCAAGATGCTGGAAAACTCTAAATAAACTCGAAAAATGTGATCCGAAAAATTTGATTGACTGTTGAAAGGAAATTGCTCGATTTCTTCAATCGAGACCCCATTGTTATTCCAATTGGCTATATCCCCATAGAGGGGCAATTGCCATATCGAGACCCCATTATTCATATTCATTGGCTCATATTTCGGTAAATATGGTTCAAACAGCCAATGTAAAATAGTAGGGGATCTAGCAGAGATCATCAAGATGCTGGAAAACTTTAAATAAACTCGAAAAATATGATTCGAAAAATTTAATTGACTGTTGAAAGGAAATTGCTCGATTTCTTCAATCGAGACCCCATTGTTATTCCAATTGGCTATATCCCCATAGAGGGGCAAGTGCCATATCGAGACCCCATTATTCATATTCATTGGCTCATATTTCGGTAAATATGGTTCAAACAGCCAATGTAAATTAGTAGGGGATCTAGCAGAGATCATCAAGATGCTGGAAAACTCTAAATAAACTCGAAAAATATCATCCGAAAAATTTAATTGACTGTTGAAAGGAAATTGCTCGATTTCTTCAATCGAGACCCCATTATTCATATTCATTGGCTCATATTTCGGTAAATATGGTTCAAACAGCCAATGTAAATTAGTAGGGGATCTAGCAGAGATCATCAAGACGCTGGAAAACTCTAAATAAACTCGAAAAATATCATCCGAAAAATTTAATTGACTGTTGAAAGGAAATTGCTCGATTTCTTCAATCGAGACCCCATCCTCATTCCAATTGGCTATATCCCCATAGAGGGGCAAGTGCCATATCGAGACCCCATTATTCATATTCATTGGCTCATATTTCGGTAAATATGGTTCAAACAGCTAATGTAAATTAGTAGGGGATCTGGGAGAGATCATCAAGATGCTGGAAAACTATAAATAATATGGAATTCTCGAAAAATATAAGCCGAAAAATGTTTTTGACTGTTTAAAGGAACTTACTCGATTTTTTCAATCGAGACCCCATTATTTATATTCAAATGCCCATATTTTGGTAAATATGGCTCAAACAGCTAATGTAATGTGCCCATATCAATTATATTAAGCTGTTCGAACCATATTTACCAAAATATGGGCATATGAATATAAATATTGGGGTCTCGATTGAAAAAATCGAGTAAGTTCCTTTAAACAGTTAATGACATTTCCTCTATACATAGCGTTTTGCGGTGACACGGAAAAAGGCCATCCTTTTTTCCATCTAGGATTCCGCAATCGTCTTCTTCGTATTTATCCATTTTTTACTAATCGATAATCAGATGTTATTCGAATTTGTTGAAGTTATTCGTTCCTTTCTGCTCTCTATTTTCAGAGATCATTTGTTCATGACGATTTGTTCATCATAACTGTGACTTTTCATTGATACCCAGATGACATAACATAGAGTTTGTCGAAAGCAAGTTTTCCACCCAATATGAAATTTTTCTATGAAATTTCATACATGCGCTAAAAATATCATCTTCTCTCCATTTAGATCATTTTAAGTATCTTCTATTAAAGAAATTACAATCGAAAATTCGGACGATTACATAGCTTCCATTAAGAAGCAAAAAAAAAAGGAAACTTCATCTTTTCTCGTGTCCCCAAAGAGTTCAAGATAATAAATCAGAAGGACAAAATTAGACGACAGGAAAACTCAGGAATCGTTGCATCTGTCTGTCCCTTGGTCATCTTACAAAGTCATCTATTTCATCTCTTTCGAAATAAGAAAAGAGATAGAAAAAAAAAGAATCTAGGATTTCATCCAATATACACTGTAAAATCCACGATACATTGGGAAGCTAAAACCCCCAAGAAGCAGTAAATCGTTATCCAAGGAAGGAATCCGAGTCTACAAAAATAAATAAATAAAAAAAATCCAAAGGATGAAGAAAGCTACAAGATTATCGAGTTATGTCGACTCACCTGCCCATTCACGAGCTTATTTTTTTCTTCCCATCCGTTTTTCTTTCATAAATTCTTTTATTTTCCTCGGCTTTTTTTTGCCCCATCTTTTTCCTTATGAACACACGAAAAAAAGGGTGCAGAGAGTTTCGATATAAATTCACATTTATTGAAGCGTAATCAAGCCGGTTGATCATGAAATCCAATATAAAACTCACACGTGGAAATTTCTATTTCAACAGTTACACAATTTCCACGTTGACGCTCAAAACGCAATTCTAGTGAAATTAAATTTTCATTGATTGAAAGTACTTGAACTAAATGATTCTAGTGGAGGAATGTCATTGTTTTTTTTATTAACCCACTTTTCGCCGCAAGAATTTCACTTTTTGTGAAAAATCTCAATATCTTGAAAAATTTGAAGAAATGTAAAAAATAATGAAAATTTTTGGATTTTCAATTTATTTTTTGTTTTTAGGGCTCATTTTATTTCTTATTATATTCTTCACAGATTCACTGAATCAGATTTAAGAATTTCATCTTATATAAATTTTTATTAACGATTTTATCCAAAAATTTAACTTTTCCCGATTTTTTACCTCCCAATTTGATTCTCTTAAAAAAATTTATTAATAAAAATTAATTTATTAATAAATTTATTTGTTTAATGGCGACATTGCCTCGTGGATGCGAGGTGGAGAAAAGATGTGAGAATCAAAATTCGAAGGTAAATATAGTAACTCGCAATAGCTCAGTGGTCAGAGCACCTGACTTGTAATCAGAGGGTCGTGGGTTCAAATCCTGCTTGCGCATTACATATTTTTTCCGAAATTTGATTCTCTTAAAAAAATTTATTAATAAAAAATTAATTTATTAATAAATTTATTTGTTTAATGGCCCAATGGTCCTTAATTACTTAATGGCTAATAAAATTGCGAATATTCAATTATTTACACTATCAAATAATGCATTTTTGTTGATTTTCAATTAAATTGCTTAAGCTATAACTTCTGCCTAATTTTTCTCAGCAAAATTACAGCATTTTCCCATTTTTCAAAATTTTTATACAATAGATAACTAATTGGGGATTTTTTTTGAGTGTGAATGCGTCTTCCAAAAAATTTGAAAAAATTCACCAACAATCTCCTCATATTGTACCATCTTCTCAAATTTTTTCAGATTTTTTCATCAAGTCCTTCACCCCTAAAAAAATTCCTAGATCACGTTCCCCCACTGGTCCATTTTGCCCCACCCTCCCCTAAATACTTTGTTACTTTCGCTGCTAAATTGTCAAATCAATTCATGATTTTTGATTTTTTTTCACTTGACTATATATAGTCTTTTATCTATCCCCTTTTTATCCCCTCTCGTAACCTCGCAATACGCATATCGTTCACGTAGGTGAATGAAGAGGCAAAGGGGAGGGGGTGGGGGTGGAGGATGGGAACAAAAGAGAAACACAGAGAGCAGAACGATGTGCAATGGAGCCTCTTGGTCACAGAAGCTATCAGACGCACGTAGTAGCCATTCTGTGTAGAACTAGAATCTCTCCCCCCTTCCCGAAGAAGAACTATATATATATCTATTGTATAGCCGAATAAAAGCACTGGGCCGTGGACATATTCTTATTCCACCCTCGCACCAAAGATTGTATCGTCTATTTTATGTAACTGTTACTAGAAAGACTTCAAGCCGAATGTCCGAAACTGCATATATGCATATAGATATATATAGATGTATAGATATATCTATAAGTCCAAGTTTTACCGATAGAATGAAACACATTGAGTGTTAGTAGAAAAGTTTTCGTTTGGCTTGAGAGATAGAAATTGTCTTGACTTATACATATATATATATATATGTATATATATATATGTGCTCCATTTATGTACCTTTTTTGTATTTGAGTTATTTTCATTTTCTTCGCAGTTCAGGAGACAGGTCTTTGTGACAGAAAAAACTACTTCTTCAATATATGGTAAGAAAAAGCGAAAAAATGTAAATTTTTTTTCTTTTTCTTTTCATCGTGGAGGAACATTGCTGCTCGATTGATATGAAAGTTTCTTGGCTTTTATGCGAAAATTACATTGAGTTCTCTGCTCTTGAGTTCTTGAGAGAGGAAATACGTATTGGAAATCAATCACAAATGTTGAAGATGAATATTGCTTTGCTCGGGGGCAAAACCTTTGGTGATGGTTTGGTTGGCATTTAGGGAAAATCAGTGGAAGTCTTTGAGATACGTGTTCTTTGATGATTTCGATGGAAAGATGAGAAAATTTTGGGCGAAAACATGGATTTGAATCGATTTTTTGGAATTTTTATAGAAATTCAAGTTTTTTCTATTTTGAAAATTTTCACTTTTTCGAGATTTTTTTTTTTTTTTTTTTGTAGCGACTTGGAATTGATCCCAAATTAAAAATGGGATCATTTGCCATTGATATATATAGGGGAAGGTGGGGCAAAACGGACGTGAAGGGTAAAATGGACATATTTGAGTTTTTATGCATATAGTATGAAAAAATCATGAAAAAATCATGAAACGAATGAAAATATTGGAGATGGATTTTTTGTGATGATTCCATCGAAAAGCTGAGGAAATTTTAGTCGAAAAACATGTGCCAGAATTAATTTTTCTCAATTTTTTGAGAATACGATTTTTTCTGGGATTTTTGAGGGGTGAAATTTTTTCCGAAATTTGATTCTCTTAAAAAAAAATTTATTAATAAAAAATTAATTTATTAATAAATTTATTTGTTTAATGGCGACATTGCCTCGTGGATGGGAGGTGGAGAAAAGATGTGAGAATCAAAATTTGAAGGTAAATATAGTAACTCGCAATAGCTTAGTGGTCAGAGCACCTGACATGTAATCAGAGGGTCGTGGGTTCAAATCCTGCTTGCGCATTACATATTTTTTCCGAAATTTGATTCTCTTAAAAAAAAAAAAAAAAAAAAAAAAAAAAAAAAAAAAAATTATTAATAAAAAATTAATTTATTAATAAATTTATTTGTTTAATGGCTTTCGATTTTTGAGAAAATTCAGTTTTTTGGGGATATCTCTGGTTCTATTGGTCGTAGCGGCCTGGGACCGATTTTAAATGAAAGGTGCGATCATTTCCCATTAATTCATGGGGTTTTGGATTCAAAAATATCGATTTTTCACATATTTATAGGACAAAAACCGATGATCATGATTTTTCACAAAAACTCCCATAACTATCTGAAAAATCGATATTTTTAAATTCAAAACCCCATAAATCGATGGGAAATGATCTCACCTTTCATTTAAAATCGGTCCCAGGTCGCTACGACT
Source organism: Aleiodes leptofemur (assembly GCA_963942555.1). NCBI lineage: Eukaryota > Metazoa > Arthropoda > Insecta > Hymenoptera > Braconidae > Aleiodes > Aleiodes leptofemur. Next base: position 12,788,191 of record OZ012623.1, on the reverse strand, counting down.
GATAAAACCAGAGATATTCCCAAAAAACTGAATTTTCTCAAAAATCGAAAGACTTTCCCCCTCAAAAATCCCAGAAAAAATCGAATTCTCAAAAAATTGAAAAAAATTAATTCTTGTACATATTTCTCGACTCAAATTTCCTCAGCTTTTCGATAGAATCATTAAAAAAAATCTATCTCCAACCGTATCATTACAATGTCCATTTTGCCCCACGTTCGCCTAATTTTTGATTGATTTTTATCGATTTTTGAAATAATTATAAAACTTTTTGACAAAAATCACTTTTTATTCTGTAACGAACTCAAAAAATGGATAAAAATAGATTCAAAACCTCAGAAATCGATGGAAAATGATTTTACGTTCCATTTAAAATCAACCGCATAACGCTGCGACAAATAGAACCAGAGATATCCTCGAAAAAGTGAAAATAATCCAAAAAAATCGAAAGGATTTGACCCAAAAAACGATTCTTTTTAAATTCTAAAAAAAATTTACACTTCAGCTCAATCGGAAATTTTCCCAGTTTTCCAATGGAATCATCAAAACTATTCCATCTCCAGCAATTCCACGAGAATATCCATTTGTCCCCGATTTAAAAAACATAGATTCTCGAATTGTGAACGAGCCGAGTTGATTTATAGTTCTAATACTTTTCGTTCTTTTCCATGCAATATGATAGAATTATTCATAGAGCCACAATTCAAACAAATTAGATTACACAACGTTTTTATCAAAGTGTCAGCTAGTTTGTAAACATTTCTCTCTTCTCTTTCTCTCTCTCTTCTGTTATCCGTTAGTTTACGGTTGATGCTTCAGTGGACCTGAGGGTGTCTCAGGGGTTAAATTTACATCCTGAATTAGGACGTTTTGAAATTCGGTTGACTTTCACAGTGTTTGTTTGCCACATGACACTTCGATGCCCAAGCGACCAGAATTATTTGAACCTATGAATACAGGGCATCGTTACATAGTACCCAGAATACATTCGTCAAAATACACAAATACCCCATATTCATGAATATATATATTTTATCACGTTATATGATTCTTAAAATCCTGAATTTATATCGAACAATGGGTTATCAACACAAAACTCTCGTCTGCTTTTTGAAGAGATATTAAAACAGGTGTAAATACGAATAGTGCCTACCGAATATCCGAATCCGTTATCATAGGCATTATTATTGTTATTTCCTTGCTGACGAGATAGAAGCCATTCTCATAAAGCTTTTCCTCCCTTTTAAAATTTGATTAGTCATTCATATCAATGGAATAGAATTCAAAAAGAGGGAAAATGCGCATGGTCATTTTTTTTGAATGAATATTATAAAATTATTCTGAGTTATGCTTGGGATCGTTATTAAATGGCAAAGTGCTGGAAATATAGTTTTTTTCCCTACTGCAAAAAGAAAAGGCATCCAGAGATCGGCAAAAAAAATTCGCATTTTCAATTTTTCAATTCTTTTTATTTCTGTAATTTCCATCGAAAAAAATTTAATCACTCTCTTAATGAAAAATTTGGATTTTTAAATTTTTCATTAGTTTGAAAATTAATTTTTTTTTTTCAACAATTTTGATTACTATTGTAATTAAAAATTTGACTGATGAAATTTTATAATTCTTTTTCTTATTCGAAATTTTGATTCTTTCTTACTTATTAATTGATTGGAATAAATAATTTTATAATAAAATCAACGCTACTATGTTTAATCTTCCCAAATATAAACGTCTTTCAGACAAAAATTTTGAGTTGAGAGTTTTAACTAAATGTAACACAAATAAGAACTTATAATTTAATCCAATCTAAATGACGCTTATATGACATTTATAATTCAATTTAACTAATAAAAATGTTAATAAGTTTAATAAAGAAAATAATTATGAAATTCCATCAGTCAAATTTTAAATTACAATAGTAATCAAAATTGTTGAAAAAAAAAATTAATTTTCAAACTAATGAAAAATTCAAAAATCCAAATTTTTCATTGAGAAAGTAATTAAAAATTTTTCGATGGAAATTACAGAAATAAAAAAAATTAAAAGTGTGAATTTTTTTTGCATTTTTTTCCAAGATTCCAAATAAGGTAAATGATAATTTTTCTGACGCTTATAAACTGTTAATTCAAATTTAAAACGGTTAACACGTATTCGCATTTGCAGACAGCTTCAGCCTAGTCAAAATGATACACCAACGTCTCGACCCTAGTTTTGTCCCAAAAATGAATCTTGGGTTATTAAAGAATTGTCAATAATAGTATATCACATACCTAGGGAGGGAAGAATTCAATCGAGGTTGACTTTTTTTTCATCTGTAGTGTGTACAATATTTTTTGTATCGAGGAGGTGAAAAAAGACGTTTTCAATCGAGCAAAGTGAGGTTAGAAACATCGTTTTTCGTTCTCTAGATGCAAAAAAAAAATTTTTAGCACGACGTGAATATAGCAGCAATGTCGAAAAGGAATGAGAGTAGGTCACGGAAATTAAACATGATGAATGCAATATTCCAATTGCATTCGCATAGTTTTCCGAAGTCATTATATTTCGACACGTGCCATATTGAAGTACAATTCATCGATTATATGAGCAAGGGCATAACGCAGCAGCCCGAGCAGTCAACTTTTAATTAGGGAAAATAAGTTATCTCTCCGAGCTCATATTTCGCTGTTACGTCATTTGTAAAATTATTCTTATTATTATTATTAAACCAAGGTTCAATCAATAAACAATTAATTTGAAGTATCTTTTTCTGGTGATTATTATTACAAAAACCCAACATAAAAACTTGCACCTAGACGATTCAAAACTCCTAAGCACAAGATGTTCAAATTTGCAATATCGCCTGACTACTTCGTGACGATTTGCCATTTCACCTCTCACCAAACTTTTGCCTGAAACTTTTTTATTTCATTTCAAGTGATCGGAAACTCGAATATTCCTCGAATTTTATCGTTTGAAATTCTTCGAATCATATTCTCATGAAGGTACAATATATTTTGTCACTGATTCGCAAGAAATCATTCTCTCCACGTGCAAATGTTCGTTTCACGAAAGGTTTTACGTCATGCATAGGTGTTATATGGGGATCTCGTGTTTCAAATCTGATTTATCTTATCTTTTTCCCTAGATAATCGCGTGAATTGCCCTTTGTGGGGCTTAACATTATCCCCTTTCTCATTTAATCCTCAATTTTTTGATTAGATCTTGAAAATTACATTCAGAATTGTTTGGATATCGATAATCGAATGGAAATTGAGCTAAAAAAAAAAAAAAAAACGCTCTAGTCAGAAAATTGTGCAGTGTTCGCAGAATGTGTTAAAGAAAAAAAAACAGCAATCACGACAACGGAAACAGACACTCGTGATCACGAAAGCCTCCAACAGTTAGTGGCATGCGTAAAGGTGTGTACTGGTACAATAAATCATTGTTCACAAGTGTCCTCTCGACGTCGAGGCAATTGAAAGATTGTCATCCAAGAGGACTGGTGATGCTCAAGCACCGGAAGCCACCCCCCCCCCCTTTTTTTTTCCTCTCTCCATGCAAAATAAAACATCGATGAAATAATAATAAAATGAGTTGAGCCATTAATTTCTATGAAAATGTTAAAACGAAAGAGGTTTACTGAAGTGATAGGGGATGAGTATTTTAATCCTATTTTAATCCCACGTATTAATGCCACAAACAGTTTCAAAACTCATTTCGAACTCGCCAGGTGAGCTGATGAGAAATTCATACAGTTAGGTCATCCACTGGCTCAAAGACACTAGTTAATTCCAAAAAAAAAATCAAAAAAATTCAAAATGTTAAAAAAAAACGGTTCTCGTTACTAGAAATTCAATACTAACCCTTGAAATCAATTGCCCAATAATTCATCAAACGTAAATAAAATTCCTACTGTTTCAATTTTCGTTAAAACCTCTCGAAAAAATCACTTGATTCAATTTTCACGTGTTTTATTTCCAGAAGATAACGATTGTTGTATCAACAGTATAAATTTCAGTGTCATCAGTATTAAATCGATTCAGTGTGCCTATTCTAGTCACGTAACTTCTGGATTATGGATACGCTAATTCAAACAACGTAGATAAACAGATGTTCGAGAGTCTACGAGGAAAATAGAAAACTAGTGATTCCCGAAAAAAAAGGCTAAAGATAAGAGGTAAAGGTGAGTAGAATAGCCTCTGGAAAATTGAAACAGCTTGTACAGTCACTGCACGTTTCTTTCAATTCGTAAAATAACCCGAAAAATATATAACAGAAGCCTTTTTTTCCGCCACGTTCTCTGTGTCATTTCTTTTCAATTCAAGTTTGTTTGCCTCTTTTTTTTAACGACTAGTCTATTGTCCAATGATGCTACTCGGTAGTATGTCACGTGTGTAAATACACAAACTGTGTACTTCCCACTTGTATTAGAGTAATGGTTCAATATATCATAGTACCTATTACTCCAAAGAATTAGTCTTTCTGACGTATTGTCACTCCTGCTTGCAATGTTATTTTCAAATATTCCTTTCTTGTTTGACAATTCCCATTCAACTTGACACATGTGGTACTCACATTAATCATTGTTACATTAAACTCAGTGGATGCATAGTTATCTTCATTAGAACTAAGAGGAAATGTTCCATTATGAATTTAATGGAGATTGAAATATTTTGGAATAATCATTACTTTGTAATCAAAGTTGGGCAATTAATTATTGGAATCTATTTTTTAGACTGCAATAACTAATGTTTCAGAGATATCTTAATTTGAGATATCAGTTGGAGAAAAATATCTTAAAATTGAAAGTATCTTGAAGCTGGGTAAGTGAAATGGAAAATGTTTCCCTGGTGGATCCATCGATTACTATTTGATCGCCATTCGATTGGAGGAGTCGAATTGTGCGCTCACCTGATTACTAGTCGAGCATTAGTCGATGGTCATATGAATAATCACGCACTCCAGAAATTTTATTATTTGATCATTCGTCGATTGAAGGCCCTTGGGTACATGAATCGACTAACAATCGACTCTATACATAGTTAGACGCAGATCGATGGAGCCATTTATCATCCATGATCGAAAAGTGCTGGTCATCTCGTTATTCATATTACTATCGACTAGTGATCAGGTGAGCGCACAAATCGACCCCCTCAATCGAGTGATCCGCCAGAGTTGAAATTGGGAAATGGTACATGTGTTTTAAAAAGTGACAAGACATTATTTTGTATCTGAAAAATTGAGATGAATATATTCAGCTGCTTTTTATGTTTGAAATTAAGATATTTTTCAATTGTTCCGTCATTGGAGCTTGAAGGTATATGGCGAAACTCAGTTGCTAAATGCTATTCAGACACATCAGTGTAAAATATTTTTCGTGTCTCAGTCAAGTATTGTAATTTCCTGCACAAATATGGGAACAATGATAACGTGGATTAAATAAATGAGAAAAAATTAATATACTAATTTTTAATCGATTTTTTTCCACCTTCCAGTCTCCGGAAATTCATTCAATTCAGTTCCTATTCTATGACAGGACATGTATGCATTTATAGATTATGTGAGTGCCAGATATCCTGCCGTTGGACTATATCGGATTATGCCAGTGAAAAATAAGACACTTTGGCAGATTCAAACATTTAGAGACAACTGAATCGTCACTACCAAAGAAATATTTAAAATATTTTAAAAGTGTCTTAATGTCAAAAATTAGTTTTTTCAGTGTAATTCCTTCATTCCTTTTCTCCTGTTTAGTTGGCACGTCCTTTATTCACTGTTGCTTGTTGAAGTTTCAAATGTACTCATCGTCTATCATAATTAAATGAGGAATTGGATCGAAGTATTGGAGAACCAATAATGATTCTCCCAGTACTTCGTACAATAATTAAGGAAACCAATTTGAAGGAGAAAAACCTAGTGAAGTAAATTGCGAAAATTATTTAGACTTAAATTTCTCTGGAATAATAGTGAATTTCGAGTGCTAGAGTGCTTTTGTTGCAATTTTAATCAAGAATCCATTTTGAATAATTGTTGATTGAACAAGTACTGCAACAACGCGCAACGTTATCACAATTTCATCAAATGTGAATCAACAAAATGCCTCAATGAACACGAAAAGAGAAGGAAAATGGCAAAAAAAATCCATCATAAATTCACTATTTGAAATTACGATAATTGATTAATTCCCCAGTGTTCTCTCCCAATTTTTTCTGCCCTCCTTTTTTTTTCTTTCTGTTTCTCTTTTTTCATCCTGAGTGGTCATAAAATTTATACTGCAGTCGTTATGCTAATGCACCAATGCTTCCAGGAATATATTGATTAATTTCTCTTTTTTTCATACTTCAACACTAGCAGTAAAAAAATAATCAGATTAATGACTGTATTTGCTGCAATTATAATTATTTCATCGTTTTTCATCGATTAGAGTCTATAAATTCCATTCAATACACTAATATCCAAAAAAAAAAATATAATTGGCTACATATATATATATATATAATTGGCTTTTGAAGCTTTTGGGTCTTAATTGAAAAGATTAAAATAAAAAATAGAATAATTAATCAAAAATCTGATGAAAAAAATGGGGTTTTCCAATTTTTTTAGACATATTCGAAATGGAATAAGTCTCGGAATTCAATGCTCTTAAAGATTAACAGCCTCCCAGTGAAAAGACAAAACAGTAAAACGTGAGGAGCAATAAAAATAAATCTATTCCGGTGAATCTCTTTTTTTTTCTTTTTTTTTTATAACTCCATGTAATTCAACTATATCAATAAAAAAAGAAAAATACTGCTACTAAATCGGATTCATGGCACTCAGAGATAACAAGTGTTTTATCAATCTAAACACGATCATAGTATGGATTTGTATGACACTCATTATGTAATTGCACGTAACTAGTGAAATCAAACACACAGTACTCAAAGTACCCCCCATAACATTGATTTGAAATCAATAATTTGAATGGCGTTTGGAAAATGATTGGTTCTAATTTGTTCCAGCTCTGATCCTACACGAATTTGAAGATTAAAATCAGAGATGGATTTTTTTTGATGATTCTATTGAAAAGCTGAGGAAATTTTAGCCGGAAAACGAGTATCAGATGTATTTTTTTCGATTTTTTCGAAAATTCGATGTTTTTCGGCGTTTTTGAGTGGTAAAAACCTTTCCTTTTTTGAAAATTTTCAGTTTTTTGCAAATATCTCTGGTTCTATTGGTCGCAGCAATTCGGGGTTGGTCTCAAATGAAAGGTGAGCTCATTTCCCATCGATTTATGGGGTTTCGAATTCAAAAATATCAATTTTTGGGATAGTTATAGGCCAGAAACTGTTTCACAAAACTGTTTCACAAAAATGCCCATAAAAACCTTAAAAATCGATATTTTTAAATTGAAAAGCCTATGAATCGATGGCAAATGATCTCACCTTTCACCTCCCATCGGAATTTTTACGCTACGACAAATAGAACCGAAGATATTCTCAAAAAACTGAAAATTTTCAAAAAAAGGAAGGATTTTACCCCTCAAAAATGCTCAAAAAAGTCAAAATCTCCAAAAATTCAAAAAAATTAATTCCGCCACTTGTTTCCCGCCTAAAATTTCCTCAGCTTTCCAATGGAATCATCGAAAACAATCTACCGCCAATTTTTCTATGAATTTTAAGAGTTTTTCATAATATTTGCCTAAAATATCAATTTTTGGGTGATTTTTCTGTTTATTTCTTGTTTTACACTCAACGACTAGTCCAAAAAAGTGGGGAAAAATTGGCACCAAAAAGTGGACAGAAAATTCCTGAAATCGTTGGATCAATTGCCTTACGATCCACCGATTAAATAAAAGTTTAAACTTCATTAGCAATTTCTTCTTCTCTGGTTTCTCTTCGATTTTGTGAGAAAATGTGGGTCAACAGAAATTCAGTGAAATGCAAAAGATACTTCCAAAGCTTTTAGCTGAAAAAAAAGGGAAAAAAAGAGTAAAAGAAAAGAGAAAAACCATTTGGAATTTCAAATAATGCTCTGTGTGTAAAACTGTCGACAAATATTTTACATCGTGAACACACCACAAAATCCTCAAATGCACGAAAAGTAAAGGAGAGATACCGTATATATTTTTCCTGGGAGATCTAAAATTCGAGGGGAAAACTGCAGTGAATCGGCTTGGAGAAACATTTTGGTGATGAACTTTTAGGCCGATTGGAAATGTTTAAACAAAAAAAAAAGGGGGATACAATAGTAGTGAAGTTTATGGAGCATTGTGAATAGAACAAATGCGGAAAAACTTTTTTTTTGCAGTTCAGAGACTTCTTTTGCTTCGAATCGGGTCGATGGGGATTATTTTAAAGAGATCTCGAAAACTATTGGAGTTAGAGGAAAAAGTGAAGAAACCTTTTTTGTGGCTCTTGAAATTCTCTACAAAAAAGGGTTCTTGATGTTTTTGGCTAAATTCAGTCGTTTCGGAGTGCATTAAAGATTAATAAAAAAAAAATTTTAAAACAGTTTATTTTGAATAATTAACGATTTTTTTTAGAAATCTGGATTTTTTTGAGACATTTTAGTAAATTTAAAGTGGATTTAACTCACCTTTGCTCCAAAATACAGCTTTTTCTCAATTTTTCAATGTTTATTAAATAATTAACATTTATTTAAATTATTATCACACACTTCACGATTTTTTAAAACATCAATTGATTTAAATTCTCGATTGAGAGATTAGTCACTAAAATTCTTCACATTTTCACGAAAAAGGAGCTAATATAGAGGCCATCACCCCTTCTTCTCCTTTTTTTTTCCTTTTTTCTTTTTTTAATACTTGAAAGTAAGAAAGTCAACCTTTCAATTTTCACGAAAAAAAGATTACCCTATCCTAAGAAAGTGAGTAAAAGTTTTCTTGTCATTTTCCTCGAGCTCTTTGTGTGCGTTCACCGGAATACAGCTGAAAAGAAGAGAAGGAAGAGAAAAAAAAAAAGGATATCACAGTGTAGAAAAGGTTTTAGCAAATAAAGAGGATCTATCTCACCCCCCCCCCCTCCCCCCCTTTTTCTCCCTTTTTTCTCTCTCTTGCTCGCGTTAACATCTTGTCTTGAGTAAAGTTTTCGATAAAACGAAACAATTTCAAGTTTTTAGATTTAAAAAACTCTCTTTCCCTACATTTGAAAGAGGGAGACACTCCCCTTTTGACTCCTATCTTCATTTCACTGTAGTACTCTTCACGTATCATCGTTTCATACTTTTCAGATAATATTTCCCCCTTTCAAGGCTCATTTCTTGGGTTTTACCTTGGACCAATGGAAAATCCCCGAATTTAAAGAATTTTTTGGAAATTTTCAGTGAATAACTTTTTTATTATTATTATTATTATTATTATTATTATTGGCCTGAAGAATATTTTGTGATAATAATTAGTGCAAATCTGCAAATTTTCAATCAATAATTTAATAATAGACGAAATAAGTCTATAGACGTGAAAAATTGAAAAATCGATGAATTTTACGATTTTTGTCAAAAAATTTACGATTTTTGAAGGAGTATGCATTTTTTTTAGAGTGAAGGCGTATTCAGAACGATTTGAAAAAATTCGACAATAATGTCTATATATTGAAGCATCTTCTCAAATTTTTTCAGATTTTTTCATCAAGTCCTTCACCCCGAAAAAAATTCCTGAATCTCGTAATTTATCAATATTCTGAAAAATATCTGTGAAAATGTACTTGCGAGTTCGAATGATTCAGGATTTTTTTTTGGAATGAAGGAGTGATTTTAAAAAATTGAAAAAATTCACCAACATTGTCTCCATATTGAAGTATCTTCTCAAATTTTTTCAGATTTTTTCATCAAGTCCTTCACCCCAAAAAAAAATCCTAAATCATATTGCCATTTTGGTCCATTTTGCCACATTTTCCTCCATTAAAAAAAAGAAATCATCGACCCAATACAACTTTATTTTCCCGATTATCTCAAAACTGAGCAAGATAACGAAATTCTCATTAAATCCTCTGTTTTAGGGTCGTCTAAAAGCCCCAAAAACATCGTTATCTCCCTCAGTTTCCTCGACATTTCCAAAAAAAAAAAAAAAAATCCCTAAAAATCCATTTTTTACGTGGATTTGACTTTCGCAGGCTTCATTGAATAAAACACGAGGACTCATGAAAAATAATAGCAATCACAGTGTAACCAGTAAAGCCCTAAAGCATCTGCCTCCCCCCTCCCCTCCCTCTCTCCCCCCTTTTTTTTTGAAGTCTCGTATTCTTCTGGTCGTAATTAGGGAATTAAGGAGCCAATTAAGTGAGATAAAGTTTATCTCCCAGTGGAATATCTCGTGGCAGGTTTCAGTTGGAGGGAGGCACAAAAAAAGGGGGAGGGGGAGGGAGGGAAAGAGAGAAATACACTTCCCCTGAGTAAAATCAATGTGTCTGACGTTTGGATATGTTACGAGTTATCCACAGGATTGATGTAAAAAAAACACACGAAAAGAAGGCAAATTGCACTTAAAAAAAAAAAAATGGAAATTTCATAGACACAATTTAATGGAAATTTTTATAAACGTGATTTTTAATTTTTTAAGACTCTTAAGGGGTAACACCACTGTAAAACTCTAAAAAAAAGCGTTTTTTGGCTATTTTTTCTATAGAAAAAGTGGCAATAAAATAATGATATTTGAGGGATTGATTGAGCATATATTTGAGTCTTCAGAAAAAAAAATCATCAAAAAATATCAAAAAATGACGACACAAGAGCCATTCTTGCGAGGCCCCTCGAATTTAAAACACTCTGCTGCACGCAGTGTAACTGGTGCAAATTTCAATTGAAAAAAAAAAAATTGGTTCAGTCTAGATACATATAGCTACAGAAATACGTAGGGGATTTCAAAAATATTGTTTTTTGTGGGATTGGTGACGATTTGAATGAAAAAATTCAAATTTCGGCCAAAAAATCGGCAATTTTTTATCAATAAAAAATGTGCAAATCAATTTTTTGAAAATTCCCTACGTATTTCTGTTCGAAATATTGTTTTCAAGATGCTGTGGGGAAATTCAAATGAAAATAATGAAAATTATTGGAGTTATGCTGCGTGACAATTTGAAAAATCATGTTTCGAGGAAAAACACGATTGAAGTTTTGACTTGGGCTATGAATATGAAGAAATGCCTTGGGAAAAATTCGAAATTTCATGTGAAATAATGGGCTTCAGGTGATAACTTTTCTTGCACGTATTCTGGAAGGCCCAAAGTAATTTTTGAAGCAAAAAAAAAATCGATTTTTTGAAAATTCTAAAATTTCCAATTTTTAACAGTGGATTTTAAGAAGTATCAAGAGATCATCTTCGGACAAACTCCAGGGAATTCCTGTTGTTGGTGCGACAGAAGGGGAAAAAAGAGAGGAATTGAGATAAAGAATGAGACAGAGAGATAGGGTGAAAAGAAAAATAAGGTTATTTTTTTAAATTTAATTCTCTTCCACTGTAATTTCTTTCTCTTTATCAAGCCCTGAATTTTTATTAATCAAACGGGGAGTAGAAAATATTATAGGTTTCCTTTATAATGAAAAAAAAAAGAGAATTAAATTTTTTTATTACATTTTACGAAGAAAATTGCGGAATATTTTCATTAAAAATAAGGAGAAAGAAGATTTCAATAAAATTCAATGATTTTATAATAAATATTCTTTGTTGCGATTAATAAAAATTCATTTTTAACATCAATTTTTAAAGAGGCGGAGCGGAAAATTGCTTTTTTATCATGAGCTATATATATCACGTGTGCTGTTAAAAAAAACGTGTTTATAGAAAAGTAAAAGATAATGAATTAAATAAAATCATAAAAATTTCGAATAAATTTCGACGAAATTTGAGAATTTAAATTAATTTTTTTTTTTTTATTTTTTTTATTTGATGAGTTTGGAATTTATTTTTCAATCTTTTTTGAAGGTTTTTTCCAGTAATTTTAGATAATCACAATGGATTAGATTAGGGTCAGGGTTTATCTAAACGTAAAACTTCGTTTTATGACTTGGGAGCATGTCCTATAGTTACGACTCTGTCAATACACTTTAATCCAGTCATCAATTCCAGAAAAATGTGAAAAAAAAAATTTTCTTCTCTAACTATTTTTTTTTGATATAAAAAAAAATTCTGATTGATTTTCCGGAATTTTTTAAAACTTTTTCAATAAAATCATTCGAAAGAATTCAATCGATGGAGATAAAGTTGAGTTAAAAAAATTAAAAACTTGTGCAATTATCACTGACGCGAGTTTGTAATTCCTCTTTTCTTTTCTCCAGCATCTTTTCCATTAATTCTTTATTGCCACAGCTAAGAGAAAACGAGCGAGAAAAAAGAGAGAGAAAATTCGTGAAACTAAGCTTTTCAACTTTCTTTTTACCTCCGAACAAAAAATAAAGAACTTTCACCGTTAGAAAATTAAATTAAATTACTTTTCTCGTCTACAGGGACAATTTCACTGGACTGTCACTTCCAATAATCACAAATAATTGAAAAAAAAGAGAAAAAAAAAGCTTCACTAACATTAAGTTTGTTCACTGAATCATCCTTTTAGTCGCGGAAAAATCGCAATTTTTTTTTACTCGTAACTTTAAAATGGGAAATTTTAGTTTAATGTTATTTATTGCAGATGGAATTGAAGAAAAAAAAATGCACTACACGTAAAATAATTTCCCGTCTATTTGGTCTCTCTGACTAAGGCGGGAGTTTCACGGTTTGAGACAGACTGCCACCGCGTGGCTGAAAAGCTCGTCAGTTGGTTGGCGCTTGCGCTCTTTATTAACCCACGCACCTACAGCCCTTCGCTGCAAAAACTAATGTTTGACATTAAGACACTTTCGTAGACACTTTCAAAACATTTTAAAGATCTCTTTGGTAGTGACGATTCAGTTGTCTCTAAATGTTTGAATCTGTCAAAGTGTCTTATTTTTCACTGACATAATCCGATATAGTCCAACGGCAGGATATCTGGCACTCACATAATCTATAAATGTATACGTGTCCTGTCATAGAATAGGAACTGAATTGCATGAATTTCTGGAGACAGGAAGGTGGAAAAAAATCGATTAAAAATTAGTATATTAATTTTTTCTTATTTATTTAATCCACGTTATCATTGTTCCCATATTTGTGTAGGAAATTACAATACTTGACTGAGACACGAAAAATATTTTACACTAATGTGTCTGAACAGCATTTAGCAACTGAGTTTTGCCATATACCTTCAAGCTCCAATGACTGAACAATTGAAAAATATCTTAATTTCAAACATAAAAAGCAGCTGAATATATTCATCTTAATTTTTCAGATACAAAATAATGTCTTGTCACTTTTTAAAACACATGTACCATTTCCCAATTTCAACCCTGGCGGATCACTCGATTGAGGGGGTCGATTTGTGCGCTCACTTGATCACTAGTCGATAGTAATATGAATAACGAGATGACCAGCACTTTTCGATCATGGATGATAAATGGCTCCATCGATTTGCGTCTAACTATGTATAGAGTCGATTGTTAGTCGATCCATGTACCCAAGGGCCTTCAATCGACGAATGATCAAATAATAAAATTTCTAGAGTGCGTGGTTATTCATATGACCATCGACTAATGCTCGACTAGTAATCAGGTGAGCGCACAAGTCGACTCCCCTAATCGAATGGCGATCAAATAGTAATCGATGGATCCACCAGGGAAACGTTTTCCATTTCACTCACTCAGCTTCAAGATACTTTGAATTTTAAGATATTTTTCTCTAGCTGATATCTTAAATTAAGACATCTGTAGAACATTAGTTTTTGCAGTGTTTAATGTGAGTTTTTGCAGTGTTTCTCTAGAAATTCGAATTGGGTTTTCCTTAGAAACTCAAACTGCAATTCTATAGAAACCTAATTTGGGTTTCTCTTAGAAACCTGATCCGAGTTTGTATGCAAGTTGGCACATATGTTATCAAGTTTTTATGTTCTTTACATACCCATGCCTCAGTTTCCGGAACTTCGTATGAATTCAAAAAGGGATAAGGTCGCTTGATGTCCACTTTTTTCATGGAAAAGAGAACTTTTTCTGTTTCACTGCTGATCAGAATGAAAATAATCGCACGAGTAGGAGAAATTCTAATGGCTGCAACCAGATTGAGTTTCTATAGAAACCCATATTGAGTTTCTGTAGAAATCCAGATTGAGTTCTTCCAGAAATTCAGATTGAGTTTCTAAGAGAAACCCAGATCAGGTTTCTATAGAAATCTAGATTGAGTCTCCATAGAAACCTGCATTGAGGTTCTGAGAGAAATCCAAATTAGGCTTTGCAGAAACTCAACTTGGCATTCCACAGAAACCCGGATTGGCTTTGTATAGAAACCTGAATTGGGTTTCTCAGAGAAACCCAGATCAAGTATCTCTACGTGTAATTTCGCCTCAACAAAATACTCGAATTAAGTTTCCCAGAGAAACCTGAATCAGCATGTAATTCTTTCCTCCAGTTTGCAGAGCCAATTCTCCCCGAAAATTCCGTAAACCACAATCTTTGGATAATCCCAATCAAACCCGATAATTCCGTAGATTCCACAGCTTATATCTGCATACGAATTCCAAATATCCCCAAAAGCTTCAATTCCACTGAAGTCATTCCCCGGATTATTCCCCCAATAATTCTTGAATAAAATCAATGATATTCCTCCTGAAACAAAAGCCAAAAGAAAAGAAAAAAAAAGGCAAATAGACTCGTGTTACTGAACTCAAATGAATCATGAATAACGAATGATTTATCGAGTCTGAATAAAATTCGAATCCAATCAAGTAACTCCCCCCCCCCCCCCCTCCTTTTCCCCTAGTCCATAAAAACAAACTTAACTTTGCTGAAGAGTCAAAACTACTTTTTATACCTTTGAGGCTGATAGAATAACCAAAAAGTTCGTTATACCCACTTGAAGAAGTGCAAAAAAAAGAAAAAAAGGGAATAAAAAAAAGGCGAAAGACGCCCACGTTGTTCATCACTCCAGACTCTCCAGAGAGTGTAGAATGTAGACATTGGAGATAAAATCCCTTTAAAAAAACTTGAAAACTATCAAAATCTACTCAGAATAAATGAGAAACGAGAAACAAAAAAAACACAAAAATGCTAAAATTCTCTTTAAAAAAAATGAAAAAAAAAATGAAAAAAAAAAGGTTTTGTGAATAAATTCTGCAGAGAATAAAGTCATTTTACAGATTCGTCTCTATTAGCTGCGGATAGTAAATAATAGTAGAAAAGAGATCCAAGAGAGAAAGAGGCAAGTAAAATCTCCGTTTAATCTTTATCCAACAGAGCGCGAATCCTTGGCTTTTACTCGTTTGTACTTTCAACGATAGTCTCATCCTCGTTATTACGGTTATTACTTCATTGCCGGTATTCCACTCTTCTGCCTCTTTTCCCCATCAAAATCTCTCTCTCTCGCCCACACAGCATCCCTCCCCCCCACCCCCCCCCCTCCCTCCCACCACTTTCCCAAGTATCACGTACCTCTGGTAACATTGTCTTCATTTGTATTTTGAGTGCTCAAACCGTACGTGTAAACAACAAGTTTCCACTGTGTGTGTCCCTTGATGTACGGTCTTTACTCTGTACAATATATATATCATATATACACGAGTTACACAGAAGAGACTATCCTCTTCCTCGTTTTATAACGTCGAAATGCCCTTAAAGTGCCATGATCATAAAGTATAAGTGCTGATAAATTGAGAAAAGTGCCTTTTTTATTTTATTTATTTAATTATTATTTATTATTTATTTTCATGAATTTAATAAATTTTTAAAAAATTAAAATTGTGGGATCAAAATTTTTTTTTCACTTTTTCTTCAATTTTTTGGGGATTTTCCACAGCAGCACGTGGGTTTGCAGCCTCCTGACGTCATTTTGACCCTAAAAATAAGTTAATGTTAATATTTTAATGATAAAAAATTGGGGAAATTGTTATTCTTGAATCCGAAGATTGTCTGACACATATTTGACACATAATTTACATGTGATTTTTTTTTTTTATGTTCAGTTCTTTGAGAAAATTAATTCAAATCCTCGGAATTTATGGGGGGAAACGGAAGATGAAAATCAATAGAAGCCCCATTGCACAAAAATATAATATGTATTTTCATTCACTTCTGAATTCAGAAATTCACCCCAATGATATTTTTTAGGGGAAATATGTGCAACTATTCCACTCAATTACAATAAATTTCGTCGAATTGAAGGGAAATTTGATGAAGAATAGAAAACGTGGGAGGAGAGAATTTGGACTACTTCACCTGATCACTTGCAGCAGCTTTTCTTAGTTTCTTGAGATTTTGGTGAACCACAGCAGCCGACAGGCTCGACTTTGGTGCCAGCACAGCACTTGGCATTGCCACATCCATCGTCTTGTTTCTTTTCCCTGTTATAATCGTTTGGACTTTAAGAATATCTTCAAATGATCTATTTTTTTTCTAAGTTATCATGAATATTCTAATTATTCCGATTTTGCAACATTTTACCGATATTGAAACAATGTCCACGATAATAAATTGCTATTAAATAATATTATAAATATCCAATATTGTTGCGAATTTGAATTACGCGGTTCCAGCATCCAGGACTGGCATTGGAGGATCCGCGGATTTTAAATACCAATTTTCCCGCCATTTCATGTTTTCATGCAATTAATTGGATTAATCGTCGCTAATTGTCCGGTAACAGGCGTTTTTTATGATTTTAAAAATTAATAGACATTCTGACGAACAAGAATATATATAGTTATACAAGGTAATAATAGATCTGTAATCATGAATTGTTGCAGTGAAACTGAAACTGAATATCGCTTATGGAGTTTTAATGTTAATTTGATTTTTTTCAATAATTATTTTTGCCTCAATTTGTGTGTCCGGTAACTGGGTGTAAAGTGAATTTTAAAAAAATGTACTCATGCTGCTCTATCGAAAGTGTCCAAAATTGAAAAGGGGAGAATAGATTATCGGAACTACTTTTGGATTTATCTTTAGGTTACAATTCCTTATTTATTCCCGCTTGTGTCAACACTTGATCCTAATAAAAAGAAATCTCCCAGTTTCTTTTTATCCCCTGGGGATCAACTATATCCGTAAACAGAACCCCTCTGTGTTTGCTAATATATAGGGGAAGGTGGGGCAAAATGGATATCAGGAGTGAAATGGACGGATCTAAATTTTTAGGCGAATATTATGGAAAAATCTTGAAATTGATAGAAATATTGGGGGTAGATTGTTTTTGATGATTTCATTGGAAAGCTGAGGAAATTTGAGGCGGGAAACAAGTGCCGGAATTAATTTTTTTGAATTTTTGGAGATTTTGACTTTTTTGAGCATTTTTGAGGGGTAAAATCCTTCCTTTTTTTGAAAATTTTCAGTTTTTTGAGAATATCTTCGGTTCTATTTGTCGTAGCGTAAAAATTCCGATGGGAGGTGAAAGGTGAGATCATTTGCCATCGATTCATAGGGTTTTCAATTTAAAAATATCGATTTTTAAGGTTTTTATGGGCATTTTTATGAAACAGTTTTGTGAAACAGTTTTTGGCCTATAACTATCCCAAAAATTGATATTTTTGAATTCAAAACCCCATAAATCGATGGGAAATGAGCTCACCTTTCATTTGAGACCATCTCCGAATTGCTGCGATCAATAGAACCAGAGATATTCGCAAAAAACTGAAAATTTTCAAAAGAGGAAAGGCTTCTACCCTTCAAAAATGCCGAAAAATATCGAATTTTCAAAAAAATCAGCTTTTCAATAGAATCATCAAAAAAAATCCATCTCTAACCGTTTCATTACAATGTCCATTTTGCCCCACTCTCCCCTATATCAGTATGTGAATAAAAAATTCAATCTTTTTTTTTAGCAGAATTCTAAGAAAAAACCGTTTTTTTTTATCTTTTCCGGTTTTTTGGAGATAAATTATGGGAAATGGAGAAGAAAAGTCATGAAACCTTTTTTGGAGAGCATTAAATTCTTTATGCAAAAAGGCTAATGACACTTCCCCTATTTCTAGAGGTTTCCACACACTTTTTTAGTCTGTTTTCAACTCACTTTTTAGCGCAACAGCCTCCACCGCTTTTTCCCCTCTGTGCCTCTTTCTTGCCACCACTGAAAATGAATCAATGATGAATATTAATGATTTATCAATTTTCTGTTCAATTGCATTCAATTCTAAACGAATTAATTTAACGCAAATACCTTCAGTTACACAAATTTCCGGGCAAAATGTAATTAATTGAATATTTAAATCGGCTTATCTCATTTTAACACTCTACACTGTTGTTAATCGGTAAAAACAACGAAAATCAGAGGGAAATTGATGAAAATTTAATTTAAAAGAAAAATATTATCGTCAACATAAAAAAAAAAACGTTTTTCCCTATTTTTATTGATAATTTTCACAAAATAAACCTTTGAACCGTTTTCAATAATTCGGGATTTTTTTTGAGTGTGAAGGGGTCGACAAAAAAATTTGAAAAAATTCAGTAACAAGCTATAGATATCAAAGCATCTTCTCAAATTTTTTCAGATTTTTTCATGAACTCTTTCACCCCCAAAAAAATTAGAAATCATAATTTAATCTAATAATTTTATTTTTTAATTTTTTTTCGTTTTTTCTAATTATTTTATCGGAGTTTTTTTTTGATTTTCACTTACGCATCACATTTGCATGTAACCTGACCCGAATAACCCTTCTGATGGCTGACTTTTCTGTTGATAAAATGAGGAAAAAAGTAATTAGTAATTAGATACATGTGGATTTGTTAATTTATTGATTAAAACACACTCACGCGCAGTGATCACACATGATTTTGATTTTTTTCGCTAAATTTTTATTACTTGAAGAGATAAAAAAAAGGGGAATGTTTGCTGAGGGTTATGGTGACTGAATATTTTTGACAATTTGGAGATTTTTTGTTTTTTTTATGGCATTTTCCCTTGTTTTCATGCCACCTTCATTTTTTTTTATTGATAATTAATTAATTACTCGAAACGAATATTAAATGAATGAGAAAATTTCTCGGATTTTTTCCTCCGAAATCAGAGAAAAGTGAGCTTAAAATGAATATTTTGAGGGGAGGGTTGGAGATAGAATTTTTTTGATGATTTCATTAAAAAGCTGAGGAAATTTGCGATGGAAAACATACGTCACAAGTTTTTTTTTTGAGAATTTTGAATTTTTTTATGGCAAATTTCATTTTTTTGGGGTAAAAAAGGGTCAAATTCCGAAAATTGTAAATTTTTTAGTTTTTTGAGGATATCTTTGGTTCTATTTGTCGCAGCGACTTGGGACCGATCTTAAATGAAAGATGAGATGATTTCCCATCGATTTATGGGGTTTTGAAATCGATTTTTATCGATTTTATGGATTTTTTGAATAATTATAGAGGAAAAGAATGTTTTTCATCAAAAGCTCTATAACTAATTGAAAAATTCATGAAAATTGATTCGAAACCCCATGAATCGATGGGAAATGATCTCACCTTTCATTTGAGAACAACCCCATAAAGCTACGACCCATAGAACCGGAGATATCTCGAAAAAAGTGAAAAAATTTCAAAACTCAAATTTTTTTTAAATTGAAAAAAATCAGCTTCTACATTTTTTTCATCGTAAATTTCCTCAAATTTCCCCTAAAATCATCAGAAAGAGGCCATCTCAGCTCTCACCATGAAAAAAACCATTAATAACCACCAGATTTTATTTTAAAAAATAAAAAAATAAAAAAAAGACGAAAAATCTGTTTTTTTTTTCATTTTAAAAAGTAAAAAAATAAATAAAAAAAAGGAAAATCTGTTTTTTTTTCATTTTTTTAAAATTAGTTTGATCTCTGAAATTTCCCATTGCAAAGAAAATCTAATTACAAGTGAAATTCCAGAACAAATATGAGGATGCAGGACATCTGGCAAAGAGTCTCTTTCTCTCGCACTGGAATCCTAAAAAATGAAAAGCTCAAAAAAAAAGAAAAAAAAAAGAAAAAAGAAAGAAATGGGCAAATGAAAGAGAGGAACTGAGAAGAAGATGAAAAAAAAATGGAATTGAGTGGGGACGGATCTGCGTCCACTTTTCTGGACTCCCCCCCCCCCCCCCCCCCCCTCCCCTCCCCCTCACCAGCCCCCCCTTTTTTTTATTCCCGAAGAGACCTAGGGTCCTTTCCTAGGAGTTTAACATTTAAATTGCACGTACAGAGCATCACAGAGAAAGAAAAAGTGGAAAAAAGAAGAAAAAAAAGAAGAAGTGGATAAAAAAAGGACAGAAAATACCCACTGTGCGGTTATATGTAGTATACTAGCGCCATCGTACTGAAAACCCTGGAATTGACTTTAATCGCAAGCTCTGAGGGAGCTTCGTTAATAAAGTTTTAGTTGAGATTCTCACTGAGGTGTGAAAAATTAGCTATACATTTTTCTTTTTGTTTATAGCTATAGGGGAGAGTGGGGCAAAATGGACACTGCAATGAAACGGTTAGAGATGGATTTTTTTTGATGATTCCATTGAAAAGCTGAGGAAATTTTAGCCGGAAAATGAGTGTCAGATGTATTTTTTTCGATTTTTTTGAAAATTCGATATTTTTCGGCATTTTTGAGGGGTAAAAGTCTTTCCTTTTTTGAAAATTTTCAGTTTTTTGCGAATATCTCTGGTTCTATTGGTCGTAGCAATTCGGGGTTCGTCTCAAATGAAAGGTGAGCTCATTTCCCATCGATTTATGGGGTTTTGAATTTAAAAATATCAATTTTTGGGATAGTTATAGGCCAAAAACTGTTTCACAAAACTGTTTCACAAAAATGCCCATAAAAACCTTAAAAATCGATATTTTTAAATTGAAAACCCTATGAATCGATGGCAAATGATCTCACCTTTCACCTCCCATCGGAATTTTTACGCTACGACAAATAGAACCGAAGATATTCTCAAAAAACTGAAAATTTTCAAAAAAAGGAAGGATTTTACCCCTCCAAAATGCTCAAAAAAGTCAAAATCGCCAAAAATTCAAAAAAATTAATTCCGGCGCTTGTTTCCCGCCCAAAATTTCCTCAGCTTTCCGATGGAATCATCAAAAACAATCTACCACCAATATTTCTATCAATTTCACGAGTTTTCCATGATATTTGCCTAAAAATTTAGATTTGTCCATTTTGCCCCACTTTTCCTTACGTTAATTACAGAAAATGCTGTTGAGGGTCAGTGTGTTTGATATTCTTTGAAAATTCATAGAATCATCATTTTTAATCAGAAAAAAAAAGAAAAAAAATGATTCTGGAATTCTATTAAATTTTCTTTATAATTTATACAATTTCCGGAAAAAATAAGCTCGCAATGATTTTTTTTTCTTGAAACTCTTCATTTTTAAGACACTTTTTTTTTGAATTTACATAAAATTAAAGATTTTATGATCTTTCCTTGAATTTTCATTATCTTTTATCACTCAACTGCTGAATTTTACATCAGCCATTTCTTTTAAACATAATTTTCAATAATAATGCATTAAAGTGCATTTTCTTCTTTTCTTTCTTAACTAAAAGTTGGAAGAAAAAATTGTTCCTTAGAAAAGGCGAAATTAAATTTTAGAACAATTTCAAAAGGGAAAGGAAAAGGAAAAAGACAGTCTAATTTAACATTAAATAAACATTATTAAGGCTAATGTAAATATTAATTTCAAGAGATATTTGTTCTACTGAGGTATATATATACACTTGCTCTGACAGAATCCAATAATCTTTGAATTTGTGCAGAGACTGCGATGATGAAGCTTCATTACAAATGTATATTCATTAAAAGGGAAAAAGGATTTTCATGATTATAAATTGTATTATTTTAGAAACAAAGTGGCGTAAGTCCTGTATATAGACATGAGAATTGAAAAAAGCCAAAAAAAAAAATTAAAATCAGTTTAATTTCGAGATTTTTCGGGTTTTTAAGATTTTTCGTAAATTCAATATTTTTCCATCATTTTTTCTGAGATTTTTCTAAAATTTACATTCTGTGACCTGTTTTTTCATTTTTTTTATTTCTGTAATTTCCATCGAAAAAATTTTAATTACTTTCTCAATGAAAAATTTGGATTTTTAAATTTTTCATTAGTTTGAAAATTAATATTTTTTTTTCAACAATTTTGATTACTATTGTAATTAAAAATTTGACTGATGAAATTTTATAATTCTTTTTCTTATTCGAAATTTTGATTCTTTCTTACTTATTAATTGATTGGAATAATTAATTTTATAATAAAATCAACGCTACTATGTTTAATCTTCCCAAATATAACCGTTTTTCAGACAAAAATTTTGAGTTGAGAGTTTTAACTAAATGTAACACAAATAAGAACTTATAATTTAATCCAATCTAAATGACGCTTATATGACATTTATAATTCAATTTAACTAATAAAAATGTTAATAAGTTTAATAAAGAAAATAATTATGAAATTCCATCAGTCAAATTTTAAATTACAATAGTAATCAAAATTGTTAAAAAAAAAAATTAATTTTCAAACTAATGAAAAATTTAAAAATCCAAATTTTTCATTAAGAAAGTAATTAAAATGTTTTCGATGGAAATTACAGAAATAAAAAAAATTAAAAATTAAAAATGCGAATTTTTTTTTGCCGATCTCTGATTTGCACCAAAACTCTCAGTTGTGAGTAGCATATCACTGTTCACCTACTCATTATCATTCTCTTGTCCAGTTATAACACGTTTTGCGCGTGTGAAGGCATTATATACAATACAACAATCCTTTACATTCTGTCTCTCTGTATTCAACGTGATATTATGTTTGCATCAATTTCATGCAGAGTTCCATTACATCATGACGAGGATTCTGAAGTTGAGAGGCAAAAACATTTTGTTATCATGTCTACCCTTCTAAAATGCTCAAAAAATTCAAAATCGCCGAAAATTCAAAAAAATTAATTCCCGCACTTTTCCCCCCCTAATTTCAAGCGTTTTCCATAATATTTGCCTAAAAATTCAGTAGTGAAGAGATAAAACAGGATAAGTCGACTTATCTTTGCGATCATTTGGAAGGAAATATCTCGGAAACTAAGCGAGATAAGGTGATATTATTTATCTCTTTTTGTAGAGAATTTCAAGAGTTACAAAAAATTTTTCGGGCAAAATTGCTCTTTTTCGCTTATTTTCTAAGGTATTTTCAAACAACTAAATGAGAAAAAAATAGACTTATCTTGTTTTATCTCTTCACTACTAAATTTAGATGTGTCCATTTTGCCCCACATTTCCCTATATCTATTGATCATTTTATTTTAAAACTCCTCATCGCCAAAATCCATCAAATCATAAAGACTTCCCCCTTTTTTTCCTTCTTTTTTTGTGAGAATATCACATAGCAAAGAGCAGGAAAATTAAAAACCGTAAAAGAGTGGTGTATCCATGCTTTTTCCTGTCAGCACAATTTCCATTGGCGCATGACCACGTTTCGTAGCTGAAATACCAGTAAAAAAGAATTAAAAAATAAAAAAAAATAAAAAAATCCCAATGTTTCAAGGTTTATACGCTTTTGTGTTCAATCTATCCTTCAAAACCTTCCAATTTGTTTTCACGTCTCACTGTATCCAAACAGGATGCTTTCCTCTTTTTTCTAATTCCCTAACAAACGAAAAAAAAAAAAAATCTAAATACATATAGAATGTAAATCCTGTCTTTTTTTAATTTTTATTTTTTATTTCAATGTCAGTCCGATTGTGCATTGGGCTTATCCACTTGTTTCACCTACTGCGAATGAAATTCACGATTTTTATCTCAAAAAAAGGGAAAAAAAATAAAGTTATTCATTTTATTTTTTTTTTATTTTTTTATATTCATTTTATTTTCCTGAAAAAATGTCATCTTTGATAAATATGTTCTTTTTTTTTTATCCTTTTGGCACTTCGATATGATCACTTATCCCTCTTCCTCCCCCCCCCCCCCCTCCCCCTTTTTTTTATGGTAAGAAAGAATTTTATGTAACTCACTTGGGATGAATTATTTAGGTCAGAGAATGAAAATTGAGTGAAATATTTTTTTTATAGCAAATAAAATAGACTATCTCCCAGTTTTTTTTTTTTTTTATAGTGAATAAGTCATTAAAGATGTCTCAATATAGAGACACACACAGTAAAATTGAATCAGCAAGAAAAAGAAAAAGGAATGAAGAAAAAAAAGGAAAAAAAATTTTTTTTTTTTTTATTAGGAAAAAAAAATTACCAAATAATCTTTTTTTTTTGCTTATATTAATTTTACGATTATTTTTTTTTCAGACTATCTAAGAAACACATCTGAAATTCAAAAAAAAGGGGAGAGAGACAAGTACCTTCTTATTATTCAAGACGTCGAGGAAAATATAAGTTCATATGTATTAAGGGTGAAAATGTTTCTGAAATAAGGAAGAACAGATTTAGGATTGACTGTGAAAAAGACTCACTTTAACAAAAAAAATGAGAATTATTTGAAATCAGGGTTTTAAGCTGGTTTTCTTTTTTTGGGTAAAAAATCCGGAATTTTGCCCTTTTTTGCCTTTTTTCAATTCCACTTGTGGCGACTGGGGGAAAATTCTTGTCTACTAGATTCTGGCCAAGATCAATTTATCGCACCCAAAAGGGAAAAACCAGGAAACACGTCATTGGAAAGATGCCAGAAGGCTGAAACTATTTCCTGGAGGAAGTACCATCTGATTTGCGTAAATTGATATTTAATTTATTGCTAATTTACTCGGTAGTTGAATTATGAGCAGAGGTTTATGATTTAATTCGGAATAATTAGAGGAATATTAAGGAAATTGATTTAAGGATATGCAAGTAGTTCCGAAGATCTATTTTTCCTTTTTAATTTTTTAATTTTTTTTATTTCTGCAATTTCCATCGAAAAAATTTTAATTACTTTCTCACTGAAAAATTTGGATTTTTAAATTTTTCATTAGTTTGAAAATTAATTTTTTTTTTAACAATTTTGATTACTATTGTAATTTAAAATTTGACTGATGGAATTTCATAATTATTTTCTTTATTAAACTTATTAACATTTTTATTAGTTAAATTGAATTATAAATGTCATATAAGCGTCATTTAGATTGGATTAAATTATAAGTTCTTATTTGTGTTACATTTAGTTAAAACTCTCAACTCAAAATTTTTGTCTGAAAGACGTTTATATTTGGGAAGATTAAACATAGTAGCGTTGATTTTATTATAAAATTAATTATTCCAATCAATTAATAAGTAAGAAAGAATCAAAATTTCGAATAAGAAAAAGAATTATAAAATTTCATCAGTCAAATTTTTAATTACAATAGTAATCAAAATTGTTGAAAAAAAAAATTAATTTTCAAACTAATGAAAAATTTAAAAATCCAAATTTTTTATTAAGAAAGTAATTAAAATTTTTTCGATGGAAATTACAGAAATAAAAAAAATTAAAAAATTAAAAATGCGAATTTTTTTTTGCCGATTTCTGATTAGAATATTCATGATGACTTAGAAGAAAAAAAAAGTAGATCATTTGGACCTGCTACTTGGATTTCCTTAACAGCATCCTTGACCTTTGCCACTGACGAGGCCAAGTCCTGAGAATGTAGCTCGCCCAATTCTCATTCACTTCCTCACCAAAAAAGTTTCCCAGTGTCTCACGCAGATACACTATTTACCCTATATAAAACTGTGAGCCAACATTTTTTATGTAAGATGAAGAGAGAAAGAGAGAGGGAAAGAGATAAGTGCAAAAGAACAAGAAGATATTTCAGTTACATATGTGGTAACTGTTGACCTTTGAAATTTTCAATGGAGTTTAACTTTTTGGAATGAAGTGTTGTTTGGAATGCTAAGTGACACGAATGAAACCATAGCTTGTGACGTTTTTCAGAGACTCATTCATTCGTGAATTTTGTATGTAGATTTAACTGTATACTTGAAGAAATCGGGGTTTAAATATTAGCGTGGCCAAAATTTTTGATTTTTTAATGTAAAAAAATGTAATTCTTTATTTTTTCAGTTTCATAATATTAATCATGGAATAATATTAGGGGAAGGTGGGGTAAAATGGGCGGTTTTAATTGAATGGTTCGAGATAGAAATTTTCTGATGATTCCGTTGGAAAGCTGAGAAAATTTTAGGAGGAAAACATGTGTGAAAATTAATTTTTCTCAATTTTTGGAAAATTTTACTTTTTTGGTCAAGTTTTGAAGGGGTTTGCCTTTTGAAAATCGAAAAAATTCACTTTTTCGGCGATATCTCCGGTTCCATTGGTCGTAGCGACTTGGGGTTGATCTCAAATGAAAGATGAGCTCATTTCTCATTGATTTATGTAGTTCGCCTTTTTTTCAAATCAATTTTTCAAATATTTATAGGTCATTTTCCGAAAAATCAGTTTTTGCCCTATAAGTACTTGAAAAAATTGATATTTTTCTATTTAAACCCCATGAATCGATGGGAAATGAGCTCACCTTTCATTTAAGATCAACCTCAAGTCGCTACGACCAATAGAACCAGAGATATCCCCGAAAACCTGAATTTTTTCAAAAACAGCAGGATTTTACCTTCCAATCTTGCGCAAAAAATGAAATTTTTGAAAAATTCCAAAAAATAACTTCTGACATATGATTTCCATGTGAAATTTTCTCAGGAATCCAATGGAATCATCAGAAAAAACCTATCTCCAATATTTCCACCAATTTCTAGTAATTTCCATAGTAAAAAATACCAAAATTAACGCGAATCCGTTTTACCCCACCTTCTCCTATTGATAAATGAATCTTATCCAATAAATCTTTAGTATTCTTTTCAAAAAAATCAATTATGGATCAATTATCAATGTTTCCATGAACTGAACCATCAAATGAGGTTTAGCAGCGCACATCTCTTGAAATCCATTCGTAGAAACAATTTTTCCTTTATTTTCTCCAATAAAAACCAAGCATTCCTTCTTTAGTTTCTCAGCTCGAAAAGTATCAGCATCGCTCAAAATAACGATTACATTCTCAGCAGTTATTGACTTGCACAATTTAAACTCGCAAAGATCTTTCAAATCTTGAATTTCGTATTTTTCAGCAGCTTCCAAACAGCCCAGAACCATTTGAAGATCATCGAGTGCTTCTTCCTCTCCTGAATACAAGAATCCTAGCACAGTCTTCATCACATCGAGTCTAATATCTTCTACGATGATTTTATTATCGGCAGCTTCTCTCATTGGTGCAGATAACATTGCATCAAAGACATTACTGTGACTAGCAAGAACAACCTTGTGAGCATGTAACTCTTCCCTACCAATTACAATTTTAACATCGCAGTAAGATGAACTCATCAAGAATTTTTTGATATTATTCCAATTGAAGTGAGGCCGAGGTATTGGATCCGTGATTAGATAAGCAATTTGGCAGATGAAATTGTATGTTTTCTCATGTGGGGGCCAATCTTGTGGAAGGCCCCATTCTCTGAAGATGCATGGAGAAACTCCCCAATTAATCAATGATTTTTGCTCTGTAAAAATGTTGGTCAAGCTGAGAACTATGTCAGCTGTAACTGCGGTGGGATTTGCTCGCTCTATGGTTACATCGAATGTATAGTCGTCATAACGACCTGGATGGCCAATTAAAGTGATAAATATATCACAATCATCGCCGATTTTTGATGGTATTTTTTTCCTTTTGGAGGTTTCTCCGATAGCCGGAAGTGATGCATCCCAGGTATAAGTCCTTTTTTTCCAGGACATTCTTAGACTAAATTTGAGATCAAAAGTTGGAAGATGAAGTGAATGGTCAAACTTTGGTCTTCAATCTGCAACAAAAAACCAAATTTACATATCAAAAATTTACGAATTAGTGAATTTAACGGTTTTTTTTATCTATTTTGCGTCTGAACGTGCATGATTGAGGTTAAATATTAATTGACTGGATCATTGATCATTTTTACAAGTTAACAAAAATATTTAGAAGGAAGGTTAAAGTTGAAGGGCATATTATCTTAATTACCTTTACTCTTTTCGGATTTATAAGTAGAAATTGACTACTCGAAGGTCTAAAGCATCTGAAGAAAATCAAAGAGACTGAGTCTTCTTCTTGTTCTTCTTCTTCGTTGTGCGCATGCGCAGCTGATCTTTGATCTTCCGATTTACAGCCAATCGCTGCTCGTATTTGGATTGTCCTCATTGGATATAAAAATCCTCGCCTTGGCGGGAGATTTGAATTGTAATTTAAAACTTCGGAAATTCTTCCCATTTACGTGTTTCAAGTGTTAATGAAGTTGGTGGTGTTTTTTTTTGGTAATGAGTGAGATTTATCTTTTTCTTGATGGAGAAAAAAAACCTACCTTCTCCTTCTTCTTCTTTATTATGGTTTCGAACATTTGTTCATAGTAAAAACTCTTGATTTATTGAGTAGAAAAATGAAATGATTTATTTTTTCAGTTTCATACAACTGTTACATATATTTATTATGAAATAATCAATATGGTCTAGTGAATTTTTCTTAAGCACGCTTGAAAAAAAAAATTATACATGAGTTAAGAGTATTTCCATGAACTGAACCTTCAAATGAGGTTTTGCAATAAACATTTCCTGAAATTCAGGTTTTGAAATAATTTCTGCTTTATTATCAGCAATGAACATGAAACATTCCTTCTTAAGTTTCTCGGCTTGATACATATCAGCATCACGCAAAATAGCCATGACATTCTCAGCCTTTATGTATTTGTATAATTTATGCTCGCAAAGAGCTTTCAAATCTCGAATTTGATATTTTTCAGCGGTTTCCAAACATCTTGAGGCCATTCGAAAATCATCGAGTGCTTTTCCTTCTCCTGTATACAAAAATGCAAGTACAGTCTTCATCACATCAAGTTCAATATCTTTTATGATGATTTGATTTTCAGCAGCTTCTTTCATTGGAGCAGTTAACATCGTATCAAAAACATTACTGCGACTAGCGAGAATAATCTTGTGAGCATTTAGAACTTCCGTACCAATCACAATTTTCACATCGCAGTAGGTTGGACTCATCAGGAATTTTTTCAGACAATCATGTGAATTGATGTGAGGCCGAGGTATTGGATCTGGAATAATCCAAGTAATTTTACAAACAAAAGTGTATGTTTTAGTAGGAGTCCAATTGGATGGTTTTTGCCACAATGAAAAGCTGCAGGGTAAATTTCCCCAATTAGTGAATGATTTTGTCTCTTGATGGATATTGATCAAGCTAAGAACCATATCAGCTCCAACTACAGTGTGATTTGTTTTCTCTATTTCAAGCTGGTAAAAATTACTTTTAGGCAGGAAATGTTGTTGAGTGCCCCTTAACGTGAGAGAAATATAACCAGCCTCTAGCATATTCGATGATAGTCTCTTACTCTTGGAAATCTTTCCATCAGCAGGGATCAATGTATCCCAGGTATAAGTCCTCTTCATTTCTAGAAAATTAGATAAGATGTACTCAATGCTACTGATTGTTCAGATCTACTGAATGATAGATGATTAATCAGGAAAATGAAGATTTGCATCAAGTAGGGGAAAATGGGGCAAAATGGACCTCCATATTGCTATGTGGTCTAGGAATTTTTTCTTTAGCTAAGGACTTGATAAAAAAAAATTGAGAAAATGCTTCAATATCTGCGGCTCATTAGTGAATTTTTCTGTAGATCCTTTCATTTTCCAAAAAATCCTGGATTATTTTGATTTCCAGGTCCATTTTGCCCCATTCTTTTCCAAGTAGTTTACCAAAATCAGTAAATCTATTCGTTTATTTGAATTTCGCACGCATAAGTGAGGTTAAACATCATTTGACTAAATCATCGACCATTTTTCCAAGTAAATGAATACATTTGAATACCAAATTAGAGTAAAAAGCCAATTATCTCAGTTACCTTTACTTTTTCTAGAATTTCTGAGGGAGTAGAATTTAATTAATCGAGGATCTAAGCTCGATGTCTTGCCGAATCAATAACGGTTGAAAAATGACCAGAAATGACGTAATTTGTAAAACTGCTTGACCATTGGTCAGAACGTTTTGGCGCGCTTTATTCAAAATTTCGATAGAACATCACTCTTCAAAATTAAATTTAGTAATAAGATGAAATGAGAAAAACCAACTTTTATTTTGGCAAAAAAACAGGAATCTGTTCTTCTACGAGAATAATAGAATCAGTCTTAGAAATTATTTGCATACACATGCTCAACTCATTAAAATTAGTAGAATCATGTCAACATCAATGATATATTTGGAATTTTACACCATTAACAATCAGCTTTTCCTCTAATTACTTGTATAATAGTATTTTTTTGGAATGAAGGCATTAATCGTGATAAGAAGACAACAAATACATGATTTCGTGGGAAAGCTCAAAAAATTTACGCCAAGAAATAGATATTATAACGCTCTTTTTATTCCAACATTATCTCAATTAACAAAAATAAGTTCTTAAAGTTATCGAGTTAAATTCAAATAGTTATTTATCAATATTCTAATGATCCAATTGCTTATCAATTATTTGATAGTCATCAATGTTAGGAGTAGTTCGTACATTATTTGAATTTGTTACAAAAAATAGTTTACAAATCTTCTGGAAATGCAATTCTTTTCAGTTTCAGACAACTAATCATGGAATAATGTTATCAACTAAATATGATACAATGAATGTTTAGTATTGTTGAAAAAAAAAGGAAGTTATGGATCGATTGTGAGTGCTTCCATGAACTGAACCATCAAATGAGGTCTTGCAACCCACATCTCCTGAAAACCTGTTGTCGGAACAATTGTTGCTTTATTTTCTGCAACAAACATCAAGCATTCTCTCTTGAGTTTTTCGGCTCCAAAAGTATCAGCATCACTCAAAATAGCGACTACATTCTCAGCAGTTATGAACTGGCACAATTTATACTCGCAAAATTCTTTTAGATCTTGAATTTCATATTTTTCAGCAGTTTCCAAACAGCTCATAGCCATTTGAAGATCATCGAGTGCTTCTTCATCTCCTGCATACAAGAATGCGAGTAAAGTCTTCATCACATCGAGTCTAATATCTTCTACGATAATTTTATTTTCAGCAGCTTCTTTCATTGGTGCAGATAGCATTGTGTCAAAGACATCTATTTTGAAATTAAATAAAATACCAAACTAAAATACAAGAAAGAAAAATATCAGAGCCCTCGTTCTCAACATCTTCCTCTTTATTCCTTATGGCAAATACATGATTTCATGGAAAGGGTGAGAAGATTTACAATGAAATATAGAAATTATAATGCTCTTTTTATTCCAAAGTTTGCCCTGACGGACTCGTCGATTATCTATATCGATATGTTCACTCAGTCGATCTTCCATCGATCGATGGTCGATACGAATTCTGAAATTTTTTGAAAAAAAGGAAATATTTTTGTTTTTCAGAAGATTTCAGAATTTGTATCGATCATTGACCGATGAAAGTTCGACTAAATAGATATATCGATATAGGAACACGACCAACAATCAATAGCTCGACAACGGATCCGCCAAGGTTCTCTGCAGACAGCAATAGGTATTCAAAAATCAAAATAATACGAGTAAAATCCAAATGATCACTTATCAACTGTTCAATGGTTCAGTTATTAGTTATAAATTATTTAGAAATCATAAATTTTTCGATCAGTTTGCCCATCAAGTGGGGCTTGTTGCGGCACATCATTTCCCAATCTTCTGATTTAGCCATTTGTTGCTTATTTTGAACGATAAAATTCAGGCATCCTGTCCGTAGTGTTTCAGCGTTGCAATTGTCAGCCTTATCAAGAATTACTAGCACATTTGATACCATTAACTTTTTAAATAATTTCCACTCACACAGTCTCTTTAAGGCCTTCATATCATATCTTTCCGCAACAACTAATACATTTTCTGCATTTTCCAGTTCATCTAAATCTCCATCATAGCCACTGTACAAAATTGATAAAACAATTTTCATGACGTTCAATTCAATTTCTTCAATGACGATGCGACTTTCTCTTTTTTCTTTCATATCAGTATCAAACATACTCAGGAATACAGGGCTGTGGGCTGCAAGAATAACTTTGTGTGCAGATAATTCTTCTCCACCAATGGAAATTTGTAAATCACTCAGTGATGAATTTGAATCGAAATTGTTGAACCCCGAAAATAGACTCAAAGTGAGTGGTAATGGAATGGAATCTTTTGTCGTGCCATACCAAATTATTTCGCAGTTGACGTCAACAACGGCCGCACCTATTATCGCATTATCGTTCATAAAGGAGCAACTATTTTTCCAGTTACGCACAATTCTCGTCATCTCTTCACCAAGAATCGAGATAGTAATCTTAGCCAACTCACTTTTTTTATTATTCTTTTTTACTAATACTTGATACCTAGTCGTTGAATCTGCACGGAATAATTCAATTCCAAAATTACAGTCATTTATTCCCTTAATTGTAAATTCGTCGGATTCATACCAAGTATCGTATTGACTGATGTTGAACGTGTACGAATGAAAGCCCACAATTCCCTCAGAATTGACGCTAGTCATCGTGGATCTCTCAAGAATACGAGACGCAGCAAAATAACGGCACCTAGACAGAAAAAAAATGCGTCAATTACAAAAATTAATACTCAAAAGATGTCGAAAAGGGTGAATTAGGTAATTCAGAAAACTATGGAAGTATGAACCTTAATTGAGTTGTGTATAATTGAAATATTTTCGTCGAAATCTGAGAATCAATTGTTGGTTGTCCGCCGAATATTCGAGGTTATCGAGTGTCTTCCTTCCCCCTTTCTCAGTTTTTTTATTAAAATTAACAGCCAATCACGGAGTTTCTATTCTTCTTCTTCTTAATTGTGCTGTGATTGGTCAGAGTTGACCTTCAACCGCTAGATTATACAGCCAACTTCATACGGAGTTTCCATTAAACGCGCGAATGTGCTAATAAAGAGGGGAAGTCCCGACTGAAGACGACTGTGCACTCTGTAGTCTAACCCTGGAACTACACTCACTTGCACGAAAATTGCAACTGTCGATAAACCGATAAAGAAAACGTTTTCTTATCATTCGATGGAGAATCATCTGGCGGGTCAAATTAAATGAGATTCTTTGATTCATACTGAGTTTAATCGATTAACAACATGATCATAATAAAATGCATAATACACTTATAAATTTCTATTGATTAATTCATTCTCAATAAACTGGAGAAGGGAATCTTGAAGAAATTAACTGCTTTCCAATCATAGAAATGCCACGCTTGTAAATTATCTAAAACTGGAATCATTAAAATAATTACAACCCTCTGGACCAAAGAAATATTGAAGATAACAATGATTTCACCTTTCAGTCCTCTTTGAAGCAACATTTGGGAAATTCGGAAAGCATTATTGCACGGATCTGTGCTAACTGCAATGCAGAATAATGAAAAAATGCTAAGTGATTCGAAGGAAACCATATAATAGCGTGCGATGTTTTTCGGAGACTCATTAATTCCTAAATTTTGTATCTAGATTCGAGTATACTTGAGGAAATGGGGTTTTAAATATTAACACAGCTAAAACTTTTGATTTTTCATGAAGAAAAATGGAATTCTTTATTTTTTTAGCTTCATACAACTCATCATACACTGAGCAAAAAAAATCCTGTCAGATAAATGTATTTTGTCCAAATAAATATGGAAAGTCTTGCAAAATACATTTATTCAAAGCCAGAATTTTTTTTTCTCAATGTAGAATAATAAATCTGACTCAATGGATCTTTAGTATTTTTGAAGAAAAAAAAGGAATTATGGATCAATTTTGAGTGGTTCCATGAATTGAACCATCAAATGAGGTTTTGCAACGCACATCTCTTGAAACCCATTCGTTGGAATAATTTCTGCTTTATTCTCTGCAATAAACACCAAGCATTCTTTCTTGAGTCTCTCGGCTCCAAAAGTATCAGCATCACTCAAAATAGCAACTACGCTCTCAACAGTTATGCACTTGCACAATTTATACTCGCAAAGTTCCTTTAACTCTTGAATTTCGTATTTTTCAGCAGCTTCCAAACAGCCCAGAGCCATTTGAAGATCATCGAGTGCTTCTTCCTCTCCTGCATACAAGAATGCGAGTACAGTCTTCATCACATCGAGCTTAATATCTTCTACGATGATTTTATTTTCGGCAGCTTCTTTCATTGGTGCAGATAACATTGAATCAAAGACATTACTGTGACTAGCAAGAACAATCTTGTGAGCGTGTAATTCTTCCCTACCAATCACAATTTTCACATCGCAGTAAGATGAACTCATCAAGAATTTTTTGATATGATTTGAATTGATGTGAGGCCGAGGTATTGGATCTGTAGTCATCCAAGTAATTTGACCGATAAAATTGTATGACTTCTCATACGGCCAATCTTCTGGAAGGCCCCAATCTGAAAAGATGCACGGAGAAACACCCCAATCAGTCAATGATTTTTTATCCTCGTGAACGTTGGTCAAAGTGAGAAAGATCTCAGCAGTAACTGCAATGGGATTTGCTCTCTCTATGATTATATCGAAAGAATATGATATACCGCTAATTAAAGTGATAACAATGTCACAATCATTGTAAATGTTTGATGGTACTGTCTTTTTTTCTAAAGTCTGTCCATCAACCGGAATTGATGTATTCCAGGTATAAGTTCTGTTCTTCCGAATCATTCCTGGACCTAAATTGAAGATTCAAAGTTGGAAGATGTAGCGAGTAGTAGATGTCTAATCTGAAAAGAGAAAAAAAATTAACATGATGTAAAGAGATTACGAATTAGTGCATGATTGAGGTTAGACATTAGTTGATTTGATCATCGATTATGTTTCCAAGTAAACAAAAATGTTTACGAAGATGATTAGAGTTGGAGGACAAATTATCTTAATTACCTTAACTCTTTCCGGATTTATGAGCAGCAATTAACTACTCGAATATGCAAACAAAATCAGTCGTGCAGAAGCGTATTATGGAAGCATGGATAGTTGTATTGTATAAAGTCGTACTGGCCAATGAAGTAACCTCGGAAATATTCGGCTCCTGTGCTACAACATTTAAATTTCAAGTTCGGAACGGCTTCGAGGGTCGATTCTTCCGCTAGTCATACCATACTAATGAAAGAGTGGACTTCGGAAGGAGTGCCGAAGTCGACATGGACATGGTGGGGCATAGGAGCCGAATGAAGTGTACGACACATACTCCCACCTCGGAAGTCTAGCCATGAAGGAAAAAAAGCCGAATGAAGAAGCAAAGACTAATGAAGTCGACATTCATGCTTTCGATAGTTCTACTATAAACGATATTGCTCTTCTTCTTCTTCCTCCTTATGGCTCTGTTCTCTATATTAGATTAGAACATCCGGCCGATACGATGTTTCTCGACAGGCCACTGCTTGGAAGATTAACGCAACTAAGACCCCCATGGAAGAATATATATATCTCAACATATATGTAGAAATATACCAAATATATATTTAGTTGTGCGATGTTCGAATATTCTGTATATACATCATAGATATTTTAAATATACTCATGAGTTATGAATTTCAATAGTTATGAACTTTTCAAACCAGGCAAATCCGTGGATGTTTTCGGGGAAAATATCTTTTTTCACGATCCTTCAGAGATTCTTTCATTCGTGGATTTTTGAGTATCTGCATTAAACTATACTTGAGGAAATCAGGATTTGAATATTAGAATAGCGAAAATTCTTGATTTATTGAGTAGAAAAATGGGATTCTTTATTTTTTGCAGTTACATACAACTGTTACATGACGCAGACTTCACGCGCTGATTATGAAATAATAATAATGTTAAGTTAATGCGATGCAATGACTCTTTCTTTAACAATCTTGAGAGAAAAAAATTATAAATCAGCTATGACTGTTATCATGAACTGAACCATCAAATGAGGTTTTGCAATACACATTTCTTGAAACTCAGGTGTTGGAATGATTTTTTTTTTATTCTCTGCAATAAATGCCAAACATTCTTTCTTAAGTTCTTCGGATCGATATGTATCAGCATCATTCAAAATAGTGATTACAGTTTCAGCAGTTATGTTGTTGCATAATTTCTGTTCACAAAGATCCTTCAAATCTTCAATCTCATATTTTTCAGCTGCTCCCAAACAGCCAAGGGCCATTTGAAGATCATCAAGTGCGTTTTCCTCTCCTGCATACAAAAATGCAAGTACAGTCTTCATCACATCAAGTTTAATATCTTTTATGACGATCACATTTTCTGCAGCTTCTTTCATGGGAGCAGTTAACATTGCATCAAAGACGTTACTGCAGCAAGCGAGAATAATCTTGTGAGCATTTAGCTCCTCTGTGCCAATTACAATTTTCACATCGCAGTAGGATGAATTCATCAAGAATTTTTTTAGATGATTATGGAGATTGAAGTGAGACCGAGGTATTGGCTTCGGAATCATCCAAGTAATTTCGCAAACAAAATTGTGGTTTTCCTCTGGAATACAATCTGTTGGGAGTGACCAATCCAAGAAATAGGAATTGACCCACGATGATTTTTTCTCTCTTCGAATGTTAGTCAAGCTTAAGAGTATATCAGCATTACCTACAATAGGATTCGTTGTTAGTATTTTTATGTTGAAATAACGTCTTCCACCGCTGTTGGCACTGGTGCTTAATGCGATAAAGATGTCACAATCATCGAAAACTCTCGATGGTACTTTGTTACTTTCAAGGGTCTCTCCTACGTCAGGAATTGGTATATCCCAGGTATAAGTCCTTTTTTTCTGAATCATTTCTGAATCATTGACTGAATAGGAGATGAAAAGTTGGAAGATTTGGTGAATGAGAGATGATAAATCTGGAAGGAGAAGTTACCTTAAATAATGAGCTTACGAATGAGTGAATTTATTTGTTTCGTTTATTGAAATTTCGTAAACACATGCATAATTGAGGTTAGACATTAATCAACTAATTCATCGATTATTTTTAGAAGTAAACAAATGCATTTGAAATGAAAATTAGAAGAGAAGGGCTTATTTATTAGAATTACCTTTACTTTTCTTCGAATTTCTTAGTAAATAGAGATGAATTACTTGAGAGCCCAAGCACGATGTCTTGCGAAATGAATTACGGTTGAAAATGACGTAATTTGTGAGAACGCCTGACCATTGGTCAGAGCGTTTTCGCGCGCTTTATTCAAAATTTTAGTAAAGTCTCCTTTAATGAATTTATCCTCAATAAACTGGGGAAGAAAATTTCAATAATACTTGAGGAAATCAGGGTTCAAAGATTTGCATGGGGAAAAATATTGATTTTTTGAGTAGAAAAATGGGATTCTTTATTTTTTTTCAGTTACATGCAACTTTTACATGACGTAGTTTTTACGTGTTAATTATGGAATAATGATAATATTAAGTAAATAGGATGCAATGAATTTTTCTTTAACATTTAACAAGAAAAAGGAATTATACATCTGTTATGAGTGTTGCCATGAACTGAACCATCAAATGAGGTTTTGCAGCACACATTTCCTGAAATTCAGATGTTGGAAAAATTTTAGTTTTGTTTTCTGCAATAAACATCAAGCATTCTTTCTTGAGTTTCTCGGCTCGATAAGTATCAGCATCACTTAAAATAGCGACTACAGTCTCAGCATTTATGAACTTGCATAATTTATGCTCGCAAAGACCTTTCAAATCTTGAATCTCATACTTTTCAGCTGCTTCCAAACAGTCCAGGGCCATTTGAAGATCATAAATAAATTGTATCTTTTTTACAGTTCCTTTATCAGAAATTTTTTCATCAACTTTGATTTTTCATAACTTTTTTTCATCAGACAAATCTTCAAATAATATCCGGATCTGGCTCAAAAAGTCGAAAAAAAGAATCTCTGGAACCTTCACCAGCTACTTGCATACGAGTATTTTTCAAGAATGAAGGAATCAATCGTAGTTTCATAAGACCCAGAATATCGGAGCCCTCGTTCTCAACATCCTCCTTATTTCTGATGACATATAAATTATTTCATGGGAAAGGTGCAAAAATTTTACGATAAAAAATAGAAATTATAATGCTCTTTTTATTTAAACGTTTCTGAAGACACATTAGGTATTGAAAGTTTAGAATAATACAAATGTATTCAAAATGATTATTTATCAATCGTTCAATGATTCAATTGGTTATCAATTATAGAGTAATCATCAATGTTTCGAGTAATTCGCGCATCGTGTTGGGGTTGTTACGGCAAATAGTTTCCAAATGTCCTGATTTGACCAATTCTTTCCTGTTTTGAACTATGAGATTCATGCATCCGGCTCGTAATATCCCAGCGTTATATTTATCAGCTTTATCAAGAATATCTAGTACATTCGATACATCAACTTTCTGAAATATTTTCCACTCGCATAACCTCTTCAAAGCCTCCATGTCATATCTTTCGGCAACAATCAATACTTTTTCTGCCATTTCAAGCTCATCTAAATCTTTATCATAACCAGTGTACAAAATTGATAGAACAATTTTCATGACGTTCAATTCAATTCCTTCAATAACGATGCAACCTTCTCTTTTTTCTTTCATATCAGTTTCAAACATACTCAGAAATACAGGACTATGAGCTGCGAGAATGACTTTGTGTGCAGATAATTCTTCTCCACCAATGGAAATTTGTAAATCACTCAGTGATGAATTTGAATGGAAATTGTAGAAACCCGAAAATGGACTCAGAGAAGCTGGTACTGGCATAGCCTCTTGTGTCGTGCCGTACCAGATTATTTGACAATCGATCTTAATCTCGTGAAGAGGGTATGGATCACCTTCCTTTATAAAGGTGCAAACATCTGTCCAGTTATGAACAATTCTCGTTATCTCTTCTCCAAGAAACGAGACAGTAATTTTAGCAAATACACTCCTTGAATTACTCTTCTTTACTGATACTTCGCATCTATACGAAGTTATTCGAAACTCCCTTAATACACCAATTTCAAAGTTGCAGTCGGTTATTCCTTTAATTGTAAATTTGTCAGACGTACACCGATCATTGTTTATGTATACGAGCACGGGCGTATGAAAGCCCACAATTCCCTCAGAATTGACGCTACTCATCGTAAATCTTTCAAAGATCCAGGGCAAAGCAAAATAACCACCTAAACAGAAAAAATTCGTCAATTACAAAGATTAATACGCAAGGCATGTCGAAAAAGGCGAATTAATTATTTAAGAAGGTTATAAAAATATGAACCTCAATTAAATTGTTTCCAATCTTTAATAGAAATGTTTCGTTGAAACTTGAGAATCAGCTGTTGGTTCTCCACCGAATATTCGAGGCGATCGAGTGTCTTTCTTCCCCTTCTCTTTGTGCTGTTTCTCTTAGAGTGTTCTCATAACACTTTTCAGCCAATCACAGAATTTCTATCAAATGTCCCAATGAGCTAGCAAAGATGGGAAGTCCAGATAGGTACGTGAGGTGCACTCTTTCCTCTAATAGCCAAACTGAACGCATTTACATGAGACTTAACAGCCGTCGATAAACCGATAAAGAAGATATTTTCTCATCGACCATTGATTAATGATGTGGCGAGTAAAATTGAACGTTCTATTTATATAGATTTTAATCGATTTTATAAGACAGTCCCAATAATATACATAAGACACTCATAAATTGCTATTAATTAATTCATTCTTAGTAAACTGGAGAAGAAAATCTTCATTGATATCTTAAACAGCAATAATTCAAATAATTTTAACTCCCTGGAGCAAAGAAAAATAAATAAAAAAATGATTTTACCTTTGAATCCTCTCGAATATAACATTCGCTTATTCGAAAAACCTTTTCGTACAGATCTGTGCTAGTTGAACTAAACCGTAACGTCATGTTTTTCAGAGATTCTTTCTTTTGTGAATTTTATATCTGCATTGAACTATACTTGAGGAAATAAAAGTTTAAATAATTAGCATAGCAAAAACTTTATTTTTTTTTTAGTACAAAAATGGAATTGTTTCTTTCTTCAGTTTCATATAACTGTTACATGATACAATCTTTACGCATTCATTGCGAAATAACAAATATGGTCCGATGAAACTTTTTTTTGCATTCTTAAAAAAAAAATAGAAGAAAATTTACATATCAGTTATGAGTGTTGCCATGAGCTGAACCATCAAATGAGGTTTAGCAACACACATTTCTTGAAACTCAGGTGTTGGAATGATTCTTCCTTTATTTTCTGCAACAAACATCAAGCATTCTTTCTTGAGTTTCTCGGCTCGATAAGTATCAGCATCACTCAAAATAGCGATTACAGTCTCAACAGTTATGAGCTTGCATAATTTATGCTCACAAAGATCTTTCAAATCTTGAATCTCATATTTTTCAGCTGCTTCCAAACAGTCCAGGACCATTTGAAGATCATCAAGTGCTTCTTCTTCCCCTGCATACAAGAATGCAAGTACAGTCTTCATCACATCAAGTTTAATATCTTTTATGATGATTTGATTTTCAGCAGCTTCTTTCATTGGTGCAGTTAACATTGCATCAAAGACATCACTGCAACTAGCGAGAACAATCTTGTGAGCCTGTAGCTCTTCTGTACCAATTATGATTTTTACATCGCAGTAAGATGAACTCAGCAAGAACTTCTCGAGACGATTATGGAAATTGAAGTGAGGCCGAGGTATTGGATCTGGAATCATCCAAGTAATCTGGCAAGTAAAATTGTATAATTTTTCAGGAAGCCAACTGGCTGGACACGACCACTCTGAGAAGGTACAAGGTGAAATTCCCCAAGCAGTCAATGACTGTTCCCCTGTTGCAACATTGGTCAAGCTGAGAATTACATCAGCAGCAACTACAGTGACTCTTGTTTTCTGTATGTTTATATCGTAGCTATATATTCCATGATGATAAGTATCTCCCTTGCCAGCTAAACTGATAAAAACGTCACAATCATTGAAAATTTTTGATGGTACTTTCTTACTTTCGCAAGTCTTTCCCATACCAGGAATTAATGTATCCCAAGTATAAGTCCTTTTTCTCTTAATCATTCCTAGACTAAATTGAAGATGAAAAGTTGCAAGATCTAGTGAATGAGAGATGATCAATCTGGAAAAAGGAGAAATAAAATGAAGTAAAGAAGTTGAAAATTCTGGAAGTCATTCGTTTTTTAAAATTATGTACGCACGTGCATAATTGAGGTTAGACATTAATTGACTGAATTATTGATTATTTTTTAAAATAAAAAAATGCATTTAGAAATAAAATTAGACTTAAAAATCTCATTATTATAATTACCTTTACTTTTCTCGAATTTCTGAATGATTAGATAGAAATTAATTAATCGAGGGCTGAAGCACAATGTTTTGCGAAATGAATGACAGTTGAAAATGACGTGATTCGGAAGAGTGCTTGGCTATTGGTCAGAGCGTTTTCGCGCGCTTTATTCAATTTTTGGGGGAAGCCTCTCCTTGAAAATTATATTAAATAATAAAATAAAATGAAACAACAAAAAATATCAGAGTTCTTGTTCTTAAGATCTTTCTTCTTTTTTTTTTATGACAACAAATACATCATTTTATGGGAAAGCTAAGGTAATTTAGAATCAAGCACAAAAACGATAAATGTTTTTTTTTTTTATTTGGAAATAATCTCTGTAGACAAAAATATGTATTTAGAGTGTAGAATAATGCGAGAATGGAATACAAATAATTATTTATCAATTGTTCGATGGTCCAATTAGTTATGAATTATTTAGTAATCATCAATATTAGGAGGAGTTCACTTATCATGTTGGGTTTATTGCGACAAATAGTGTTTATCAAGTCTGCTGATTCAGCCACTTTCTCCTTGTTTTGAACGATAAACTTCATACATCCTGCCCGTAGTATTTCAGCATTGTACGTGTCAGCCTTATCAAGAACGTCTAGCACATTCGATACGTTTAATTTCTGGAATATTTTCCACTCACACAATCTCTTCAAGGCCTTCATGTCATATCTTTCAGCAACGACTAATACATTTTCTGCCATTTCAAGTTCATCTAAATCTCCATCATAACCAGTGTACAAAATTGATAAAACAATTTTCATGACGTTCAATTCAATTCCTTCGATGACGATACGACTTTCTTTTTTTTCTTTCATATCAGTCTCAAACATACTCAGAAATACAGGGCTATGAGCTGCGAGAATGAGTTTGTGTACAGATAATTCTTCTCCTTCGATGGAAATTTGTAAATCACTCAGTGATGAATTCAAATTGACATTGTGGAATCCCAAAAAAGGACTTAGAGAGAGTCGTACTGGAATAGAATCTTCTGTCGTGCCATACCAAATGATTTTACAATCAACCTTATAGGTCCCACATACATCAGGACCCTTCCTCATAAAAAAGCAGTTACGTTCCCAATTCCGTATAATTCTCGTAATCTCTTCTCCAAAAATCGACACAGTAATCTTAGCTAACTCACTTTTTTTATTATCCTTAGTCACTGATACTTGATATCTACCGTAGCACGACTTCAATAGTTCAATTTGAAAATTACAGTTATTTATTCCTTTGATTGTAAATATGTTGGACCCATGCCAACTATCAGATTGTTTGATGTCAAATGTGTGCGAATGAAAGCCCACAATTCCCTCAGGAAGGTCGCTACTCATCGTAAATCTCTTAGCAGTACAAGATGCAACAAAATAATGGGACCTAAACAGAAAAAAATACTTCAATTACAGAAATTAATACTCAAAAGATGTCGAAAAGGGTGACTTAATTAATTGCAAATATTCTAGAAATATGAACCTTGATTGAGTTGTATTTTATTGAAATATTACTTCTTTTTCTTCTTTCACTCTTATTATGACTCTGACCATTAGATCATCTGATCGAAAATATTTTCGTTGAACCGTGAGAATCAGCTGGTTTCTCTCCACTGAATATTGTGATAGAAAAGACGGGAAATCCCAATTCATACGCACAGCACACTCTCTACTCTAGCCATCGAACTAAACTTACCGACATAAGATTTGGAACTGTCGATAAACCGATAAAGAAAACGTTCTCTTATCGTCCGTTGAACAATGATCGCGCGGGTAAAATTAAACGAAATTCTTCTATTCATACAGAGTTTAATCGATTAATAAAATATAGTCCCAATAAAATACATAATACACTCATGAATTGATATCAATTAATTCATTCTCGATGAACTGTAGAAGAAAATCTCCCAAAAAAACTGACTTCCTTCCGTTTATATGAATGCCACACTCGCAAATATCTAAAACAGGAATATTTAAGATAATTTCAGCCCCCAGGATCAAAGGAATATTAAAGATAAAGATGATTTCACCTTTGGATCCTCTTTGTGATAACATTCGACCATTCGAAAAGCCTTATCGCATGGATCCGTGCCAGCTGCAATGCAAAATTATTATCAGGACCCAGACTAATAATTGCCTCTGAATCAAATACATTCTGAATGATTATGAATGTTGAACTGACATTTATGAACAGTCACACTGACTTTCTGAGCGTTCAAAACTCTTAGAGGAACTTTTAGGGGAACTTCCAGAGGAACTTTTCAGGAAACTCGTAGAGTAACTCATCATGAGGAATAATAATATCCAAATGTTGACCAATTCTTCAAATTATTGGAAAAACGAATATCTTTCAATGTTTATGAAGTTCAACGTTTATAAATATCGATTTGGCATGAATAACCATTTCAAATGGGTTTTGATTTATAGACAACTTCAGCCTAGATCAAACCTTACACCAACGTCTCGGCCCTAATTATTATATTATCTAACAAGTGCGGTAAAGTATTTTTCTGTACACTGGGACGAAAGTGAGACTTTCGGCCCTCGCTGCGCTCGGGCGTAAGCTCACTTCCACCCCAGTGTGCAGAAAAATAGCATACACACCTCGGGCAGTAAGTAAAAAAGGCTCAGAGCACATGTTTGTTGACCTCGGCTTCGCCTCGGCCAACAATTACATGCGCTCTGAGACATTTCTTACATTACTGCCCTAGGCATGTAATATACTATTCTGACGATTCTGAAGTTAGCAAAACGAGCCATTAGTGAATTTTGAAATCACACGAGTCTGAAAATCTTTACCGCACATATAAGGTACAGTTTTTTCGTGTAAAATGTGTGAAAAGTGCCACTTTTTGCAAGCGAAGCGTGTGAAAAGTGGCAACTTTTCGCACGGCGTGCGCAAAAGTAATTTCATCACCAATATCAATAAAATTTTGAAATTCAAGTATTAATAACTCACAAATTTTTACGCATCTTTCCAAAATTGGTTTTGCCTGGCCCTGAACACTACTCGGTAGATGCCTAAGTGCCTTTTCGACATCCATATCTTTTTCCCCAAAAATTCCATTCGCTTTCATGAAACATTTAACATAACACTTGAGTTTCTGATCATTCTGCTG
Organism: Aleiodes leptofemur; assembly: GCA_963942555.1. NCBI lineage: Eukaryota > Metazoa > Arthropoda > Insecta > Hymenoptera > Braconidae > Aleiodes > Aleiodes leptofemur. The sequence goes on along the minus strand of OZ012623.1, from coordinate 12,743,852 downwards.
AAAATTCGCTGCTTTGAGTCTCTTAAGTGCAGCTAAGAAAGACAAATATCTTCATTTTTTAAATTAATTCCAGAAATAATTATATTTAGAATTTACCCCAAGTAACACCCGTTTGTCTTCGACAATCCCTGCGAATATCTCCTTTCGTAAGAGTCTGCAATAATTTTTCAGTCAAAAGCATTTGAATACAAATTTAAATACACGAAATTACGTTTCATTGAAATTTTATCAATAAATTCACTTACCGAAAGGAGAATGAACGCGAAAATTAGGCCGATCGAAAGAGTCTTCATTGTGAATAATAAGTGGAGCAATTATTGACTGCAGCTATACGTACTTTGTAATTGTAAATGGGTAATAATCAATCTTGACGCTATAAATGTCCAGCTTTATTGCTTTTAATTTTGTAAAAATTCAACAAAAGCCTTTAAATTAAGGAAAACAAAAAATTATCGATTATTCAGTAATTTAAAAAAAAAACAAAACAATGGAAAATCAATACCGATCGAAGTCGATTTGTTTGCCTTTTCGATGGGTCATACAATATATCATATATATATACATATATATATATGATCGGTTCCGAATAAAATATTATAAACGCACGCGACTCTTTTGTGTCACATCGATGCCAATTTCGCGACTTGTTTCGATTTCTCTCTTCTCCCCCCCCCCCTCCCCCCCTATACATGCACTTTTCTTGATACTCTTCAATCGAATGTCCCAAGTAAAATATTGTTCACGCGAGTGCAATGATTGAATGTCAATAGAGGAAACCGGGGCAAAATGGACCATTTAGTCGATATGATTTAGGATTTTTTTTGGGGGTGAAAGGTCCTTCAAAAAAATTTGAAAAAATTCACCTGAAAAGTAGACATTTTGGAGGATTTTCTCAAATTTTTTCAGATTTTTTGGCGGACTCCTTCACTAAAAAAAAAAATTGGAAATTATTTTGACTGAAAGGTCCATTTTGCATCGATTTTTCAAGATTTTATAAAAATAAATTCCGAATAAAATGATAAAAAGACAGGAAAAAAATGTAAAAATGTAAAAATAATGTAGAACAGAGAAAAGTGGATAGTCATTCGTACATTATTTATTGCAATTGCATGTAAAAGTATCATTGATAAATTTCCAATTTGAATGACCATGCATTTTTTTTTAAAACATCTTTCCTATTTCGAGATTCTCGTAAATGTACTAGGATTTCATTACTTTTTTTTATGATTTATGGATCTGCTATCATTGGCCATCGTTCGGTGCTTGGAAAAGTCCCAACTGATCGTACAACTGGAAAAATGAGATTTTTTTCCATGAAATATGGGTGAATTTCTTATACTAAGTAACTGTACATGATTATTTATTTATTGTTTACGTACGGATGGGGCTCGAGACATGAAGCAATCGACCAATGCGTGAGCTCGAGAGCAAGGCTTGTCGATAGGTAATTTTTTACCTGGTTGTAAAATAGAAAAAAATAGTGTAGGGTATTTTTCTTTAAATTTTAAAAAGATGGATAGAAGTAGGGGAGAGTGAGGCAAAATGGAGACTGTAATGAAACGGTTGGAGATGGATTTTTTTTGATGATTCTATTGAAAAGCTGAGGAGATTTTAGCCGGAAAACGAGTGTCGGATGTATTTTTTTCGATTTTTTTGAAAATTCGATATTTTTTGGCGTTTTTGAGGGGTAAAAAGCCTTTCCTTTTTTGAAAATTTTCAGTTTTTTGCAAATATCTCTGGTTCTATTGGTCGTAGCAATTCGGGGTTGGTCTCAAATGAAAGGTGAGCTCATTTTCCATCGATTTACGGGGTTTCGAATTCAAAAATATCAATTTTTGGGATAGTTATAGGCCAAAAACTGTTTCACAAAACTGTTTCACAAAAATGCCCATAAAAACCTTAAAAATCGATATTTTTAAATTGAAAACCCTATGAATCGATGGCAAATGATCTCACCTTTCACCTCCCATCGGAATTTTTACGCTACGACAAATAGAACCGAAGATATTCTCAAAAAACTGAAAATTTTCTAAAAAAGGAAGGTTTTTACCCCTCTAAAATGCTCAAAAAAGTCAAAATCGCCAAAAATTCAAAAAAATCAATTCCGGCACTTGTTTCCCGCCTAAAATTTCCTCAGCTTTCCAATGAAATTATCAAAAACAATCTACCACCAATATTTCTATTAATTTCAAAAGTTTTTCATAATATTTGCCTAAAAATTTAGATGTGTAAAATGGACCTGTTTGTTAGAATTATTTGTAATTTTTTTTTAAAGAATAGGCAGCTTTATAAATAAATTTGGAAAAATTCTACAAAATCGAAGACATATTGAAGCATCTTCTCAAATTTTTTCAGATTTTTCCATCGAGTCCTTAACATCGAAAAAAAATCCTGAATTATATTGTTGCAGAGGTCCATTTCAGTCCATTTTCCCCTACAATATCTTTTAATTAAAACACGTTATATTACCAATTTCATAACAAGCAGAGATTAATGGCTCTGCAGCATCTCTAAGACTCTCCTCAACAGCATCCACAGCATTATCTGGATAAAGCTCTCCCCGTCCATCCATCTAAAATATTAGAATAAAAATAAGAGGCCATTATGATTTTTCACTTATCCCCCGAAACGATAGGCATCACATACGATCGATAGCTCTTTGAAGAAACAGTACAGATAACAGCCCATATCTTTGGGATCCTTCTTTGCCTCTCTGAGGTTCTCTAAAAATAGGCAAAAATCAATGAATTTAATTAATAAACCCTTGGTTGGCTTTATGAATATTGGGTAACAATATACATACCTTCGGTCAATCCCAATTCGTCTCCACATTTTTGTCTGATGAAGAAGTGCGGATCCTCGATCTGGAAATAAAAATGATAAAATGAGCAATTTTGTCTCGAGATTTTGTTTTTTTGTGGAGTAAATTGTTTTTTAGATGAGATAATTTTTTATATTATATATATATTAACTAAGTATATATTAAAGTATATATATAGGAGAAGGTGGGGTAAAATGGACATCAGGGGTAAAATGGACACATCTAAATTTTTAGGCAAATATTATAGAAAACTCTTGAAATTAATAGAAATATTGGCGGTAGATTGTTTTCGATGATTTCATTGGAAAGCTGAGGAAATTTTAGGCGGGAAACAAGTGCCGGAATTAACTTTTTTGAATTTTTGGCGATTTTGACTTTCTTGAGCATTTTAGAGGGGTGAAATCCTTCCTTTTTTTGAAAATTTTCAGTTTTTTGAGAATATCTTCGGTTCTATTTGTCGTAGCGTAAAAATTCCGATGGGAGGTGAAAGGTGAGATCATTTGCCATCGATTCATAGGGTTTTCAATTTTAAAATATCGATTTTTAAGGTATTTATGGGCATTTTTGTGAAACAGTTTTGTGAAACAGTTTTAGGCCTATAACTATCCCAAAAATTGATATTTTTGAATTCAAAACCCCATAAATCGATGGAAAATGAGCTCACCTTTCATTTGAGACCAACCCCGAATTGCTGCGACCAATAGAACCAGAGATATTCGCAAAAAACTGAAAATTTTCAAAAAAGGAAAGGCTTTTACCCCTCAAAAATGCCGAAAAATATCGAATTTTCAAAAAAATCGAAAAAAATACATCTGACACTTGTTTTCCGGCTAAAATTTCCTCAGCTTTTCAATAGAATCATCCAAAAAAATCCATCTCTAACCGTTTCATTACAGTGTCCATTTTAAGGATGATTGGAAGGTACAATCGGAAAAAAAGTTAAATTTTTGTATAAAATCGTTAATAAAAATTAATACGAGATAAAATTCTCGAAATTTGATGAATTGAATCTGTAAAGAATGTAATGAGGAATAAAATGAGCCTTAGAAACAAAAAATTAATTGAAAATAGCAAAATTTTCATTATTTTTTCAAATTCCTTTAAATCTTGAAAAATTTGAAAAAATGTAAAAAATGATGAAAATTCTTCAATTTTCAATTAATTTCTTGTTTCTAGGACTTATTTTATTTCTCATTGCATTCTTTACAGATACACTCCATCAAATTTCAGAATTTCATCTCGTATAAATTGTTATTAACGATTTTATACAAAAATTCAACTTTTTTTTTGACTGTACAGACAGAAACATCTTAAGATTTTGGTTTTTAATGGACTAAAATGCAATTTTGGGTCGAATTTCGATAAAAAAAACTTCAATATTGAAGTGAGAAAAGGTTTTCTAGGCTGCTAGGTGAATTATATATATATACTATTTTCTATAAATATATTTATATATATATATTAATATATTATATTGGTATGTATCATTTTTTAATAAAATGGGTTTGAAGAAATTTCGAAAAAAATTTAGAAAAATTTCAAAAAATTTCGAAAAATTTGAAGGAAAAAATTCGAAAAAATTGGGAAAAAAATCCGAAAAATCTCAAATAATAAAATAAAACTGATTTTTTTTTTTCTAACACCCTGGACGATGAAAACAAGAGACAACAGTAGAATCAACTGCGAAATGATCTCCATGTCGATACTTGGAGCCTTGACACAAACGACTTTTCGACGTTTGGATTATCCCAAGTGTTCTTATATATCCCAACGATCAATCCAGACTACACGCAAGGGACTAACTTCTGTCCATTGTTGTACACGAACTCTGGAATTATCCTCAAAAAATAATGAAATATTTGATGACACTGGCGTGTGTATAACTGTAGAAAATCATGAGGTGCATCATTATGCAAATAAAATAACTGAAAAAGGAGGAAAATTACGTTATTTAGATTTTTTAGAAAAAATACGATTTATTTGAAAAAAAAACACAAAAATAATAATTTTATTTCAATATTTGAGACTTTTATGAATTTTCAAAATGATTAAAAAAAAAATTTCAAAATTTTTGAAATTATTTCAAAATTTTTTTAATTATTTTTGAATTTTTTAAAGTATTCTTTAAAAATTCTCTATTTTTTTTTTTGAAATTTTCTCAAATTAAAGTTCGATTTTCAAAAAAAAGAGGGACTATTGCGTTATTTGAATTTTTAAAAATCATGACTTAATTAACTTTTACTTACTTGATTATTAAAATATAACAAATGTTTAAAAACATTGTTTATCATCATGTTAATTATTAAATAAATAAATAATGATCAAAGTAATTATTTCCCTCGTAATTATGCCGGTACGAAAAGCGAGTTGAGAGCCGGTAATAAACTCTCTTCTCTACTTCAAACCATGAGACCGTCATTATCTTTGCGCTATACCTCAAAACCCTTCTTCAATAAAAAAAAAAAAAAAAAAAAAAAAATGATAATGCAATTAGCACACATTTGAAAAGTTATTTCCATGAAAAAAAAATAATATTTAAAAAAATTTGCAATTTCTAGTTTTTCAAATTTCCAACAAGTGCAAATTTTTCATTTTTATTTAAAATAATTTAATTGGCTTAGAAACAAAGGGGCGTAAGTGCTATGCTTATAATTAGCACTTACGCCCCTTTGTTTCTAAGCCAACGGATTATTTGTAAAGAAAAAAAAAGTAAAAAAAAAAGAATTGAGTTCAATTTCGTGAAATTGAAGCGATTTGCGTTGCGATTGGATATTCCTCGCAATAAATCAAATAAAGTATTTATATATATATATCGCCAACGGTTCCAAAATCGCCTCTATCAAATATATATATATATAATATATATATCTATCTTCGTATTTTCGCAATAAAAACAAAATCCCCTAAAAAATGCACATGTTTATCATTTTTTTTATTATTTTCCCTCAAAAAAATGGTAAACAACAAGAAAAAAAGGGCAAAATTTAGATCTTCCGTGCTATTTCCCCTCCTCACGGAAGTGTATATATATACAATGCATAATCTTACCCCCTCCCCTCTCTTCTCCTCCCTTCCCCTCGCCATAACCGGCAGTTTTATCGACTGCGCACAGCGAATATCCGCATTGCGCAGTGCTCGACGCTCTCGACAGACAGAAAGAGACAGAGACAGAGAAGAAGAGAGAGAGAAAGACAGAGAAAGAAAGAGAGACAGAAAGAGAAAGAGAGAAAGGGAGAGACAGAGAGAGAGAGAGAGAGAGAGAGAGAGAGTGAGAGAGTGAGAGAGAGAGACAGAGAAGAAAGAGAGAGAGAGACAGACAGAGAAAGAAAGAGAGAGAGAGGGAAAGAGGCAGACAGAGAAAGAGAGAGAGAGACAGAGAGAAAGAGAGAGAGACAGAGAAAAGTGGGAGGGTGAGAGAAAAGGGAAGAAAGAGAGAGAGAGGGAGAGAGACAGACAGAGAGAGAAAGAGAGAGACAGACAGAGAGAAAGAGGGAGAGAGAGAGAGAGAGAGAGAGAAAGAGAAGAGACAGAGAGAGAGAGAGAGAAAAAGGGAGAAAGAGAGAGAGAGAGAGAGAGACAGAGAAAAGTGGGAGAGTGAGAGAAAAAGGGGGAAAGAGAAAGAGAGACAGACAGACAGAAAGAGACAGAGAAAGAGCCCCTTTGCGAGCTGCAAATAAGCAGCGTCGTGTGCATTTTCAGTGTTGGTACGTACCTGGCGGTCACCCACTCGCTCCATCGCTTCATTTTTTGGGTAAGTCTCCCCTAAACGTCTCAAAGATCCTCGCAAAACCCTAAAAATCAGTGCAAAATTCCTATTTTCCCAAAAAAAGAGCTTTTTTCCATTCCGAAAAAGGGCGGGAATCAAGCGCAAAAACTTTGAAATTCGAAGTTTTTGCAGAAAAAATAAGGTTAGGCGCTTGAAAACTCGTTGAAATACGAAATACGAACAAAGTGGCGCTGCCAGCAACTAAAACGGCTTTGGCTCTCTCCCCAAAAACACGTATATAATCAAAATCAATGCATTAGTGCAGTGTTTCTCGGATGCTTCTCTTTGCAGATATTATTTTCCTGTTTTCTTCAACAATACAACAAAAAATTAAAAAAAAAAACACTTTCAAATCAAAGGAAAATTTGAAAGAAATACAAATTATTTAATCAGAAAATGTCAAATGGTGTACAATTGTTGAATAACAATGGATCAACGCAAAAATCACGTAAGTTCGATTTTTTTTTTAATTTTATTTGGATTTTATGTGTTTTATTGAATTTAATCTTTTTTTCGGGGGCTTGCAGGCTGCAATGCTGCAGCATCGGAGGGGCGGCAGGCTAAAATGGGGGTAAGTTTTTAAATGGGATTTTGAAGGTATTTTTTAAATGTTTTATTCATTGAAATCTTTGATTTTTCTTTATTTAAGATGGATAAAACAAGCGGCACCATGAATTCACTGAAGAGACCAGCTGATCCGATTGTTGAAGGTCAGTTTTTCGCTCTTGGAAATTTCCTATGTAGGTATTTTTATTTATTTTTATTTATATTTTCTTTAATTTTTGTTGTAACAATGTTTTTTCACTTAATTTTAACGTTTTTTTGGCATTTTATTCGTTGTAATTATGTTTCTTCACTCGATTTTACGTATTTTTGAGCTTCAATTCGTTGTAATAACGTTTTTACACTCAATTTTACGTATTTTTGAGCTTCAATTCGTTGTAATAACGTTTTTTCACTTGATTTTACGTATTTTTGAGGTTTTATTCGTTGTAACAATGTTTTTCCACTCAATTTTAACGTATTTTTGGGATTTTATTTGTTGTAATAACGTTTTTTCACTCGATTTTACGTATTTTTGAGCTTTTATTCGTTGTAATAATTTTTTTTCCACTCAATTTTACGTATTTTTGAGCTTTCATTCGTGGTAATAATGTGTTTTTACTTAATTTTAACGTATTTTGAGCTTTTATTCGTTGTTACAATTTTTTTTCACTTAATGTTAACGTATTTTTGAGCTTTTATTCGTTTTAACAATGTGTTTTCACTCGACTTTACGTATTTTTGAGCTTCTATTCGTTGTTATAATTTTTTTTTACTCTATTTTACGTATTTTTGAGCTTTTATTCGTTGTAATAATTTTTTTTTGCTCGATTTGACGTATTTTCGAGCTTTTATTCATTGTGATAATCTTTTCCCACTCAATTTTACGTATTTTTGAGCTTTTATTCGTTGTAAAAATGTTTTTCCACTCGATTTTACGTATTTTTGAGCCTTTAATTCGTTGTAATAATTTTATTTCGCTCGATTTTACGTATTTTCGAGCTTTTATTCGTTGTAATAATTTTATTTCGCTCAATTTTACATATTTTTGAGCTTTTCCTCATTGAAATCATGTTTTTTCCACTCAATTTTACGTATTTTTGAGCTTTTATTCGTTGTAATAATTTTTTTTCACTCAATTTACGTATTTTTGAGCTTTTACTCGTTGTAACAACGTGTTTCCACTCAATTTTACGTGTTTTTGAGCATTTATTCGTTGTAATAATGTGTTTTCCACTCAATTTTACGTATTTGTGAGCGTTTATTCATTGTAATAATGTGTTTCCACTCAATTTTACGTATTTTCGAGCTTTTATTGTCACTAAAATCGTCAAAATTCATGAAATTGCTTTTATAATTCTTCGTTTCAACCTCTCGTGGTCGCCTATCGTGACGTTATGTTTATCTCTGCGCCTTTTTTTAAATTTTTCTCGGCTTGTTATCACACCCCCAGGTTTTATTGCTTGACACACGGAATTTCACATTTTTTTTTTATTCACAAATGCCTTTTCGTGAGACATGAATCGGAAAGAAGCATTTAATTTTATTTCAAGTTACTCGAGTTTTACATGACAAATTGTAATTATAAGTAAAAAAACAAGGAATTTGAGTGGAAAAAAAAACGCGGGAATTTAATTGCAATTATATTTACGGTTCAATGGGGAAAAAAAAACTTGAGACTAAGTGACTAGACGAATTTATTCGAGTACTTGGCTTATTCTTCACTTTAAACTCAACTCAATGATTATTTAATGTTTAATGAACTCACTTTTTCCTTCCATCTAATTAAAAACACGAAAAAACAAATTTTTTAGCAATTTAAAATTATTTTTAAATTATTTTTTAAATATTATATTATTTTTTTAAATATTATATTATTTTTTAAATATTATATTATTTTTTAAATATTATATTATTTTTTAAATATTATATTATTTTTTAAATATTATATTATTTTTTAAAAATTATATTATTTTTTAAATATTATATTATTTTTTAAATATATTATTTTTTTAATATTATATTATTATTTATATTATTCAAATAATTTAATCGTTGCCTTAGATTTAAAGGCGCGTAAGTGCTATTCTTATATATATATAAACATAGCACTTACGCCCTTTTGTTTCTAAGGCAATGAAATAAAAAATGAGAGTAGGTCGCGAATCGTAAAAATGCATGAAAAAGGCAATTCTCTGTTTGCTTTTACATTATTTACCGAAATCATCATATTTCGACATGTACAGTTGCTGAAATGTGATTTTTCGGTTATAAAAAAAGAGCGCAAAAGGGAAATTCAAATAGTAGACTCTTGGAAAAGGCGAATTAATACGAGATTTAGGGAATTAAAAATTATTTGAACATGTTTGGGAGATATAATCGGAAAAAGGTGATTTTTTGGATAAAAACGTTAATATTAACTTTAAAAATTATTATTATTGTAGAAATTATCATTATTATCAATTGGAAACATATAAAATTTAGGAAAAATCTCGAAAAGTCTCAAAAACTCTAGAATTAACGAAATTTCGAGATTTTTTGTTAAATTTCAATTTTTTGAGATAAATTCATTTTTTTTAAATTTAAAGAAGACGAAATTTTTAAAACTGATTCAGTGAATTTATGGAAAATGTAACGAAAAATGAAATAAGCCTCAAAAACTCAAAATTAGTCGAAAACTAAAAAATTCGTATCATTTTTTACATTTTTTGAAAATTTCCAATATTTAAAAAAATGTAAAAAAAATTAAAATTTTTTTTTTTAAAGTTCCCAAGATTTTAAAAAATGTAAAAAATAGGAAAAATCTTGGATTTTTAAATTATTTCCTCGTTTCCGTGGCTTATTTTGATCTTTATTACATTTTTCAAATACTTACTAAATCATTTTTAAGACATTTATCTTGTATAAATTATTTATTTTCGATTTTATACAAAAAAATTGCCTTTTTTCAATTTTACCTCCAAATTATCCTTAAAGTATCTTTTTAGAAATTATTATTGCTTTTATAAAATTTAAAATTACAATTCCCCCCTCCCTCCCTCCCCCCTCAACCCCGCAAAAACGCGCTAAACCGTTTAAAATTTGAAAAAAAATACAATTAAAAATATAATTAATGTTAAAAAATATAATTAAAAAAAAACTTATATTAAATGAATTTTCTTTTTTTTTCCTAAAAAACAGGTGCTCCAGTCCCGAAGAAGCGTCACAAAAATCCCCAGCCAAAAAATGCTGTTTGTGCACTGAACGAGTTAAAAACAGGAGCTGTATACAAAGTTGTATCCCAAACTGGACCAACTCATGCCCCAATATTCACAATAGCCGTACAAATTGATGGACAAATGTACGAGGGCAAAGGACGTACAAAAAAAATGGCAAAACATGCAGCAGCAGAATTGGCATTGAGAAATATTGTACAATTTAGAAATGCACCGGAGGTACATCAGGCAATAAATACATGTCAAAATGTACAGACACTGGAGCCTGATTTTACGAGTGATGTTACGGAAAAAGATAATCATCTCGTTAATGCATTTAAGACGTTGAGTCAAGAGCCGAAAAATGCGGGAAAATACATTGATAAGGGCCCAGTTGCATTAATTAATGAGCTTTATCCAGGTATAATGTGTTTTTCAATCGATTTTATGTTTTTTTGAGCTTTTATTAGTTGAAATAATTTTTTTTCAATCGATTTTACGTATTTTTGAGCTTTTATTCAGTGTAATAATGTGTTTTTCATTCGATTTTATGTTTTTTTGAGCTTTTATTCATTGTAATGATGTGTTTTTCATTCGATTTTATGTTTTTTTGAGCTTTTATCAGTTGACATAATTTTTTTTCAATTAATTTGACATATTTTTGAGCTTTCACTAGTTGAAATAATTTTTTTCAATTGATTTTACGTATTTTTGAGCTTTTATTACTTGAAATAATTTTTTTTCAATTAATTTTTCATATTTTTGAGCTTTTATTAGTTGAAATAATTTTTTTTCGATTAATTATTCATATTTTTGAGCTTTCATTCGTTGAAATAATTTTTTTTCAATTGATTTTACGTATTTTTGAGCTTTTATCAGTTGAAATAATTTTTTTCAATTAATTTTACATATTTTTGAGCTTTTATTCGTTGAAATAATTTTTTTTCAATCGATTTTACGTATTTTTGAGCTCTTATTCGTTCAAATAATTTTTATTACTTAATTTTACATATTTTTGAGCTTTTATTCCTTGTAAAAAAAAATTTTCGCTCGATTTCACGTATTTTTGAGCTTTTATTAGTTGAAATGATTTTTTTTTCAATTAATTTCACATATATTTTAGAGCTTTTATTCGTTTAAATAATTTTTTTTCACTCAGTTTCACGTATTTTTGAGCTTTTATTAGTTGAAATAATTTTTTTTCAATCGATTCTACGTATTTTTGAGCTTTTATTCGTTCAAATCATTTTTTTTCACTCGATTTTACGTATTTTTGAGCTTTTATTAGTTGAATTAATTATTTTCACTTAATTTTACATATTTCTGAGCTTTTATTCCTTGAAATAATTTTTTTAAAACTCGATTTTACGTATTTTTGAGTTTTTTATTTGTTGAAATATTTTTTTTAAAATCTATTCTACGTATTTTTCAGCTTTTATTCATTGTAATAATTTTTTTTACTTAATGTTACATATTTTTGAGCTTTTATTCCATGAAATAATTTTTTTTCAATCGATTTTACGTATTTTTGTGCTTTTATTCATTGTAATAATGTGTTTCCACTTAATTTTACGTATTTTTCAGGTGTTGTGTACACTTGTGTATCAGACAGTGGCGAGAGTTATGCAAAATTCACAATTGCCGTTACTATCGATGGTGAAACATTTGAGGGCACTGGACCAAGCAAAAAACTGGCCAAAGCTGCTGCCAGCAAAGCTGCACTTGCTAAATTACGTAATGTCCACAGTTCAACGTTCTGCATGGCTCTGCCAGTTCGCATATTACCGAATTTTTCGAATTTAGGAGTACAGCATGAGCAAATGAGTTTACCACAAATGTTGGCTGATAAAATTGGAAAAATGGTTAATTCGAAATTTACGGAATTGATGCAAAGCAAACCACAACATGCTAGACGCAAAGTATTGGCTGGCATTGTGCAAACTAAGGGACAGGAGGCAGAATTAATTTGCGTTACTACAGGTGAGGTTTTTTTGAATTAATGCATATAAATTAGGCATTTAAATTTGAATTTAGGCGGGAATTCAAATGGACCCGGGTTGATTTTGGTGTTTTTTGCTGTGGAAATTGGGAGAAATGGGGGGAAATATTGGAGATAGGTTTTTTCTGATGATTTCGTTGGAAAGCTGAGGAAATTTGCCATGGAAATCATATGTCGGAAGTTTTTTTGGGGGATTTTTCGAAAATTTCGTTTTTGGCGCGAGATTTGAAGGTGAAAGTCTTCTGTTTTTGAAAAATTTCAGGTTTTCGAGGATATCTCTGGTTCTATTGATCGTAGCGACCTGGGGTTGATCTTAAATGAAAGGTGAGCTCATTTCCCATCGATTTATGGGGTTTAAAAAGAAAAATATCAATTTTTTCAAGTACTTATAGGGCAAAAACTGATTTTTCAGATAATGACCTATAAATATTTGAAAAATTGATTTTAAAAAAATTTGAACCACATAAATCGATGAGAAATGAGCTCATCTTTCATTTGAGATCAACCCCAGGTCGCTACGACCAACAGAACCGGAGATGTCGCTGAAAAAGTGAATTTTTTCGATTTTTAAAAGGAAAATCGCTTCAAATCTTGGCCCAAAAAGTAAATTTTTTTGAAAATTGAGAAAAAAAAAATTTGATACATGTTTTCTGTCTAAAATTTCCTCAGCTTTTCAATGGAATCATCAGAAAATTTCTATCTTGAACGGTTTAAATGGAGTGTCCATTTTACCCCACCTTCGCCTACATTTAAATTCAATTTTTTTTTAAATAATTTCGAAAATTCAGGAAAATCTCAAATATTGAAATAAAACTGTGTTTTTGAAATATATTTGTGGACGAGAAAAATTTTTAGGAGTTCAATTCGAAAAAATTGCGAAAAAACAATTTTTTAAAATTTTTAATAATTTCTAAAATTCTGAAAAATCGCAAATATTGAACTTTAATTTTTTTTTTGCTGATCAAATAATTTTAATAAATAAATTTCAGGAACAAAATGTGTTTCTGGTGAACATTTGAGTGTAACCGGTGGTGCATTGAACGACTGTCATGCAGAAGTTGTAGCACGTCGATGTCTCTGTGAATATCTGTACAAACAATTAGGACTACACGCTGAAAATCGCGGAGACGAATCAATTCTCGAGCCCGTGAAGAAGGGCTACAGACTAAGACCAGGAATACAATTTCACTTGTATATAAATACAGCACCATGTGGTGATGCGCGAATTTTTTCGCCTCACGAGGAAAATGAATCGGTGGACAAACATCCAAATAGACGTGCACGAGGACAATTGAGGACGAAAATTGAATCTGGTGAGGGAACTATTCCGGTTAAAAGCAGCGAGGGAATACAAACGTGGGACGGTGTACTTATGGTAATTAATAATATTTTTCTTTTTAAATTTTGGCCAATTTGAATCAGAAATCGGCAAAAAAACGCATTTTTAATTTTTTTATTTCTGTAATTTCCATCGAAAAAATTTTAATTACTTTCTCAATGAAAAATTTGGATTTTTAAATTTTTCATTAGTTTGAAAATTAATTTTTTTTTTTCAACAATTTTGATTACTATTGTAATTAAAAATTTGACTGATGAAATTTTATAATTCTTTTTCTTATTCGAAATTTTTGAAAATAATTTCAAAATAATGATAATAATAATAATAACAATAACAAAAAAAATAATAACAATAATTTGAAAAATTAGAACAATTCAAAAAATTCAAATAATTCAAAAAATTCAAATAATTTTAATAATTCGAAAAATTTTAATAATTCGAAAAATTCGAATAATTCGGATAATTCGAAAAAATCGAAAAAAATCGAATTATTCAAATAATTCGAAAAATTCAAAAAATTCAAATAATTCACAAAATTCTAATAATTTGAAAAATTCGAATAATTCGAGAATTTGATTTATCTTCGAATTAAATTATTCAAATTTAATTCACACTGAATAATTCGAAACTTTGAATATTCGCACATCCCTCATTACAATAGTAATCAAAATTGTTGAAAAAAAAAAATTAATTTTCAAACTAATGAAAAATTTAAAAATCCAAATTTTTCATTGAGAAAGTAATTAAAATTTTTTTGATGAAAATTACAGAAATAAAAAGAATTAAAAAATTAAAGATGCAAATTTTAGCATGAGTAGATTTTTTAAAAATTCACTTTACACCCTGTTACCGGACACCCAAATTGAGGCAAAAATAATTTTTGAAAAAAATCAAATTAACATTAGAATTTCATAAGCGAGATTCAGTTTCAGTTTCACTGCAACAATTAATGATTACAGATCTATTATTTCCTTGTATACCTATATATATTCTTGTTCGTCAGAATGTCTATTAATTTTTAAAATCATAAAAACCGCCTGTTACCGGACAATTAGCGACGATTAATCCAATTAATTGCATGAAACCATGAAATGGCGGGAAAATTGGTATTTAAAATCCGCGGATCCTCCAATGCCAGTCCTGGATGCTGGAACCGCGTAATTCAAATTCGCAACAATATCAGATATTTATAATATTATTTAATAACAATTTACTATCGTGGACATTGTTTTAATATCGGTGAAATGTTACAAAATCGGAATAATTAGAATATTCATGATAACTCAGAAAATAACACTTTTTTTCATGTTTAAAGGGTCAAAGACTGCTGACGATGTCGTGTTCGGATAAAATAGCTCGATGGAACGTACTAGGTGTGCAAGGTGCACTCCTCAGCCACTTCATCGAGCCTATTTACTTCCACAGCATCGTTCTTGGCAGTCTATTAAATCCAAGTCACATGTATCGTGCTGTCTGCGGAAGAATTGAAAATACAATACAGGGACTACCACCGCCATATCGATTGAATAAACCACTGATGAGCCTCATTACGTCATCTGAAGTTAGACAGCCTGGAAAAGCGCCAAATTACAGTGTCAATTGGACAATTGGTTTGTACTTAATTTGAAATTCATAGAAAAAAAAAAGAAAAAAAAAGGGAATTTTTTTTTTTTTATTAAAAAAAAAAAAAAAAGGGAATATTCTTGTAATAATTTAGTAGAAAAAAAGTTTCTTTGGCTCCTCTTCTTCTCTACTTCATTCTCTTTTCTTTATGATCATTCCTACTTTAATATTCTTTTAATTTCCTTTGCAGGTCAGACAGAAGCAGAAGTCATAAATTGTACCACTGGAAAGGATGAACTCGGAAAACCTTCGCGTATTTCGAAACAGGGACTTTTTCGAATGTTCTTTAATCTTCTTGGCAAACTAACTACCATTGATGACCCTGATCTAGATTCTTGTCGACAATATTTCGATGCCAAGTCATCTATTCAAGATTATTCGGTAAAGTATTGGCTTTATTATTTGGATTTTATGGTAAATTTGAGGGGAAGGTGGGGTAAAATGGGCGGTTCTGGTTGAATGGGTTGAGATAGAGATTTTTTGATGATTTCGTTGGAAAGCTGAGGAAATTTTGGGTGGAAAACATGTGTCAAATATTTTTTTTTTTCAATTTTTGGAAAATTTTACTTTTTTGAAAATCGAAAAAATTCACTTTTTTTTAGATATCTCCGGTTCTGTTGGTCGTAGCGACCTGGGGTTGATCTCAAATGAAAGGTGAGCTCATTTCTCATCGATTTATGTGGTTCAAATTTTTTTTAAATCAATTTTTCAAATATTTATAGGTCATTATCTGAAAAATCAGTTTTTGCCCTTTAAGTACTTGAAAAAATTGATATTTTTCTTTTTGAACCCCATAAATCTATGGGAAATGAGCTCACCTTTCATTCAAGATCAACCCCAGGTCGCTACGACCAATAGAACCAGAGATATCCTCGAAAAACTCCAATTTTTCAAAAACAGAAGAATTTCACCTTCAAATCTCGCGCCAAAAAATGAAATTTTTGAAAAATTGAAAAAAAGAACTTCCGACACATGATTTTTATGGCAAATTTCCTCAGCTTTCCAACGAAATCATCAGAAAAAACCTATCTCCAATATTTCCATCAATTTCTCCTAATTTTCACTTCATAAAACACCAAAATTAACACGTGCCCGTTTTACCCCACCTTCCCAAATTCATTAAAAACACTGAGAGAAAATCCAAATTTAATTAAATTCAATAATTCTCTTCATTCCCAAAATTTCTCTCAGTGTAATAAAAAAATAATCATAATAATTTATTTAAAAAAAAAAAAAGTAGAATCGAAAAAAAAATAATTTGTTTAAAAAAAAAAAAGTAGCATTGAAAAAAAAAAATTTGTTTTATAAAAAAAAATAGTAGAATCGAAAAGAAAAATTTGTTTTATTAAAAAAAAAATAGTAGAATTGAAAAAAATAATTTTTTTTATTAAAAAAAAAAAAGTAGAATCGAAAAAAATAATTTTTTTTATTAGCAAAAAAAAAGTAGAATCGAAAAAAATAATTTTTTTTATTAGCAAAAAAAAAGTAGAATCGAAAAAAATAATTTGTTTTATAAAAAAAAATAGTAGAATTGAAAAAAAAAAGAAAAAAAAACTAGTTCCGAGCTTGGGGGTTTGTAATGAATCGTTTCAGCTTGCTAAACGCCAACTTAAGGAGGCATTTGTACGTGCACAACTTGGAAACTGGGTGAAAAAACCAATTGAACAGGACATGTTTGAAGTTGACATCTGACTAGTTGGTGAAACAAATTTAAGTAATAATATTATCGATAATAATAAATATAATAATGATGATTATTTAGTTCCTAGCGAAAATTAGATCGCACGTACTGCGTGTTATAGTACGGCAGAGTTTGGCATCAGTAAAGCATAAATCGTAGGAACTCGCACATATTTCTCATGGCAATTTTTTTGAGAAACTTGAAAAGGTCCACAGAATAATTGAAAAAAAAAAAGAAAGGAAAAAAACGAAATTTTTTGAATTTTTCCATCGTTGTTTCCACTTTGGAAGTGCATTAATATTTTTTTTTACAGTTTCCATTAAATCTGATTATCGTATAATTAATTAAGACGAAAGATTATTTTTTTATTACGAATTTCTGTGTATAATTTTTTTTTTTTGCTACAAATTCTTTTTTTTACTATTATGACTATTTTCTACGATTTTTTTTTCTATTTTCTATCCATTTACGTTCAAAGTGGACGAATCAACGAAAAAAGACTTTTGTTATGATCTATATACATTATTTTATTAAATTCGATGAAATTTTTTAAATTAAAGACAAAATTCGATAGAAAAATTTCGATTGAAGAAAAAAAATTCGAAAAAATTTCGAAATTTAAGAAAAAAAAATCGAAAAAATTTCGAAATTTAAGAAAAAAAAATCGAAAAAATTTCGAAATTAGAGAAAAAAAATTCGAAAAAATTTTGAAATTAAAGAAAAAAAATTCGAAAAAATTTTGAAATTAAAAAGAAATAATTCGATCAAATTTTGGAAATTAAAAAGGAAAAATTCGATTAAATTTTGAAATTAAAATGAAAAAAATTCGAAATAAATTTGAAATTTAAAAAGAAAAAATTCGAAAATTTTTTGAAATTAAAGAGAAAAAATTCGAAAAAAAATTGAAAATTAAAATTTTAAAAAATTCGATAAAATTTTTGAAATTAAGATAAAAAAAAAGAACTTTATAGACTGTCTAGACGAGTAAGGCATTCATATTTAAACTTGTGATCAAGGGCGCAGGTGGAGATCGCGTAGCGGCCTTAGGATTTAAGTTTATTGACGAAAAAAATCATGAAAAAAAAAAAAATTCATTCACTTGCGAATTAATTAAACGATTGCACATATCCACAGATAATATTAGTTCGAAAAAAAAATATCCCAAAGTAAATAAAGTCAAGTTTCACTTAAATATTCTAGAAAAACTCTCGCTTCTTCTTTAAAATACTTAAAATTTCGTTCTAAAATAAAAAAAAAATAGAAAAAAAAAATTTCGTTCTAAAGTCAATGATTAGAAGAAGCAGATCTCACACAATTTAGAGATAATTCTCTAATTTAAATCTTAAAAAAACACAATTTCACGTAATTTAAGTAATGAGTAAAATAATAAATGAAAATATAATTTTCCTAGGAATTATTTAGGAATTTCAGCGATCGTAGCTGGGACTTTTTTCGGGTCCACCTAACGTTCGCATCCCTTTTAAAAGGCTGTGACCTCAGAAAAATAATTGACGAATCGAAATAAAGCTGAAAATAATTTCTTGATACTGTGAAAAAAATTAAAAAATCAATTGTAACTTAAAAAAAAGGAAAAAATCATGGAAAAAATTGCGATAATTGATTTTTCGATTTTTTTTGAGTATGAAAAGAATTAATCGCTGATCGTCACTAGATTTTACAATTTTACGTTACTTAAAGTTTGTGTAAATGAATAATTTCATTTAATAGGAAATTTGCATATTTTTTACATTTTCACAAAAAAAAAAAAAATTTGTACAACTTGTTTAAAAGATATCTCGTAAAGTATTAGTTTTAGGAGAATTTATGAAGAGACCTTTTTTGAAGAGAATTAAATTCTCTACAAAAAAGGTTTCTTGTCATTTTTCTCTAAACTTACTTGATTTGAAGATATCTATAGAAGAAGATCCATTTACGATTTTTAATTTGTTAATTTGATTCAAAAAATGCAAAAAATATAGAAATTTCCTATTATTGAAGAGTGAAAGAATTAGAGAGTGAATTAAATAAATTCAATTAGATTTTTTTTCTTCAAGTATACGCTTAGAGTCTCCTAAGATCAATTGCCTCACTGTGTCATAGATATTTGTTATATTCACAAGGGTAAAAGAGAAAAAAAACTAAAAAAAAACACAAAAATGTAAAGTTTTTTCGTGAAAAAAAAATGAAAGAAAAGGAAATTTAATGCAACTCTGCCGTTAGTGACACACTGCCCGATGCCGATCCAGTTTTACGCGAGTGAACATAAAAATATCATTATTCCCTTTTATTCGCCAAAAATTTGTTGAATAAATTTGACAAATTGTCTAAAAATGATTTTTTTTATTTTTTTCGATTTTTTTATTTTCTTGGAAAAATTCGACAAATTGTCTAAAAATGATTTTTATTTTTTTTTCGATTTTTTTATTTTCTTAAAGAAATTCGACAAATTTTCGAAAAATGATTTTTCTATTTTTTTCGATTTTTTTTATTTTCGTTGAACAAATTTGACAAATTTTCTAAAAATGATTTTTTTATTTTACTCAAAAAATTGAATAAAAAAGACTAAAATGTCTTATTTTTTGTTATTTCTAAAATATATTCGTTCAAATTAATTGAACAAAAAAAACCTTTGATTTTCTGGTGAATAGAAGGGAGAATGATGCGAAATTTCATTGCGAAAAATGAAACCAAAAAAAAATAAAAAAAATGACTTTACATAAATTTGACTCAGAATATTAAAAAAACAGGAAAATTCGTCATAATAATTTTTATTTAAGTATAAATGTAATAATTGACTGTAAATAATTGCTTAAACCACTCTCACGTATGAAAGAATTGACTCTAATTATTAATTAATTGATTAATTAATAAAAAAATCTTTTGCTTAAAGAAAAAAAACGAAGAAAAAGAGAAAAAAAACGATACCACCGAGTATCTGTGCCAATAAATAGTGTAAAAGGTAATAAAAGAGTCAAAAAAGTCACGTTTGTTGCTCAGTGAAGATAGAAAAAATAAAAAAAAATCATTAATCATATTAATTACATAATTAATTGTAAAAGCAACACACAACAGTATTCAAAAAAAAAAAAAAAAACAACTTATTAGTATTTTTTGCCTTTTCATTCGCTTCCAGTTAAAAAAAAAACGATCTCCATAAGTGGAAAAATTCCACTGCACCGTAATTTATTCTTAGGAATTAATAATAAACAAATAAAAATTTAAAAAAAATTGGAAGAACCCGAAAAAAAAAAATTAATTAAAAAAAAATTTTAAAAGTAATTTTTCAAGTGGACAATTCATAATAAATTTAAAAAACTAAAAAAATTGGGGTTTTTTTCTTCAAATTTGAGAAAATAATTAATTATTAATTAATTATCGATTAATAAACAGTTAAAAAAAATAGCACATTTTAAAAGTGTATTTCAATCTTCGATAATAACAATAATAATCGTAATTTGCACGAATGGGTTGAGTTGAATAAAATTTATTAATTAAAGCACTGCTCAATCGACAGTAGCTCAAAAAAAGTAAAAAAACCAATGAATAATTAATTATTATAATTAAAAGGAAAAAAAAAAAGGTTTTAGCATTTATTGAAGAAAAATTCAGCAAAAGATAATTGATTAAAGTGAATTAATGATATTAAGCAAGTAATTAATCTAGTTGTATAGAACAAATTGCAAAAAAAGGAAAAAAAATCTCATTTTTCTCTCCTTTTGGGAGAAAAAACATTTTAGATTGCTAATGAAGTAATAATAAAAATTTTGAAATAAATAAAAAGTGAATAAAAACCTCATTAATTGTGTGTGAAGGGAAAAAAAGATAATTTTAATGAAAAATTTGAAAAAAATACGCGGTACATCGAGATTTAATGAGCGTTCTAGGCAACAAGCTATAATTTAAGCTTTTAAATAGTGCCTATAGTTTAAAAATTAATTAAAAAATTAATTAAATCGAGGAATTACCTAGCCTGCTACTATAAAAAAAAAACAAAAAAAAAACGTACCAATAAAACAGTTATTTAATAGTAAACTAACGTTTGACACATTGTTAATCGATGAAAAACCCAATTTTCCTGAATTTTTTATTTTTCTTCTTTTTTTTTTTACTGAAAACTAAAAATAACTTGGACGAAATGTCCAATATCCATTTATTCAATGAAACTGAAGGGAATGAAGGAGAAAACATGAGAATTCAACAGATTTTAGAGAATAATAAGAAATTTAAAGATTTTATGGGAAAAACAGAGATTTTTGAAAAATCAAATAAGCAAAATTTGACTAAAATTTATAAATAATTACTATTTATTTTAGATGATAATTATTAAGACTTTAAAAAATTTCAGGAATCTTTGAAAGACTTTTGAAATTTACCGCGCATTTTTAATTTAAATGGTTTTATTTTTTTTTTAAATGAACACGGACTGATTTTCGTATTTTATACTATGAAAATTAGGAAAAATCGATGGAAATATTGGAGATACGTTTTTTCTGATGATTCCATTGGAAAGCTGAGAAAATTTGCCATGAAAATCATATGTCGGAAGTTTTTTTTTTGAATTTTTCAACTATTTCATTTTTTGCGGGAGATTTGAAGGTGAAAGTCTTCTGTTTTTGAAAAATTTCAGGTTTTCGAGAATATCTATGGTTCTATTGATCGTAGCGACCTGGGGTTGATCTTAAATGAAAGGTGAGCTCATTTCCCATCGATTTATGGGGTTCAAAAAGAAAAATATCAATTTTTTCAAGTACTTATAGGGCAAAAACTGATTTTTCAGAAAATGACCTATAAATATTTGAAAAATTGATTTAAAAAAAATTTGAACCACATAAATCGATGAGAAATGAGCTCACCTTTCATTTGAAATCAACCCCAGGTCGCTACGACCAACAGAACCGGAGATATCGCCCAAAAAGTGAATTTTTTCGATTTTCAAAAGGAAAACCCCTTCAAAACTTGGCCAAAAAAGTAAATTTTTCCAAAAATTGAAAATAAAAATTTGACACATGTTTTCCGCCTAAAATTTCCTCAGCTTTTCAATGGAATCATCAGAAAATTTCTATCTCGAACCGTTCAATTGGAGTGTCCATTTAAACCCACCTTTCCCTATTTAATTCCTGATTTTATTCCTTATTTTCATCGTTATAACGTAACTTCCATTTTATTAATAAATTTATCATTTATAAAATTTACTTACCTTCTCAGATAATTGCACAATGGAAAATTGCAGATAAATCTTATCACTCTATTGATTTTGATGATTGCAAGTGCATGATGATCGCGTGTGAGGCTTAGCTTAGAGGATAGAATAATGAAAAAAAAAGTATAAATAAAACTAAAATAGCAAAATATGAGAGATAAAAAGGGCAAATAAGAAAGCAAAGCTGAATGAATAGTTTTTTTCTTTTTTTCAAGCATTTTCATTTTTTCCTTCACTTCTTTTTTCATAATCGAAAGGTGATTATACATTGGCGTTATGTTTTCTCGTACACAGTTATTGTATTCCTCTGATAACAATGTCTATCTATTAATTTGGCGATACCAGTGATACAGATACACACAGCAGTGTCGCATTTCGCAAAAAATCCTATCTTAAGGTAATCCAAGTATTTCCGATAATCTATTTTTTCTTTTCAATTTTGGACACTTTCGAGCAGCATGAGGAGATTTTTTTAAAATTC
Organism: Aleiodes leptofemur; assembly: GCA_963942555.1. NCBI lineage: Eukaryota > Metazoa > Arthropoda > Insecta > Hymenoptera > Braconidae > Aleiodes > Aleiodes leptofemur. The sequence continues at coordinate 12,721,205 of OZ012623.1, read as the reverse complement.
ACTTTACACCCTATTACCGGACACACAAATTGAGGCAAAAATAATTATTGAAAAAAATCAAATTAACATTAAAACTCCATAAGCGAGATTCAGTTTCAGTTTCACTGCAACAATTCATGATTACCGATCTATTATTTCCTTGTATAACTATATATATTCTTGTTCGTCAGAATGTCTATTAATTTTTAAAATCATAAAAAACGCCTTTTACCGGACAATTAGCGACGATTAATCCAATTAATTGCATGAAAACATGAAATGGCGGGAAAATTGGTATTTAAAATCCGCGGATCCTCCAATGCCAGTCCTGGATGCTGGAACCGCGTAATTCAAATTCGCAACAATATTGGATATTTATAATATTATTTAATAGCAATTTATTATCGTGGACATTGTTTTAATATCGGTAAAATGTTGCAAAATCGAGAATAATTAGAATATTCATGATAACTTAGAAAAAAAAGATCATTTGGACCTGCCACTAGGATTACCTTTAAAAAACTAAAAAAAAGCGCATAAAAATGCTTTTTTCGCATTATTGCATTAAACCCTTTAAACTATATCGAAATGCGACAGATTCTTTCTCTTCTAACTTAAAGAACAGAGCTTAATCCTATCTGATATGTATTGATCGTTTTTTACTAGAGTATGTGTGTCCCAGAGAGTGCGTGTGTGTATTTTTATTTTTTTTTCTACAATATTCTCAGTGACCCAGTTCGAAACATGAGAAGCACCCAATAAAATTCGATAATTGAGTTATAAAAATAAATTGGCGGACAGGCAAAATGGGGGGTCAGAATGATAAATGAGAAGATAAAATTATTAAATAATGGATTAAAATAAATTAATTATCAAAAATCGCTGATAATGATAATGATATCGTCGTCTCAGAGTAAAAGGGGCGTAAGTGCCATTTTTCCCGCGTTTTTTTAAATAAAAAAAGGCGCGCATCTCCAGCACTTGCGTCTTTTTTTGGTATTTTGAATTAATAATAACAAAAAAGCGTAAAAATTATAGAAACAAAAGGGCGTAACTCCAAATATTCTGATATAAGATGAAAAAATTACAAAAATCAAAAAGGCGTAAGCGCGGAGATACGCCCTTTTCATTCTAAGATTCGCAGTTTACGCCTCTTTATTATTTTAATTTTTAATTACAAAAAAAAACAATAAAAAATAAAATTATCAATTATCCAAAAAACGTCCAAGACACAATAAAAAACATTTTTTTTTAATTATAAGTGGAGATAAGCCCCTTCTACTCTAAAACGACTATATATTAGAAATAATCGACTTATTTAATCTGATAATTAATTTTTATAACTCAAAGTTCAATAAACCTAGGAAAATTGATCTCAAATGATTCCGCGAAGATTGTGTCTGATAGTAAAAATGATGAGTGATAAAAAAAAATTAATTTCCCTTTTTTTTTTTTTCATAAAATGATCGATTTTATGATTATCTTAAAAAAGCAAGAAAATTATTACTATCGAATGATTATTAGCAAACGCAATTTTAATAACGTTTATATTCAACTTCAACGACACAAAAAATTAATACAAGTGTCCATTAATTATGTCACGTCTTAATCTCATTCAATTTTTTTAATTTTACTTAATTAGTTAATCATTAAATTTTAAAACGATAAAATTTTTTAAATTTTTTTTTCTTCGAAGTCTAGAGAATTAAAGTTTTTTCATTTTTTTTGTGCCTTATCCTCTCGATAAAGGATCGTTTAAAATATATCATTGCCTTAGAATTAAAGGGGCGTAAGTGCTGTAATCATACGCGGACACTTACGCCCCTTTGCCTCTAAAAAAACGATATTTCCCTCTTTTTTTGCAATTTTAACGAAATAAACGTAGACTCAGGGACGAAAAAACATGTTTTTTTTCGTAATAGACTTAAATTTAAACTCTAATCATACAATATTTATAATATATATTCTCTTATATATATATATATATATATATATTTTTTTTTTTCTTATCGATAAAGAACATCTAGGCAAATTTAACGGAAAACAAAGTGGTCTGTTTTTTATCGGAGTTTTTGCAAATTCAATAATTATTTACAAATATTAATTTCGTATTGTTCTTATTTTTTTCTCTCTTTTTTTATCTTTTTCTATTCTCAAAGATTATTTAGAAATTAAATTTCCGAGTTAATACAGATTTTTCTTCCGAAAATTCAAAGTTCTTCTTTTTTCGAATTTGGGAAATTCGCTAAACTCAAATGAGGAATTTTCTTTTTCTTTAAATTTCTTTTTTTATCAAAATCATCCAAAATCTTTAGTTTAAAGGATGGCTTTTGCTTCGTTAGATTCGTTACTGCGGACTCTTTCCTCAATTAAATACAAGAAAACAGTTTTTTTATTTTTTTTCAAACTTTTTCGAGACGAAAATGATATGATGGTGTGGAAACACCATGAGATACGTGATTGATGCAATGGGATTTTATTATTATTTTTTTTTTCAATGAATTTTTCATCTGGAGGTCAGTCCTCATGATAATAATAATAATTAAATTAATTATACTGAAAATAGCAAATTTCTGACAATTTTAAGCCTTTTTTTTCTCAACAAATAAAAAAATTCACCAAAAATTGAAGAAAAATATTTTTAAAAAAATTGAAAATATGCAATTTTGGGAAATTTGAAGAATAATGAGTGAAAATTTTTCAATTATGATTTTTACAATAATTTATTTGTTTAAAAAAATGCAAAAAAATTGTCAGATGTTGGCTAATTTTATTATGATTAAAATTAGCAAATATCTGACAATTTCGCGCATTTTTTTAAATAAATAAGTGATTTTTTAAAAAATATTTAAAAAATTCACAGATTGTAGGTTTTCAAATTTTCAACATTTTCATATGTTCCTTAATTTTTTAAATAATTCATCTGTTAAAAGAACTAAAGAAAGTCTTAAAATTATCAGATTTCTGCTATTTTCGATTTAATTAAAATTAGCAAAAATCTAACAATTTTTTGCATTTTTCTAAACAAATAAATTACAATTTTTTAAATAATATAATAATTTATAATAATATATAACATATATAATTTTTAAAATAATATGAAAAATGTTCAAAAAAATTGCATTTATATTTTTCGAAATTTTTTACGCGCGCATTTATTTTTAAATCATTTTTTCTTATAATTTCTTCATTAAAAGGCAAAAAAAAATTCAAAAATTGTCAGATTTCTGCTATTTTTAATTCAGTATCATCAATCCTCTCAATTTTTTACCTCGCAAAATTATTAACCACGTCACAAAAATCCTCAGGATTTCCATTTTTTTTAAATTTCTTTTATTTCTGTCCCTGACTAGTGACTAGAAAAAAAAATTAATTAAACTGCATTGAGCAGTTTCGGTTACCAGTCATAGTCGTGTTGATGAAAGGGATTGGTGCATGGCTGCTGGGCATGAAGATGAGTTACAACTGGCGGTGGTTTCAAATCATACTCTCTACCTACAACTTCACTGTAAATCTGCGAAAGAAAAAAAATTCCCAAATTTATTGAAAAAAATAATTCATCTGAAAATTTCAAAAATTAATTAATCCTTTCGAACTTTGGAAGCTTTTGAATTTTTTGAATTCTTGAGTTTTAGTTAAGGTAGAGGACGGAGTCTACCTCGTTCGAAATTCGAAGTCTTTTTTTTATAAAAATAATTTTTTTAAATAATTTTTCCTCATTAATTTGTGAATTTACATTTTTTTTTGAATTTATTTAAAGTGTTTCTATTTGTAAAATCAAAAAAAAAGTTAAATTTTCGTATAAAATCATTAATAAAAATTTATGCGAGATAAAATCCTCGAAATTTGATGAATTGAATCTTTAAAGAAAGTAATAAGTAATAAAATAAGTCTTAGAACCAGAAAATTAATTGAAAATTGTGAAATTTTCTGTGTTTTTTGCATTTCTTCATTTTTTCAAGTTTTGAAGAAATTTTCAAAAATCACAGAAAATTTTACAGTTTTCAGCAAATTTCTTGTTTCGAGGACTTATTTTATGTCTCATTGCATTTTTTACAGATCAATTTCATCAAATTTGAGAATTTCATCTCGTATAAATATGTTATTAACGATTTTATACAAAAATTTAACTTTTTTTTTGATTTTACAGGTAGAAAACACTTAAATTTATTGATTTTCCTCTTTTTCGCTCGAATTCTGGTGCTTTAGTGTACCTGGAAGCTCCTACGAATGAACTCGTCCTCTCCTTTACCAGTCATACCGTAATTGTAACCGCCTCCAGTATTTCCGCCTCCGCCACCATTCAAAAATGGATTATTTGGATTAGAAGCACCTGCAGAAATTTTTATCATTGATTTAGTTTGAAAAAAGGCGCGAATTTGGAAAATTTATCAAAGATAAAGGGGAAAGTGGGGTAGAATGGGTGGATTATGATGAAGCGGTTGGAGCTAGATTTTTTTTGATGATTCCATTGAAAAGCTGAGGAAATTTTGGGTGAAAAACACGAGTGCCAGAATTTTTTTGAATTTTTTTCGAGAATTCGATCATTTTGGACGACATTTGAAAGACTACTTCTTTCCATTTTTGGAAAAATTTACTTTTTTCAAATTATCTCTGGTTCTATTGGTCATAGCGTGAAAATTCCGAATGGAGGTGAAAGGTGAGATCATTTTCCATCGATTTATGGGGTTTTCAATTAAAAAATATCGATTTTTAACGTTTTTATGGGCACTTTCGTGAAAATCAGTTTTTGCGCCATAATTACCTTAAAAATCCATATTTTTCAATTAAAAATCCCATGAATGAATGGCAAATGATCTCACCTTTCACCTCCATTCAGAATTTTTATGCTACGACCAATAGAACTGGAGATATTTCCAAAAAACAGAATTTTCCCAAAAATTCCCTTCAAATCTCGACCAAAAAAGTCGAATTTTTGAAAAATGACAAAAAATAATTTCTTACGCGTGATTTCCATACCAAATTTCCTCAGCTTTTCAATGGAATCATCGAAAAAAAATCCTCTCCAATATTTCCATCAATTTCAAGTGTTTTTCATGATATAGACATTAAAACTGAAATGTACCCGTTTTACCCCAGTTTTATATTTATATTTACCCCCATTTTTGAAAAATATGCAAATATTTGAATATTTAAAGAATGCATAAATATTTAAATATTAAAAAAAAAAAATATTTGAATATTTGAATATTTAAAAAATATGGAAATATTTAAGTATTCAAAAAAACATTAATATTTGAATATTTTAATATTTAAAAAATATGTAAATATTTAAATATTCAAAAAAATACATAAATATTTGAATATTTGAATATTCAAAAAATTTGCACTTCTGTTTTTTCAAATTTTTTACATATGCAGATTTTTCATTTTTTTCTTTTAATGATTGATTTGTTTAAAAAAAAACTGAAAATTTATATATATATATATATTTACCCCCATTGCCACCAGGAACATTGAGATTTCCCCCAGTGGTTTGATAAGTTGCACCATAACCAGGCTCTTGTGCAAGTTCATGAAGTCTGCTTGAACTCAATGCTCTAGGTATAGCATTGCTTGGCACACCATGTGGTGCAAGATGAGTTACCTCGGCCACTTGGTGAGGATCCTCAGTCTGAGGTAAATCCGCAACGAATCCGGTGTCTTTCCTGTAGAAGTTTATGAAGATAAAGGCAGCGAGAACGACAGCACAGCTGAGGCCATAAGCACGGAAAGTCGCGGTACTCCCTGAAATAAAGAATAAAAATGAAAAATTGATTAAAAATGGGTTTGTTGCGATTATTAAAGGAATTATTGGTAAGTAGAGATGATAATAAAATTAGTGTTTAAATTTAGCATCTAAAAAAACATTTAAATATTCAAATATTTAGAAAATATATAAATGTTTGAATATTTGAAAAAATATTCAAATAATTAAGAAATATAAAAATGTTTGAAAATTTTAAAAAATAGATAAATATTGAAATATTTAGAAAATATTCAAATATTCAAATATTTAGAAAATATATAAATATTTGAATATTTAAAAAAATATACAAATATTGAAATATTTAAAAAAATCTATAAATATTTAAATATTTAAAAAATACACAAATATTCAAATATTTAAATATTTAAAAAATTTGTACTTATATTTTTTTTTAATTTTCTTAAATGTGAAGATTTTTCATTTTTTATTCTTTTAATGATGATAATAAGATGTAACCCACCATAACTTGCAACGAACATTCCCCCAATGACTGCACCACAACCCCTGCCCAAGCCATGATGAAGACCCTGAAGAACCCCCTGAGCGCTTGATCGAAGCTGGGGTGGTGTATTATGTGCTATATAGCTGCAACAAGCTGCCCAAACAGCAGCATGAGTTATTCCCTGGATGAATTCAAAGGGAAGGACCCACCATGGATTCTTGAGGTACGAGATGTAGAGGAATCGCAGGATATTGCCACCGAGACCCAAACAAAGTACCTAAAAAATGGAATTTTCATAGAAAATATGATCATTGTTGCTTCAATTTTTTTTGATAAAATTTGAATTAATATAAATTTAAAATCGGGAAATTTATAGATTTCGTGAGATTTTTGGTAAATTCAATATTTTTGCCAAATTTCTACGAAATTTCTATGAAATCGAACTCTGGCAAGCTTCTTTTGCCATTTAAAACATTAAAAATCAGTTTTATTTCAAAAAATTTGAAATTCACCAGAAATCTGGAAATTTGCGGATTTCGTACCTTGACATGACCGAATTCTCCAATTAGCTTGAAGCTAAAGAAATAAGCGAATATTTCGGAAATATGGTTGATAACCGAAGCAACACCAAAAAGCGTTGGTGAGCCACCGTAATCCTGAAGATGCCAGAATAGAAAAGTGAAGATGAGACCAATTCCGAAGCCCATGAACCAGGCAACAAACAGGAAAGACGCGCACTTGAGATTTTTGAATTGTTTAAGGACCGTGACCCACTCTGGTATCTCCCTCGTTGTCTGGGCAAACATTTTCGTCTGTAAGGAAAAGAATTTTTCATTAAAAATTTCCAAATGATCTACTTTTTTTCTAAGTTATCATGAATATTCTAATTATTCCGATTTCGCAACATTTTACCGATATTAAAACAATGTCCACGATAATAAATTGCTATTAAATAATATTACAAATATCCAATATTGTTGCGAATTTGAATTACGCGGTTCCAGCATCCAGGACAGGCATTGGAGGATCCGCGGATTTTAAATACCAATTTTCCCGCCATTTCATGTTTTCATGCAATTAATTGGATTAATCGTCGCTAATTGTCCGGTAACAGGCGTTTTTTATGATTTTAAAAATTAATAGACATTCTGACGAACAAGAATATATATAGTTATACAAGGAAATAATAAATCTGTAATCATGAATTGTTGCAGTGAAACTGAAACTGAATCTCGCTTATGGAGTTCTAATGTTAATTTGATTTTTTTCAATAATTATTTTTGCCTCAATTTGTGTGTCCGGTAACAGGGTGTAAAGTGAATTTTAAAAAAATCTCCTCATGCTGCTCGAAAGTGTCCAAAATTGAAAAGGACAAATAGATCATCGGAACTATTTGAATATCCTTAAATATATGAATATTTACTTTGCCCTCCGGTGGTGGAGCTGGTGCAGGAGCTGCAGACGAGTCCTGCAGTCCAGGAAGATTCAATTGTTGCGCCAATTGACCCTGCAGCTGTTCCTCTCTCGTCGGTTCTGCCGGAGCCTTCGCAGTTTCCTAAAAATCAAATTAAACTCATCATCCCCTTCATCTTCCCAGATTCACCAAAAAAAGCGTCTTACAGGTTCAGGAGCGATGAACTCGTATTTGAACTTTATTTGAGTCGCAGTGATTAAAGCAGCGCCCATCAATACACTGAAGATAGCAAAACAGATGGTGTAGTTCTTTTCCCTGTTGTCAGGACCACATGGATGATCGGGAAAAGCTGTGCTATGATCGAGAGCGATTCCAACGAAGAACATGGCAAGACCCCAACCAAGACTTCCAAACATTCTCTGATGTCCATATCTGTAAGTGCACATAAATTCCCATTGACAATTGAACAAAAGACAATTACGGTGAGGAAAAATTATGAAAAAATTTGAGGATATGGCGGATGTGTTCGAGCGTTTTGAGGAATTTTTTCAGAATTTTACGTTGAGTACTTCAATATTTAAAAAATCGATTTGTTAGAAATACGAGAAATAGTACATTTATAGTTCTCATAATCAATCCAAAAAAAAACCACTTTACCTATCAGCATCCTCCCCAAGAAGCGTAATGACAGCCGAGTCGGCAAGAGTAATTGCCGGAGCTGAAAAGAACTCCCCGACAATGACTAACAATAGAAGCAGGAAAAAGGTCTTTTGAATGTCCTGAAAATCCCAAGAGAAAACGTCGTTTAAAATCCAATTTCCTTCTCATTCAAGTGAGAAAGATAGACGGGATGAATACTTACAGAGAGTCGATAAACAATTGTACTGAATGCCGGCTTAACCCAGTCTTTATTCTTCTCAGGATCGTAATTTACAGCATTTCTAACCGATACTGGACTTCTTCCTTGATTCTGATAAACGAATTTCATGCTTCTCTTTCTTCTTACAAGTGGAACATCAATTCCCTCGTCATCATCATCATCAAGTTCCTCCTCTTCGATCTCTTCTCCGTCATCCGAAAACATGAGTTTACGTCCGAACAAATCATCGCTATTAATCTTCGAATTTTCCGATCCTAGGAAGAGTTCATCGTGAAGATCAACTGATCGTTTTGCCATTACTTTGGCACGTGCTGGCTTTGAACGGGTTTTTGTACGAGTGTGCGCCTTTTTTGGAGGTCTGCTTTCGTCGAGAGGCTCGTTCTGTATATGCAAAATTAATCACAGAATAATTGTCAATTTAATTGGGTATGGACAATTATATATTCATTAATTCGCGAATTTATAAATGGTTTAAGTGAATTTCCTGGGGAAATGTCACTCATTTATCTCCTCCCTCTCCCCCCCCCCCCCCTCCCCTTTCAATTATCGTTTCTGTCTTTCATCTTTAAAAATTCAGGGTAAACTCAAACGTCGATAATCCCTCTCGACATAAATAATTCTGTCATTCCTCTTTTGAACCTTTAACCCGTTCAATATTTTGGTAGTAAAGAGATGAAACTAGTGAATTTTTCGTAAAAATGAGAGTTGAATTGCCAATTTTTGAGGATGGATAGATTTTTATTTAATGATTGTATGCTCATATATATATACATACCCCGGATTTTTTGATATAATTATATCTAATTAGATGGAGAGAGAAAAAACAGTAACCATTACTATGTTTAATATGGTAATGGTTTTTTCGGGTCGAGCGACATAACGGTAACCATTATGTCTAACATGGTAATCATGACTATGTTCAACGTAGCAATTCATACCATGTTGAATGTAGCAATCATTACTATGTTCAACATAACAATCATTATTTTGTTGAACATAGCAATCATTTCTATGTTTAACTTAGCAAACATTATTATGTTCAACATAGCAATCATTACTATGTCCAACATAGCAATCATTACTATGTTCAGCATAACAAACATTACTATGTTGAATATAGCAGTCATTATTATGTTGAACATAGCAATCATTCCTATGTTCAACATAGCAATCATTACTATGTCCCAAATAGCAATCATTATAATGTTCAACATAGCAATCATTTCTATGCTCAACATAGCAATCATTATTATATTCAACATAGCAATCATTATTATGTTCACCATAGCAATCATTATCATGTTCAACATAACAATCATTAATATGTTCAGCATAACAAACATTACTATGTTGAACATAGCAATCATTATTATGTCCAACATAGCAATCATTATTATGTTCAACATAACAATCATTATCATGCTCAACATAGCAATCATTAATATGTTCAGCATAACAAACATTACTATGTTGAACATAGCAATCATTATTATGTCCAACATAGCAATCATTTCTATGTTCAACATAGCAAACATTATTATGTTCATCATAGCAATCATTATTATGTTCAACATAGCAATCATTATCATGTTCAACATAACAATCATTAATATGTTCAGCATAACAAACATTACTATGTTCAACATAGCAATCATTATTATGTCCAACATAGCAATCATTATAATGTTCAACATAGCAATCATTTCTATGCTCAACATAGCAATCATTAATATGTTCAGCATAACAAACATTGCTATGTTGAACATAGCAATCATTCCTATGTTCAACATAGCAATCATTATCATATTCAACATAGCAATCATAACTATGTCCAACTTGGCAATCATTCCTATGTCCATAGACCCATTACTATGTATTAGCATTTAGTGATTATTCAATTGGATCGTATTGGAATTTTCTTCAATAACCCCATCCATGTAGGATTTTCCATTCTTCATCTCTCAAATATATTTATCTACGATTTCCATTATGATTATATCAAGCCAACTTTTCACGATCGAGCCAAATTGCTCTATACAGATACAGACAGTCTTTTATATGAATTTCGTGTTCCCAATATTTATGAATGTATCAAACGAGATATTGAGAAGTTTATACTATGATGACATAGCACTCAGTTCTATGTAGCATAGTAACCATTCCTGTAACATAGCAATGATCACCGTTCTTTTTCTGCCCATTTCAATATATTTAGATCTCGAAAAGTTCCAAAAAGATCTAATTTTTCAGATCTGATCAGATTCAATCCCATCAATCCTTCAGCTCTCCATCTAAAACTTCCAAATTTGGAAGTAATATGCGAACATCGTTTGAAGTTCAAACTCAATTTAGTTGTCGAAAATAAGGAAAAAGACCTACAAAAAGGGTTTCCTCACCTTCAGGAATCTTTTGTACTCCAAAACATCAGCAGGACGATTTGCCTTAGCAATGACCCTAAAATCTATGGTTTTCGCTGTTGGATCATCTTCGACAGTTTCCGGCACAAACTGCTTGTACTTAAGATCAGTAGTATCCGCCTGTCTGCGAACTCTGTTGCTCTCAAGTCGATGCTTCATCTTAGGGCTCGAGACCTCATTTCCAATCAGATCATAAGAGCTGCGCTTCTTTCCTGCCTCATGCACGTCCGTATTTCTTCTCAATCGCTCGAAAACAACATTCGCCGCGACTTCTAGATCCTCATCCATGACTTCCTGTGGCTGATAAAAGTCATCCAGATCCACGGATCTCTTGCTGCGTGACTCGGTACGTGGAACAGTCAAGCGTTCGCTGTTATTCGTATACTCCATACAAGAAGTGGCTGGTGGCTGTGCAAAACCCAGAGGCAATGTGAAGATGATCCAGCACGAGAGGGAAGCGAGAAGAATGATCTTTCCTTTTTGCCATCTGAAAATTTTCAATGGTCCTCTGGTACGAGCCCAAAGAACAGGATTCTCTACTTCTACATTGCGCTTTCTACAGCTATAGCTATTTTAAATGCAAGCACATTAAGCTATTGGATAATGATAAAATGAATGGGAAATTTTTTTTTTTAATAATTGAGGAGTCGATTTTTTTTTGTAATGTTCATGTTAAGCGAGAAAAAAAATCGCTGCGTTTTGATTTTTCGATGTTGGGGGATTTCATAGGGGAAGGTGGGGCAAAATGGGCATAAGGGGTAAAACGGGTATTTTTGAGTTTTGATGATTCCATTGAAAAGCTGAGGAAATTTGGGATGGAAATCATGTGTTAGAAATTTTTTTTAGTAATTTTTCAAAAATTCGACTTTTTTGGTCAAGATTTGAAGGTAATTTTTGGGAAAATTCTGTTTTTTGGAAATATCTCCAGTTCTATTGGTCGTAGCGTAAAAATTCCGAATGGAGGTGAAAGGTGAGATCATTTGCCATTCATTCATGGGGTTTTTAATTTAAAAATATGGATTTTTAAGGTAATTATAGAGCAAAAACTGATTTTCACGAAAGTGCCCATAAATACGTTAACAATCGATATTTTTTAATTGAAAACCCCATACATCGATGGCAAATGATCTCACCTTTCACCTCCATTCGGAATTTTCACGCTATGACCAATAGAAACAGAGATAATTTGGAAAAAGTGAATTTTTCCAAAAATGGAAAGAAGTAGTCTTTCAAATGTCGTCCAAAAAGATCGAATTCTCAAAAAATTCAAAAAAATTCTGGCACTTGTGTTTTCCACCCAAAATTTCCTCAGCTTTTCAATGGAATCATCAAAAAAAGTCTATCTTCAACCCTTTCATCCCAATCCGTCCATTTTACCCCACTTTCCGCTATTGACTTCTTTTCTTTCTTTTTGCAGTAGCATAAAAATATCTTGCGACCAAAAGCATAAACCTAAAAAAGAACTTCGTCCACCTTCTACTTGAAATCGATTTTCCATCGAAATAACCACACTGAGAAAAAAAAATTCGTTGTAAGAAAATTTACTCAGTTGAAGAAAACCTATTGAACTCCAGAAAATTTCAATATATATATATATAGAAATTGTGGAGGAAAATTAATTAATTAAAAGGCAATTTTTTTTCTCAGTAGCAAAAAAAATTTCAAATTTTCAGAAAATTTTCAAAAAAAAATCGAAAAAAAATTCGAAATTTCAGAAAATTTCCAAAAAAAAAAAGAAAAAAATTTTTGAAAAATCTCGAATATTAAAAAAAAAACTGTTCTTTTTTTTAATAGACCAACTTACCTGTCAGCAAGTGAGCCCCAGAATGGTGCACTCAAAAATTCGACAAATGGCCTTAGTCCAATGAGTAAACCACACTGTCCAGCATTCATTCCCATTTGTTTGAAATAGACTCCCATCAATGGAAACAATGATCCAAATGCCGAATAAAAAAAGAAGTAAAATGTCTTAACCGTTAGTAATTCTTGATCAACGGTGCCAAATAAGTACTCCAATATATCGCTTTTTCCCCTAATTTTATGAGTAGCTTCTTTAGGCTGTCCATACAGTGTTGGATCTACTTCGCCCTCAGCTGTTGGATCAACTTTTGGCCTTGCACCAGGTACTTGAGGAAGATTTCTATTTTCACCCTGTATACCAGATGGATCACCACCATAATCGTAATCTTCATGATAATAATTCTGCATTGTTCTTCAACTATTTTCCCTGATGTTCCACTTTTTTAGCTGATTTTCGACACTTTAGGGCTTAAATCAAACAGTCAAAGCCTCAAATTTTCGATTATTTCGTTTTTAATACGAAAAAAAGTGGTTAAAAAAACGTGCACTTGGTAGTTTAATGAAATTTTCACGACCTCGTACCTTCTTTGGATCCCTAAAGCTTATTTCGTGTCAAATCGATGGTCTAGCATGCACCTTCTCTTCTACTTTTCGAGTATGAAATCAATAGACGCTCCATTGCGCCGACTCCGGAACAGAGTCGGAAAACGAATACAATAGCACCGTTTCTCAAAACCTACCCTTGTACCCCCCCTTTCCTACCCCCCATTTCCCCTCTTTTCTATTGCTTTTTGCTTCCGAATGGAAGCTATGTAATCATCAGAATTTTCGATTGTAATTTTTTTAATAGAAGATACTTAAAATGATCTAAATAGAGAGAAAATGATATTTTTAGCGCATGTCTGTGTGTGTGTATGTCTGTGTGTGCATAGAAGTCTCAATTACAGTAAAACGGTTTTATATAAAAATTTCATATTTTGTGGAAAACTTCCTGTGACGTGTGGAGAAGCCACACGTCGTCTTTTTGCTCGAATTTTCATTGTTTAAAGTTTTGAAATATGCGGTATAAGCATTTTAACCGTGAGAATCCGCTTCGTTCATGTTTTCTATGGAAAAGATCGGTCGAAGCGTGGGAATGCTTATTCAGTAATTTTGGGTGACGATGTGACTGAAGATTCAAGTCTCGTCACTTCAGGGATTACTCTCGACCGGTGGACATCTCCGGGAGTCCACTGGAAAATATCGCGGAAAATATTAGCTTCGTGAATGGACCCAAAGTAACCCATGTAATCCAACATATTAAGATCAACATTATATTCATATTAAATCAGTATCGATAGTTATTATTGAAATTATCCTCTGATATCCCTAAAAATCCCGTAAAATCGAGTGGATCCACCCGTGAGCTCTCCACAATCGAGCTAGTCGTGGAGACGTTAATTAAACTCGTAGGGGACAGATTGCAGAGCTGCATGAGACAACCTGTAAAACTCCAAACGTAACATTCCTCTCGACGAAATCTATTTTTTAAGCTTCATTTGAAGAGAATTCGATCGATACTTTTTGAGATATGTCCATTTTTTGCAAAATGTTAATATAATGCAAAATGTTAATGTAAATATTAAGAATTATTTTTCTTTAATATTTACTAATGCATATCTTGATTTTAATCAAGTTTGTGAGATTCTGTTTACAATTGTAAAACAAGAAAATTGAAATTTAAATGATTACTCTGAACGGTGGATCACTTGGCTCGTGGGTCGATGAAGAATGCAGCTAATTGCGCGTCAACTTGTGAACTGCCATCTGACATTTTCCAATGTCCATTTTTTCGAAAATCAGTTTTTAATGGAATTTCTGGAAACTATTCAACTGATGTTATTTATACTCATTTATTATCTCGAGAATTGTATCAGTTAGATGCCTGTAAATTTTGAGCTTATTCGCATGATTAGTTCTCCAGTTATTGGCGTCTTAATGAATTTCTTCAAAATTTGATATTTTGATGATGATTTGAAAAAAATTGCATCACTTCCATTTGGAAGCATATTGCTAAAGTATCAGCAGAAAAAGCTATATCAGTTGGAAAGCAATACTATTATCCACTTGTTTTCGCCTTTTTTTTATCAGACGATTTTCGAAGTATCCGACCTATTCTACAGTTGTCACACTGCCATCAACCCCTAGGGCAGTTAACAATTCGCAGGGAAGAGGCTGGAGGAAGAGTCAGAGAAGGGGTAAGGGGGAGGGAGGGGGGTTGCCATTGTGTCTTTGTGTGTGTTTGAAATTTTCATGCAGTCACATAATTTCCTGTCGTTTTGTCTCACAACGGTGGCGAGGAAACGGATACGTTCAGGGGAAATTGTCAGCGTTTTTGAAAGGGATGCAGACACACATTGATGAGAGGAAGGGGTGGGGAGGAGGGGGGAGGGGGAAGGGGGTTGTCAATGAAGCTAGCTGTTGAGGGATTGAGTAATTGGTTGGGGGAATTGTTGCAATTATTTTATTATGTTATTGGGTAATTAATTGATTAGTGGAAAGGGGGGGGGGGGTGATTTTTGGGGGTTGAGGAGGGTTTTTGGAGGGGAGAGAGGGGGGGAAATAGAGGAGAGAGGGCTGGGAAGCTTTTTTGAAGAGAGTTTGAGGCAATAAAAAAAGGGTTTGGGATTTTTTTTTGGGGGATTTTTTTGATATAATCGCTTTTTTAATTTTTGAAATAAATAATTTTTTGCAATTTTTCCCCTTAGGGCACTTATGCCCCTTTGTTTCTAAGACAAAGATATGATTGAGGAGAAAATTTTTTCCGACTCTTTATCATTGAACAGCTGTTGTTATGTGTTAAAACGTTTCTCTTTCCATCATTTTTCTTTTTTTTTCTCATTTTCTTTGCTTTTGTCGCGCTTTTATTTGACGTCATTCACCCCCCCCCCCCTCCCCTCCCCCCTCCCAGTTTTACACTTCCATTGACCCCAATTGCGATTGTAATATTTTGCTTAAATAATAGGTAAACAATTTTCGATTAATCTTGCCATTGTTTTTCCCAACGCATTTTCAATTAAAAAATTTCGATTATCTCGAGGCATTATTACTCGAAGCAACATTGTGGAATTAAAAAAAAAAAAAAACACATTGTGGAACGTATTCGTACGTCATCATGTGATAATAGGAAAAACAGGGGAAAATGGACTTTAGCGTCAAAATGATTGGGGATTTTTTTTGAGGGGGAAGGAGTCTTTAGAAAATTCTGAAAAAATTCAGTAATAAATTTCAGATGTTGGAGTATTTGCTCAAATTTTTTCAGATTTTTTCATCGACTCCTTCACTTAGAAAAAAAATCAGGAATCATGGTACTTTAGTGGTCCATTTTGCCCCACTTTTAGCTGCGTCGTATATGTTATCAGGAAATGAGGAATTAATGTGAGAGAGACTGTAAGGCAGAATTGAAGAAGTTTCTGGAAATATCTAGTGAAATCTGTTCAATTCCAATTTTACATGAATTTAATAAAAATTTAATAAAAATGCTTTAAAAAAAAAAAAATTGTGTTTTTTTTAAATAAAAATCTGAAGTTTTTTCGGACAAATTTATTTTATTTTGAGGCCAGAAATGCATTTTCTTGGAGAAATCTTGAATTATAAGCGAGATAGAGCATAATGCACTTTTTTTTGAGCTTTCGATATTTTTTATAAAATAAGGTAATTTCAAAAATTGCTTTATCTCGCTTAGATTCCGAGATATTCTCAAAAATCTCTCTGATGATGAAATAAAATTGATTTTTCTGAAAAAAAAAGTTAATACTCATGTTTTAATCACAAGTGTATAATAAATGATGCAATAAAGGTCTCAAGACCTCAAATGCCATTAAGTTCATGCCAATTGGTAACGAATTGTATACAAACTTATCAATCAAATCGACATAATAAAAAAATCACGGAAATACGATTCTGAGATCAGCCTCGTGCGACCCTGAAATTTTTTCCAATTTTCCATTTTTTTTGGAATTTCGAAATTTAAAAAATTGCAGTAAAAGAAATTTTTTTCGAAAAAATCCATTAAATTTAAAAAATTTCGAAAAATTCCATTAAAATTTGAAATTTTTCCGAAAAATTCCATTAAAATTTAAAAATTTTCGAAAAATTCCATTAAAATTTAAAATTTTTTCGAAAAATTTCATTAAAATTAAAATTTTTTTCGAAAAATTCCATTAAAATTAAAAAAATTTCGAAAAATTCCATTAATATTTAAAAATTTTCGAAAAATTCCATTAAAATTTTAAAAATTTTCGAAAAATTCAATTAAAATTTAAAAAAAATTCGAAAAATTCCATTAAAATTTAAAATTTTTTCGAAAAATTCCATTAAAATTTAATGAAATTTTTCGAAATAAAAAAAAGTTTCAACAAAATGTGAGTTTCCCAGGAAAATCTCTTAAAATCTCTTCTTTTATATTAATCCAAAAGTAAATTTTAATTCAATCAATTGAATGCAGAAAACCTTTCCCAATAATTTTCCATCATATCCTTTTTTTTTTTAATTGAATGAAAAAAAAAGCTTAGGATTGTGATTGAATTATCTATAACTCGAATAAAAAAAAAAGAATATCATTAACTCGAGTACTCCACTTTGTTTACAACAAAGAAGCCTTCCTCAAACACAATTTCGATACGAGTGCAATCACTCAAGCATAATAAATAAAAAAAAAAAAAAACTCAAGCATGAGACGCCCTCGTGCTTCAAGCATGGGTTCAAGCTCCAGGTGCTATCACAAAAAAGAAGAAAAAAAGGCGAAATTTTCGGAAAAACCAGTTTATTTCATTAAATAAGTTAATCAATCATCGCAAGAAAAAAAGAAGAAAAGATAAATGAACGAGTGAAAAATCAGAATTAAATTAATTAATTATGTACATCGTGGATTATGAAGTTTTTCTTGGATTTTTTCTGTTTTTTGTTGTTTTTTTTCAGTTCTTGAAGATGATTTTGCTTGGACCATCGATGGGAGGCTGTGCTGGCAATGCTGCAGATGTGGAGGAAGGGGCAGGTTTTGGTGGACCCTGGAACATGCAGGTTTTCGCTGTTTTTAAGAGTCTTCCATTGTTGGCTGTTCTCCAGTAGACAGTTCTAACTGCCTGTTTGCCAGCCACGTAGCTAATTGCACCACCAATGAGCATCTGAAAAGGAAAAGATGTCATGAAATGGTTGGAGATGAATTTTTTTCGATGATTCTATTGAAAAGCTGAGGAAATTTTAGCTGGAAAACGAGTGTCAGATGTATTTTTTTCGATTTTTTTGAAAATTCGATATTTCTCGGCATTTTTGAGGGGTAAAAGCCTTTCCTTTTTTGGAAATTTTCAGTTTTTTGCGAATATCTCTGGTTCTATTGGTCGCAGCAATTCGGGGTTGGTCTCAAATGAAAGGTGAGCTCATTTCCCATCGATTTATGGGGTTTTGAATTCAAAAATATCAATTTTTGGGATAGTTATAGGCCAAAAACTGTTTCACAAAACTGTTTCACAAAAATGCCCATAAAAACCTTAAAAATCGATATTTTTAAATTGAAAACCATATGAATCGATGGCAAATGATCTCACCTTTCACCTCCCATCGGAATTTTTACGCTACGACAAATAGAACCGAAGATATTCTCAAAAAACTGAAAATTTTCAAAAAAAGGAAGGATTTTACCCCTCAAAAATGCTCAAAAAAGTCAAAATTGCCAAAAATTCAAAAAAATCAGTTCCGGCACTTGTTTCCCGCCTAAAATTTCCTCAGCTTTCCGATGAAATCATCAAAATATAATAAAAAAAATTGTAATAATAAGAAATAATCATTTCATGTGAAAAAAAAAAATTAAGTTTAATTGGTTCAAAGAATCTTTTCAATTAATAAAAAATTTAATTTAATAAAATTTCATCGTCTTAGAGTAAAAAGGGCGTAAGTAGTACATGTTTCCTATTTTTTTGAGCCTTTTTCAATTGAGTATCATAATTTTATTAAACTTGAATTAAAATTTTATTAAACTTGATTAGAATTTTGTTAAATTTAATTAAAATTTCATTAAATTTAATTAAAATTTTGTTAAATTTAATTCAAATTTCGTAAAATTTGATTAAAAATTTGTAAAATTTGATGAAAAATTTGTTGAATTTAATTAAAAATCCAAAAAATTACCTTGATTTTGTTTGATACTGTCCAAAAAAGTGACTAGACTTTGAAATAAACTCGAAAAATTATTTTTCGAGATTAAAATTGAGAATTCACTTCAAGACAGCCCTCGACTCCTCATTCGTAATGATTTCTCACTAATAACTGAGTAGAACTGATCGTCTTGGACTCGATTGTCTTCGTATTTATAGGAAAAGAGACTGATAAGGAAAATTGTGACGCAGCTAACAGCAAGAAATCGCTGTTCTGTCATGTTGTTGGCTGCTGATTCCTTTATTTCAAAGAGAATCTACGATTGGTGAGTTCCCTCATTACTTAAATGACTCATCTGAAAACACAAGTTAATAGACTTTAGATGTTTTATCAATTTTTCCCTTTTACAATTAATTCAAAAATTCATTTTTCTAATTTATTTAGATTTTCCTGGAACGAGTTGATTTTTTGCAGATTGATCTCAATTTTTTCCTTTTTTTTTTATGATCATTCGAAAGATCCAGATTTCTTAAAATGGGGCAAAATGGGCCTGTAGTTTAAAATAATTTTGAAATTTTTTTTTTTGAGATTGAAGGAGTCGCCAGAAAAATCTGAAAAAATTCAGCAACAATGTACATATATTGAAGTATTTTCTCAAATTTTTTCAGATTTTTTCATCAAGTCTTTCACCCAAAAAAAAAAAAAATTCTGAATCATGTTGCTACTATTCCGAATCATGTGGTCCATTTTGCCCCACTTTTCCCTATTTAAGTGCAAAAAATATGTATTAATATCGTTGGCTTAGAAACAAAGGGGCGTAAGTGCTTTGCTTATTATATAGGACTTACGCCCTTTTTTTTCTAATATAAAGATCTTTAAATAATTTTGTAAACAATTTGAAGGCACGAGGAGTTTCTAGTTTCGTCTATCATCTATCTTTTAAACGTAAACAATGACGAATGAAAATTAAGTCTTACTGACGTATATATAAATATCAATTAAAAATGTATGAAACGTTTAATTGACGTAATTCGACACTCAATGTAACGAGAATTTGCGAAATTTTTTGTTTTTTGTTTTCTGTACTTTGTATTTGCATCATTTTACATTTCTGCATGAAAATAATCTTATAAAATGTCGTCATCACAGGACTTACGCCCTTTTATTGCTGAAATGATGATATTTAGTAGTCTAGCACTTACGCCCTTTTGTTTATAAGATTGCTAATAATTATAAAAGATTATTTCATGCAAAAATATGCAATAATGCAAATAAAAAGCATAAAAAAACGTTGAAAAATCGGGAATTCTCGTTATATTTTTTAAAAATAACGTTTTAAAGGGACGGAAGTGTTAAATATAAGCATAGAACTTACGCCCTTTTGTTTCTAAGGTGCCCATGATTATAAAAAAATTATTTCTTACAAAAATATGCAATAATGCAAATAAAAAGCATAAAAAATCGTTAAAAAATCGGGAATTCTCGTGAAATTTTTAGAAATTAAGGTTTTAAAGGGGCGGAAGTGTTATATATATAAGTATAACACTTACGCCCTTTTGTTTATAAGATGACTATATTTATAAAAAAATTATTTCATGCAAAAATATGCAATAATGCAAATAAAAAGCATGAAAAAGCCAAAAAAATTGCAAAATCTCGTTAAATTTTTAAGAAATTAGGGTTTTAAAAGGGCGGAAGTGTTATATGTATAAGTATAACACTTACGCCCTTTTGTTTATAAAATGACTATATTTATAAAAAAATTATTTCATGCAAAATTATGCAATAATGCAAATAAAAGGCATAAAAAATCGTTAAAAAATCGCGAATTCTCGTTAAATTTTTGAGAAATTAACGTTTTAAAGGGGCGGAAGTGTTATATATAAGCATAGCACTTACGCCCTTTTGTTTCTAAGATGCTGAATAATTATAAAAAAATTATTTCATGCCAAACTTAGCAATAATTCAAATAAAAAGTACAAAAAACGTTGAAAAATTGGGAATTCTCGTTAAATTCGTAAAAAATTAAAGTTTTAAAAGAGCGTAAGTGTTATATATAAGCATAGCACTTACGTCCTTCTGTTTCTAAGATAACTATACTTATATAAAAAATTATTTCATGCAAAAATATGCAATAATGCAAATAAAAAGCATGAAAAAGCCAAAAAATTGGCAAAATCTCGTTAAATTTTTTAGAAATTAACGTTTTAAAAGGGCGTAAGTGCTATATATAAGCATAACACTTACGCCCTTTTGTTTCTAAGATGCTCATAATTATAAAAAAATAATTTCATGCAAAAATTAGCAATAATGCAAATAAAAAGCATGAAAAAGCCAAAAAATTTGCAAAATCTCGTTAAATTTTTAAGAAATTAACGTTTTAAAAAGGCGGAAGTGCTATATATAAGCATAGCACTCACGCCCCTTTGCTCCCAAGATTTATTAATTGATAGCGAAATTCATTTTAATTCTACTAAATTTGAAAAAAAACAAATTCTCCAAAATTTCCATTGATAATTCCACTGTATCATCAAATTTATCAGATACACGTGATCACAAAATGTGGAAAAATCTTCCTCGTGAAGACCTCATGTTACAGTATTAGGATAGTACGAATTAATGTCAAGTGATTTCTCATGATCTTTCATGGTCATTTTGGTATTTCTTTTCTCCAGAAATCTGCCTGGGGGGCATGGTTCGACGACTTTATCGTGACTGATGATAATTATTATCACTAGTATAGAGAACAAAAGGGAAAATACACAATTTAAGATTAATTCAAACCATTTGAAACTTATTTTAAGCCAAAAAAAATAGTTTTTTTGCATTTTTAAATTTTTTTTTGCATTTTTTGAGCAATTTCTTAATTTTGCAGCTTTTTTGGGATCTCAAAATTGCTAAATTCGAGTTTTTTGCATTGAAAATACGTAATAGAGGTGCGAAAAAGACATTATCTGGTGCCAAGAAGTCTGCACGCTTATCAATCACTTTTTTTTCCATCATTTTATCTCTACCAGACTATCAAGAAGGCAAAAAAACGTAAACATGTTAGATGAATTGAAGGAAATTTTGGATTTTTTTTTCTTGAGATTCAGAGATAACTTAACTGATTCATTTAATTATTATTATTATTGTTATTATTAATTATTATTATTATTATTATCTATGCTGAGGAAAAAAAGTGTTTTTTTGTAAAAAAAACTGACTTGGCTCCAAAAAATAGCGAAAAATGCCTGAATTTAATAGAAAATAGGGGCAAAAGCGACTTTTTGGTCCAAAATTATTTGAAATTTTTTTTTTTTAGAGTCAAGACCTTCTCAAAAAAATTCGAAAAAATTCACCAAAAATGTCAAAATATCAAAGCATTTTCACAAATTTTTTCAGATTTTTTCATCAAGTCCTTCCCTCAAAAAAAAAACATTTTGCCCCACTTTTAATATAAAAAAACAAAATATAAAAATTGTGAAGATTAATTTTGTTATAAAAAAATTTTCTGGTCACAAGATTTTTTTTTTCTTAGTGCATTAAATAATAATAATAATAATAAATAATAATAATAATAATAATAATAATAATAATAATAATAATGTACTGGGATCACAATTCCACTTCTTTATAGTCTTGAATTAAAGCAGCAATATCTTCTTTGGCTTCAGTAAAAACACTTTCTTCCATTCCTTCTCCAATATAATGATGGATAAAAGCTTTTTTGTTGAACATTAAATTGTATTTTTCATCCAATTTCTCCCAGGCTTGTCTTATTGCTGTATTGTTGCAGAGCATAACTACAGATTTATCAGAAGCTGCCATGTCACCGAGAGGAACAGCAGTTGGAGGCTGGTAATTTATTCCAATCTGTAATTTTCATGAGAAAAAAAAAAAAATAAAAATTAATGAAAATTTTTCTAAATTTTTTCTGAATTGAAGGATTTTTAGGAATGGATGTAATCTCACGTACTTTGAAACCTGTTGGACTCCAGTCAACAAATCGAATGGATTTTTTCCCCTTTATTGCGTTTATTGAGCTGTTTACATCATTTGGAGTCACATTACCACGATATAGTAAACAGCAGCTCATGTAGGCGCCTCTTCTTGGATCACATTTCACCATCTTTAATAGAAAAAAAAGATTTAATTCATAAATATTGTTTTTTTTTGCGATTTTTGCCTTAGAAACTAAGTGGCGTAAGTGCTATACTTATAAATAAGCACTTACGCCACTTTTTATTACATATTTCTCATTTTTAATACCGTTATGACTTGAAAATTTCGCCTAAATTGGCTTCATCATGGAATTTTGAGGCCTTAGAAACAGAGGGGCGTAAGTGCTATGTATAAGCATAGGACTTACGCCTTTTTGACTCTAAAAAGACGATTTATCATGATTTTTTTGCTTTTTTTCTTATTTTTTATTGTTATAAATTTTTTTTAAATATTTTTAAAAATTATTTTTTTGTTTGAGAATCACTCAATTGTTGAAAAAATTGAAATTTTTATTGGCTATACGGGAAGGTGGGGCAAAATGGACATTATGTAGATTGTTTTTGATGATTTCATTGAAAAGTTGAGGAAATTTTAGGCGGGAAACAAGTGCCGGAATTAATTTTTTTGAATTTTTGACGATTTTGACTTTTTTAAACATTTTTGAGGGGTAAAATCCTTCCTTTTTTTGAAAATTTTCAGTTTTTTGAGGATATCTTCGGTTCTATTTGTCGTAGCGTAAAAATTCCGATGGGAGGTGAAAGGTGAGATCATTTGCCATCGATTCATAGGATTTTCAATTTAAAAATATCGATTTTTAAGGTTTTTATGGGCATTTTTGTGAAACAGTTTTGTGAAACAGTTTTTGGCCTATAACTATCCCAAAAATTGATATTTTTGAATTCAAAACCCCATAAATCGATGGGAAATGAGCTCACCTTTCATTTGAGACCAACCCCGAATTGCTGCGACCAATAGAACCAGAGATATTTGCAAAAAACTGAAAATTTTCAAAAAAGGAAAGGCTTTTACCCCTCAAAAATGCCGAAGAATATCGAATTTTCAAAAAAATCGAAAAAATTACATCTGACACTCGTTTTCCGGCTAAAATTTTCTCAGCTTTCCAATAGAATCATCAATAAAAATCTATCTCTAACCGTTTTATTACAGTGTCCATTTTGCCCCACTCTCCCCTATGGTTTTTTTAAGACTCTAGTTATAATAAATGAATAGGAAATATCTATCTATTAATCTTTTTGGAGAAAATGAAATGATTTCGATGTCAAGTACTTGGAATTTTTTGCCAAGTACAATTACAATTAATCGCGTAATGAAAATTTTCAGTGAATAATTCGTAATCAAAAGATCATATCTTCGCCTTGGAAACAAAGAGGCGTAAGTACCTATGCTTATTCATAGCACTTACGCCCTTTTGTATTTTTAAGGCGATAGTCTGCTGATAATTGAAGTGAAAAGACCGAGGAAATTGCTGATAAACTACAATTTTTCAGTAAATTTGAGATAGAAACGTTAATTCTTCGTTATCTTGAAACCTATTATTACACTTGATAAACCTGGAAATTCCCTCTTACGACCAATTAACTTTCCTGAGTGGAAAAATCGAAGATTCTGGGAACAATCAGGTGATTCACAATTTTTTTTTTACATTTTTTGTTTGAATTCAGAATAATTCAAAAAATTTCTCATCTTATTTTGCGAATATCTTTAAGGCAAAAGGTTTTAGAGGAAAATATCACGAAACCTTTTTTGAAGCTCTTGAAATTTCCTACAAAAAAGGTCTCTTGGTATTTTTCTCTAAAACCACTCGCCTCAAAGATACCTTCAAAATAAGATACCTATGATTTTTTCGAAACGATTGAGTAATTTAGAGTAATTCTTGAAATCTCGCATCTTATTTTGCCGATATCTTTAAGG
Organism: Aleiodes leptofemur; assembly: GCA_963942555.1. Taxonomy (NCBI): domain Eukaryota; kingdom Metazoa; phylum Arthropoda; class Insecta; order Hymenoptera; family Braconidae; genus Aleiodes; species Aleiodes leptofemur. The sequence goes on along the minus strand of OZ012623.1, from coordinate 12,696,455 downwards.
CAAAGGGTTTTAGAGGAAAATAGCAGGAGACCTTTTTTGAAGCTCCCGAAATTTCCTACAAAAAAGGTCTCTTGGTCTTTTTCTCTAAAACCACTCGTCTTAAAGATATCTTAAAAATAAGGCGCCTGCGATTTTTTCGATTATCAGAACTGTAGAATTTTTTTTTTTTTAATTTAATTTAATATTTTAGGAATTAAGTTGTAATAAAATGTGATGATATGTAATTGAAGAAGCACCTGATTGGCTGGTTCGAAGCACTCATTCGTGATCTGTGGAACCGTGATATTTGCAGTATTAGCTTGTCGAGGAGTTGTGATTGGAGAATACGTAACTAGTGGGAAGTGGATTCGTGGATAAGGCACTAGATTTGTCTGGAATTCTTCAAGACCAACGTTTGGAGCTCCTTCAAAGCGCAATGAAGCTGTTACTGCTGATATAACTTGAGCTTGAAGACGATTCAGGTTCGTATAAGTCGGAGAATCGACATTTAGATTTCTTAAAAATCGAAAAATCATAAAAAAATCATAAAAATCATGAAAATCGAAAAAATTGAAAAATGTTCATCATTCTCAAAATATCTCGTAAAGTACTAAGTTTAGACAAAAAGTTCCAGAGACCTTTTTTATGGAGAATTCAATTCCCCACAAAAAAGGTCTCTTGGCATTTTCTCCTAAACCCTCTTGCCTAAAAGATATTTGCAAAAAACAAAAGCGTCTTAAAATAAGCGCAAGTTTTTCGTTTAAATTAGCGAATAATTTTCTCGTTTTTACCTTGAGCAGATATCGTAAAGTGCTTCATTATCAACGACAAAACAACAATCCTCGTAATCGAGTGTACCATGAGTAGTGAGAGCTGCGTTGTAGGGTTCAACGACTGCTGTTGAAAGATTTGGAGCTGGATAAACGGCAAAATCTAATTTTGAACGTTTGGGGTAATCAGAAGTTAAGTGCTCGAGCATTAGAGTTGTAAATCCACTTCCAGTACCACCACCAAATGATCTAATTAGGAGAAATGGATGGAAATATTGGAGATAGGTTTTTTCTGATGATTCCACTGAAAAGCTGAGGAAATTTCCCATGAAAATCATATGTCAGAAGTTATTTTTTGGATTTTTTCAAAAATTTCATTTTTCGCGGGAGATTTGAAGGTGAAAATCTTCTGTTTTTGAAAAATTTCAGGTTTTCGAGAATATCTCTGGTTCTATTGATCGTAGCGACCTGGGGTTGATCTTAAATGAAAGGTGAGCTCATTTCCCATCGATTTATGGGGTTTAAAAAGAAAAATATCAATTTTTTCAAGTACTTATAGGGCAAAAACTGATTTTTCAGAAAATGACCTATAAATATTTGAAAAATTGATTTTAAAAAAATTTGAACCACATAAATCGATGAGAAATGAGCTCACCTTTCATTTGAGATCAACCCCAGGTCGCTACGACCAACAGAACCGGAGATATCGCCGAAATAGTGAATTTTTTCGATTTTCAAAAGGAAAACCCCTTCAAAACTTGGCCAAAAAAGTAAATTTTTCCGAAAATTGAAAAAAAAACGTTGACACACGTTTTTCGCCTGAAATTTCCTCAGCTTTTCAATGGAATCATCAGAAAATTTCTATCTCAAACCGTTCAATTGGAGTACCCATTTTACCCCACCTTCCCCTATAAAATTTTCAAAATTCTTCGAAAATATTATTTTTATTTAATAATTTTTTTCCATTAATTTAAATTAAAAAATTAAAAAAAAGGTGCAAAATCGACCAAAACTAATATTTTTATCCCTAAGTTCTTGATAACGAATTTTTTATGAATAATATCTTCACCTGAAGATAAAGAATCCAGTCACTCTCGAACAAGCCTCGCAAACTTTTCGAATTCTGTCCAAAACAAAGTCTATCATTTCTTGACCAATTGTGTAATAACCCCTCGCAAAATTATTCGCAGCATCTTCTTTTCCAGTTATCAAGGAAGTTGGATCAAAGAGGTTTCTGTAAGCACCAGTGCGAATTTCGTCGATCACAGTTGGCTCCAAATCGACTATTACAGTACGTGGGCAATATTTTCCAGTCTAAAATATTAAATTCAATTTAATAACGAAAAAAATTAAAACCTCGAATGAATAATTCGATTTTTTGATGATTTTTTTTTTTAAGAATATCTTGGAAAATAAGCGAGATAGAGTGATATTATTATTATTATCATTATTATTATTATTATTATTATTATTATTATTATTATTATTATTATTATTATTATTATTAATTGATGATGAAATAAATTTTCAGGTTTTATGTGGAAGATTTTTACTTGAGTGGGTTCAAAAAATGTGTGAAAAGAGACGTCATCATCTTCGTAATTCTGGAGCATGTAACCATCATTGGTGACCCCGTGCTCCAGACAGAAAAGCTCCCAACATGCATTTGCCACTTGTACTCCAGCCTGTCCAATGAAAATCGTTACGACCTGACCGTTGTCCATATTTTTTGAATTATTTGAGAATTTACTTGAAAATTTGATTAATTAATTAATTTGAAGGTTTTTTTTAGTGATCAGAAGATTTATTTTTTGAATTTAGGAGCTGATGATTCAAAAAAGGTGCCAAAATGTTTAATGACGTGAAATTAGTTGGATTTAGTAGCAAAAGTCGAAAAAGTGGAGCTAACTTCAGGATTTAAGAGAAAAAGAAAGGATTTCGTTTCTTTTAATACAATTAATTTGTTTAATGTAAATATCTCAATAAATAATGGGTTTAGGAGAATTTACCAAGAGACGTTTTTTATAGAGCATTAAATTCTCCACAAAAAAGGTCTCTTCACATTTTCCCCTAAATCCACTCGCCCTTTTTTGCCGCTCAAGTTGAAAAAGTGGAACTAACTTCAGAAGTCAAAAGAAAGAATTTTCGTTTTTTTAATACAATTAATTTGTTTAATGTAAATATCTCAGTAAATAATGGGCTTAGGAGAATTTACCAAGAAACATTTTTTGTAGATCTTTAAATTTTCCACAAAAAAGGTCTCTTGACATTTTTCCCTAAACTCATTTGCCCCTTTTTGCCGATCATCCAAAGCGCCCGCGCCATCATAGGGTCCCTAAAAAATAAACCAAAAGTAACTAAACAAGATAACTTCTCAGTCTCGCATGCTATCCTGTTCCAAACTGATATTTTCTGGACCGCAATATGGCCGCCTGCTGCGCTTCAAGGGGGTCGATTGGTGGTTAAATTGCTGCCGGACCCGGGGCTCATCCGCGCGTCTTTTCAATTCCGATCCACCCACAACAAATTTCGCACTAAAATAAGCAAATTCATTGACATTAACATCGTTTTATCCTCGAATTTACGATGAAATTCATTAAAAAAAGACTTGAAAAACAGACAAGTCGACTTCTCTGCAACCGTCCACGTCCGATCGATCGGAAAACAAGAAATTCAAAGAATTAAATAATAATAATAATAAAAAGTTTGCGGTTTATGTGTTGCACGCAAAAACAGTGACAGGTGGTAGTAACATATAGAAGGTGCAGAAATGACGAAGACAGCAAAAAAAGTGCAATGATCTCTTTTTTCTTCGCCTTCTGTAATGGTGAAAAATTTGAAATTTCGGGAAAAGAGGCATTTTTTATTATTTTTCATGCTTTTTTATTGTTTGAGTGTCATCTAGGACCGCCATTTGCCTTTCTCATGTTTATCCCCCTTCATTTAGACTTGGATTTGGGCATTGAAAATCTCGGATTGTATCAGGAGAACATGAGAGGAGAGGAGCTGCGTTTGAATTTGCGGGTACTTCCCGCGCTTTATGCGCGCCTGATACTCGCTGAGAGACATCTGTCGAAATTATTGAGAACCGTGGAGAATACAGTGGTCAATTACTTCTTTGTTATTCATGTTCTCTGAGTACAATGCAAGATTTTCTGGCCCGGAATATGGCCTGACAGTTCACGGATTCAAGGGTTGATTAGGTCATCCCAAAAAGAAACAAAAAATTATAAATTTCCGCAATTTTAACGAAATTTTCTTCAAAAAATGGAAATTTTTTTATCTCAAGATTTTTCTAAAAATTGTTTAAAAAATTAAATTTTTTTTTTTCTTAATTTTTAAGAAAATAATTAAAATATCCGGATTTTCTTGAAATTATAATTCAAAATTTCGGGAAAAACCTCGAATTTTTATCGATAAATTTGAAGAAATGAAAGAAATTTTATGTTATTTTGAAGGAAATTTTATTTTAAATGTAAATAATTATTGTTAAACATGAAAAAATTAATGAAAATTGAGTAAAAAAAGATTGTACTCGAATTATTGTGTCTGATTTGTCTGATACCCCTTATTCATTCGTGGATTTGGGCATTGAAAATCTCAGAATGTATCAGGAGAACATGAAAAGTTAGGAGTAACTCTTGTTAGGGTCACACGACCAGTAGATGAACACTGACCAAAAGATGGATGGTCCTCGATCTCCTCGATTTTCTTTGATTATTTCTGCATTTTTCAAGTATAATTGATTTTCAGTCGATTCGCTGTATATTTTTCTGTAAATCATTCTTTTCTGCAAATTTTTAATATGATTTGCCTATTTCATATGAATTAATCAAGTCAAATATCTTCTCAACCGTCCATCTATTGGTCATATCATCCTACCTCCTTCATTAACATGTTTTCCTGATCAGAACCCGTGATTTTCTGCCCGTCAAATCTTGCATTTACTTGTACGGAGAATTTGAGGACTGAAAAATCTGAAAAAGTATCAGGAAAACACGAAAAATAGGAGGAATTCATACTTGCAGTAGAAATACCTCTTTTAGCATCGTGTTATCCTGTCCCAAACCCGTGCATTTCTGGTCGTCAAATCTTCCGTTTTCTTGTACGGAGAATTTGAATGTCGAAAACTCTGAAAAAATATTAGGAAAACATGAAAAATAGGCATAATTCTCAAATATCGAAGTATCTCCTCTTAAATCATGATTTCCTGATACAATACCGTGCGTTTCTGGTCGTCAAATCTTCCGTTTTCTTGTGCGAAGAATTTGAATGTCGAAAACTCTGAAAAAATATTAGGAAAACATGAAAAATAAGAGTTTTTGGTCAAATATCGAAATACCTCTTTTCAAATCATGATTTCCTGATACAATACCGTGCGTTTCTGGTCGTCAAATCTTCCGTTTTCTTGTACGGAGAATTTCAACGTCGAAAAATCCGAAAAAATATTAGGAAAACATGAAGATTAAGAGGAATTCCTAATAATGGCATAATACCTCTTCTGAAATCATGATTTCCTGATACAAACCCGTGAATTTCTGGTCGTCAAATCTTCCGTATTCTTGTACGGAGAATTTGAACGTCGAAAACTCTGAAAAAATACCAGAAAAACATGAAAAAACAGTAGTAATCTTCAAATATCGAACTACCTCTTTCCAAATCATTGATTCCTAATACAAACCCGTGAATTTCTGGTCGTCGAATCTTCCGTTTTCTTGTCCCAAGAATTTGAGCATTGAAAAATCTGAAAAAATATTAAGGAAACATGAAAAATAAGAGGTATTTCCAATAATAGGATACTACCTCTTAACTTATTATGGTTTCCTGATACAATTTGTGATTTTCTGGTCGTCAAATGCTGCTTATTCATATCAAACCGTGGACAAACCGTGGATTTAGGCATTGAAAAATCGCAGAATCTATCAGGAAACCATGAAAAACAGGAGCAAACCCTAATAAATGATAGAATACCTCTTTTCAAAGCATATTCTCCTAATAAAATCGGTGATTTTCTGGTCGTCAAATGCTGCATTTACTTGTCCCAAGAATTTGAGCGTTCAAAGACGTCAAAATCTATCAGAAAAGCATGAAAAATAGGAGGTAACCCACAAAATCATGATTCCTCTTCGATAATCATGTTTTCCTGATACAATTGACGAATTTCTGGTCGTCAAATGTTGCATTTACTTGTCCCAAGAATTTGAGTGTTCAAAAGTCTGAAAATCTATCAGGAAATCATCAAAATACGTAGGTATTCATATTACTCCTAATAATACCTCTTTTTTAATCATAATCTCCTAATAAAAATCTGTGATTTTCTAGTCGTCAAAGTTGCATTTACTTGTCCCAAGAATTTGAGAGTTGAAAAATCAGAAAAAATATTAGGAGAGTATTAGAAATAAGGAAATAGGTAAATAAATACCTCTTTATTAATTATGTTATCCTGGTATAAACCGAGATTTTCTAGCCCGAAATATGGCCGCCTAGTGCCATATTCTACGTTAAATATTATTACCTTAGGAGTAAAGGGGCGTAAGTCCTTTGCACAAGCATAGGACTTACGCCCCTTTGTTTCTGAGGCGATGATAATGATTGGACAGTAAAAAAGCGTTGATGCAAATGCAAATTAATTAATTAAATTGAAATGATAGAAAAAAAAAATGGTGGGATGATGGGGCAAAATGGGTTAGTAGGTAAGTGAGGGAATTTACTTTTTTTTACTTTTTTAAAGGAAAAAAAAAGAGTTTGTTGGTAAAAGTGTTCGTGAAAGCGACGAAAAGTGCGAATTGCGTTCAAAAAAGCGCGCATTTTCGCGCGCTTTTAGCTTCAGGGTTTTGAAAGGCGCTCATTGGCTGGAGGGACTGACAGTGATGGTAAAAATGGCGTCAGCACTGGAATCAATGGTTGTTGAGGATAAACAATTACCGGAAAAACCGGTGGATAGAGAAAAGGTGAATTATATTTTGATTTTTTATGAAAAATAATGAAAATTTCTTGATGAATGTAAGATTTTTGTTGATTTTTTTTGGATATTTTGAGGATTTAATTTTGAATTATTTTTGAGAAATTGGAGACTAACCTAAAATTTTTGGCTTTTGTTTATATATAGGTAACTCCAGGAAGTTTGGATGATTGGAGAAAAAAAAAATGGAGAAAATATTCTTCTTTTTTTTGGATAATAAATTAGAAATTAAATTAAATTGAATTAAATAATTTACTAAAATTTGGGGGAAAGTGGAGCAATTTGAATTTTTAGTGCTTTATTTTGATGAAAAATGGAGAAAATGAGTGGAAATATTTGGGATAGGATTTTTCTGATGATTTCATTGGAAAGCTGAGAAAATTTTGAATGAAAATCATTTGCTAAAATTAATTTTTTACAATTTTTTTAAATATTTTTTTGGGGGGAAAATTTTTGTTTTTGAAAAATTGCAGTTTTTTGAGGATATTTTTGAATCTATTGGTCGTAGCGACTTGGGGTTGATCTTAAATGAAAGGTGCGATCATTTTTCATGAATTCATGTGATTTTCAAAGAAAAATTAGCGATTTTTGGATGATTTTAATGATGGAAAGACTAATTTTTATGAAATAACACATAAATCACTTGAAAATCGATGGGAAAAAATGAAAATCACTGAAATTGATAGGAAATGATCTCACCTTTCATTTAAGACCAACCCCAGATCGCTACGACCAATAGGAACGAAGATATTCCCAAAAAACTGAATTTTTCGAAAAATTTAAAAAATTTTAATTTTCAAAAAATTCAAAAAAATCGAAGTGACATATGTTTTTTACCTGAAATTTCCTCACCTTTTCAATGGAATAATCCAAAAAATTCAATTTTCTCACCATTTGCTCAAAATCCCCATTTTTCCTCCAGTTGCGCTTAAATATAAATTTAAATTCAGTTAATTAGTTAATTTGATTAATTTTCTTAAGTTCACTAATTTTATTGATTTGATTAATTTCATTAATTGTATTGAATTTATCAATTTTCTTAATTTTTATTAATTTTATGAATTTTATCAATTTCACTAATTTTATTGATTTTATTAATTGTATCGATTTTATTAATTTTAACAATTTTATTAGATTTAGTAATTTCCCTAATTCTATTGATCCAATTAATTTGATTGATTTCATTAATTTTATTAATTTTATTAGACATGCCCATTACTTTTACGAGTATTCTGCAACACTGGTCGTCACCACAACATAATGGACTACAGTCGTGGTAATGTGCCCTCCAATGAGCTTCAAATTTACACCTGGATGGACGCAACTCTCCGCGAAATAACAGGATTAGTAAAAGAAGTTAATCCAGATGCCAGAAGCAAAGGAACTTATTTCGATTTTTCACTGGTGACTCCTGAACTGAGGAATTCTGGATACAGAATGAGAGAAATTGGAGTCACTTGCTCCGGACAAAAAGGAGCTGATGACAATAAAACATTGGCACAAGCTAGGTAATTTATTAATTAATTAATTAATGCAAAAATATTGAATGAAGAAGATAGAAAATTTTAAAAAATGAGAAAAAATAAATAAAAAGAAAATAATTAGGAAAATGAGAATTTGAAAAAAAATTGAAAAAAATCATTAAATTACTCGAAATGGATAGAACTATTGGAGATAGATTTTTTCTGATGATTCCATTGAAAAGATGAGAAAATTTCCCATGAAAATCATATGTCGGAAGTTTTTTTTTGGATTTTTTCAAATATTTCATTTTTTGCGGGAGATTTGAAGGTGAAACTCTTCTGTTTTTGAAAAATTTCAGGTTTTCGAGGATATCTTTGGTTCTATTGATCGTAGCGACCTGGGGTTGATCTTAAATGAAAGGTGAGCTCATTTCCCATCGATTTATGTGGTTTAAAAAGAAAAATATCAGTTTTTTCAAGTACTTATAGGGCAAAAACTGATTTTTCAGAAAATGACCTATAAATATTTGAAAAATGGATTTTAAAAAAATTTGAACCACATAATTCGATGAGAAAAGAGCTCACCTTTCATTTGAGATCAACCCCAGGTCGCTGCGATCAACAGAACCGGAGATATCGCCGAAAAAGTGAATTTTTTCGATTTTCAAAAGGAAAACCCCTTCAAAACTTGGCCAAAAAAGTAAATTTTTCCAAAAATTGAAAAAAAAATTTGACACATGTTTTCCGCCTAAAATTTCCTCAGCTTTTCAATGGAATCATCAGAAAATTTCTATCTCGAACCGTTCAATTGAAGTCTCCATTTTACCCCACCTTCCCCTAAATAAAAAAAATTAAACAATTATTCTAATTTCAGGTTTACAATTGGTGATTATTTGGACATTTCCATAACTCCACCAAATCGAATGCAGCCAGCAATAAGACGAGGCGGTGGTCTCCGTCAATATTAAACAAATTTATTCGCCCAAACCCTCAAAAAAAAAAGAAAAATCGCATCTTTTGTACAAAGAACAGAAAAAGCTTCACTTTTTAATATTACTAATATTACATAAATAAAACAAAATCTCATGAATCACACATGTTTTTATTCGTAAACACAATGAAAAAACTTATATATACAAAAAATTACATTAAATAACGTATATTGTAAATTGGAAGTACAAGACTCAGAAAAATATTTATAACATTCAAAAACTGAATGAAAAAAAAAAGGGAAATTGTAAAAACCGAATTGTTGAGCATTTACCAGAAAATACTGATAATTTATCATTGAACACCAATTTATCATGAGATTCTTGCTAAAAATACTTCGGTAATTAGCGTTGACACATTCGAAGACAATTAATTCGTATTAATAATCATTTCTGAGAAAATGGTAAATGGAGACGAGAAATTACTAAAAATTCCCATTGAATTCCCCCCAAAAAAATGAAAATTTCCACTTTTAGCTGCTAAAATTTCGATATTTCGATTTTATCGAAAGATTATGGAAAGAAACTGCAGAACAAAAGTACGAAATAAGATACATCTCCTTTGTTCCACATATAATCACAGACGTAAATTCTCTTTTTTCCCCCCAAAAATCCAATAAAAACATGATTCTCATCTCAATTTCTCCTCAATTTTTCCTTTTATCGCAGTCTGTCTTTTGTATTATGAGTTTGTTCCTCTGTCGAGTGACTTTGGTAGTGGTAGTAGCACTTGGAGCAATTTGCCTGAACTCCTGCTGTGGAATTCTCGGTGGACTTGTTGTTCGAACAACGGTTGAACCTCGGAACAGTGTTTCCAAATCCTGAACCCTTTTCTTCAAAGACTTGTTTTCCCTCTTGTACCTAACGACTTCCGAATCTTTGTCGTGTTTTTCGTAGCTCGAGCTTCCAGTCTCATCAGCAACACTTCTGAACATCATGTGCATGTTCTGCTCGTGCTGTTCCCTCAAAAAGATCATCCGCCTCTCTGCCTCAACCTTCGAATGCTTAAGCGCGTTTTTCAGCTGCCTATTATGAATATCATACTCTTGGATCTTCAGTTCTGCCTCGTTTAGCTGCATTTCTAGACTTCTCCCAGCTTCTTTTAGGTCGATGACTTTGTTAAAGTACTTCGTGAACAGCTTAACTATCTCGTCGAGCGAAAGCATGGACAATTGCCTCATCAAAACCATTTCCATATCCTCTCGTTTGCAATTTTTGACATCGAAACACTTTCGACCGCAGATCTTCTCGTTTTTCTGCTCGATCATGACGTCAACAACTTCGATTGCTTCACCACATTCTAGTCTTTTGCGTTCCTCGAATATCGTTAGTGGGTTCTCCTTCAATTTCGAATCAAGGTTGCATTTAGCTTCTAATAGGTCTTCTTTAGTTCTTCGCAAGTTCTCGATTTCGACTCTTAAAGCTGCTTTTTCGTCGATATCAGCAGCTCTTTCCAGATCCATCGATTTCTCCTTCAAAACGTGGTCCAAATGCGATATTCTGGCGCTCATCTCAAGCAGATTCTTCTTCTTGTCCTCGTTTTTGAATTTGGTACTGCCTCTCTCGTCCTCACTTTCCGACTGCATTTCTTTTAGTTTGGAAGCTGTTAAGTTGTACTTTTCCTCTAATTCTCGGATTTTTTTCTGGTCGTCAGCTACTTCGTCTTCCAATTGACTCTTTCGGTCTTCTTCTTTCTTCAATTGTTTCTTCAGCTTCTCCATCTGCTTTTTAGATGAATTCAAAGAGCTTTCCAACTCTAAAACCTTTTTAGCCGAGTCGCCAGCTATTTGCTTGATCATTTCTATGTCCATAAGCCTTTTTTCATAATGTATCGCCATATTTTTGTACAATTCGATCTCTCGTTTGTGAGTCGTCTTTTCCTCATCTCGATACATCGAATTTTCAGCATGTGCTAATTGCGTTCGAGTATTGTAATACTGTTCCTCTAATTTTGACCTCTTCCTCTGAAACTTCTGCTTAGCATTGGTTCTGGCTTCCGAATTTTTGATCATATCAGCGATGAACTTCTCTTTGATCTTGATCGTTGTTTCTAATTCTTCAATCCTCTTTTGTGCACCGTCCAGATCCGATTGGATCTTCTTTACCTGCGTCTGCTTGACTTCGGTGTTAAGCGCAAGTGTTTTGATCGTCTTGATCGGTTCGGGCGTTTCATAACTCTTTAACGGTTCCAATAACAGATCTGCTGAGTTCTCAAGCAGTTCGTCATTCCCATTAACCGATTTGAAAGCCGCATTATCGTCATTATAAGCACTAAAAGCGCCATTGAAAGCCATAACTTCGTTGCACATGTCCGAACCAGGAAGCATCGAATTCCGCCTCGAATTCTGGTTTCTTATGGCTACAGGCTTGATTATCGGCACGTAATCATTGTTATTATTGATCTGGGCATTAGGAATGATTAGGACCTTGTCGTTGAAGCCATCATCGATCTCGTCGATCAATCTATCAGTCTCAATTTTTAGTTTATTCATGCATTCGTCGAGCTTATCAAGAAAGTCTGGGTTTTCTGACGAATCGGCGTCACTTTGCTCCTCTTCTTCATCATCGTCGTCTTCTTCTGACATTTCGCTGTCGCTATCAGTGCTTATTACCGAATTCCGAAACTCTATTCGAGCTTCCGATTCGTCTGTTTTCTCGTCAGTTTCCGTTACCTCCTCGATTCGCTCCAAGGATCGACGCTGGTTTTCTTGGTAGCCTTGCAAACTTGCTCCATCATCGCTGGTTATGCACTCTTCGTACTCTTGTTTGAGGCACAACCACTGTTTTATCTGATCCTGTTCGTTGTGGGGGAGAATGTCACTTGCTACTAATTTACTGAACAAACCTTCGGCGTTCGAGACCAGTTTCGACCATTGCGTTGCTGCGAATTCGAGGCGGAAGATATCTGCACTTGGACTACGGTCGCCTGATGTGGCGGACGTCATTGTGTCGTGGGTCTCGTCACCTGTTTGCTCGGATTCCTCTTCGTTGTTTGTGGAACGGGTCCTGTAGTCCTCCATGTACTGCGTGTAGATACGGTGGTTGTCCATAACATTGGGCGAGTGCACCCAGGAACCGTAGTGCATCATTGTGATGATGTCCCTAAAGGGGACTTTTACTGTCTGGGGAAAAAGGGATGAGTTAGTTTTTTTTTGGGGGGATGAGAGAATAAATTGAGGGGTCTTACCTTGGAAAATTCGATAGATTCGGGATGAGTTTGGCCTCCATGCACTTCACGTGTCTGTGTGCTCATGCACACTGATGCGCGTCCTCTCGGCAGATTTGTGGACCAATGAAGCTGTCGGTAAGGGAGGGTGGGGGAGAGGGTTCGGAAGATGGACGCGAGAGTGCGTATTGTCGGACTAGACGAAGAGGGAGTCTCCGAAGTCTGCCGAAGTCGAAACGAAGCTGATATTTACATGTTATAACAAAGGATCCGAATGTTTACGAAGTTACTTCGTTGGCGAGTACGACTTTTTGTTGATTTGTTGGATTTAGTAGGTTAAGTGCGCTTATTCTGGGGTTTTTAAAGTAAAAAAATGGGGATTTAATTTGAATTTAGTGGAAATTTAAATTTGAATTTCTTGGGATGGTTGGATATTTTAACGGACTTTTTTGAATTTTTGAAATTTGGGAAATTTTGGGGGAGGTTCGAAAAACTGCCGGTGATGGCGTAACGGTTTTTTCTGTTTTATCATGAGAGTATTTGAGGAGATTAGAAAAATAATTCGATTTTTAGTAAAAAAAAAAGGGGATTTTTGTTTAAATTTATGGAATTGGTTCTTGAAAAATTGAATTTTAACGGACATATTCAAATTTTTGAAAAATCGCCATTAGCGTAACGGTTTTTCATCTTTAACGCTGGAAAATTTGTACAAATTGAAGAGAATTCAATTTTTAGAATGAAGAAAAGGGATTTTCTTTAAATTTATGCAATTATTTTTTGAAAAATACAATTTTAACAGACATTTTCAAAAATTCGAAATTTAAAAATTCTTCAAGTTCAAAAAGTTCGAAAAACTGCCGCTGATAGGCGTAACCGTTTTTCTTCTTTACCATTAGAGCATTTGAGTACATTAAAAAAAGAATTCAATTTTTAGAATGAAAAAAAGAGGATTTCCTTAAAATTTATGCAATTATTTCTTTAAAAAATCAATTTTAACGGACATTTTCCAATTTTCAAAATTCAAAAATTCTGCAAAAAGTTCAAAAAACTGCCGCAGACAGGCGTAACTGTTTTTCTTCTTTACCACTAGAGCATTTCTGCATAAAAAAAAAGAATTTGCATAAAAATTGAAATTTAAAGATTAAAAAAAAAGAGAATCTTGTTAATTAAGATCCTTAGATTAAAAAAAAATGATTTCTAAAGGATCAGGAACAAGAAAAACCACAAATTTTTGGAGGTTACCACTTTAAGAGTGTCTTAAACTTTAAGAGTAGCTCAACCCCCCCCCCCCCCCCCCACTCCTCTATATTTATGGCACTAATGTATCAGTAGTGTGTCAGTTGTCCACGTGGTCTGACTCCGTTAGGACGTGTTCTCCTTTCCCGCGTGCGTTCAAAAAGTAAATATTGGCTAACAATATAGTCAAACTAAGAGAAAGGCAAATTCTCTTCAAAGAATTTCCCTTATTTTCTGGGTATTTTCATCTAAAAAAACACTGAAAAATGATGAGAAAAATGAGGACTTTTTTACGAATTTTGTTCTCAAGTCACCGATGACCTAAAGTGAAACTGAAAAGAGTGTTTAAAGTGTATAAAAAAAAAATCACGTAATATTTTAACTCAAGTGCGGGCTTTGGACTCTCGCTTTCACTCGAAGATTAATGCATCGAGGGGAAACCTCTTCCGTTTTCTTTTTCTCCTTTTTCTTTCATTCGAGTAATCGGTGTGATGCAACACATTATTCGCAGAGTAATACTAAATAAACTTCCGTATTAAATTATTTTTCAAGTAAATAAAAAAAAAAAGGAAATTTATATTATTTCGTGAAATCTTTTTTTCTTCGTTTTTTTTTAAGTTTTCGCAAATATTTGCGAGAAAAATCGCTAAAAGTGGCTTTTATGCGAGTTATTGCAGCAAGTGAAAGAGGAAAATTACGAGAACTAATCTTTTCTGAATAATCATTTTCAGGTAATTATATGGATGAAGTGTTGCGTGTGTTTTTTTTTCGCTGCCTCAAGTTCAAGGATCTTGGGACGCGGAAGTGTCGTGAGAATTTCATCGATTTTCGCGTTTTTTGCGGGGGTTTTTAGCGTTTTACGACGTTTTTAGAGGGTGGAAGGGGGGGGGGGAAGGGAAATCGATAGAGTGAGACAGGGGCGAGATGTCACATGTTGAGGGTGGTTCGGAGTTTTGCGCCACCACAGGGACGAACGTGGAAATAAAAATTCGGGGGTAAAATGCGGTTTAGTGGAGATAGTAAATAATGTTTTTTTTTTTAATGCTAGAGAAATGTTCAAAAAATTCTGAAAAAATTGAGGAAGATGGGTTGGAGTGACTCGCTTGTTGTCAAATTTTTTCAAATTTTTTGGAGCAAGTGCGCTTTTTTTATAAATGAAAAAAGTAGTGAAAAATGGAGTTTTTTACTGTTTTGATTGTTTGAAATTTAGGCAACTCTTCAAAAAATTCTGAAAAAATTCAGGAACATGGGTTGGAGTCACTCACTTGTTGTCAAATTTTTTCAAATTTTTTGGAGCAAGTGCGCTTTTTTTGTGAATAAAAAAGCGGTGAAAAATGGAGTTTTTTACTGTTTTGATTATTTGAAATTTCGGCAACTCTTCACAAAATTCTGAAAAAATTCAGGGAGATGGGTTGGAGTGACTCACTTGTTGTCAAATTTTTTCAAATTTTTTGGAGCAAGTGCGCTTTTTTTATAAATGAAAAAAGTGGTGAAAATGGAGTTTTTTACTGTTTTCATTATTTGAAATTTAGGCAACTCTTAACAAAATTCTGAAAAAATTCAGGAAGATAGGTCAGGATGACTCATTTCTCGTCAAATTTTTTCATATTTTTCAGAAGTGATGCGCATTCCTGATAAATAAAAGAATGAAAATAAAATCGATTTTTTGAGATTAAAAAATATCTACTAAATTCTTCCATTTTATTAACATATTTCAACATTCTTTAAAGAGTTATAAACCTCTCAAATTCCCAAAAAAAAATTATTATTTTTTTTTTGAAATTAGCACACATTTCAAATTTTTGTGCATTTTTTAAAAAAATTTTAATTAATTATTGATATTAATTTTTTTAATTCAGAAAAATTTAAACTCATAATTTTTCGAATTTTCTGCACGTTCATATTTTTCTTCTATTTTTTTTTTAAATAATTTATTTGTTGACAAAAAAAACACTTAAAATTGTCAGATGTTATTTCTGTTATTTTCAGTATCATTTTTTTTTTTATTCTCCAATTTATCAAAAAAGTTAGTCTGATGCGGCATTTTTCGGTGTCTCCACTTTGGAGAAAGTTTTAATCATATTGGAATACATGTTTGCACATTCCAGTCACGACCAATTGTGAAATACTGTCCGATCATCCTTCGGTTTATTTCCACAGCCTTTTTTTTCTCTCTTGTTCTCATTTTTGTCTCGAATTAACAATGAAAAAAAAAAAAAAAATTAATTTTTTTCGATTTTTTGAGAATTTGATTTTTTTGAGCATTTTTGAGGGGTGAAAGTCTTTCGATTTTTGAAAAAATTCAGTTTTTTTGGAATATCTCTGGTTCTATCAGTCGTAGCGACATGGGACCGATTTCAAATGAAAGCTGAGATCATTTTCCATCGATTTATGTGGTTTTGAATTCAAAAATATCGATTTTTCAGATAGTTATGGCAACTTTTGTGAAAAATTATGATCATCAGGTTTTGCCCTAAAACTATGTGAAAAATCGATATTTTTGAATTCAAACCCCCATAAATCGATGGGAAATGATCTCACCTTTCATTTAAAATCGGTCCCAGGTCGCTGCAACCAACAGAACCGGAGATATTTCCAAAAAACTGAATTTTCTCACAAACCAAAAGGCTTTTACCCCTCAAAAATGCCCCAAAAAAATCGAATTCTCAAAAAATTGAAAAAAATTAATTCTCGCACTTGTTTCTCGTCTCAAATTTCCTCAGCTTTCCAATGGAATCATCAAAAAAAATCTATCTCCAATATTTTCATTCATTTCAAGATTTTTTCATAATATATGCATAAAAACTCAAATTTGTCCATTTTACCCCTTATCTCCGTTTTGCCCCACATTCCCCTATAAAGTAAAATAAAAAATATGCACATGCCTATATAAAAAAATTAAAAAATCTACAAATCAAACATTTTTAAAATATTAAAAAAAAAATAATTTATTTAATAAAAAAAAATGTTTTTTTTAAATTAAATAAATTATTTTCAAAAAAATATTTAAAAATATTTAAAAATCGCATATTTCTGCTAATTTCGTAATGAAATTAGCAGAAATATGCAGAAATTAGCAGAAATTAGAGAAATAATATTATTATTCCATAAATCTTCAATTAAATCCTTTTCCCAATAAAATAATAGGCATAATCTAATTAATTAGCTGAAAGTGTCGAATTAATTGCAAAAATGTTGAATTTTTCCTTTTTTTTTTTTTTTTTTTTTTTTTTTTCAAATGACGCACAAGGATTGTGGCTCCTTCTTTCAATATATACTTGACCCAAGTGTGTTAACCGATAATTATATAACTATTGGCTTGCTTTCTATTCGTATAGGAGTTTTAAAATGACGCAAGTTGCCTATATCCAACGAATGAGATCTGTTCAGCTTCGAAATGCCAGTAATTGACGCATTCACTGTTTTTTCTTCTCTTTTTTTTTCTTCTTTTTGCAATGAGACTCAGGGCTAGGCTTCATTCATGTCAGCATTAATATTGCATCAGAAATGTGCCATTTGTGACATTTCTTCTGAATGTGGAAGGGAAATTCGCGAGTAAAAAAAAAAAAAACAGTTTTATTTTAATATTTGAGATTTTTTTCGATTTTTTTCAAATTTTTTTGAATTTTTTCAAATTTTTTCGATTTTTTTCAATTTTTTTTTGAATTTTTTCAAATTTTTTTGAATTTTTGAAATTTTGAAATTTTGAAAATTTTTCAAAATTTTCTCGAATTGAACTCCAGCAACGTTCCTTTGCCCATATATATTACAAAAATCAGTTTTATATACATGTAACAATGTCCAATAATCTTGGAGATTAAGGCATTGTATGAAAGGCTTCTGTGCTGACCTTATTTTCATGAAAATTGAAATTATAGTAAAATTAACATAAATCTCATAATTTTTTCCATTTTTTTTAAATTAAATAAATTATTTTGATGAAAAATATTTTTTAAAAAATTGAAATTTCAGTTTTTTCGAATTTTCAATTTTTTTTTAAATAATTTATTTGTTGAAAATAATAAAAATAATGAGAATTTTCTGATTTTTGTGATTTTCAATATCATAAATCAAAATAAACACACATCTCACAATTTTTTACATTTTTTTGGAATAAATAAATTAATTTTAAAAGAATATTTCGAAAATTTGAAATTGTAGTTTTTTCGAATTTTCCATTTTTTTAAAAGTAATTTATTTGTCAAAAATAATGAAATAATGGGAATTTTCAGATTCTTGCCATTTTTAAAATTATTAATGAAATTAACACACATTTCACAATTTTTTGAATTTTTTTTCAAATAAATGAATGATTTTACTAAAAAATGTTTAAAAAATTTGCAATTGTAATTTTTTCGAATTTTCAATTTTTTCTTCAAATAATTTATTTGTTAAAAATAATAAAAATAATGAGAAATTAGTACACATTTCACAATTTCTTGCATTTTTTTTTAATTAATAAATTATTGTAACAAAAAATGTTCAAAAAATTTGCAATTGTAATTTTTTAAATTTTCTATTTCTGCATTTTTAAAAAAATAATTTATTTGTTAAGAAAAAAAAAATTCAGATGTCTGATATTTATAATATGATCTCTTAATAAATCAATAAATAAACAAATAAATAAATAAATCTTTTGCCATGATTTCTTCTAAAATTATTAAACATTTTTCTCATTTCCATCCCTCGCAAAAGAAAAAAATTTCTTGAATTAATGAATTCGAAACTATTGCCTGAATTATGGATCATGTTCCAGTGGGAAAGAAATCTTCTCCCAGAAATGATAAATTTTCTTCAAAATCTTTCGTACTTCTTCTTGAAGACAGCTGTGGGAAAACTTTATTTTTTTTAAAAAGTTCTCCCTGCTAAAAAAAAAAAAGGGAAAAAACTTTTTCATGAGTTCCCCAAAGATTCGGTGAAACTTTCGCGAATATTCACAATTCAAACAGAAAAGTACACAAGTACTTTTGTGTGGACTTGCTCGATTCTCTCTTGACTCTTTATTAAATTGGACCATTGAGATTTTACTCTGATTGCATTAACATCATCAAATATTATGATCCGAATTATTAGATCCGAAAGTAATAATTTAAGGTATTTCTATACCTCCACGAATTATTAATCAAAAAATATGGATTTTTAAGATATTTATGGTGCAAAAACTGATTTTTACGAAAGTGCCCATGAATACCTTGAAAATCGATATTTTTAAATTGAAAACCCCATAAATCGATGGCAAATGATCTCACCTTTCACCTCCATTCGGAATTTCCACGCTATGACCAATAGAACTAAAGATATTTTGAAAAAAAGTGAATTAATACAGTTAATGTAAAGTTTTGTGTACAATTGTTTAAGGTAGTTCTATACCTACACGAATTTAAAGATTAAAATCTGAAATAAATTTCAACTGAAAGCTTATATAAATCTCAAGTATCTCGTGGAAATTTCTGATCAATTGACTGTTTTGTGTTTGGTCAATAATAAATAAAAACGAAATAAAAATAACACGATGGCTTATGGGCTAATGCAGATTTTCGCACTTTTAGCTCAGGCAAAAGATTAAAATCTGAAAAGTGTCTTAAAAAAAAGGAAAAAAAAAAACAAAAATTTACGATTCAATATGAAAATTATTGACTGTCTCATAACTTTGTAATAAATGATTGTTTTTCAGCATGAGGGAAATACGTGAATACACTAGTCAAATGGCAAACTAGTGATTTGCAATAAATTACAAATAATTAATATAATTCCTAAATTCTTCTTCAAATCTGCTTTAAACACCAAGAACTAGGTTTTTAATCGTAAATATTAATTTTTTGGTGATTTTTCCTGTTTATTTCTTGATTTTCACTCAATGACTAGTGCGAAGAAGTATAGAACTACTTTAATGGGAGTTTGATCATTTATTTAATCATCATCAGTCAAAGTCGATCTTCTGACCCTCATTTTTCCTCTGATAAGGAATAAATAGCTAGTTACTAACATTTTTTACAGATTTGCGTCATTTTCTTGGGCTTTGACCATGAGTTTTATCGAAAACTCAATCTCGACAGTAGAAATGATGTCAAAGTTCGATAAAAATATCGATTTTCCTTTTTTTTGAAGGAAAACTTTGAAAATTTCATCAAAAATTTCATTTTTTTGATTTTTTTAAATAAAAAAAGAATTTAAAAAAAATGATTTATTTAGAAAAATATAAAAAAAAAATTAGGAAAATTTCCGATATTTTTTTAATTAACATAAAAAAATTTATTAATTTACAGATTTTTTTTTCGTGAGGTTTTTTTCGGATATTCTCAATAATGGAAAAAAATCCAGCAATGTCAACATCCGAGCCAGCACCAACAGCTCCACCTCCCTCACCCTCTGCATTACCACCATCCTATGAGGAAGCCATCGCCCAGTCAATGGGAGCAACAACCCCATCAATCAATGTCACACGTTATCCACAGGACAATTCGAGAGTATCCATGCCCTCTCCATGTGAGTGATTTTTTTTATCAATTCAATATTTATTTGATTTAATAAAAAAAAATTTTTGTATATTTATTTGATAAAAAAAAAAAATTAATATTTATTTGAATAAAAAAAAAAAATTCGATATTTATTTATATTTTCCTGTATTCTGATAAAATAAACGTGATATGAATAATGTCACGTTTTCAAAATGGGATTACGATTTTTTTTATCGAAATTTTCTTATCGTTTTTTTATCTTTTCAGACATTTCCTCAAAATATATCATCGAAAAAATTTGTTTTTCTCATTTTTCTCTCTCTTTTTTTTCGAAATGTTGCCGAATTAAAAAAAAATTCGTTGAACTTCAAGAAAATCAGAATTATTCCCAGTGGAAAAATTGAAAAATTGAGATTTTTCAGTAAATTTCGATTTTTCATTTTTTTCAGAGGAATGAATTTTTTTTCAATTTTTTTTTCTATAAAAGCTACTTACGTTAATTTTTTTTTTCTCATAATTTATTTCAATTTTCTTATCTTTTTTGTTCATTTGAAAATATATTTTACAATATATATATATATATATATCTATTTGCTAAACAAATAAGAAAAAATTCGAAAATTCGAAAAAAACTTGGAAAATTCAAAGTTTCTTCTCTCTTCAAATTTCAATTTTTTATTACAAAGTTTTATTTTCAATATGAGGAACTGAAGATTTCATAAGTTTTCTGTTGACTCCAAACTTTTTTTTCTGTACAGTGAACTTCATTTTATCAGAAGACTCTGTGATGCAGCAGATAGGAAGTTGTATGTAAATAAAAAAAATTGAGGTCATAAAAGAGAGAAAAAAAACGTCTTGTTTATCAGAATTATTTCTTATTTCTGACAGTTTCATATTTTTTTTTTACTGAACATCATGTTGATGATTAGGAGAAGCAAAGTGATAGTGCAAATAGAAGTAGAATCTTTAATTATATTTAAATATTTGAGAAAAGTGTCAATAAAACCCTTTTTCTTCTTCTGAATGGAAGCTATGTAATCATCAAAATTTTCGATTGTAATTTTTTTAATAGAAGATACTTAAAATGATCCAAATAGAGAGAAAATGATATTTTTAGCGCATGTCTGTGTGTGCATAAAAGTCTCAATTACAGCAAAACGGTTTTATAGAAAAATGTCATATTTTGTGGAAAACTTCCTCTCGACAAACTCTATTTTCTAAGCTTTATTTGAAGAGAATTCGATCGATACTTTTTGAGATATGTCCATTTTTTGCAAAATGTTAATATAATGCAAAATGGTAATGTAAATATTAAGAATTATTTTTCTTTAATATTTACTAATGCATATCTCGATTTTAATCAAGTTTGTGAGATTCTGTTTACAATTGTAAAACAAAAAAATTGAAATTTAAATGATTACTCTGAACGGTGGATCACTTGGCTCGTGGGTCGATGAAGAATGCAGCTAATTGCGCGTCAACTTGTGAACTGCCATCTGACATTTTCCAATGTCCATTTTTCGAAAATCAGTTTTTAATAGAATTTCTGGAAACTATTCAACTGATGTTATTTATACTCATATATTATCTCGAGAGTTGTATCAGTTAGATGTCTGTAAATTTTGAGCTTATTTGCATGATTAGTTCTCGAGTTATTGGCGTTTTAATGAATTTCTTCAAAATTTGATATTTTGATGATGGTTTGAAAAAAGTTGTATCACTTCCATTCGGAAGCATATTGCTAAAGTATCAGCAGAAGAAGCTATATCAGTTGGAAAGCAATACTATTATCCACTTGTTTCTTCATAAAGATGATAAATCGTCTCATCTTTGCCATCATTTGCATTTTCCTCTTCATAAATTGGCCAATTAATTTTTTAATCATCATAAATTCTGGAAATGTCTGATGTCTGGCTATGAAATTATCATGGTTCACAAGTTTTATGATGGAATCATGTATTTTTTCTTCTTTTTTTAATTTCACAAGTCGTTGATTTTCAATTAGCTTAATGTCATGCTAACAACGTGTAATCATTAAATTGATTGAATTGATGTTGCTTTACAGTGTTGAGATGTTTCATGGTATGAAAATGACGAGAAATCAGGGAAAATATATTTGAGATAAGTTTTTTTATGATGATTTGATTGAAGAAAATGTGGTAGATTTTTTTTTTTACATTTATCCAAATTTTTTAATTTTTTTTGGTCGAATTTTGAAGGCAAAATCCTTATAATTTCGAAAAATTTCACTTTTTTGAGGATATCTCCGGTTCTATTGGTCGCAGCGACTTGGGATTGGTCTCAAATGAAAGGTGAGATCATTTTCCATCGATTTATGGGGTTTTGAAAAGGAAATAATCGATTTTTGAGGTATTAATAGAGCAAAAATGGATTTTTTTACAAAAAAAAACCATAAATACTTAAAAAACCCATAAATACTTGAAAAATCAATATTTTTCGATTCAAAACCCCATAAATCGATGGCAAATGATCTCACCTTTCGTTTAAAATCAACCCCAAGTCGCTACGACCAATAGAACCAGAGATATCCTCAAAAAACCTCAAAAAAATCGAAAAAATTTCGATTTTGAAAGAATTTCGATTTCGAAAAAAATCAAATTTTCTTAAAATCGAAAAAAAAAATATGTTCACACATGTTTTTCATCGGAAATTTCCTCAGCTTTTCAATGAAATCATCAAAAAAATTCTATCTCCCACCATTTTCGGTGAAAACCCCCATTTTCTCCGATTATTCCACTAAAACACTAGATTCCTCATAATAAACCCGTTTTTTCACCTTTTTTTACCTATAAATTGAACATATATATATATATATCACGCGAAAGAATAACACGGATGAGTGCCTGTGTAAATCGGCATTATCGTTCTGTAAAATCTCTGACAGTGCTCAATTCAAGCATGTATATCACTGTAAACTGCGCGTGACATATCGTACACGAGAGATAACACAAGTTATCTTCATTCAAAACGATATTGAACTTGTCGCCTTAGTCAGCGATAACAAACACGATAGCTCACTCTCGTTACTCTATTTCATCAATCACATAAGTTTCCACGATTAAAGCAGTAAACATGAAATTCATGACCTTTTTAATTGCTAGACTATTATTTTTTTTTTTTTAATTAATTACATAATCCTTGAAAATAGCGAAAATTGGACAATTTTAAGGATATTCAAGTAGTTTCGATAATCTATTGTTTCCTTTTCAATTTTGGACACTTTCGATAGAGCAGCATGATGAGTTTTTTTTAAAATTCACTATACACCCTGTTACCGGACACACAAATTGAGGCAAAAATAATTTTTGAAAAAAATCAAATTAACATTAAAACTCCATAAGCGAGATTCAGTTTCAGTTTCACTGCAACAATTCATGATTACAGATCTATTATTTCCTTGTATAACTATATATATTCTTGTTCGTCAGAATGTCTATTAATTTTTAAAATCATAAAAAACGCCTGTTACCGGACAATTAGCGACGATTAATCCAATTAATTGCATGAAAACATGAAATGGCGGGAAAATTGGTATTTAAAATCCGCGGATCCTCCAATGCCAGTCCTGGATGCTGGAACCGCGTAATTCAAATTCGCAACAATATTGGATATTTATAATATTATTTAATAGCAATTTATTATCGTGGACATTGTTTTAATATCGGTAAAACGTTAAAAAATCGGAATAATTAGAATATTCATGATAACTTAGAAAAAAAAGTAGATTTCCTTAATTTTTTTTATTTATCTTATTTTTTTTTTTTTTTTAGATTCTCAACCATTGGTGCATATGCCAAGGCCACATCAACAGGATCAACCAGACTCTTACAGTACCCAGTACAATGCAGCAGCTCCAACATATCCAATAACTTCAGAGGTTCGAGTTGTTCGAGGACCTGGATCATATGCATTGGCACCTGGTCCAGTAAAAATGCAGTGTCCCTCATGTTTTGCTGATATTAAAACATCAACTGTATCAGATCATCAACCAATGGCACATATATGCTGTCTGATTCTCTGTGTTTTAGGGTAAATAGCTAATCTCCATCTTATTTAGGAGAAGGTGGGGTAAAATGGATACTGCAATTGAACGGTTCGAGATGGAAATTTTCTGATGATTCCATTGAAAAGCTGAGGAAATTTTAGGCGAAAAACATGTGTCGAAATTGTTTTTTTCAATTTTTGGAAAAATTTACTTTTTTGGCCAAGTTTTGAAGGGATTTTCCTTTTGAAAATCGAAAAAATTCACTTTTTCGGCGATATCTCCGGTTCTGTTGGTCGTAGCGACCTGGGGTTGATCTCAAATGAAAGATGAGCTCATTTCTCATCGATTTATGTGGTTCAAATTTTTTTTAAATCAATTTTTCAAATATTTATAGGTCATTTTCTGAAAAATCAGTTTTTGCCCTATAAGTACTTGAAAAAATTGATATTTTTCTTTTTAAACCCCTCAAATCGATGGGAAATGAGCTCACCTTTCATTTAAGATCAACCCCAGGTCGCTGCGATCAATAGAACCAGAGATATTCTCGAAAACCTGAAATTTTTCAAAAACAGAAGAATTTCACCTTCAAATCTCCCGCAAAAAATGAAATTTTTGAAAAAATCCAAAAAAAAACTTCCGACATATGATTTTCATGGGAAATTTTCTCAGCTTTTCAATGGAATCTTCAGAAAAAACCTATCTCCAATATTTCCATCCATTTACCAAAAAAAAAGTGTCTTTTCCTTAAAAAATAGCAATTAATTCTAAAAAAATCCTTTTTTTTCAGATGCTGTTTGTGCTCCTGTTTACCCTACTGTATGAGTGCCTTCATGACAGTTCATCATTTTTGTCCACGATGTAAAATATACATTGGTACATGGAAAGGCTTTGAACCAACGAGAAGACTCGTGGCCGTGAGAGTTTAAGATTTATTGTAGACATGAAATAATAAAAAGAAGAGATTATCATTTTTATGCTAATTTTTTAAGCTAGCGTGATGACAAAGAAATAAAAAAACTTCAATAAAGTGTTGAATGCTGTATTAGAGTCAAGGTTGAAGACGAAAAAAAAGGAAAAATCCAAGAATAACAAGTTTCATAATGGAAATTATGAGAATTTGAATTAAATTTTTTTTTCTTCAATTATTTCCTATTTGTGAGGAAAAAACAAATAATTTGTAGATTAATCCATTTCCTCGCGTTTAATGTCTCTTTTTATTTAAAAAATGAGGCGAAATCTTCCGAAATAAAAGAAATTATTCGATTTTAATATAATTAATAAATAATAAGTAAATTAATGAAGAAAATATGTTTAAAAACAATTTTACGCTTTCAAAAGTTCGAAAAAAATGAAATTTCATCAAAAACGATATTTAAGTTTTTTGATGAAAAAATTATTAAATGAAAATTATTAAATATTTAATGAAAAATTACGTTTTTTCGGATTTTTCCGAAGATTTCTTAGATAAAAAAATGAAATAATTTATTCAATGTCTGCATTTTTTTACTAATCAGGTAATTCCTGAATTAATTGCTTAGCGAATTGTTAGAATGAGAAACAAAAAATGTATAAAAACGTTGTATGTGTTAACTGGAACAAATAAACCCTAGAAATATATTATATATATATATATATTTTCAATGAAAAAAATGTGATTTTATTTGTCTCTTACATATTAAAATTTATTCGCCTCTAATTATCTCAATTATCGTTAAATTTAATTGCAATCGATTGTGCTGTACTTGATTAACAATTTTTTTTTAATTATTAATTTAATTTAATTAAATTGTATAAAGTCAAAAAATTATCTTATAAATTCAACGATTAATACTGAAGTTATTTTATTGTAGGAAAAAGGTGGGGTAAAATGGACACTCCAATTGAATGGTTGGAGATAGAAATTTTCTGATGATTCCATTGAAAAACTGAGAAAATTTTAGGCGAAAAACATGTGTCAACGTTTTTTTTTCTCAATTTTTGGAAAATTTCACTTTTTTGGCCAAGTTTTGAAGGGGTTTTCCTTTTGAAAATCGAAAAAATTCACTTTTTCGGCGATATCTCCGGTTCTGTTGGTCGTAACAACCTGGGGTTGATCTCAAATGAAAGATGAGCTCATTTCCCATCGATTTATGTGGTTCAAATTTTTTTTAAATCAATTTTTCAAATATTTATAGGTCATTTTCTGAAAAATCAGTTTGTGCCCTATAAGTACTTGAAAAAATTGATATTTTTCTTTTTGAACCCCATAAATCGATGGGAAATGAGCTCACCTTTCATTTAAGATCGACCCCAGGTCGCTACGATCAATAGAACCAGAGATATTCTCAAAAACCTGAAATTTTTCAAAAAACAGAAGAATTTCACCTTCAAATCTCCCGCAAAAAATGAAATTTTTGAAAAATTCCAAAAAAAAACTTCTGACATATGATTTTCATGGGAAATTTTCTCAGCTTTCCAATGGAATCATCAGAAAAAATCTATCTCCAATATTTCCATTCATTTCTCCCAATTTTCATAGTATAAAATACTAAAATCAGCCTGTACCCATTTTACCCCACCTTCCCCTATCTCATTTTTTTTTTTTTCAAATATTTTGAGAATTTTCAAAACTAAACTACAGCTTGTGGCACTAAATTTTTATATAAATTTGGATTATGCGGTAAAAATTGTTGCTGCAGAACAGATGAAAATTTCGTATCAATTGGTTTTGTTGTATCATAGAGAGCTGGTGCATCACACAATATAGCAAATGTACCAGCAATCGATGCTATTGCGAAAATCCAAAGAAATAGACGATCCAATACCATTGCTACAAATCCCCAGTCTTGATCCTCCTGGAAAAAATTGTAAATTTATCGGTATTCAGTGGTTGGAAAATTTTTTAAGGGGATAAAAAAGAGTTTCGAGAGGATATTTTCCAGTAAATTATTTGAACGATCCTCTTCTATATTTTATGGTATCGCTTAAAGTTCAAAAGTTTAAGCTTTAAAATGTGAGTAAGTGAATTTTTCAAATTGGATACTTTTTTTTTATATTTTTTAAAAAATTGGATTCTTTATAAATGATTTTTTCGCCTTTTCGAGAGATTCTAAAAAGTAGATTTAAGAGAAAATGTCATAAAACCTTTTTTATTGAGCTCTAAATTTGCTGCAAAAAGGTGCTATTACTTTTTTCCTTATTTTTAAGGGATAACACCACTGTAGAATTTTCAAAAAATCGATTTTTTTTTTGCTTTAAAAATTACTTTGGGCCTTCCAGAATACGTGCAAAAAAAGTTATCACCTGAAACTCATTATTTCACATGAAATTTTGAATTTTTCCCAAGGCATTTCTTCATATTCATAGCCCAAGTCAAAACTTCAATCGTGTTTTTCCTCGAAACATGATTTTTCAAATTGCCACGCAGCATAACTCCAATAATTTTCATTATTTTCATTTGAATTTCCCCACAGCATCTTGAAAACAATATTTCGAACAGTAATACGTAGGGAATTTTCAAAAAATTGATTTGCACATTTTTTATTGATAAAAAATTGCCGATTTTTTGGCCGAAATTTGAATTTTTTCATTCAAATCGTCATCAATCCTACAAAAAACAATATTTTTGAAATCCCCTACGTATTTCTGTAGCTATATGTATCTAGATCGAGCCAATTTTTTTTTTTTCAATTGAAATTTGCACCAGTTACACTGCGTGCAGCAGAGTGTTTTAAATTCGAGGGGCCCCGCAAGAATGGCTCTTGTGTCGTCATTTTTTGATATTTTTTGATGATTTTTTTTTCTGAAGACTCAAATATATGCTCAATCACTCCCTCAAATATCATTATTTCATTGCCACTTTTTCTATAAAAAAAATAGCTAAAAAACGCCTTTTTTCAGGTTTTTACAGTGATGTTACCCCTTAATGATTAAAAAAAAAAATTAATTTCTTAATTAATGGGGTAATTATTACCGCATTAAATTCATCCTGACGTTGAATGTGATGTTGAATAAACATGACATTGTGTATCGCTTTTTCTAGTTCAAAGGGATACTTTTTTTTCGGTGCAACATCGCTCATGGACTCGTCCAATCCAGACATGACTGTCGGTATGCCATTGTAGCCGCCCATACCTTGCTCCAGACCCCCGAGAAATCGGTTTGTGGCTGATGTTTGATGTAATCCATTGCAGCCTATTGAAAAAAAAAAAACTCCATTAAATTGTAAGCTAAATTGATAGATTAGAGACAGAGTTCACAAAATATTATCGTAATTTACCTTTTTTGTGTGTGTATTTATTGAAAATTGGGATGTTTTGACTGGTTATAGGTCGGTTCTTGCATGGAAATTCATAGGGGAATGTGGGGCAAAATGGGCATCATCATAAAACAGTGCGAGAATTAATTTTTTGAGAATTTGATTTTTTTGGAGCATTTTTGAGGGGTAAAGCCTTTCGATTTTTGAAAAAATTCAGTTTTTTTGGAATATCTCTGGTTCTATTAGTCGTAGCGACCTGGGACCGATTTCAAATGAAAGCTGAGATCATTTCCCATCGATTTATGTGGTTTTGAATTCAAAAATATCGATTTTTCAGATAGTTATGGCTACTTTTGTGAAAAATTATGATCATCAGGTTTTGCCCTAAAACTATGTGAAAAATCGATATTTTTGAATTCAAAACCCCATAAATCGATGGGGAATGATCTCACCTTTCATTTAAAATCGGTCCCAGGTCGCTACGACCAACAGAACCGGAGATATTCCCAAAAAACTGAATTTTCTCACAAATCAAAAGACTTTTACCCCTCAAAAATGCCCCAAAAAAATCGAATTCTCAAAAAAATTGAAAAAAATTAATTCTCGCACTTGTTTCTCGTCTGAAATTTCCTCAGCTTTCCAATGGAATCATCAAAAAAAATCTATCTCCAATATTTTCATTCATTTCAAGATTTTTTCATAACATATGCATAAAAACTCAAATCTGTCCATTTTACCCTTTATATCCGTTTTGCCCCACCTTCCCCTATATATACGCGCAGATATATATCATGATATATAAATGACATATATATATATATATGTTGAATATATGTCAATTATCACATTTTTTACCGCACATATATGTCCCAAGATTTTTATCTACGTAGCATATATATTTGCATATATATATCCTTTCCATATGGGTTTTTTTCCCCATTTTTATTTAAATAAAAAAGGTCATTCACCTGGTCGATGCCTCACAGACTCTGGTGAGCTCATGATAGAAGGTGATCTCATGGCAGCAGCTATGGCATCATCGAATTTCGTTTTTTTCAGGGGTTTCCCCCTTCCATAAATTTTGTGAGCCGCCAAATCATTGAGTAGATCATCAGGCACACGCATCAAAAGTAATTTTGGTAATCTCCTTATGAATATTTTTCTAATCCACGGTGCCATTTTATGTGTACTTGGCTTACGATAATGCACATTTAATATTATAATCGTAACAACAACTGATAAACCCACTAATACCATAGTAAATAACAGATATTTTCCCAATAATGGTAATGCTAATGATGTTGATGGTATGATTTCCGATATGAGTAGAAAAAACATGGTTTGTGATAGCAATATGTTGATGCAAAGGGCTATTTTTTCACCGGAATCAGCTGGCAAATAAAATGCCAAAATTGAAAGCCATGATATACTGACACATGGTACTATGAGATTGACTGTGTAAAATAGTGTCTTACGACGCAATGAAATATTGAAGAATATGTCGGGATATGGCTCGAGACAGCATGGATAAAACTTTTCGTGGCGTTCAGCTGGTACACCAAGTATGTCCCATTCGACACTTGGATAGTACTCACGTAGGTCAATTCCAACTTCTACTTTGTTTCCAGCTTCTTGATTTATGTGCTTCAAGTCAATCTGAAAAAGGGGGAAAAGATATGGATATTTTGAGAGGTTGGTTGGAAGTGTTTGCCGGGAAAAAATGTTTAGATTTGATCAGATCAAATTAGATCTGATCAGATCAAATTAGATCTGATCAGATCTAATTTGATCTGATCAGATCTGAGGACCTCAGATCTGATCTGATCTAATTAGATCTAATCAGAGCATGCCAATTCTCAGATCTGATCAGATCTAAGGAACTCAGATCTGATTAGATCTGCTCAGATCGAATTTGATCTGATCAGATCTGAACATTTTTTCCTGGGTTGGTAGTGAAGTGGAATAACGGGTTAAGTCGAAAAACGATGATGCGATTGTGATTATGCAGTACATTCATGATGAGCTTCATCAATCCGCAATCAATTTGACATTCAAAAACCATCATTAACCGCATTCTTCTTTTTTCTATAATTTGAACGACTCGACTTGAAGTGTCTAAAGGAAATTCAAGTTGTGTCGACTTGACTTTCTCAAAAACTCAAGAAATTCAAGTCATGTTGACTTGACTTTTAATTTTATCTGATAATATTATTTATTGATAATTTGAGGAAATTACACGAATTAACGAAGTTTTGTCATCAAGAAATAAAGAAGCTTCTCATTACTGATCTTCATCTGACGAGAATATATCAGGATCTGCAAGTGGGGAATTTTTCAGAGGTTAAATTATAATAGAAATCATGACACTCTTCATCGAGTAGGAGAAGTAATGACAACAAGTCTTTTTTTTAGCACTGCTAATTGGGATGAAACCATCGTGCAACTGTTCAACGAACAATTTGGAAAAAACCGAGTCATGTCGACTTGACTTTTACAAGCATGATTACTTTTCAAGTCATGTCGACATAACTTGAATCTTTAGCCTCAACTTGGAAAAATGTGGACTTGACCTAAAATGTATGTGAAGAAATGAGGCCTTAAATGGACATGACCAGCCAAATCCTTTCTGTGGAACATGCGTCCATACATTCTGAAGCGAATCATGATGAATCCTCATTTTCGACGAAAATCGACTTAACCCGTTATTCCACTTCACTACTTAAAGTGACGCAAGTGCTATGACTAAAGTGATAATTAACAAAGTTAAATTACCTGAAGACCATCATAGGTCCAAGATCCAAATTTCATGAAGCACGTCTGCTGGTCAAAGGGGAAATATCTAACATCAATTTCACATGAAGACTTGAAGATTGCTGGAGGCGTCCAAACAACTCTGCCTGTATGATGCAGTACTGCCTTTGTCATTGTTGTAACACCATATTCACCATCCGCACTTTGTCATTCATAGTTACAATCAAAGTAATCTAGTTATCAAAAGCCTTTTTTTCTTGGAGAGTAAATTTTTCATTATGAAGAAATTTAACTCACTTGTTGTACAGGACAATGTCTGGTAGCCATATATGTTCACTTGGTACGTAGAGTTCAGTAACTCCACCGTATTCAGTTGGGTCCCATCGAAACTTGTGATCCTCCCATTCCTGTGAAATTATTCATCCCGTTGTTCAATGAGTTTTGGGACAATGCGAAAATGGTTTGAAATGAAGATTAATTAATGATTTTATTCAAAAGTTGAAGAGGTTTCCGATTTTTTTAGGTTTTTTGGGGGAAAGTTTAGGTTTTTTTTAGGTTTTTTTGGGGAAAGTTTAGGTTTTCTTAGGTTTTTTTGGGGAAAGTTTAGGTTTTTTGAGGATATCTTTGGTTCTATCGGTCGCAGAAACTCGCGGTTGGTCTCAAATGAAAGATGAGATCATTTTCCATAGATTTATGTGGTTTTGAATCAATTTTTATCGATTTTCGAGGTAGTTATAGAGCTTTGGATGATAAAAAACACTTTTTTGACTATGAATGCTTCAAAAATCGATCGATATGGATTCGAAATCCCATAAATCGATGGAAAATGAGCTCACCTTTCATTTAAAATCAGTCTTAAATCGCTAAAAACATAAAAATCGGGAATATTTTCAAAAAAAACTGGAACTTTTTGGAAATTTCCAAAAAAACAGGAATTTTTCGAAAATTTCCTAGATCGAATTTTGAAAAAATGTAAAAAATGAACTGTGGCACATGTTTTCCAGCTCAAATTTCCTCAGCTTTTCAATGAAATCATCAAAAATATCCTATTTCAAGTCCTTCCCCTGATTCCCTCCATTTCTGCAGATACTCACGTGATCCAGCCAAACGTTAGTCGTCAAAATTTGATCCTTCAGGTTCTGAAAAAAAAATATCTCAATTTTTTTTTCTAAAATTAACTCTAAAAATAAGAAAAAAAACTCATTAACATACCAAATCAATGAGCTGCGACAGTCTAAGCCCCAATTTAACAACAACAATGTCAGTATTATTAGATACTGGTCTGATCAATCGATTATAATTTGACAGTAGGTCATCATAAAGTCTCTTTGCATCGGGATTAGCATAACACGTAGTAGCAATAACAAGTGTAATGAATAAATTCATCATCATTATTATCCAACAATGCAACAATCACTTGTGATTATTATTTAATAATAGAAAAAAAATCGAAAAAAAAAAATTAGCCAATCAGAGGAACAATGAAGCACTGATTGCAATTCAGTGTAAACACACAATGCATAAATAGGATAATTCTATTGTTATCTCGAAAGTGCTTTATCATACATATATATATATACATATATATACTCAAAACAATCGCTGATAAATTGACGTCACATTTAAATCCTCATCAAATCACAAAAATTCAACGAAAAATGATCAATTTTTATTTTTTTTGATCGAATTAATTTTGAAAAATTATTTTTTCATTCGATTTTTATTAATCGGATCACTTGCGAATCCTTTTTCGGAGTCTGTGAACCTGTTGCTCGATGAAACAAAGTTTTTATCGATTTATCGATTTTTTTATGCTCGAAAATTTGAATAATTTCACTGTAAATTTCATTTTAAATCGAATTTATCGAAGATTTTTTATGAATTTTTTTGAGAAATTATTTTTCTCACACTCTTTCGAAGATGAATTACACTTTTTTGAGGAGTTGATGCGAGTTTAGTTAAGTTTGAGCAAAAATTTTCATTTTTTAATGAGTTTTATCAACTTTTTTTTGAATTTTAAAGGAATTGAGCAGTTTTCCAGGTGATAATTCCAATGCGTCTTGGATTAAGCGCAGAATTATATATATATAGGATAAAAAAACGGAAATAAAATGGGCTTGATGCCACGGTCTGTGGACCACTGGGTGAATACAGGTTGAGGGTAAAATGTACAAGCTTCTCTCTAGTTTTCTTCTCCCCCTCAGAAGATCAGAGAAGGGGCAATGATCGATACGTGCATGCGCATAACTCCATTTTTATTCGTTTCTTTCTCGGAATAAATGCGCAGACTCATGTCATTGGTCCAGGAGTTACTGTCTAATGTTACGTAAAAAAATTTATAATTTATTTCCAAAATTCTCCCAAAAAATGATTTTATGAATAATTTAAAACAAATTTTCTAAATTTTTTCTGAAAAAAAAATTATAAAAAAAAAAAATTTCTTTTTTTTTTCTTTGGGCAGAAGATTTAATTCAATTTTCGGGGGAAAATGAGAGGTCCATTGGGGAAGGAGTGAATGATCCTTGAAGTGTACATCTAATATATATACCTATACGTATATATATTACTGGCGCCTTTGATATGTCTGGAAGTACGAAGGGCAAAGGGCAAGAGTCGGGATGAAAATGAATTATTTTGGGCGTCAGTGGAAATAGGAGGGCGGTCACTTCTTGTGTCTGGTCACTTTTAGGCCCGAGGGTAGCTGTTTCTCTACCGCAATCAGCTACCACCTATTGCCAGATATATCTTGAGACTGTGCACATATATCTGTTGGTCTGTCCTTTTTTTCCGCAGATTTTTCGTCGATTTTAGGGTTTTTTTAATGATTTCCATAAAAGGATGTCGGAAACTAAGCAAGATAGCGTGGTTTTGGATGGACCCTTTTTTGTAGCAAATTTTGAGAGCTACAAAAAAGGTTTCCTCATAAATTGCCCTATCTCGCTTAGTTTCCGAGATCTCAAAGATGAAAGATGGAGCCATATTTTTCCTGTAAAATTGGAAAACGTGTTTTCCATTGGGAAATTCCTCAATTTCCCGACGAAAATCGCGCGATTACTTGCAATGTCCGATGTAAGCTCCCTATTATTCATTCAAACCTCTCCATACGTTATATATTTTCATTTGAACCTCTTTTTGCATCCGAATGGAAACTATGTAATCATCAGAATTTTCGATTGTAATTTTTTTAATGGAAGATACTTAAAGTGATCTAAATAGAGAGAAAATGAATGGTTTGACAGAAAAATTTCATATTTTGTGGAAAACTTCCTGCGACATGTGGAGAAGCCACACGACGTCTTTTTGCTCGAATTTTCATTGTTTAAAGTTTTGAAATATGCGGTATAAGCATTTTAACCGTGAGAATCCACTTCGTCCATGTTTTCTATGGAGAAGATCGGTCGAAGCGTGGGAATGCTTATCCAGTAATTTTGGGTGACGATGTGACTGAAGATTCAAGTCTCGTCGCTTCAGGGATTACTCTCGACCGGTGGACATCTCCGGGTGTCCACTGGAAAATATCGCGGAAAATATTAGCTTCGTGAATGGACCCAAAGTAACCCATGTAATCCAACATATTAAGATCAACATTATATTCATATTAAATCAGTATCGATAGTTATTATTGAAATTATCCTCTAATATCCCTAAAAATCCCGTAAAATCGAGTGGATCCACCCGTGAGCTCTCCACAATTGAGCTAGTCGTGGAGACGTTAATTAAACTCGTAGGGGACAGATTGCAGAGCTGCATGAGACAACCTGTAAAACTCCAAACGTAACATTCCTCTCGACGAAATCTATTTTTTAAGCTTCATTAGAAGAGAATTCGATCGATACGTTTTGAGATATGTTCATTTTTTGCAAAATGTTCATATAATGCAAAATGGTAATGTAAATATTAAGAATTATTTTTCTTTAATATTTACTAATGCATATCTCGATTTTAATCAAGTTTGTGAGATTCTGTTTACAATTGTAAAACAAAAAAATTGAAATTTAAATGATTACTCTGAACGGTGGATCACTTGGCTCGTGAGTCGATGAAGAATGCAGCTAATTGTGCGTCAACTTGTGAACTGCCATCTGACATTTGCCAATGTCCATTTTTCGAAAATCAGTTTTTAATAGAATTTCTGGAAACTATTCAACTGATGTTATTTATACTCATATATTATTTCGAGAGTTGTATCAGTTAGATGCCTGTAAATTTTGAGCTTATTTGCATGATTAGTTCTCGAGTTATTGGCGTTTTAATGAATTTCTTCAAAATTTGATATTTTGATGATGGTTTGAAAAAAATTGTATCACTTCCATTCGTAAGCATATTGCTAAAGTATCAGCAAAAAAAAGCTATATCAGTTGGAAAACAATACTATTATCCACTTGTTTTTCATATCGGATAATACCCGTGGGCTTCTTGAATGTGTACTCAGAGGTGAAAACACAGTGTATGCAGACACTAATTCCCCCAGAATGTTTTTTTCTCTAGTGCCAGACTATGGGCTCTCCAGTAAACCAGATGGAATTTATGACCTTTCGTATTGCATACAATACCACCCACGCTAAATTATTTTCATTATTTTTTAAAAAAATGTTTTGCTATTATTTTTTTATTTTTTTTTGTTCACGTTGTCACGAAGTTTCAGCCGCAGTTCGTTGGGCGAATACACTGGCACGAAAATTAAAAATAACTATAATAATAGTTATAATGATAATAGTAGCGGAGAAAAGTGTTGAGGAATAAACAGAATGGAGGGTTTTTGCACGTAAACAGTGAATGCTTTTGAGAGAAAGAGAGAGAATGAGAATTATAAAAATTAATGGAAATGCCATTTTTTTTTCTTTCTTTTAGAAAGGGAGAAAAACAATTTGCTCTATATCTGCAGTCTAATTGCTTCACACAATTGTTATGTGAAGTTTAAAAAGAATTCTGTTTAAATAAAGTGAATTTGAATAAAATTATTTTTGTAAGATACGCATTTTTTGCTACTGAATTCAGTAGTGAAGTGGAATAACGGGTTGAGTCGATTTTCGTCGAAAATGAGGATTCATCATGATTCGCTTCAGAATGTATGGACGCATGTTCCACAGAAAGGATTTGGCTGGTCATGTCCATTGAAGGCCTCATTTCTTCACGTACATTTTAGGTCAAGTCCACATTTTCCAAGTTGAGGCTAAAGATTCAAGTTATGTCGACATGACTTGAAAAGTAATCATGCTTGTAAAAGTCAAGTCGACATGACTCGGTTTTTTCCAAATTGTTCGTTGAACAGTTGCACGATGGTTTCATCCCAATTAGCAGTGCTAAAAAAAAAGACTTGTTGTCATTACTTCTCCTACTCGATGAAGAGTGTCATGATTTCTATTATAATTTAACCTCTGAAAATTCCCCACTTGCAGATCCTGATATATTCTCGTCAGATGAAGATCAGTAATGAGAAGCTTCTTTATTTCTTGATGACAAAACTTCGTTAATTCGTGTAATTTCCTCAAATTATCAATAAATAATATTATCAGATAAAATTAATAGTCAAGTCAACATGACTTGAATTTCTTGAGTTTTTGAGAAAGTCAAGTCGACACAACTTGAATTT
This sequence comes from Aleiodes leptofemur, assembly GCA_963942555.1. Taxonomy (NCBI): domain Eukaryota; kingdom Metazoa; phylum Arthropoda; class Insecta; order Hymenoptera; family Braconidae; genus Aleiodes; species Aleiodes leptofemur. Next base: position 12,659,845 of record OZ012623.1, on the reverse strand, counting down.
CCTTTAGACACTTCAAGTCGAGTCGTTCAAATTATAGAAAAAAGAAGAATGCGGTTAATGATGGTTTTTGAATGTCAAATTGATTGCGGATTGATGAAGCTCATCATAAATGTACTGCATAATCACAATCGCATCATCTTTATACAGTTCTTCAGCTCTCCCGAAAAATCGAGTTTTTCGACTTAACCCGTTATTCCACTTCACTACTGAATCACAATTTCAGCATTAACAATGAAAATTTATCTGAACCTGAGAAAATCGTCCTGATTATTGTCCCACTGGGCCACGAGACTAACGTCAGTAATTTACTGCTGCAATAGTCATCAACAACAACAACGAGCAGTAATGAGATTTGAGCTTATCTTCGTGCGGTAGGTGGAAATGAAGGTAGCAAACTGACTCCAGTTTTCCAACATTAAGTTCTATATATATATGTATATACATATATACATATATAAATGTATACATATATGAGTGACTCTGTGGTACGTCGACCCCGCCCTTTGTTGACGCAGACTTTGCGCGATATACCTCATAACAACGTACTCACAACGTACTCTCCTAGCGTTAAAGTATTTAAATTCATATTTCTCTGATGTTGAAGAGTAAAAGAGTAGAAAAAAGAAAATAAGATCCAAGGAACATGGATAATACGAATTTTTTTAATATTTCAAATTCACGTATTACAATTGAATACATGTGACATTAATACTGCGACAAATTTCTGTCTCCTGTCTGGAACGAAATTGTGGGTGAAATTTACGTCTCGTGTTTGCATTTTAGTTGGAAAGAAATGGGCTTACATCGGGGATTTTAAACAAGAAAAAGGGGACACAAGGGGCGAAATGGACGTTTCTTAGTTTTCGGTGTTTGTATATTATGAAAATCAGGGGAAATTGAATTTACAGACATCTAACTGATACAACTCTCGAGACAATATATGACTATAAATAACATCAGTTGAATAGTTTCCAGAAATTCTATTAAAAACTGATTTTCGAAAAATGGACATTGGAAAATGTCAGATGGCAGTTCACAAGTTGACGCGCAATTAGCTGCATTCTTCATCGACTCACGAGCCAAGTGATCCACCGTTCAGAGTAATCATTTAAATTTCAATTTTTTTGTTTTACAATTGTAAACAGAATCTCACAAACTTGATTAAAATCGAGATATGCATTAGTAAATATTAAAGAAAAATAATTCTTAATATTTACATTACCATTTTGCATTATATCAACATTTTGCAAAAAAATGGACATATCTCAAAAAGTATCGATCGAATTCTCTTCAAATAAAGCTTAAAAAATAGAGTTTGTCGAGAGTAAATTTTCCACAAAATATGAAGTTTTTCTATAAAACCGTTTTGCTGTAATTGAGACTTTTATGCACTCACAGACATACACACACACACAGACATGCGCTAAAAATATCATTTTCTCTCTATCTAGATCATTTTAAGTATCTTCTATTAAAAAAATTACAATCGAAAATCCTCATGATTACATAGCTTCCATCCACCAGCAAAAAAGGAGCAGAAAAAGAAGAGAGCGGTGGTTTTACAATCGAGAGGTACTCTCAAATGCATGAGCTTCCATACACTAACATCAGATACTTTAAAACCCCAAAAATTTACGCTGAACATTTCAACAACGCTTACATCCAAGGTAAAAAGAGAATTTCACTGTGTGCAGATATTTCAGGGTAGGAGAAAAGCGATAAAGGTGAGGAAAATGGCAAAGTGGAAGGGGTGGGAGGGGGGGAAATGCGTCTCATGGGTCTCGTATCGTGTTCTACCATGTCGTCAGTCACTGAGATGATCCGCACGAGAGTTCCGATCTTTTTGGTAATGCAGACAAAAAAAAAAGAAAACCGATGACACCGGCAGTCTCTCGAGATAAACGAAATGGGGGGAGGGGGGGGGGGGGGCGTCATTAAAAGTGGAGTATGAGACGTTTGAGGAAATAAGATGTGGATACCTCAGAAAATCCCACAGGTCATGAAAGAAACATACCACTGAGACTTTATATGTATTGGAATTTTATTCAAGTCTTTTTTTTTTATCTTCTTTGAAATTCGACTGGATCAATAATTTCGGAGATTTAATTGGTTTGGGGAAGGGGAAATAAGAATTTTGATGGAGTGGTGGGAGATGGATTTTTTTGATGAGTTTGTTGGAAAGCTGAGGAAATTTCGGGTTGAAAACATGTGTTACAATTTTATTTTTTTTTATTTTTTCAAAAAATTTACTTTTTTGCAAAAAAAAAAATTTTTGAAATAAAATTCAAAAATTTTTTTTGCAAGTGTTTTTTATTGAAAATTCTCTCAGCTTTTCAATGAAATGATCAAAAAAATTCAATCTCAAATATTTCCCCTGATTTCCCTCGATTTTTACAAAGTAAACCATAAAAACTAAAATATGCCACCCCTTATCTCCTCCCCCCCCCCCCATCTTCCCCTATTTTTCTTCGAATTGATTCTCCAATCTCGTAACAAATGGGTCTGGATTTTTCCGCTGAATTTCTCCTGCATCAATCTCCTGTAAATAATTGAGAAACGAGGAAAAAAAAAGAAAAAAAAAATTGTCAATCAAATTCACTTCCATTGGATCGGGATTTTCTGAGTCTTTGAAGGATTTAAAAAATTGAATTCTTCAATTTACAATTTAAACCAAAAAAAACGGAAAAACCGGAAAATAAAATGAATTGTAGAACTTCAATTATCGAGGATTAAAAAATCATTTTAATTCCATTTAACAGAATTTTTCTCTTTTCTTTTGGAGACCATAAAAAATTCAAATTGCCTCTGGAGACTATTTTTTTTTCCGGGGTGTTGAATATTCTATTACAGAGTTTAGGAAAAATCCAGTGTGCAACACTGAGGATATATGGGAAATTTCCACAGGAGTGTGATTGACATCCTTGGCTTTGTCTCGCCTGTCAAACTTAAGTTCCAAACAAATACTCCATTATCCATTTTAGATGCACACAATATATTACTTCCGTTTCTTTGAAGTTTATCGAGTGAGATTAAATTCGTTGCGCTTAAAATTTGATCTCAAAGTGGAATTTCGGGGGAATCGAGGATAGTAAATAATAATAATAATGATAAAAATAATAATAATAATGATATATCCTTATTTTTTTTTAATGTATTAAAAATGATATTTTTTTACATTTTTCTGAATTTTTTCATAATTTTTGTTTGTGTATTTTATGAGATATGAATTATTGAAGTTGGTGGAAATAGGGGTTGTGGGGATGAAACGCCCTAAATCAGACAGAAATAACGAAATTACTAGAGAACCACAGGGTTGACCGATTAATTAAAAACTATTGGCGAAGAGAACAGCATTTTAACTGAATAATAGAAGAAAAAAATATTCAATTCTCCAAAAATTCTTGAAAATAATAAAAGAATCGGGAATTATTAGAGTGATGATTTGATTGGGAGGTGAAATTTCGGCTCGTTGGATATTTTTTTTGTGTATAAATACGTAGACGGGATTATTTGAAGTTTTTTCCCCAATTCTCTACATTTTTTTTAGATTTAGGAACAAAAATTGAAGGATTTCTATGAAATGGAGGGAGATAGAGTTTTTTTGATGCTTCCATTGAAAAGCTGAGGAAATTTCACGTAGAAAACATGTGCGACAAGTGATTTTTGTTTTTTTCCTCGAAATTTCGAAAATTTGGGCTCAATTTTTTCAAAAAATCCTGGAATTTTCAAAAAAAAACCTTAAAAACAATGCGACATATGGTTTCCATGTCAAATTTCCTCAGCTTTCCAATGGAATCATCTGAAATACCCTATCTCAAGTATTTCCCCCGATTTTCATTCTGTAGAACCTAAGAAACCCAAAAAACCACACAGTTGACCCATTATTTAAAAACAATTGGCGAAGAGAACAGCATTTCAACTAAATAATAGAAGAAAAAAATATTCAATTCTCCGTACACTTATTGAGAAATTTTAATTAGAAGGTAGTCGTAACTATTTGCCTCTCTCTCTATCTCACGCAGGCAATAAAAGCTTAGTAATGTAAAAAAAATTCGAGAAACAAAAAAAAATTATATTCACAAGCTGAAGATATGACTTTCGAATAGTTTAATCACTTTTTCCCGCTAAATTAAAGCACATTTCCCCGAATTATCAGCAATTAATTGGGAAATTAACCTGAAAATCCTCATTTTTTCCTGTTTTATCGACCTTAATCTAAAATACTACCTTAATAACTAACTTCCGAAATTTTTCTCGATTTATTGAAATATAATCTGCGAACTTTTTCATCTGCATTACCTGCACTCTCTCATAATCCCCTTAAAACTAAAAAAAAAAGCAGAATAAATCGACGAAGAGTCCATTATTGAGCTGTTGATTTATCAAAGGGATTTACTTGCCTAAAAAAAAGGCATTAAGTCAGAAAGTTTATGAAATTCCCTCGAGTTCTCCAAAGATCCGTGAAAAAGAGAAGAAAAATAAAAAAAAAAAAACAAATATATATTCAATCCAAATCCTCTCAACGAAATTGTAATTTTCTCTGTATCCGAATTCTTGTGTTCGAGTGAATAAAAACCATCTCCAGATGTTTCCTTTAATTTGCGAGTTTTATCGAAAAAAAAAAAAAAAAAAAAAAAAATCGTATCTTTCTCCGGAAATAGGCGAAAAAAAACTCATTCAGTTTATTAAAAAAAAAAATTAATAAAAAAAAGTAGAAAATAATTTCTTCAATAAATAAGAAAATAATAATCGTGAAGATAAAAAAAAATGAGAAAAATCACTTTATTAAATTCCTTTTGCAGAAATTTCATTCTACTTCAATTATTAATTTTATCAAGTGGAAGAGACATTTTAAAAGACTTGGAAGGAAAAATGTCCAACTAGCTTTGTCTGTGTCTTATGGCAACTTAATTTTACCTTATCGATTCGATTAATCGACACTTGAAAGAAAAGAAGAGGAAGAGGAGAGGAGGAGACGAAAAAAAAAGAGGAGGAGATGAAACACACAGTGGATGGAAGGCTGAAAAGTAGAGGAATTACCGTTTTTTTCTTCTTTTTTTTTTTTTTTCCTTTTTCTCTTCCATCTGAGAAATGAAAGCTGAATGGATTAGAGAAAAATAGGAAGGGACCTCTGTGTGAAAGCACATGAAGGTTTTGAAATTAATGGAATTTTCTCTAAGGGGCCAATCTCATCGTGGTAACAGTCTTAAGTTACCCGCTTTTCCCCCATTCCAACACACAAAAGTTCATTCTATATATATATATATATATGTGTCTTTTTCTTTTTCTTTCATGAGAAAACAGGGGCAATTTGTCACTTGGCTTCAGCCGACTAGTCGATAAACTCGTGGAGTAACTACACTCTGTATCAACGAATTTGCGAGAAGAATGGAGACAAAATTTTTTGAACTTGACTTTTTTTTTTTGGGTTTTAGTAAATATTTATGTGAAGGGATTTTATACTGTGGAGATTAGGAGAAATGGATGGAAATATTGGAGATAGGTTTTTTCTGACGATTCCATTGGAAAGCTGAGAAAATTTCCCATGAAAATCATGTGTCGGAAGTTTTTTTTTGGAATTTTTCAAAAATTTCATTTTTTGCGGGAGATTTGAAGGTGAAATTCTTCTGGTTTTGAAAAATTTCAGGTTTTCGAGAATATCTCTGGTTCTATTGACCGTAGCGACCTGGGGTTGATCTTAAATGAAAGGTGAGCTCATTTCCCATCGATTTATGGGGTTCAAAAAGAAAAATATCAATTTTTTCAAGTACTTATAGGGCAAAAACTGATTTTTCAGATAATGACATATAAATATTTGAAAAATTGATTTTAAAAAAATTTGAACCACATAAATCGATGAGAAATGAGCTCAGCTTTCATTTGAGATCAACCCCAGGTCGCTACGACCAACAGAACCGGAGATATCACCGAAAAAGTGAATTTTTTCGATTTTCAAAAGGAAAATCCCTTCAAAACTTGGCCAAAAAAGTAAATTTTTCCAAAAATTGAAAAAAAAAATTTTGACACATGTTTTCCGCCTAAAATTTCCTCAGCTTTTCAATGGAATCATCAGAAAATTTATTCAATTGGAGGGTCCATTTTACCCCCCCCCCCCTTTTTACCCCGATTTATTTTGAATTGATGAAATTCATCAGAATAAATCACTTTTTCCTCCAAATTTTCTTCAAAAATCGATGAAAATGAATTAAAAACTCCATAAATCGATGGAAAATGATCTCATTTTTCCATTAAAACTGGCGCCAAACCGTTAAAACCATTAAAACCGAAGATATTCTCAAAAAATTGAAAATTTGAAGTAAAAAAAATGGAAAAAGTGATTTTTTCCTTCAAATTTCTTGAAAAAAATGGAGATACGCCCTTTTGACCCTAAATCTCCTTCTTATAAATCTTGAAATCCTCTGCAAAAGTGGATAAAATTAAAAAAAAGGCGTATCTCCATCAATTTTGGAGATATTTGCAGAATGTCCGGAAAAAAATGGATTTATTAAAAATATTTGATAAAAAAAATCTGGGAAAATGATTTCCGAGATTTAAAGGAAAATCCTACATAATACCTTCAGAAATAGAAATATCTCTCTGAAAGTCCAATTTCAAATAAGATTTTCCATTTCTCTCTTCTATCCCTCATATTTTTCCAACCCCCCCCCCCCCCTCCCCTTTTCCCCTCCTCTCCTTTCTTAGAAACAAGAATAAATAAGATGAGAGTGATGAAGAATGGATTTAGAGAAGACGAGGATCTCTTGTTATTGAGTAGAATCCTTTGGTCCAGACCCTCTTTGAAGGCATTTCACGTGCAGATCCTCAATGCAAAGGCCATGCAAATTCATGAGATAACTGTGTAGTGCCTTGAGGGTGTGGCACTACACACACAGTGAAAAATGTTTTTTCATCAAATTTCTAAATTTTTTTTTACTAATATTTTTGTAATTAAGGTAGTATTTTAGATTGGGGTCGATAAAACAGGAAAAAATGAGGATTTTTAGGTTAATTTCTCAATTAATTGCTGATAATTCGGGGTAATGTGCTTTAATTTAGCGGGAAAAAGTGATTAAACTATTCGAAAGTCATATCTTCAGCTTGTGAATATAATTTTTTTTTGTTTCTCGAATTTTTTTTACATTACTAAGCTTTTATTGCCTGCGTGAGATAGAGAGAGAGGGAAATAGTTACGACTACCTTCTAATTAAAATTTCTCAATAACTGTACGGAGAATTGAATATTTTTTTCTTCTATTATTTAGTTGAAATGCTGTTCTCTTCGCCAATTGTTTTTAAATAATGGGTCAACTGTGTGGTTTTTTGGGTTTCTTAGGTTCTACAGAATGAAAATCGGGGGAAATACTTGAGATAGGGTATTTTAAATGATTCCATTGGAGAGCTGAGGAAATTTGACATGGAAACCATATGTCGCATTGTTTTTAAGGTTTTTTTTTGAAAATTCCAGGATTTTTTGAAAAAATTGAGCCCAAATTTTCGAAATTTCGAGGAAAAAAACAAAAATCACTTGTCGCACATGTTTTCTACGTGAAATTTCCTCAGCTTTTCAATGGAAGCATCAAATAAACTCTATCTCCCTCCATTTCATAGAAATCCTTCAATTTTTGTTCCTAAATCTAAAAAAAATGTAGAGAATCGGGGAAAAAACTTCAAATAATCCCGTCTACGTATTTATACACAAAAAAAATATCCAACGAGCCGAAATTTCAACTCCCAATCAAATCTTCACTCTAATAATTCCCGATTCTTTTATTATTTTCGAGAATTTTTGGAGAATTGAATATTTTTTTCTTCTATTATTCAGTTAAAATGCTGTTCTCTTCGCCAATAGTTTTTAATTAATCGGTCAACCCTGTGGTTCTCTAGTAATTTCGTTATTTCTGTCTGATTTAGGGCTTTTCATCCCCACAACCCCTATTTCCACCAACTTCAATAATTCATATCTCATAAAATACACAAACAAAAATTATGAAAAAATTCAGAAAAATGTAAAAAAATATCATTTTTAATACGCCATCAAAAAAAAGAAGAGAAATTAACTGATAATTTTTATCTAAACTTTTGTGCGCTTATTCTCAGAAGAAAAGAGTGCCTTCAACAGGATTATCCTATAAATATCTCAGAATCATTTGTTAGTCCCCATTTTCTTTTTCATTATTTTTCTTGCGGAAAATATTGGAGCATTTAATTTTCTCATCGGCGAACGTGCGTGACTAGAAGCTCAGAAGAATCGAGGTAAGAATGAAAAAAGGAAAAGAGAAAAAGAGTTAGTTTATGGTTATGTACTTCCGCTGTTTCTACCTCCATTTTTCCGTTCAACTAAGAGATTTCGGTATCAATGGATTGATTTTTCTATTCTTTCAATCTTTACCAAGTCTGCACGTTTTTCCTCACCTCCCCCCCCCCCCTCTCCCCCTTCCCATAAAAAAACTATAAAAAAAACAAAAAATTTTTTTTTTTTGTTTAGAATTAAATTTTCCACAAAAAAAAAATTATTAAAATTTTTTTTTCATTGTTTTAATAATTTTTTCGGAAAAATCCGAAAAAAAAGTATTTTTTTGGCCCAAAATGAAGTTAAAATAAAATAAATAAAAATGAATATAAAAAAAAATTGATTTCTTTTTTTTTATAAATTAAATGCTCCACAAAAAAAAGTTATTAAAATTTTTTTTTTATATTTTTTATAATTTTTTTCGGAAAAATCCGAAAAAAATGTCTTTTTTTTTGCCTAAAATAAAGTTGAAAGGAGAAATGGACTTTTTTGATCAGCCATAATTTAACCGAACGAAGTTATTTCATGTATTTCCCTTTTTTTCCACCGAAAATTCGCTCAGAATATTTCAAAGGCACACATTCTATCCAACCATTAATTTTCCCCATACGTTACTTTATATTTATATATATATATATAAAATGCACCTTATACATATATATATATGTATAGATGTATATCTGCTTCAATTTGACGCCAGTGAGAAGTTATTACCGTATTCCCATATATTTGAAATTCACCTCTGCGCTTTGGTGGCTATTCTCCCTCCCCCTCTTTCCCCTACCCCCCTCTTTCCCCTCATCTCCTTTCTAGGAAATGTCACACACCGTCTGATGAATTATTCTCGAGTCAATGAGCCATGGACGATCAAGTCAACTATTTCGCGTTAACTCGCTCCATCAGACGTCACTCAAGAATTTACAGATGGAAAAATTACGTGGAAATGAAAATTCTTAGGGAAATGGGGAGAGGGGGTGGAGGGGAGGGGGAGGGGTTTATCATTGGAGATAAAAAGAGATTGATGGCAAGTAAATTGTCCAATTGCATTTTAATTTAATGGAGAATATTTGGAGTAAATTACGCGGATCTAGCTACTGTTTTTTTTACGATTTTTTTTTTTTTTTTTATTAATTTTTTTTTTTTTTTTTTTTTTTTTTAACGATTATTCGGAATTTTTATATTAAATTTGAATCTTTAGGGGAAAATGAAGTAATTTTGGGGGAAATGGGAAATTTGGATTTTATGCGAATTTTATGAATTAGCTATTATTCAATTCACGTTTTTTTTTGAAAATTAACGTTTTTTCGGAATTTTCTCAATTTTCTAGAATTTTTTGGAATTTTTTTAAAATTAAAATTCGGTAACTTTTCTTTTTTTGCTTTTTTTTTTTAATTAGGATTTTTTTTTGTCAATTTTGGATTTTCCAGAATTTTCTCAAATTTTTCAGGATTTTTTTATTTTTTATAATTTGGGTTATTTAATAATATAAAAATTTTGTCACTTTTTTTTCCAAAAATTGACCTAAACTTCCTTTTCCCCTTTTTTTTTCTTCTCTGATATTAATTTAATGGAGAATATTGAAGTGAATTGCTCGGATCAGTTCCTGTTTTTTACGATTATTCGAAATTTCAATATTAAATTTAACTTCTCAGTAAAAAGTGAAGTAATTTCGTTGAAAGTGGGAAATTTGCAATTGAACTCGAATTTAATGAATAAGTTATCATTCAACCCACATTTTTTTTGGTGGAAAATCGTAATATTTTCCCCTATTTCCAATTTTCTAAAATTTCCCAGCATTTTTTACTATTTCCCAACATTTTTTCATTATTTCTCAGGATTTCCCAAGATTTTCCCCTCAAATTAAATTCCAGAAACCTCCTTTTTCCCCAATTTTCCAAGATTTTCCCAGATTTTTCATTTTTTTTGCATAACTCAATACCCCAAAAATTTCGCCACTTCCTTCCCCGCCCCCCCCCCCCCACCTCAAAAAAAAAGAAACCTCACCCCTTTTTCCTTCCCAACAATTCCCATTCACTCCACACATCCTGCCTCCCCTCCCCTCCCCTCCCCCCCTCCTCATCTCACCAAAAAAGAAGAATCTCTTCCTTGCATCCCAAGAAAAAGCACAAAAAACTCCCCCCCCCCCCCCCCCCCTTCCACCCTGTAACCCCCCGTTCCACGTGCATTGTGCTTCCTCAGACACACAGCCCCCCTTCCCCCTCCCCTCCGTCCCCCACCCTCTCCTCCTCTCAAGTCTAGGCATCACAGAGAGAAGCCCTAGCGCGTGTGTATCTCCCTTTTTTTTTTACTCGCATGACTAACGCATTTACTATAGCTCTCTCTTCCCCCTCTCTCTCTTTCTCTCCCCCCCCCCCCTCTCCCTTTCTCTCTGATGAGCGCCCTCTGACGACTCGACCTCGCACCACCCAGTGTCAGTATCGACTGGGCGCGCCGGTTTTAGTGCACACACACATAGAACCCCCCCCCCTTCCCTTTCCCTTCCCCTTCCACTCCCCCCTCCGAGTAGGTGAACTGTGAGAGGAAAATAGGGTGCGGGCGGGGCTGCTGCTGCTGCCGGTTCTCCACATGGCGCGCCCTTCTTCCCATGCATCCCCCCCCCCCTCCCTTCCCTTCCCCTCCCCACCATGATTAGATGCAGAAGTGTTGCCTTCAAAAAGCATTCTAAGGCACCTTAACCCTCCCTCCCTCCTCCCCTCCCCTCTCCCCCTTTTTTTCCTCCACGTTATTTTCTCGAAAATAGCAACAGCAATAGCAATAGCAGATACACAACAATCCGAGCTTTTCCATTCTCTCGATGCTTGCCACATGGCGCTCAAGCGCCATGACGCTCGTTAAAAATCGGCCAAACTCGGGAATGTTCGGTTGACTGTCGGCGAGCGGTGTTCTATCTATATATATATCTATACAAAAGAGAGTAGACACAAACACACACACACACACAAAGGAGTTTGGATGCTGGGGGAAAGCAGGAGAGGGGAGGGGAATAATGCCGGAGAAAGGGGGAAGTGAGGGGAGGGGAAGGGAAAGGAGGGGAGGGGAAGGAGGGGGGGAGGGCGCAGGGGTGAAAGCGCCGATTCGCACATGGGTTGGTATTGGCTCCCGGGGCCGGCGCGCACCCCCCTCCCCCTCTCCCTTCCCCTCCCCTCCCCTCCCCTCCCCTCCAGAACCTCTTTTTCCAACAACTCGTGACTAACATATATCTGTCTTTCTCACTCACGTTCCAATGTGGAAACGCGTACTGGGCGCAAGGTAGGCGGGAGAGTTATAGCTATATATATATATATATATATATATATAGCATGACTATCCCACAAGCAGAAGCAGCAGCAGCAAGCAGGCAGCACAATATATCCAACCATATAAAACGGGCATAGTCAGTACTAAGGTGGGCGGCAGTGGTGGTACTCTGGTGCGGTGAGCGCGATGTCCAGGGTGTGCCCCCTGGGTACGTTGTGGTGTGTGCCTGATATAATGCACAAACTTGTGTTAATGTGGCACTGTTTGCGAGAATTTTGAGAAAAGATTTTTCATTTTTTTTTTGGCAATTTTTTTTTTGGTTTTTTCGCACCATACACAGAGATAGAAAAAGAGAGAGGTTTGTCGCCTTTTTCACGATTTTCTGTGTTTTTTTTTTCGAGCATTTTCCAGAATTGTGTGGTTTTTAATTATTTTCGAGGGTTCAGTGTTAATTGTGGATCGTGGATTTTTCGTAATTATGTAAATAAACATGTGGGCTTGAAAAAAAAATGTGAAAAAAAATTGTGTGGTTTTTCGTGTGTGTGTGTTGGTAAATTTATGATTTTTTCTTCTTTTTTTGGAGTTTCAGGAAAATGAGAATTAACTATTTATGGGCGAGAGGCTTTATTAATTAATCTCGCAGACGCATATATATATATATATATACAGAGCAAAAAGTGAGACACAATTGAACTCACTTGAAAAAAAAAAAAAAAAAAAAATTTTTTTTTTCTTTTCTTTTTTTTTTCGAGAATTGAAAAAAAAAGAGGGGGAGGGTGAGGAAAAGTCTAGTGACCTGGGATTTAGACTCTGCAGTCTCTTGAGAATTGGGAATAGGCAAAATCCAGTGGATTCAAGAAAAAGAGAAAAAGAGAGATTGTAGAGATGTGAGATGTACTTCAGTTAATTGTGCCTTTTTTTTCATCAAAACCTTATTTTTTTTTAAATTTCGAGGTTATCGGGACTTTAAACCGATGAATGAATAGTAAAAGTCAATCTTCACATTAATTTCCTAAAATCTTATTTTTTTTTTTTTTTGCTAAATTTCGGCATTTTCCCATTTTTTTTTCGTTGAAAACATGAGCCTGCCAGGTGTGGTGCGTTATCGAGCCGGTAGTGCTATCGTGCTGCATACGTGGTATCCTAGTGGGGTGCGCGAAACCCACTGACCGTTTGCCTCTAATTCCATTCTCGAAAAAAAAAAAAAAAAAAAAAAATTAATAATTTTTTTTTCATCATGACAATTTCTTGTCAGCGTAAGCTGGAAGCTAAAGTATGAGTGATGTTTACATACACACTACCAGTACATGAAACATGTACTGATTGTACGTAAATTTCCTTTTTTTTCATTCCCAGTCGAATGAAGACTTGCTAATAACAAAAAACTACAATTACACAAAATATGTACTAATTGTACGTGAAATATGTACTAATTGTACGTAAAATATGTACTAATTGTACGTAAATTTCGTTTTTTTCATTCCCAGTCGAATGAAGAATTTGCAAATAACAAGGAACTAACAGTACATGAAATATGTACTAATTAGAAGTGAAATATGTACTAATTGTACGTAAAATGTGTACTAATTGTACGTAAATTACCTTTTTTTTTATTTTTCAGTCGAATGAAGAATTGCAAATAAAAAAAGGGAAAATCACTAATTTTTAAATAAATAATTAGTGACAATATGAAATTAAAAATGAGAACTGTGTGTTGCTCAATTGGTGTAAGAAGAATTTTGAGGATAAATTTTGGACCGAGAATGCATCTAGTGGAGTGCATTGATGATGAGTTGGATCGTGGTATTTTTAAAGAGTTGATTTTTAAAAATATGAGGCAGTGGTAGCGAATGCTGCACCCAGTTTTGTGCACTGGAGTTAAAACTTGAGGGAAAAAAAGGGGAAAAATAAAGAAAAACGACGAAAATTTCGTAAATTTTTCATAAAATTGACGAATTTTTTTTTGAAAAAAAAAAGGGATTGAGTGAAGTTTTTTGTGGTTTGAGTGCATTTGTGTGCAGTTTTTTTTTTCTTGGAACTGTGGGAATATCTGTGGAGACGAACGAGTTAGGACGCTGGGATGCTGAGACACTGGTCCAGAGTTGAAGTTATTGGTACCGTTAAACGGTTTAAAGCACGATTAACGAGTAATACGTCATCGTGCATACAATATAGGCAACCCGGCGTCCGGTAGCTCGTCCGTTCTCTATCATCGACGCCCCTGGGCAATGTGCCCATCCACCGGCAACACAACGTAAGTTATTAATATTTATTAATTTATTATTATTATTATTTTCAATTAATTTAATTTAATTGTGGGGGAAAAATTTAAAAAAAAAAAAAAATTGTGGGAAAAAAAATTTCATTAAATTTCAAATAATTTCGAGAAATTTCGAAAATTATTTTGAAAAATTTTTGAAAATTATTTCGACAAATTTCACAAATTATTTCAAAAAATTTCGAAAATTATTTCGGAAAATTTCGAAAATTATTTCGAAATAATTCCAAAAATAGGTAAAAAATTTAAATAGAAATTTTTGGAATTTTTGAAATATTTAAAAATGATTTTCCAAAAATTTAGAAATCATTTCCAAAAAATTTGGAAATTATTTTAAAATTCTTTTTAAAAAATGTGAAAATAATTTTTAAATTCTCTTCAAAAAATTTGCAAATTTATTTTTGGAATTATTTCGATATTCTCTTCAAAGCCAATATAAAATGTCACGACTCCGCAAATTTAATTATTCCTAATTTTCCATTATTTAATTGTGTCTGATTAAAAATTGACTTTTCTACTTGCGCCCTTTTTATATTTATTTTCATTGTTTAAAATTGTTATTTTTTCATCAGGTCAATCATTCGCTTCATTTATTTAACGGTGCTTATTGCGAGCGAGTTGATCTTGCCTCCAATAGGCTATCGCCCGGAGGCCTTTAACCTACATTTCATAAAAGAAGATTGATTTTTATTAAAAAAAAAAAAAAAAAAAAAAAAAAAAAGGAACAAATCGCTTTAATAACTCCGCTTCTTTTTACATTCATTTCATGAGTCTAAAAAGGAAGAAAAAAAAAAATATTTCATTGCATATTGACGTTGGTCTGAGTATATCCTCGGGATTTTTCCCACTTAGTGACAGTGGATTAAAAATAACTCGTCTGATTTATGACTTATCTCTTTCACTCGTTTCGTGAGAATAATTCACGAAATGAAGAAGACTATCATTTTGCTGCAGAAGGTCTTAACTTTGATATTTTTTATTTTTCCTTCCAAATGGGAGTTCTATTGTGATTTTTTTAATAGAAGATACTTAAAATGATATTTTTAGAGCATGTCTGTGCATAAAAGTCTCAATTACAGCAAAACGGTTTTACAGAAAAATTTCATATTTTCTGGAAAATTTCCTCTCGACAAACTCTATTTTTTAAGCTTCATTTGAAGAGAATTCGATCGATACTTTTTGAGATATGTCCATTTTTTTGCAAAATGTTAATATAATGCAAAATGGTAATGTAAATATTAAGAATTATTTTTCTTTAATATTTACTAATGCATATCTCGATTTTAATCAAGTTTGTGAGATTTTGTTTACAATTGTAAAACAAAAAAATTGAAATTTAAATGATTACTCTGAACGGTGGATCACTTGGCTCGTGGATCGATGAAGAATACAGCTAATAGCGCGTCAACTTGTGAACTGCCATCTGACATTTTCCAATGTCCATTTTTCGAAAATCAGTTTTTAATGGAATTTCTGGAAACTATTCAACTGATGTTATTTATACTCATATATTATCTCGAGAGTTGTATCAGTTAGATGTCTGTAAATTTTGAGCTTATTTGCATGATTAGTTCTCGATTTATTGGCGTTTTAATGAATTTCTTCAAAATTTGATATTTTGATGATGATTTGAAAAAAGTTGTATCACTTTCATTCGGAAGCATATTGCTAAAGTATCAGCAGAAAAATCTATATCTGTTGGAAAGCAATGCTATTATCTATTATTATTATTATTATTATTTTACTCTTTTTGTGTGTCTCATTGATCGCGTGCATATTTTATTACTCCGCGGAGAAATTAAATGCGAATAAAAGCCCAAGTGGGGGGGGGGGGGGGGGGGGGGTTAACTCAAATGCTCGCCAAATTACACTGGGAACGATTAAAAATATTGCAGAAGAGAGAAAAAGAGGAAAAGAGAGATTTTCTCTGTTCGTGGCTTTTTCCAATGAAAATCCGTGCAATAATATATTATGTAAAGAAATATATGGAAAATTCTGCGGGTTGAAGATAATCGAATTATTATGTATTACATATTTTATATACCTAATTTTCATTATATTCACATAAATAAGTTAATCGTGGTTTTATATATATATATATTTGGAATGTTTACTACCAAAACCCCCAGTTAATTCATATTTTCTTCATTAATTCATGCGTGTTGTTGGGAGTTTAAATGGAATGGTTAAACTTTAATTTCTCTCATTTCGAATGTTTCATTTGAAAATGAAAAAAAATGAGAAATAAATTATTCTTTTAATTTATTGCATCAATTTGTGGATAATCGATGTATTATTTTCTTTTATGCTTTTATTAATGAGGCAATTCAATTTAAAATAACAGGCAATTAAAGGCAAAGGGGCTTACGAAGATTTTGGAAGAGACCTTTTTTATGGAAAATTTAATTCTCTACAAAAAAGGTGTCTTCACTTTTCCCCCTAAATCCACTCAATTCCAAGATATCTAATAGATTCTATCTCAATGCCCCTAATTAATTCCAAAACACAAAAAAACAAGAAAATAAAATATTGTCCAATTGAAAATAACAGGCATTTGAAAACAAAGAGGTTTACGAAGATTTTGCAGAAAACATTTTTTATGGAAAATTTAATTCTCTACAAAAAAGGTATCCTCACTTTTTCCCCTAAACCCACTCAGTTCCAAGATAACTAATAGATTCTATCCGGATGCCCCTAATTAATTCCAAAACACAAAATAACAAGAAACTAAAAAAATTCCAACTGAAAATAACTCGCAATTAAACGCGAAGAGGTTTACAAAAATTTCGCAAGAGACCTTTTTTGTGGCGAATTTAATTCCCTACAAAAAAGGTCTCTTCACATTTTCCCCTAAACCCACTCAATTCCAAGATATCTAATTAATTCCAATAGATTTCGTTGACACTAATTAATTACGTGACACAATGTAACGAGAAAATGAAATATTATGTGTTTGAGATAGCAAAAAAAAGTGACTTGTCACGTGCTTGAAATTGATCAACGTCACAATCGACTCTCCCCCCCCCCCCCCCTTCTCCCTCATCTGAGAAAATGCTTCATACTTACCGGTTACACATCCGGACTATCAGTTGAATATACTTCCGTACCCGTCCATCCTAAATCCCATTGCAGATACAACACAAATATATATATATATATATATATATATATATATATATATATATATATATATATATATATAGGGTTAGTGTATATAAAACCCTAGTAGGATCTTGTCGTTGAGTAATTGCTCCTTCAACTTCGCATGACAAGTGTAGCCCATCTAAAAAAAAAAAATGAAAAAAAAAGGGAAAAAAAAAGTGGAATAGCACGAGTTTTGGAGGAGAGATTTCGTCCCACGAGCACGTGACGAATTACTTTAGTTATTGTTCAGTCAATTCTACTGAATTCAAATTCCACTTCCGTATTTTCCTAATGGCCCATAACTCTGAACAAACAATGTTCTTTTAATCTATTTCCTCTGTTTTTTTTTTTCTTTTTTTTTTTTTAGTGATGACGGAGTTTTTAGGGGTTTTTCTTTTTTTTTCTTCTTTTTTCTTTTTTTTTAGGACTGCGAGAAATTTATTGGGAAAAATAACGAGAATTTCCGGTTTTTTCGTGAAAATTCGCGTTATTTTTACCAATAAAGGAAGAATTGTTGAGAAAAATAACAAAAATTTCGAGTTTTTGAAAACTTTTCGTTATTTCAACGAATAAAAAAAATTGTTGGGAAAAATAACGAAAATTTCGAGTTTTTGTGGGAATTATTTAGTTTTGAAGGATAAAGAGGGGAAAGGGGGGGGGGGGGGTGAAATAGGAATTTATGTAGAGGGAGGGGGGGGGGGGGGAATTTTCCCCCAAAAAAACTCTTAAAAATTAGAAATTTTCAACAAAAATAAAAAAATTCGGTTCCTCCTCTTTAAACAATTTTTCCATCCCCCCTCCCCCTCCCCTAAAACCATAAAAAATATTCCACTTCCCCTATCTCCCCCATTAAGCTAAAAAATATTGACATCGATAATCTTGCTACTCACACCTCCTCCTCTCCACTTTAACCGTTAAAGAAAGATTTTTCCAATGCAGAAACGCTCAAGATATATATATATATGTATATATATATATATATATGTATATACAAGAGCAAAACAGATGAATATCATGAATACGATGAATAGAATTTTGGTGTTAATTTCCGGGCTTAAACGGGAAACGCCCGTTTATGTCGTCAGTTCGTTCCCCTCTTTCCCCTCCCCTCCCCCTCCCTCCCCCTCCTTCTCTCATTTCTGTCTTCACCTTACAAACCCCAAAGGTTTATCCATACACCCGCCTATTCCTCTTCTTCCTTTTCTCCTTTCCGCACCGACATCTCTACCTCCGGCTATCGAGAGATGAGAGAGGAGGGGGAGGGGGGGGGGATGCTAGAGACCTGGCTTTAACCATGTTCCTGGATAAACTCTAATTACTGACGAGCGGTCGAGTGGAATTGCGGTCTAAAATGCATCCCTGACGCTTCTAAGATGCTTCTATTCTACTTCGCCTACCTCTATTCTGTCGTTCAACCATTCTACAGGGATTATACATGCATGAAAGCGGCTTATTTCAATTTGAAATGAAAAAAAAATAAGAGAATGATATTCGTAGATTAAAAAAAAAGAGTGGTTCTATACTTCTTTGGACTAGTCGTTGAGTGCAAAGCAAGAAATAAACAGAAAAATCACCCAAAAATTAATATTTATGATTGAAAACCTAGTTCTTGGTGTTTAAAGCAGATTTGAAGAAGAATTTAGGAATTATATTAATTATTTGTAATTTATTACATAATCACTAGTTTGCCATTTGACTAGTGTATTCACGTGTTTCCCTCATGCTGAAAAACAATCATTTATTACAAAGTTATGAGACGGTCAATAATTTTCATATTGAATCGTAAATTTTTGTTTTTTTTTTTCCTTTTTTTTAAGACACTTTTCAGATTTTAATCTTTTGCCTGAGCTAAAAGTGCGAAAATCTGCATTAGCCCATAAGCCATCGTGTTATTTTTATTTCGTTTTTATTTATTATTGACCAAACACAAAACAGTCAATTGATCAGAAATTTCCACGAGATACTTGAGATTAATATAAGCTTTCAGTTGAAATTTATTTCAGATTTTAATCTTTAAATTCGTGTAGGTATAGAACTACCTTAAACAATTGTACACAAAACTTTACATTAACTGTATTAATTCACTTTTTTTCAAAATATCTTTAGTTCTATTGGTCATAGCGTGGAAATTCCGAATGGAGGTGAAAGGTGAGATCATTTGCCATCGATTTATGGGGTTTTCAATTAAAAAATATCGATTTTCAAGGTATTTATGGGCACTTTCGTAAAAATCAGTTTTCGCACCATAAATATCTTAAAAATCCATATTTTTTGATTAAAAATTCGTGTAGGTATAGAACTACCTTAATTGTGGTTGTAAATAGTAGGGAAAACTGGAGAAAAATGGATTTAAGGGTTGAAATGATTTGGGATTTTTTTTGGGAGTGAAGGAGTGGACAAAAAAATCTGAAAAAATTCAGCAACAATCTTCACATCTTATACCATCTTCTCAAATTTTTT
Source organism: Aleiodes leptofemur (assembly GCA_963942555.1). Classification (NCBI taxonomy): domain Eukaryota; kingdom Metazoa; phylum Arthropoda; class Insecta; order Hymenoptera; family Braconidae; genus Aleiodes; species Aleiodes leptofemur. The sequence goes on along the minus strand of OZ012623.1, from coordinate 12,640,416 downwards.
CAGATTTTTTCATCGACTCCTTCACTCAGAAAAAAATTAGAATTCTAGTATTATAAAAATTGATATAAAAATTAAAAAAAAAAATTTTGTTATAAAAAAATTTTCTTGCCACAAGAATTTTATTTCCCAAGTGCACAATCACATGCATTGAATGTAAGAGGGAAGGGGGGGGGGGGGGAGAAATTAAAAAAAACGTTAATGAATATTTTTCTGCTAGATAAAAATTAATTACTAGTAAACATTGCACTTGTAATTACTACTTTCATTTTTTTTCCCTCCAGCAAATTAAATTCACTATTTTTCTTTTTATTGTCTCGTAAATTATTTCGGGGGATTTTCCTTTTTCTGTAATATTGTGCAAACACAATTTGAATGTAGAATGGAGAAGAATCTGGCAAATTTCCCAGTTTTCCCCCTCAAAAAATAAGAAAATTCGTAAACTTTAAATGAATAGTATTTATGATCACTTTGAGAATATTAATGGCTTGGAATGAAAAGAAATTGCAGTTTTTTTTTTATTATTTCTTGGTAAAAAATGTTTATGGGAAAAAAGTTTTCATTGTAAAAACACACAGTTTAATTTGAGAAAATTTCGAAAAAAAAATTCAAAATTTCAAAAAAAAAATTGAAAAAATTCAGAAAAATTTGAAAAAATTCAGAAAAAAATAAAAAAAATTGAAAAAAATCGAAATAAATCTCAAATATTAAAATAAAACTGATTTTTGTAATGTATATTGGCAAAGGAAGGTTGCCGGAGTTTAATTTGAGAAAATTTCGAAAAAAAATTCAAAATTTCAAAAAAAAATTGAAAAAATTCAGAAAAAATTCAGAAAAATTTGAAAAAATTCAGAAAAATTTAAAAAAATTTGAAAAAAATCGGAAAAAATCTCAAATATTAAAATAAAACTGATTTTTTCTACATATACACAAAAAAAAATCGAAAACATAGGAAATTAAATTAAATTAACATTTTCTACAAAAATAATTGCATTTTACAATTTTTTTTTTTTTTCAGTTCATTGTTGAATAACTAAAGTAAATTGTTATTGAATATAATTCTCTAATTTTCATGTTAAAATTTTCGCGTAAATGCAATCAATTATGCAACTACGCATAATTCGATGTCGATAGAGAGTAGATATTCTCTTCATATATATATTATGTAAATTATTCAGAATACTCGAATGTACTCTCGTAGGCTCTATGAAAATAGAATGTAAAGAGTGTAAAATAGGTTAAATTGATGAATATTTGATATCTATCATAATAGAAAAAGAGAATGAAAAAAAGTGAATGAATTTATTTGCTCGAAATTTGAGTGACTTTTGGTGAATTTCAACAGTTTTTATGAAACAATTAAAAGTGTTTGCTTCAATTTTCCGCTTGGGAATTGTTTCATCACTTGAAAAAGTGCCCATTCCTCTTTTTTTATTAACTTTGTTTTTTTTTTCAGTAATTAGATTTTGTTTTTTCTCTTTTTTGTCGAGTGCAACGTTGCGAGGAGAGATGGCAACGTTGCAAAAAAAAATTGGGCTTCCCACGTGGTCAAAACGTTTGCGTGACCCGAATTTTGGTGAATAAAATTTGATAAATAATAAATTTACAGACGAACTATTGACCTCATTAATAATAAATTTTAGTACATCGATTTCCTCGAATTGGAAGAATAGAAGACATGAAAACTACTCGAGACGACAGTATAAAATCGATTTTTTTTTGAATTTTTTTCTTCAAGATTTAAGGTAGTTCTATACCTGCACCAATTTTTAATCAAAAAGTATGGATTTTTAAGATATTTATGGTGCAAAAACTGATTTTTTACGAAAGTGCCCATAAATACCTTGAAAATCGATATTTTTTAATTGAAAACCCCATAAATCGATGGCAAATGATCTCACCTTTCACCTCCATTCGGAATTTCCACGCTATGACCAATAGAACTAAAGATATTTTGAAAAAAAGTGAATTAATACAGTTAATGTAAAGTTTTGTGTACAATTGTTTAAGGTAGTTCTATACCTACACGAATTTAAAGTTTAAAATTTGAAATAAATTTCAACTGAAAGCTTATATAAATCTCAAGTATCTCGTGGAAATTTCTGATCAATTGACTGTTTTGTGTTTGGTCAATAATAAATAAAAACGAAATAAAAATAACACGATGGCTTATGGGCTAATGCAGATTTTCGCACTTTTAGCTCAGGCAAAAGATTAAAATCTGAAAAGTGTCTTAAAAAAAAGGAAAAAAAAAAACAAAAATTTACGATTCAATATGAAAATTATTGACCGTCTCATAACTTTGTAATAAATGATTGTTTTTCAGCATGAGGGAAACACGTGAATACACTAGTCAAATGGCAAACTAGTGATTATGTAATAAATTACAAATAATTAATATAATTCCTAAATTCTTCTTCAAATCTGCTTTAAACACCAAGAACTAGGTTTTTAATCATAAATATTAATTTCTGGGTGATTTTTCTGTTTATTTCTTGCTTTACACTCAACGACTAGTGCGAAGAAGTATAGAACCACTTTTGAAGAATTTGCAAACAATTTTTCATGCAACAAGAGGCTATAAAAATATTTCACGTAAAAAAAAAATATATATAAAAGATTCTTTGAATGAAAAAAAAGTCTTTTACATTCTTCAAAACTTTATTAACATGATATTTTTAGTTCTTTCTCGTTACGTTATCCCAAGAGAAATATGAAGAAAACCAGTTCTATTTTCCTCTTGTTCATTGTTTTCGTCAGTTCAAGGCTGTACAGCAATGTGTAGTCACGAAGAGAGCTGTCTCTCCCACGGGCCTCTTGAGGATATAAATTGTACTTCTCACTCAGCGTTGGAGGGAAAATCGACTTTAAAACTGACGGAGAGTGAGAATGTTCAAACCATATCAGTATCAATCCAATAAATGCAGTCATTGTGAAGTTAACTTGATCGATCATAAACCTTTTCTTGTTGCTTTATCGTCAATTTTGTGTTTTATTTCATTGATTGACAGGTGTTGATGCTTTTTTATTAGTTGAGGATATTGAAGAAGCAGGTTTCGAATGATCTCCTTTTTTTTCTAAGTTATCATAAATATTATAATTATTCCCATTTTGTAACATTTTACCGATATCGAATTTTTTGCGAATGAAGGGTTGTTCCAAAAAATTTGAAAAAATTCAGTAACAATGTCCATATATTCGAGCATCTTCTCAATTTTTTTCAGATTTTTCCGCAAAGTCCTTCTCGCCGAAAAAAAATCAGAATCATGTTTTTCTCTATTTTTCTCAATTTCGTCAATTTTTCCATCTCTCAAAATTAGCTGTGAATGTGACGAGATTAAAGAGTACTTTGCCCTCAAATTTTCCATTTCACAAGCCCTGTGAAACGATTTTTTAATTATTTCGCCTCGCCCCAAGGATGGCTCCCCCCCCCGCAGTTTTCATGCATCCCAAATTTTTCCTTTTTTTTTCTCTTATTCTGAACCAACTTTGCTGGAGATAAGCCAGGAGTTACGTTCGGGGGGCCTTTCAAGAACCGAATGGCTGGGAAAACTCTTCCGTGAGATCTGAGAGAAGTGTGGGTATAACTGTGCTATAACTTGCTATGGAAATGGAAGGAAAAAAATCAGTTGGAAAGAGAAAAGTTGAGAATTGAATTAGAGGATAGAATAGGAATGGACATGAAATCGAAGAAATACGAACTTACGCCTTTTTGATCCACAGATGTCTTAATTTAAGATATCAGTTAGAGAAAAATATCTTAAAATTGAAAGTATCTTGAAGCTGGCTAAGTAAAATGGAAAACGTTTGAAATTGGGAAATGGTACATGTGTTTTAAAAAGTGACAAGACATTATTTTGTATCTGAAAAATTAAGATGAATATATTCAGCTGCTTTTTATGTTTGAAATTAAGATATTTTTCAATTGTTCAGTCATTGGAGCTTGAAGGTATATGGCGAAACTCAGTTGCTAAATGCTATTCAGACACATCAGTGTAAAATATTTTTCGTGTCTCAGTCAAGTATTGTAATTTCCTACACAAATATGGGAACAATGATAACGTGGATTAAATAAATAAGAAAAAATTAATAAACTAATTTTTAATCGATTTTTTTCCACCTTCCAGTCTCCAGAAATTCATTCAATTCAGTTCCTATTCTATGACAGGACATGTATGCATTTATAGATTATGTAAGTGCCAGATATCCTGCTGTTGGACTATATCGGATTATGTCAGTGAAAAATAAGACACTTTGGCAGATTCAAACATTTAGAGATAACTGAATCGTCACTGCCAAAGGAATCTTTAAAATGTTTTGAAAGTGTGAAATCCTGGAAAACCTCAAATTTGAAAATATAATCCTCCTTTCAAAAAACATGTTAGCAAAAGAAGGTTTCGGACGTTTAATTTGTGGAAATTTACCGGAAAATCATGGAAAATATCAAATTGTAAAATATAACTAAATATTATATAGAAACCTTTCATCTGACACCACTTTCATATTCAAAATAGCAAAGTTTATACTCCATTTGTATTATTACGTACTCTACTAATTAGCTGAGTTTATTAATCAACCCTGTGATGCGACCACAAACTGCATACAACTGCTTGCACTAGTGAAGCCATCTGAATATTTCACGTCACGTGTGCAACAAGGTTTTTCAACTATATCTTTATGTTTTCCTTTCCTTTTTCTTTTTTTTTTGTTATCCTCCTTTGTTTCTCGTGATTCCCAGTGGACTGCCAAGCAGGCCTGGAATATATGAAGGAGAAAGAGAAAAAAAAAGTACAGGCAAGTGAGAGAGGGAGAAGGGAGAAAGAAAAATAAAGAGAGGAGGAGGCAGAGTCTCTCATTGTTACGACGTGACCGAGATATAAACGGGTCGTTAATTAACGAGACGATGCGCGAAAGAGTTCTCTATTTTTATTTTGTTTTTAGAGTTTTTTTTTTCTTTTTTTTCGTCACAATTTGTGGCCGTTTAGGATCAGACGCCGCTCGAATAAACTGACTTGGTGTCTATATTTTTTTCTCACTTAATTTCTGAAGTGAGAAGATATTCAATTTTCCATGGTCGATTGAGTAGTGAAGTGGAATAACAGGTTAAGTCGATTTTTGTCGAAAATGGGGATTTGTCATGATTCGCTTCAGAATGTATGGACGCATGTGCCACAGAAAAGATTTGGCTGGATATGTCCATTTAAGGCCTCATTTCTTCACATACACTTTAGGTCAAGTCCACATTTTTCCAAGTTGAGGCTAAAGATTCAAGTTATGTCGACATGACTTGAAAAGTAATCATGCTTGTAAAAGTCAAGTCGACATGACTCGGTTTTTTTCAAATTGTTCGTTGAACAGTTGCACGATGGTTTCATCCCAATTAGCAGTGCTAAAAAAAAGACTTGTTGTCATTACTTCTCCTACTCGATGAAGAGTGTCATGATTTCTATTATAATTTAACCTCTGAAAATTCCCCACTTGCAGATCCTGATATATTCTCGTCAGATGAAGATCAGTAATGAGAAGCTTCTTTATTTCTTGATGAAAAAACTTCGTTAATTCGTGTAATTTCCTCAAATTATCAATAAATAATATTATCAGATAAAATTAAAAGTCGAGTGAACATGACTTGAATTTCTTGAGTTTTTGAGAAAGTCAAGTCGACACAACTTGAATTTCCTTTAGACACTTCAAGTCGAGTCGTTCAAATTATAGAAAAAAAAAAGAATGCGGTTAATGATGGTTTTTGAATATCAAATTGATTGCGGATTAATGAAGCTCATCATAAATGTACTGCATAATCACATCATTCTTTTCTCAATGTAGTAAAAAATCCGAGAAAATTAACGGAAACACCAATATATTATAATGTAAACCCAGAAAATGATCAACTGCTTGTCTTCCTGTGTTGTCTGCTATCAAAATGAGCAAGCCCTGTACTATTACAGTGACCCCATGTACAAAGGACAAAGTGGGTGAACACCAGACAGGGGCATTAGTGCCGCCAACGGTTGAATCCAACGGCTTTTGAGTCCCCGACAAAGTTATCCTCAGCAGTTGAAGCAAGCCCCTTGGATACAGAACGCTTGAAATTTTGTGTGTGCGGGTGTTTTACCACTTTCTCCCTCTCTTTCTCTCTCTATCTCTCTCTCTTTCTCTTCACCCCTTCTATCTCTATCTATCCATTCTCATTTCTCCCTTGAACTATCCTCTGCCATTTCTCCTATGATTCATTCGGCTATATACTATCTCTGTGCTCCTTTTGGCACAGAGCTTATCGCGAGAAACCTCGGGGTATATATATAGTATATACAGGGAGTTTCAAAATCACTTTCCGGAATGAAGCTCACGACCTCTAGACCCTTGATGAGCCAACATCCCGTACACCCCGGGCTGAATTTTCGTCTTATAAGACCTTTCCCCCCTCCTCCCCTCTCTCCACAAGTGATTTATGCACGACTATGTAGTTACGATCGTTTAAATAAGATATTTATCTTTTTTTGTCCTTTATTATTCGAAAGTTACTTTGCATAATCCTATTTTAATACGAGGGCTTTCACGGGAGTTTATTATGTGCTTCGGAAATTGGGGATTTACAGAGTTGAGCTGAGAAATCAACTGAAAATTCAGTTAATACTTAAAAAAAAAAGGGTTTTTTGCTCCCGAATGGAAGCTATGTGATCATAAGAATTTTAGATTGTAATTTTTTTAATAGAAGATACTTAAAATGATCTAAATAGAGAGAAAATTATATTTTTTGCGCATGTCTGTGTGTGTGCATAAAAGTCTCAATCACAGCAAAACGGTTTTTATATAAAAATTTCATATTTTGTGGAAAATTTCCTCTCGACAAACTCTATTTTTTGAGCATTATTTGAAGAGAATTCGATCGATACTTTTTGAGATATATCCATTTTTTGCAAAATGTTAATATAATGCAAAATGGTAATGTAAATATTAAGAATTATTTTTCTTTAATATTTACTAATGCATATCTCGATTTTAATCAAGTTTGTGAGATTCTGTTTACAATTGTAAAACAAAAAAATTGAAATATAAATGATTACTCTGAACGGTGGATCACTTGGCTCGTGGGTCGATGAAGAATGCAGCTAATTGCGCGTCAACTTGTGAACTGCCATCTGACATTTTCCAATGTCCATTTTTCGAAAATCAGTTTTTAATGGAATTTCTGGAAATTATTCACCTGATGTTATTTATACTCATATATTATCTCGAGAGTTGTATCAGTTAGATGTCTGTAAATTTTGAGCTCATTTGCATGATTAGTTCTCGAGTTATTGGAGTTTTAATGAATTTCTTCAAAATTTGATATTTTGATGATGATTTGAAAAAAGTTGTATCACTTCCATTCGGAAGCATATTGCTAAACTATCAGCAGACAAAGCTATATCAGTTGGAAAGCAATACTATCATCCACTTGTTTTTTTTTTTAATTTTAATTTTAAGAATAAAATTAAATTATTGATGATAAAATTTCGAGCGTTAAAAATGACCGAATTCAAATGAATTCGTGAACAGTCATTACCCCCCAACATTTTCCAATTACATATTTCAATTAATCCACCCAAATGGAAGTGAAATTAATTTTCATGAAATTAACCTCGCGAACTGATTACTTTTAAAATCCATCAAATCAAATAAATACCATTTCAAATGGAATATAATACGTAGATGTAATTAATAACGTCCACTGAATTCAATTCGTAATTAATTCAGAAAATATGATGATGGAAATGATTATATGTCTAATATTTGGCTTTATCGAGGTACATAGGGGAAAATTAGTCGAAACCATTAGGAGCGACAACATTTTGCCTAATGAAGAAAAATTAAGGAAAAAATTGAATTGATAAATCCAGCGAATCCTTCAAAAGCCACATCATCGAAGAAATTTTATCTGCCTTCAATTAGAAAAAATCTCTTCATTGAATCCGAGTATTGAATGTGTTGAACATTTACTAGCGCGTGTAGGTTCATCACGCGGGAATTCCACATATTGCAGAAGCAAAGGAAAATGGAGCGTTACGAAACGCTCGGACGACACACACACACACACACACTGATAGAGGCCAAAGCTTTTATATTGTCGGTTAGATAGAATGAGATACATAGACTGGAGGTCAATTCGAGCGTTAACCCATCTTGCATTCTACCATCGCATCATGGAAATACTGTTGGTATATACGCGCTCTGTGTGGTCAACCGCGAATTATCGTTTGGAATACGCACCAGTGATTCCATCGGTAGCCTACTACACTTGCCTTTTTCTACACCCCTCCCCACTTATTCTATTCCATTTTTTTATTCACTTGTTTATATATAAATCCACTGAAGATTCACTTTCTCTTCATTTCCCTCGAAGGAACGTTTCTCTGCGATACACTGGGGTTTTTATTTTTTAAAATTAAAACTAATGTTTGACATTGAGACACTTTTAAAATATTTTAAAGATTTCTTTGGCAGTGACGATTTAGTTATCTCCAAATGTTTGAATCTGCCAAAGTGTCTTATTTTTCACTGGCATAATCCGATATAGTCCAACGGCAGGATATCTGGCACTCACATAATCTATAAATGCATACATGTCCTGTCATAGAATAGGAACCCAATTGAATGAATTTCTGGAGACTGGAAGGTGGAAAAAAATGGATTAAAAATTAGTATATTAATTTTTTCTTATTTATTTAATCCACGTTATCATTGTTCCCATATTTGTGTAGGAAATTACAATACTTGACTGAGACACGAAAAATATTTTACACTGATGTGTCTGAATAGCATTTAGCAACTGAGTTTTGCCATATACCTTCAAGCTCCAATGACTGAACAATTGAAAAATATCTTAATTTCAAACATAAAAAGCAGCTGAATATATTCATCTTAATTTTTCAGATACAAAATAATGTCTTGTCACTTTTTAAAACACATGTACCATTTCCCAATTTCAACCCTGGCGGATCACTCGATTGGGGGGTCGATTTGTGCGCTCACCTGATCACTAGTCGATAGTAATATGAATAACGAGATGACCAGTACTTTTCGATCATGGATGATAAATGGCTTCATCGATCTGCGTCTAACTATGTATAGAGTCGATTGTTAGTCGATCCATGTACCCAAGGGCCTTCAATCGACGAATGATCAAATAATAAAATTTCTGGAGTGCGTGGTTATTCATATGACCATCAACTAATGCTCGACTAGTAATCAGGTGAGCGCACAAGTCGACTCCCCCAATCGAATGGCGATCAAATAGTAATCGATGGATCCACCAGGGAAACGTTTTCCTTTTCACTTAGCCAGCTTCAAGATACTTTCAATTTTAAGATATTTTTCTCTAACTTATATCTCAAATTAAAGCATCTGTGAAATATTAGTTTTTGCAGTGTAAACAATTAATTTTGCGATAATTGAAAAAAAAATCTGAAAATTCACTTACTCTTACCAGAGAGAATGAGAAAAAAATAGAATGAGAGGCTTTTCCAGCGGATGCGAGTCCAAAATCTGGAAGAATAATAGGCGGACATTAGCTAGGCAGTGCTAAATTACTCCCACGAAGAAGTAAAAAGAGGAGTTGGTGAGCCTCGAGAGAAACAATTTCACGTGCGAGAGATTGTTAGTCCCCTTTCCTCGCAGATTTTCCAGGGGGGTTCTGAGATAGAGTCTAGGTTCCCTAACTGCCGCACTTTTTCAATCTTCCATTCTTCTCTCGTTTCACTATTCGTAATCTTCTCCTTCTTTTGTGACTAGACGGACAGAAAAATCGAGTCACTGTCCTATTTTCCTTTCATTCCGCTATTTTTCCAGCTTTTTATCGCTTTTTCTTTTTTTTAATGCAATAAAATCACTTTTTATATTCATCAAGCCCATCATTTGTTGAGCATAATAATTCCCATCAAATTGTCTATGAAATTTCCATTTTTTTTTCTAACAGTGACAGCTCACTCAAAACATTAAAAGTGGAAGGGGAAATAGGAAAGGGGGGGAGGGAGGGAAAGAGGGGTATAGAGGCTTCAAACTGAGCTGTTGACCGGTAATTATTCGGTTATTACGCGTTTGGAAAATTATCGGAAATCATCTAGTTGACCGGGCGCGAGACCTCTCATCGATCTGTGGCCAACAATAGCTTCGAGGATCAGAACAACGAGGTGAATAACACGAGCGGAATGCAATTAAGTGGCACTCTTCTGTCAACACTTCAACTCCATCATTCGTTTCAGTTCTTTTATTCTCTTGGAATAATTGGTTTCTAGACCAATTTTCCGATTATGAAAATTTTTTATAATTCGCATTTTTTATTTTTTTATTTTTTTTATTTCTGTAATTTCCATCGAAAAAATTTCAATTACTTTCTTAATGAAAAATTTGGATTTTTAAATTTTTCATTGGTTTGAAAATTAATTTTTTTTTTCAACAATTTTGATTACTATTGTAATTTAAAGTTTGACTGATGGAATTTCATAATTATTTTCTTTATTAAACTTATTAACATTTTTATTAGTTAAATTGAATTATAAATGTCATATAAGCGTCATTTAGATTGTATTAAATTATAAGTTCTTATTTGTGTTACATTTAGTTAAAACTCTCAACTCAAAATTTTTGTCTGAAAGACGTTTATATTTGGGAATATTAAACATAGTAGCGTTGATTTTATTATAAAATTAATTATTCCAATCAATTAATAAGTACGAAAGTATCAAAATTTCGAATAAGAAAAAGAATTATAAAATTTCATCAGTCAAATTTTTAATTACAATAGTAATCAAAATTGTTAAAAAAAAAAAATTAATTTTCAAACTAATGAAAAATTTAAAAATCCAAATTTTTCATTAAGAAAGTAATTTAAATTTTTTTGATGGAAATTACAGAAATAAAAAAAATTAAAAAATTAAAAATGCGAATTTTTTTTTTTGCCGATCTCTGATCGAAAATTTCCACGTTTTCACCACAAATTATGAAAAATTTCAGTTGATAATTTTAAATCATTCACTCTTTTATCTCCACTTTATGCAATATTCTTCGTGGGTTAGTGGAGGTCTACAGTGTGAATAAAGTGCTCGGTATGAAACCACACACACACGAAGTATGAGGAAGCACTGGGAAGGAGGGGAGGGTGAGAAGGGGAGGGGAGGGGTGAGAGAAGAGTAACGCGTTGAAAAGTTATTGCGCCTCGCAAATACAGACTCTTCCGCCCCGTAAATATCACAGTATTCTCTACCACTTCTAACCACTCTCCCCCCTCCCCCCTCCACTTCCTTTCCACCTCCCACTCCGCTCCCCTTTCCCCCCACTCAACCGCCCGTTCCCTCGACATCTCCTTTCTTCCCCTCCCTTCCCCTCAATTTCGCCACCTCGTGGCGTTTCTCTACTGCATTATTACCTCATGGCTGGTAAATAATTTAGTTATGATTGAGAACAAAGTTGCTGGGAGCAGGGATACTACGAAGAGCAAATCACTTAACTCATACAGCATGTTTCAAATTGTTCCTCTAAATTTAACGGTAAAACGTGCAGAACACCGAGGTATTTTGACGTCAATTTGGAACTTTGATTTTTCGTCGAAAATAGAGGAGTTCTGACCTCTTGCATTCGAGGGTATAACTTTTTTAATTGTATCACTCCCCCCCCCCCCTTCCCTCCCTCCCTCCATCGCTTCTTTCCTCCCCCCTCCTTGAACATTTGTAGGACATTTATTCGTACAAAATGTTGAGGAATTTATATTAACACAATGGAGATACTTGAAAATTTTCGATGTCAAGGGAGTCAAATACTGGAACATTTAAATTCTATTCATTTTCATTACGTAATCAACGATGTTAACTGACATTTCACGAAGATTAAGTTATTTCAATTATATTTTATGATTCTGTAGGAATTTCAGTAGTTACCATTTTTTTTCGTGAATAACGAAGATTTATTGGATTTTTAAAAAAATTTGAAGAATGGGATTCAGATTTTTTTTTGGCATCAGGAATTAAAATGATGAAGTTGAGAGATTTATTAGTCGTTTATCTTGTGAATGTAATTGAAGGATAATTCAGTTGCGAAGTGGAATAAGGAGTTAAGTCGAAAAACTCAATTTTTTAGAGATGAGGAACTGGATAATGATGATGCTATTGTGATTATGCAGTAAATTTAGGATGAGCTTCATTAATCCGCAATTTGATATTCAAAAACCATCATTAACCGCATTCTTTTTATTTCTATAATTTGAACGACTCGACTTGAAGTGTCTAAAGAAAATTCAAGTTATGTCGACCTGACTTTCTCAAAAACTCAAGAAATTCAAGTCATGTTGACTTGACTTTTAATTTTATCTGATAATATTATTTATTGATAATTTGAGGAAATTACAAGAAATAACGAAGTTTTGTCATCAAGAAATAAAGAAGCTTCTCATTACTGATCTTCATCTGACGAGAATATATCAGGATCTGCAAGTGGGGAATTTTCAGAGGTTAAATTATAATAGAAATCATGACACTCTTCATCGAGTAGGAGAAGTAATGACAACAAGTCTTTTTTTTTAGCACTGCTAATTGGGATGAAACCATCGTGCAACTGTTCAACGAAAAATTTGGAAAAAACCGAGTCATGTCGACTTGACTTTTACAAGCATGATTACTTTTCAAGTCATGTCGACATAACTTGAATCTTTAGCCTCAACTTGGAAAAATGTGGACTTGACCTAAAATGTATGTGAAGAAATGAGGCCTTAAATGGACATGACCAGCCAAATCCTTTCTGTGGAACATGCGTCCATGCATTCTGAAGCGAATCATGATGAATCCCCATTTTCGACGAAAATCGACTTAACCCGTTATTCCAAAACCAGAAGAAGCAACGCTTCACTGGCGATAATTTGTAACTTAAGGCTGTACACCAAATCCATACTATATCTATTTTAGCAGTAATGCCTTGCGGCTACTTAAACCATCCCTCCCCCCAATGGTAATTTTAATTTAGAAACACTCGAACCACCCTCTCTCTCGAAGCCTCGGGTTATTAACGGGCTTCTTCTACCCTCCAATCCAACGTGGACTGGAATGTTTGTAAAACTATGCACCCAGAGCACAGGGACGATATACAGGAGAGAGAAATCAGGAAATAGGGTTACGAACGCATACCAGCCACAGTCTCTCGTGCTCTTCGTGTGTTAAAATACTTCGTGGAAACTCCCTCATGGAAGCTATTAAAATTATTTTGCCTCAATGCCGTTGAAAGCCTCTGACGTGTTAGAAAAAAAAGAGAGAAAATTAATTAATGACTGAATAATCAGAAATTTCCTTTAAAAACTGGGAAAAACGTTTGAAATAATTTTTTTTAATTTAATTGAGGAAAAAAAATATTATCTGTGTGTGTGTTTGATGTGAACTTTACCGAAAGAACTGGGGTAAATATTTATTAATATTCACCAGCTTTCTCTTCTCTTGATGCTATGAAACCCCTTAATCTCTCGTCTCGTCACATCGACCTTAATTGAAAACCCTCAGAATCTTTCTTCATCCACGATCCTCAAGGTCTACACTAATCTCTCTTTCGTATTATCCAACCTCCGGAAAACTTTTTGATTTATATTCACTGAAAATACTATTTCAGGTTAATCAATTCCACTTCTCAGAAGAGTCATTCACTATTCAAGTGTCTTTTTGAGAATTAAAATCCAAATTTTTATGATGAAAAATCATTTTTTTTTGGAAATTAGTAAAAAAAAGTTGGAAATTATTTAGGCAAAAAGCTGCGGTTTTATAAAAAAATCTGAAAAAATTAGACGATAAGGGAGACATGTTGTAGCATCTTTCTGAATTTTTGCTTCCGAAGGGAAGCATTGTAATCGTCATTTTTTTCGAATTTGAGATTTCATCGGATTATGACTCCAAATGTTCTGAAATGTCGGAAAAAAATATTTTTTTCACATGTCTGTGTGTATGTATGTGTGTGTGTGTGTGTGTGTGTGTATGTGTGTGATGACAGGTTTCATCACTTTATGCGGAAACGGCTGCATGTATCGATATGAAACTTCGAGGGGATATTCACTACAAGAGCGCAATGCTCTCTGCGAAATTTCAGCTAAATCGGTTCATTGGTTCTTGAAAAAAAGCGAATTGTCAAAAAATCGTTTTTTCGAGTTTTCTCAGCGAAAAATCAATTTACAGCGTCTATCCTCCGCGAGGAGATGCGCACGGATAGGGCGCACATTAAACCCCGGGGCTGACCAGGGCTCCAATCTTTAGTTTTTTTTTACCATTTTTTTATTATGATTTTTGAAAAATCACGGTTATCGCGATAAGTTAAAAAATATTTGAGTTAGACTTCAAATTTCGTGTGTTTGTACATCTTATGAGTGCGAATTTCGGTATTAAATTTCAGCGTAATCGACCGAACAGCTCCTGAGATACTGTTGAAAAACTATTCCATGCAATGATTGCGATGGGCAGTCAAAAAATCGTGTATGAGTCCAATTTCAGTCTCCAGGCTAGTGAGTCTGATCGGCAAATCCTTAATTTTTGCTCTCTTGCTCTCAGCATCATTGAAATTGTAAGTTAAGGACCACTGGATAGTTAATGATTCATGTTTAGGGTCCCATCGAGGCAAATCAATCGATTTTTTGCAAAATGATTGCGATGGGCAGTCAAAAAATCGTGTATGAGTCGAATTTCAGTCTCCAGGCTAGTGAGTCTGATCGGCAAATCCTTAATTTTTGCTCTCTCACTCTCAGCATCATTGAAATTGCAAGTTAAGGACCACTGGATAGTTAATGATTCATGTTTAGGGTCCTATCGAGGCAAATCAATCGATTTTCTGCAAAATGATTGCGATGGGCAGTCAAAAAATCGTGTATGAGTCGAATTTCAGTCTCCAGGCTAGTGAGTCTGATCGGCAAATCCTTAATTTTTGCTCTCTCACTCTCAGCATCATTGAAATTGCAAGTTAAGGACCACTGGATAGTTAATGATTCATGTTTAGGGTCCCATCGAGGCAAATCAATCGATTTTCTGCAAAATGATTGCGATGGGCAGTCAAAAAATCGTGTATAAGTCGAATTTCAGTCTCCAGGCTAGTGAGTCTGATCGGCAAATCCTTAATTTTTGCTCTCTTACTCTCAGCATCATTGAAATTGCAAGTTAAGGACCACTGGATAGTTAATGATTCATGTTTAGGGTCCTATCGAGGCAAATCAATCGATTTTTTGCAAAATGATTGCGATGGGCAGTCAAAAAATCGTGTATGAGTCCAATTTCAGTCTCCAGGCTAGCGAGTCTGATCGGCAAATCCTTAATTTTTGCTCTCTTACTCTCAGCATCATTGAAATTGCAAGTTAAGGACCACTGGATAGTTAATGATTCATGTTTAGGGTCCCATCGAGGCAAATCAATCGATTTTCTGCAAAATGATTGCGATGGGCAGTCAAAAAATCGTGTATGAGTCGAATTTCAGTCTCCAGGCTAGTGAGTCTGATCGGCAAATCCTTAATTTTTGCTCTCTCACTCTCAGCATCATTGAAATTGCAAGTTAAGGACCACTGGATAGTTAATGATTCATGTTTAGGGTCCTATCGAGGCAAATCAATCGATTTTCTGCAAAATGATTGCGATGGGCAGTCAAAAAATCGTGTATGAGTCGAATTTCAGTCTCCAGGCTAGTGAGTCTGATCGGCAAATCCTTAATTTTTGCTCTCTTACTCTCAGCATCATTGAAATTGCAAGTTAAGGACCACTGGATAGTTAATGATTCATGTTTAGGGTCCCATCGAGGCAAATCAATCGATTTTCTGCAAAATGATTGCGATGGGCAGTCAAAAAATCGTGTATAAGTCGAATTTCAGTCTCCAGGCTAGTGAGTCTGATCGGCAAATCCTTAATTTTTGCTCTCTTACTCTCAGCATCATTGAAATTGCAAGTTAAGGACCACTGGATAGTTAATGATTCATGTTTAGGGTCCTATCGAGGCAAATCAATCGATTTTTTGCAAAATGATTGCGATGGGCAGTCAAAAAATCGTGTATGAGTCCAATTTCAGTCTCCAGGCTAGCGAGTCTGATCGGCAAATCCTTAATTTTTGCTCTCTTACTCTCAGCATCATTGAAATTGCAAGTTAAGGACCACTGGATAGTTAATGATTCATGTTTAGGGTCCCATCGAGGCAAATCAATCGATTTTCTGCAAAATGATTGCGATGGGCAGTCAAAAAATCGTGTATGAGTCGAATTTCAGTCTCCAGGCTAGTGAGTCTGATCGGCAAATCCTTAATTTTTGCTCTCTCACTCTCAGCATCATTGAAATTGCAAGTTAAGGACCACTGGATAGTTAATGATTCATGTTTAGGGTCCTATCGAGGCAAATCAATCGATTTTCTGCAAAATGATTGCGATGGGCAGTCAAAAAATCGTGTATGAGTCGAATTTCAGTCTCCAGGCTAGTGAGTCTGATCGGCAAATCCTTAATTTTTGCTCTCTTACTCTCAGCATCATTGAAATTGCAAGTTAAGGACCACTGGATAGTTAATGATTCATGTTTAGGGTCCCATCGAGGCAAATCAATCGATTTTCTGCAAAATGATTGCGATGGGCAGTCAAAAAATCGTGTATGAGTCGAATTTCAGTCTCCAGGCTAGTGAGTCTGATCGGCAAATCCTTAATTTTTGCTCTCTCACTCTCAGCATCATTGAAATTGCAAGTTAAGGACCACTGGATAGTTAATGATTCATGTTTAGGGTCCCATCGAGGCAAATCAATCGATTTTCTGCAAAATGATTGCGATGGGCAGTCAAAAAATCGTGTATGAGTCGAATTTCAGTCTCCAGGCTAGTGAGTCTGATCGGCAAATCCTTAATTTTTGCTCTCTCACTCTCAGCATCATTGAAATTGCAAGTTAAGGACCACTGGATAGTTAATGATTCATGTTTAGGGTCCCATCGAGGCAAATCAATCGATTTTCTGCAAAATGATTGCGATGGGCAGTCAAAAAATCGTGTATGAGTCGAATTTCAGTCTCCAGGCTAGTGAGTCTGATCGGCAAATCTTTAATTTTTGCTCTCTTACTCTCAGCATCATTGAAATTGCACGTTAAGGACCACTGGATAGTTAATGATTCATGTTTAGGGTCTCATCGAGGCAAATCAATCGATTTTTGCTTCCGAATGGAAGCATTGTAATCGTCATTTTTTTCGAATTTGAGATTTCATCGGATTATGACTCCAAACGTTCTAAAATGTCGGAAAAAAATATTTTTTTCACATGTCTGTGTGTATGTATGTGTGTGTGTGTGTGTGTGTGTGTGTATGTGTGTGATGACACGTTTCATCACTTTATGCGGAAACGGCTGCATGTATCGATATGAAACTTTAAGGGAATATTCACTACGCGAGCGCAATGCTCGCTGCGAAATTTCAGCTAAATCGGTTCAATGGTTCTCGAAAAAAAGCGAATTGTCAAAAAATCGTCTTTTCGAGTTTTCTCAGCGAAAAATAAATTTACAGCGTCTATCCTCCGCGAGGAGATGTGCACGGACAGGGTGCACATTAAACCCCGGGGCTGACCAGTGCTTCCATTTTTACTTTTTTTATTATATTTTTTTTACTGTGATTTTTGAAAAATCACGGTTATCACGATAAGTTAGAAAATATTTGAGTTAGAGACTTCAAATCTTATGAGTGCGAATTTCGGTATTAAATTTCAGCGTAATCGACCGAACAGCTCCTGAGATACTGTTGAAAAACTATTCCATGCAATGAGCGTATATATACGGAGCTGCTTGTCTGACCATATCCAAGTTGAACTTGAAAGATCAATTTAGATGACCATCACCAATCCTAAAAATTTCAGATTTTTCAAAGGATTCTTCTACAAGAATGCTGAAATTTTTTTTTTCTTCAGAAATTCAAATTTTTTTCAATTTTTTTTAAGGTCACTAGTATTTATCATTTCATCATTAGAAAGTAGATAATTTTCGCTAAAAAAGAAGACCGCATTCATCCTGATATCATTCTAAATTTATAAAAAATGGAGAGCTAAACATCCCATTCGGAAGCTTCATGCCAATTGCATTGGCGTAATATTAAAAGTTCTTTGCGATAAATTTTTCAATAGTAAAGACACTATCAAGTAAATAACGAGGATTGAAATTCACAAAGAATGCCCATGGGGTGAAGCCCCTGCTTGTTTCAGATTTTTTCAACAAGACCTTCACTATTAAAAAAAATCCTGATTAATTATGACTTGTGTTCATAAAAAAAACGTTTTTTTTTGGATATTAGGGAAAAAAATAGTAAACTATTTAGGCAAAAAGCTGCGGTGTTATAAAAAAATCTGAAGAAATTACACAACAATGAAGACATGTTGCAGCATCTTCCTGAATTTTTTCAGATTTTTTGAACAAGTCCTTCATGGTTCAAAAAAATCCTGATTAATTTTACCTTTTGTTCATAAAAAAACGTTTATTTTTGGAAATTAGTAAAAAAAAATTATAAATTATGTAGGCAAAAAGCTGCGGTTTTATAAAAAAATCTGAAAAAATTACACAACAGTGGAGACATGTTGCAGCATCTTCCTGAATTTTTTTAGATTTTTTCAACGACTCCTTCACTATTAAAAAAAATCCTAATCAATTTCACTTTGTGTTCATAAAAAAAACGTTTTTTTGGGTATTAGAAAAAAAAATTATAAATTATTCAGGCAAAAACGTGCGGTTTTATAAAAAAATCTGAAAAAATTACACAACAATGGAGACATATTGCAACATCTTCCTGAATTTTTTCAGATTTTTTAAACGACTCCTTCACTGTTTAAAAAAATCCTGATTAATTTTACCTCGGTTTTCTCTGTTTTTATCGTATTCTCTTCAGCATATTCGCCTGTGTCTACATTTCCCCCACATGTAGGTATGACTCCCAGCCTCCTCCACTAGTTGACATTACGGATTAACCCAGTTGTTCATTTTATCCGCATGGTCTCGTTCCTTTTTTTTTTTTTAGTTTTTACCCCTTTATACGCTTGGATATAACGTTTTTTCTGCTAAAACCCCTTGGAAAGTCACTGCCACGCCTGTTGTACGATTCATTTCCTTCGAATGAAATTCTACTGGGATTAAATCGGTAACAAAACGACTCTCGTATTTTCATTCTCATTCTTCTCAACATTTTGTGGGATTTTTTTGAAAAAAATTTCCTTTTTTTATTCTCATTACGAATTTAATGGGGTTAATTATGACGTAACGTAAATAAAAAAAAAATGCAAGTATTTTTCATTTTATTTTTCATAATCCTAAAATATTTCGTGTTTTTTTTTTTTTTTGGCCAATGACAGTCAAGGGATTACCGCATAACATGTAAACATATATATATGTATTTTTTTTTTTTTTCAGCAAAAAAAAACTCGTTGAAACTTTTAATTCCATTGAGAATTAATCGTTATTCCCTTCAATTTTTCCCCAATTTTTCTAAATAAATATTGTGGGAGATTGAATTTGAAATTAAAAAAAAAACATGAAATCAAACAAAAAAGAAAACTGTGGCACAAAGTTAAAAAATTCCCCTAAAATGTTTTTTTGGTCGTGAAAAAAAAGTGTTTGTCAAAAAAGAAAGAAAAAAAAGCCTCGAAATAATTGAAAATTTGAACTTTTTTTTTTCTGTTTGAAAATTTGAATTGCAAAATAAATTTCAAATATTCCAGTATTGAAGTGATGATTTTCAGGCCTTTTCACCCCATTGAAAGAGAAAAAATCGAAGAATAAATATTCAGAAAGTGAATCAAATATTCCGTAAAAAGTGAATGAAAAAAGCAAAAAAAAAAAAGTGGAGAAAAAAAAACCGCTGATCCAATTTTATTATGTTTTTTTTTCATCTCCTCTTTATCCCACACTTTTCTCTGGTTTTTATATGCCCCACAAAAATGGTAGGCACTGGCCACTCTGGCTTACATAAAAGACGTAATATAACAGTAGAAATAGACTTTATGTGGGTGTCCATCCCTTATCAGGCATTACAGTCCATTCTCCTGCAGAAAACTTACTGGGAGAGGCTGTGAAGATGGAAGAGGGTGAGAGAGAGAGAAAGAGGGAGAAGCAGAGAGAGAGAGAGAGAGAGGGAGAGGGAGAGGCAGAATTGAAGACCCGAGAGTACACGAACTCGCGCTCCGGTATGTCCGGGCGTGTTACGACCGCGCCCAACGACACCGGAAATGCTGCAGCAGCTGCTTTAACTCGTTTCCTTTTCCCTTCTCTCTCTATCTCTCTCTCTCTCTCTTTCCCTCTCTTTTTCTCTCCCACTCTCTTTCTTTCTCCCTCTCTTTCTCTCTCTTTCTCTCTCTCTCTCTCTCTCTCTCTCTCTCTCTCTCTCTCTCTCTCTCTCTCTCTCTCTCTCTCTCTCTCTCTCTCTCTCTCTCTCTCTTTCTCTCTCTCACTCTCCCACCCTCTTTCTCTCTCCCACTCTTTCTCTTTCTCTCTCTCCCTCTCTTTCTCTCTCTCATTCTCTCACCCTCTTTCTTCTTCCCTCTCTTTTTCTCTCACTCTCTTTCTTTCTCCCTCTCTTTCTCTCCCCCTCTCTTTCTCTCTCTTTTTCTCTCTCCCTCTTTTTCTCTTTCTCTCTCCCACTCTCTTTCTCTCTCCCACTCTCTTTCTCTCTCCCACTCTTTCTTTTTCTCTCTCTCATTCTCCCACCCTCTTTCTCCCTCCCTCTCTTTTTCTCTCACTCTCCCACTCTCTTTCTTTCTCCCTCTCTTTCTCTCTCCCTTCCTCTCTTTCTCTCTCACTCTCCCTCTCTTTTTCTCTCTCCCTCCCTCTCTTTTTCTCTCACTCTCCCACTCCCTTTCTTTCTCCCTCTCTTTCTCTCTCTCACTCTCCCACTCCCTTTCTCTCTCACTCTTTTTCCCTCTTTCTCCCTCCCTCTCTTTTTCTCCCACTCTCTTTCTCTCTCACTCTTCTTCTCCCACTCTCCCTCTCTCTCTCACTCTCCCACTCTTTTTCTCTCTCACTCTCTTTCTCCCTTTTTCTCTCTCTCTCACTCTCCCCCTCTCTTTCTCTCTCATTCTCTTTCTCTCCCACTCTCTCTCTCTCACTCTCTTTCTCCCTTTTTCTCTCTCTCTCTCTCTCTCTCCCTCTGTTCATTCCTCCCTTTCTGCTTGCTATTGCTTTCCATGTAGCTGTGAAACGTCGTGCTATTGCAACCGGAAAACAATCCGTCATCAGAAATCAGCAGAAACTGTGAAATTGCATCAAGCTATTTATTTTCCCTTGTAATCAAGCATATTCTGCACTTGTAATTTAATTCTACTCGTGTACGTAGAGGTAACAATGGCTAGTGTCTCTTGTCTGTTTCATCAGGATTCGCTAAAAATTGGGGGAAGGGGGGGGGATGACGGATGACGTGGGTGAGAATTAGACGGAGGAGGGGGGGGGGAATATTATAATTGTTAATTTAAGGGAGAGTGGGGCAAAATGGAGCACTGAGGTAAATAATATGAATCGTGAATTTTTTGGGGGAGGGGGGGGGGAAGGGGTTCGTTGAAAAATCTGAAAAAATTTGAAAAAATGGTACAATTTGTGGATAATGTTGGGGAATTTTTTGGAATTTTTCGGGAGAAAGACGAAGTCATATAAATTCCACATTTCATTAAAAAATTTCCATTTTTCCCCACTTTTCTCTAATTATTTCTCATTTTTCTTTCATTTTTATGCTAAAAATTTCGCTAATTCAAATGTAAATTCGTGTTCATGACAAAAGATAACAATGTGCGAAGGTCCTGACCCTATTTTTATATATATATATATATATATAGCACCATAGTCATGCAAAATGAAATGAAATACAATTTTAGTTGTAAATTTTTCGAATTTTCCGATCAAAAATGCACGAAAAAGGAAATTTTATTTAATATTTAACAACCACAAAAAAAGGAAATTTCACACGCAATTATTAAAAATAAATTTATTTTTAAATTAAAATCCTTTTTCACTGAAAATTTCGTTTATTAACTTTTATTTTTTAATATATTAATTTTTTTTTCCAACAGAAATTTAAAATCATTGTAATTCAATACATTTATTCCGATCAGGGATTATCGATTTTCAGATGCAATTCATGCAATTTTCAAACAGTGAATGTTAAAATTACAAAATTTTAATTCCACATATAATTCCCATCAGTTGAGAGATTCGATAGTATTGAGGATTAGAGCAGAAATACCAATACATTTACACAATATCTACATTAATTACTTAAAAAGCTTTGTTTTTTTTTTAATTCAATTTAATTTCACTGACTTTGTAGAACAAATCGAACGTCAATTCAATTAATTGAGTTCACTTCAATCAGCTGATTGTGGTATTTCAAAAATGATTTTAATTGAAATAATAATAAAAAATACGGAAAAAAGGAGAATAATATTTCATGAATTGATGAAATTTCATTTTCCACCACTTTCTCAAAAACTCAAGAAATTCAAGTCATGTTGACTTGACTTTTAATTTTATCTGATAATATTATTTATTGATAATTTGAGGAAATTACACGAATTAACGAAGTTTTGTCATCAAGAAATAAAGAAGCTTCTCATTACTGATCTTCATCTGACGAGAATATATCAGGATCTGCAAGTGGGGAATTTTCAGAGGTTAAATTATAATAGAAATCATGACACTCTTCATCGAGTAGGAGAAGTAATGACAACAAGTCTTTTTTTTAGCACTGCTAATTGGGATGAAACCATCGTGCAACTGTTCAACGAACAATTTGGAAAAAACCGAGTCATGTCGACTTGACTTTTACAAGCATGATTGCTTTTCAAGTCATGTCGACATAACTTGAATCTTTAGCCTCAACTTGGAAAATGTGGACTTGACCTAAAATGTATGTGAAGAAATGGGGCCTTAAATGGACATGACCAGCCAAATCCTTTCTGTGGAACATGCGTCCATACATTCTGAAGCGAATCATGATGAATCCCCATTTTCGACAAAAATCGACTTAACCCGTTATTCCACTTCACTATCAGTAGTGAATTGGGCATTTTGATTGAGCGGTTCGGGATGGAAACTTTCTAACGATTTCATTGGAAAGTTGAGGGAATTCTAGGAGGAAAACATGTGTTGAAATTAATTTTCTTCAATTTTTGGAAAATTTTACTTTTTTTGGTCAAGTTTCGAAGGGGTTTCTCTTTTGAAAATCGAATAAATTCACTTTTTCGGCGATATCTCTGGTTCTATTGGTCGTAGTGACCTGGGGTTGATCTCAAATGAAAGATGAGCTCATTTCTCATCAATTTGTGTGGTTCAAATTTTTTTAAAATCAATTTTTCAAATATTTATAGGTCATCTTCTAGAAAATCTGTTTTTGCCCTATAAGTACCTGAAAAAATTGATATTTTTCTTTTCAAACCCCATATATGTATGGGAGTTGAGCTCACCTTTCATTTAAGATCAACTACAGGTCGCTACGATCAATAGAACCAGAGATATTCCCAAAAAACTGAAATTTTCCAAAAACAGAAGGATTTTACCTTCAAATCTTGGTCGAAAAATGGAATTTTTGAAAAATTAAAAAAAATAACTTCTGATCCATGATTTTCTTGTAAAATTTCCTCAGCTTTTCAATGGAATCGTCAGAAAAAATCTATCTCCAATATTTCCATCGATTTCGAGTAATTTTCATATCATAAAATACCAAAACTCACTCGTATCCATCCCCCCCCCCTTTTTCTCTATATCGTCACAATTTCTTGCATTTTCCAATATATATTTCCATCTCGAGCCCATTTTCTCCTGACAACAATCCATTTATACATTTCTCCTTTCATTTGACACTAGTCATAAAAAAAATTGATGGAAAACAGTAACAACTAGAGAAAAATACAGTGAGAAAGGAAAAATAAAAATAAAAAAAAATGAAAAATACTTGAGATGGATATATAAGCTCAGGATAGTTTCCACTTGAATGAAAATTGAGGATGGGGGTTGGAAAAAAAAATGATACAATGAATTATTACCTACTACTTTGCTACACTGACTCTGACCCTCTCGAAGTCAGATAAATTGGTGAATTTTTTTTCTTTTTTTTCGAGAATAAATGATTGCTGTCTATTTCTGTCAATTTGAAAGATACCATTTGCTTATATTATATCGAGTTCCATAAATTACCGAAGAAAAATTTTTCAAAGTGATAACCATGAATCATGCTTTATACTCTCACAGTAAGAATAAAAATAGAGGTAAAAACATTTTTTTGGCTACTGAATTTAATTAATTTGAACACATTAAAGTAGTTCTATACATCTTCGCACTAGTCGTTGAGTGTAAAGCAAGAAATAAACAGGAAAAATCACCCAAAAATTAATATTTATGATTAAAAACCTAGTTTTTGGTGTTTAAAGCAGATTTGAAGAAGAATTTAGGAATTATATTAATTATTTGTAATTTATTACATAATCACTAGTTTGCCATTTGACTAGTGTATTCACGTATTTCCCTCATGCTGAAAAACAATCATTTATTACAAAGTTATGAGACAGTCAATAATTTTCATATTGAATCGTAAATTTTTGTTTTTTTTTTCCTTTTTTTTAAGACACTTTTCAGATTTTAATCTTTTGCCTGAGCTAAAAGTGCGGAAATCTGCATTAGCCCATAAGCCATCGTGTTATTTTTATTTCGTTTTTATTTATTATTGACCAAACACAAAACAGTCAATTGATCAGAAATTTCCACGGGATACTTGAGATTAATATGAGCTTTCAGTTGAAATTTATTTCAGATTTTAATCTTTAAATTTGTGTAGGTATAGAACTACCTTAAACAATTGTACACAAAACTTTACATTAACTGTATTAATTCACTTTTTTTCAAAATATCTTTAGTTCTATTGGTCATAGCGTGGAAATTCCGAATGGAGGTGAAAGGTGAGATCATTTGCCATCGATTTATGGGGTTTTCAATTAAAAAATATCGATTTTCAAGGTATTTATGGGCACTTTCGTGAAAATCAGTTTTCGCACCATAAATATCTTAAAAATCCAGATTTTTTGATTAAAAATTCGTGTAGGTATAGAATTACCTTAATTAAATTGACTAAATTCAGTAAATTCAACAGTTTTTTCTAATTATTTCGATCAATATTTGATTGTTTTTACTACTTTTTTTTCTCAGTGCATTTTTTCATGTAATTTTTCACGAATAATCTAACGTAGTTACGTAATTCCTGGGTTTTCCCGAAAATTCCAACATTTCCGTTTTCACCTCGGTGAAATTCACCTTTACTTGGCCACAGTCTCGCCAACGCGAATCATTTGAGCCCCTGGTTGAAGCCCTCCGGAAACCTACAAATTGCCGGCAATCTCGTGTCTATCACACGCCTCAATAGGAAACACCTCTCAAACACCAATACCAGAGCAGTACAGGTCAATGTGTACCTATCGGAAGTTCAATTTTCTCATTTTTAATTCATTTCTACGTCTCTACGTTTCGTCAAACAAACGGAAATTGAGATGTTTCGTAATGATTGATGGAGTATTTGATTTGATTATTAATTATTGGGACTAGGGACTTGGTATGGAAGGGAAAATACTAGTGTTAATGTTCGAAGGTTCGAATTATTTTTCGGGAATTGAATTTTAATAATTTAATTCGAAAAGGAATCAAATTTTCGAATATTTGAATTATTTGAATATTCGAATTATTTGAATTATTCAAAAATTAGAAATTTTTTTTGACATATATATATACATATATATATATATATTAGTATTTTCCTATCCATACCAAATCCTCGGCCCAATTAAATTAATTACGTTTATTTATTATTCATTTTATTTACTCATTATTAGCCAATCGAACGACCGAGGCCAATTACAGGATTGCAAGAGACATATATATGTATATTATATATATATATAGAACATTATATATGTAATAACAATAGGCACGTGATAGACACTAAAAGAAAAATTTACTTCTGTCAAATAAATTTATTTAGCACAAGTAAATTTCTCCAATTTTTGCTGAATAAGCATACTAATATTCCCTACTATTATTTGCCATTAGTAAATCTTATCTCGAGTAAGAATAATATATTACGCACCTAGGAAGTAAGGAAGTAAGGAAGCATTTCGACATTCAGCATTTCACATTGTGACAATGTGGTTTACTGAAATGTAGATTCTGCATGTAGATGCAATGTTTTCTAACATATATATATATATCTGATATTACAGGAACATTTTGTGGAATGTTCTACATTTTACGTATTGAGAATTAATACCGATACGTTCCTTTGCTTATTTGGTTGACACATAAAATTCGTTTTTTTAATCAAATTTATGATTTTTTTTTCATTTTATTCATTTTTCTAAATATTATTCCATTATGAAGGATTTGATTAATTGTAGGAGATGGCTTTTCGGGGAATAATTCCCAAAAAAAAGGGGGAGGGGGGGGGGGGGAGGGTTATTATTAGGGAAATATTTTCTCAGCAATTTGTTGCAAAAGAAGAATTATTTCTTAATGAAAAAAAAACGGTTAAAACCGAATTTATTCCTTTTAGACCTTTTTTTTTTTTGTAGATTTCAAAATTCTTTACGAAAAAATGTCTTTTGATGATGTTTTGCTAAACCTCCTCAATCCAGAAATATTATCAAAAGAAACATGTGATTTTTTTCAATTTTATTTTTATCACGCTGTTCTTTTTATCATGCGATTTTTTTTTTGTGAAACTGGGTTATTGTCAATATGTACTTTCCCAACTTCTTCAATTTCATAAAGATTCCCGAAATTTTTTCACTATAATTTTCTCTAGCGAGAATGACTTGGCGCGAGTATTTGCCTTGAAATGGTGTCAGCGCCAGTTGTTTCACGTTTTTTCCCCAAGTCTCAGAGTCTCTCGAAAGACGTTCAAACAGTTTATAAAACTGAGAAATTTTCAACTCCAACCAATACCAACTTTTTTTTTCCTCCTAGGATTTATGAGATGATCAAGAAAATTCCATTATCCGTTGGAAAAAAAAAAGTGGATGATAGTATTGCTTTCCAACTGATATAGCTTTTTCTGCTAATAGTTTAGCAATATGCTTTCGAATGAAAGTGATACAACTTTTTTCAAATCATCATCAAAATATCAAATTTTGAAGAAATTCATTAAAACGCCAATAACTCGAGAACTAATCATGCAAATAAGCTCAAAATTTACAGGCATCTAACTGATACAACTCTCGAGATAATATATGAGTATAAATAACATCAGTTGAATAGTTTCCAGAAATTCTATTAAAAACTGATTTTCGAAAAACGGACATTGGAAAATGTCAGATGGCAGTTCACAAGTTGACGCGCAATTAGCTGCATTCTTCATCGACTCACGAGCCAAGTGATCCACCGTTCAGAGTAATCATTCAAATTTCAATTTTTTTGTTTTACAATTGTAAACAGAATCTCACAAACTTGATTAAAATCGAGATATGCATTAGTAAATATTAAAGAAAAATAATTCTTAATATTTACATTACCATTTTGCATTATATTAACATTTTGCAAAAAATCGACATATCTCAAAAAGTATCGATCGAATTCTCTTCAAATAAAGCTTAAAAAATAGAGTTTGTCGAGAAGAAATTTTCCACAAAATATGAAATTTTTCTATAAAACCGTTTTGCTGTAATTGAGACTTTTATGCACACTCAGACATACACACACACAGACATGCGCTAAAAATATCACTTTCTCTCTATTTTGATCATTTTAAGTATCTTCTATTAAAAAAATTACAATCGACAATTCTGATGATTACATAGCTTCCATTCGGGAGCAAAAAATATAAAAAAAATTGGTGAAAAATAGATATTCTGAGGATTTTCTTCGATAAGTGAAACGAAAAACTGAGTATAACTCGTTGAACAGTTGTCATCGATTCATCTCTTGGAATGATGCTCTCAGACGAGTAAATTCACAAACAGTTTTGACCCACTTCAGCTTTCCCGATATTTGAGTCTCTTTTCTAGTATTTTTCAACTGCGTTAGAGAATAGTTTGCGCAGTTTACGAGTGGACTACGATTTCAAAATGTGTATCCAACAATCTGAGAAGACTTAGGATTTTGTTTGAAGAGAACTAGTTGGATAGTATGAGATATAGAAGAGGTAAAAAAGTTGAAGTAAGCTTGAGCTTTAAGCTTCAAATTTTATGAGTTTGATATTTTTCATAAAAATCTAATTTTTTCTTTCAGTTTTTTTTAAAGAATATTTTGGAAACTAAGCGAGATAAAGCGATTTTGCTCTGATCTTCATTTTTAGCTCTTGAAATTCACCTCAAAATCATTTTATTTTGTATTTATCGAAATATTCCGAAAAAACTGTTTTCAGCACAATAAGAAATAAAAAAATCTGAAAAATTGAGTTATTCATTTGTTTTGAGTGAAAGAAAATCAAGGAAGCATAGAAATTATATTTATGAATAATTAAATATTCATTCACTTCTCTCTCTCCATGCAAATGTATTTTACAGACATGTGGAGATTTAATGCATGTTTTCCAGCTTTCAGCTCAAATTTCCATATTGATTTCAGATCCACTAGTGGTTTTTAAATAATCTATTTTGTACATCATGCGTTGAAAATTGATGTGTAAATGGTTTCGTAATCGATGAATAATTGAGACAGAATTGTTCATTTTATTAGTGAATTAACGCTGTTATTTTCATCAACAAAAAAACGAAAATTTGATACACTTCTGGGGAGAATTTCATTAAAATGGAAACATGCACTTTGCCAGATGATTTATCATGACAGATTGATACTCTTAAAAAGACTCTTATTCGAACTCAATTAATATGGGATTATAACGAACAAAATCATCAATATTATCATTTCATGAAAAAAACAGAGAGAAATCAGTTTTATTTCAAACAATTTGAAATTAACCAGAAATTTCGGAAATGAGAGATTCCAAGATTTTTCGAGATTTTTTTGAGAATTTTGGAGATTTTTTATAAATTTGAAGTCAGAAGGGCATAAGTGCTGTTTATGAGCATTACACTTGCGCCATTTTGGTTCTAAGATGATGAAACAATTCTTCCCCTCTTCAAATTTCGCCCGAAACTCAACAATTATTTTTTATATAGGGAAAGGTGGGGTGAAATGGACACTCCAATTGAACGGTTCGAGATAGAAATTTTCTGATGATTCCATTGAAAAGCTGAGAGAATTTTAGGCAGAAAATATGTGTCAAAAATTTTTTTTTCAATTTTTGGAAAAATTTATTTTTTTGGCCAAGTTTTGAAGGGATTTCCCTTTTGAAAATCGAAAAAATTCACTTTTTCGACGATATCTCCGGTTCTGTTGGTCGTAGCGACCTGGGGTTCATCTCAAATGAAAGGTGAGCTCATTTCTCATCGATTTATGTGGCTCAAATTTTTTTAAAATCAATTTTTCAAATATTTATAGGTCATTTTCTGAAAAATCAGTTTTTGTTCTGTAAGTACTTGAAAAAATTGATATTTTTCTTTCTAAACCCCATAAATCGATGGAAAATGAGCTCACCTTTCATTTGAGATCAACCCCAGGTCGCTACGATCAATAGAACCAGAGATATTCTCGAAAACCTGAAATTTTTCAAAAACAGAAGAGTTTCACCTTCAAATCTTGCGCAGAAAATGAAAATTTTTAAAAATTCCAAAAAATAACTTCTGACATATGATTTTTATGGGAAATTTCCTCATCTTTCCAATGAAATCATCAGAAAAAAACTATCTCCAATATTCCCATCGATTTCTCCTAATTTTCATAGTATAAAATACAAAAATCAACCCGTGTCCATTTTACCACCTCAGAAACAAAGGGGCGTAAGTCCTATGCATAAGCCTTCTTTCCCTCTCACCTTGATGGACGACCTTTGACATTTCCTGATATCCAATCACTGGTCGTGATTTCAGTGGGCGTCTCGATGTCACTTTTATCTATGTATGCATATATATTATAAATATAACCCAACCCCCCCCCCCCCTCCCACGCGTTTCTCTACGTTTCACTGATTCTCCCAGCATCGGTCACTGCCCCTTCGACCAGAGACCATAATAGGCCCTTGAACAAAAAAAAAGGAAAACCTCGAGAAAACTAGAAAAAAAAAAGTAGACCGTAAACGTAAGAAGAGCTTTTTTTTTATCGAGAAATCCGGGGAAAATCTCCTACTTCAAAGTCGTCGAATGGTGCATCGGTCCGTTCATACTTTGATATTTTTTTATTTATTTCTGTCTTCGCTTTATGGCTTTTACTCGGATACTTTTCAATCATTCGGTCACTCCATTTCCCTCAAGTTTATCATTTTTTTTCGCAAGAAAAAAAAAACATCACGAAAGACCTTCGTCACCTTGGAAACAAAAGGGCGTAAGTGCTATGCATAAATATATATATAGGATATAGATATAGCATATATATAGCACTTAGGCCACTTTGTTTCGCAGGTGAAGACTTAATAATTGTCGAAAGAGTTCTGGCGCGAATATTTGAAGAGTTTGAAATTCTGAGGAAATTAGAGAGCGCCACAGGGCAATTCCCACGAAAACAAAATGGCGGGCAAGACGCTTCCGCGTTTTTTTTAGTGAATGACGTAGTAATTTGGCTCTTCACGAAAAAACTTCAATAATTTCATAAGCAAACATGAATTTTTATGAGAATAATTACTAGTATTGGAAAATTTTAACGAAATAATGAAATGCAATGTCACTCGGTTGTTTGTGTGTATGTGTATGTGCATTTGTGTTTGGATTTGTGGAGTATTTCGTGATGTTACAGTGAGTTTATGCATTGTCTGGCATGCTGAACTCCAAACTGGGTAATTTCAGTTTGGATTCATTTTGATCTATCACAAGAGAGATAGGGCAAACACTATAAACCAGATTGGCACAATGGTTACAGGGAGAGAGATGTGGAATGATGGTTCAACATGTAAAATCCATTGTCATGAAACCAATTTTGATGTATTTGAACGAATGAAGTAGTTACAAATGATTTTATCATGGAAAAATTATTCGAGTGTCAGTAAAACGTGGCAATTTAAATAAAAACTGAATTTTAGGGAAATGTGGATTCTAAATTGTAAAAACTCTGTTTTCTTATGATCTAATTCATCAAAATCTAATGTTTCACAGATGTCTCAATTTAAGATATCAGTTAGAGAAAAATATCTTAAAATTAAAAGTATCTTAAAGCTGGCTAAGTGAAATGGAGAACGTTTCCCTAGTGGATCCATCGATTACTATTTGATCGCCATTCGATTGGGGGAGTCGACTTGTGCGCTCACCTGATTACTAGTCGAGCATTAGTCGATGGTCATATGAATAACCACGCACTCCAGAAATTTTATTATTTGATCATTCGTCGATTGAAGGCCCTTGGGTACATGGATCGACTAACAATCGACTCTATACATAGTTAGACGCAGATCGATGGAGCCATGTATCATCCATGATCGAAAAGTGCTTGCCATCTCGTTATTCATATTACTATCGACTAGTGATCAGGTGAGCGCACAAATCGACCCCCCCAATCGAGTGATCCACCAGGGTTGAAATTGGGAAATGGTACATGTGTTTTAAAAACTGACAAGACATTATTTTGTATCTGAAAAATTAAGATGAATATATTCAGCTGCTTTTTATGTTTGAAATTAAGATATTTTTCAATTGTTCAGTCATTGGAGCTTGAAGGTATATGGCGAAACTCAGTTGCTAAATGCTATTCAGACACATCAGTGTAAAACATTTTTCGTGTCTCAGTCAAGTATTGTAATTTCCTACACAAATATGGGAACAATGATAACGTGTATTAAATAAATGAGAAAAAATTAATAAACTAAATTTTAATCGATTTTTTGGCACCTTCCAGTCTCCAGAAATTCATTCAATTCAGTTCCTATTCTATGACAGGACACGTATACATTTATAGATTACGTGAGTGCCAGATATCCTGCCGTTGGACTATATCGGATTTTGAAAAATAAGACACTTTGGCAGATTCAAATAATTAGAGATAACTAAATAAATCGTTACTACCAAAGAAATCTTCAAATTCAATTATTTCAACAATTATTATGAGTAAATTAGAAAAAAGCAATTACTTTGGTTAAAAGTTGATGTCTTTCAGACCCCATTAATTTGTCGAGGAAAAAGCATCAGCTCAAGTGTGTTTACACTGGGTGTCTGTTACAGGGTCTCGGCCCCTCTTAATTGGACTAATGAGCAGTGCATTACAACACAGCCTTCATAATTATGCTTACCTAAGTACCCATGACATCAAAGCAATCATTCAAAAGCAATAATTCTTGCAAAAAAAAAGTCATCTCCCAAATTGATCAGCGAAAAACCTCGAATTTATGGAAATTCAATGATCCACAACTCTACAAGTTGCAAAAATGTTGGAGAATACTATATATATATGCAGTTATGTGTGTAATCCATTATTCTGAAATCCTCAAACCGCAATTCCTGAATGGGAGTTATTTCGGGGGATAAAATCTCCGGATGCGTAAAACGTTGTGATATAAAACACTCATATTAGTATTCTGTACCGGATGGCTTATATGTGTATACATATATATATATATATTTTTTTTGCTTCTGCACATTTAATTCAATGATCCAAACACAATAGCCGTTACTTCGTTCTTTTAATTATCTCAGGGCAATTTATCATACCAACTGTTTGAATGTTTCTGTTTTACGTGTTTTTTCCTTTTTTTCTGGTGGAAATAGAAGAAGGAGGGGTGGGAAAGGAAGGGAGGGGAAATGATATACGTAATGCTGAAGCGAGTTACGGTTTAATGAACGAGACGTGGTTCATTAAGGCTGCCAGTTGTATATTGCCATGGCTTCTCTATTTTCCATGGAGTCTTCACTGCTTTGGTGATGAATGGCGAATAGAAAGAAGAAGAAGGAGAAAAAAAACCAGAGCACACAATGTTCTGCGAGAACTCTTCATAAATATAATTACATATCTCGTGATACTAATTATTTTTTGAAGAGTCAATGCTTATTTGAATCAATGGTGAAGGAAAATAAAATTGCGAGAAGGAAGAACATTGAATCCTATATTTTCTGAATGATTTAGTTGATATTATTATTTTTTCTCGGGAAATTCAATGGATCTTGGGTTTTCTGCAGACTAATCTAATTTCTGGATGAAAAGTTTGAGTCTGAATAAGACAAATAGACGTAATTACGATTCATTTGCTTCCACTTTTCTCCTTTTTTCCTTTTAAGGTAGTTCTATACCTACACGAATTTTTAATCAAAGAATATGGATTTTTAAGATATTTATGGTGCGAAAATTGATTTTTACGAAAGTGCCCATAAATACCTCAAAAATCGATATTTTTTAATTGAAAACCACATAAATCGATGGCAAATGATCTCACCTTTCACCTCCATTCGGAATTTCCACGCTATGACCAATAGAACTAAAGATATTTTGAAAAAAAGTGAATTAATACAGTTAATGTAAAGTTTTATGTACAATTGTTTAAGGTAGTTCTAAACCTACACGAATTTAAAGACTAAAATCTGAAATAAATTTCAACTGAAAGCTTATATAAATCTCAAGTATCTCGTGGAAATTTCTGATCAACTGACCGTTTTGTGTTTGGTCAATAATAAATAAAAACGAAATGAAAATAACACGTTGGCTTATGGGCTAATGCAGATTTTCGGACTTTTAGCTCAGGCAAAAGATTAAAATCTGAAAAGTGTCTTAAAAAAAAGGAAAAAAAAAACAAAAATTTACGATTCAATATGAAAATTATTGACCGTCTCATACCTTTGTAATAAATGATTGTTTTTCAGCATGAGGGAAATACGTGAATACACTAGTCAAATGGCAAACTAGTGATTATGTAATAAATTACAAATAATTAATATAATTCCTAAATTCTTCTTCAAATCTGCTTTAAACACCAAGAACTAGCTTTTTAATCATAAATATCAATTTTTTGGGGGATTTTTCTGTTTATTTCTTGCTTTACACTCAACAACTAGTGCGGAGAAGTATAGAATTACTCAAATCGAGCAAAAAGTTCACAAGTTCAGTTGGTCGATAACGGCTAACACTAGGTTTTTTTTCAAGAATTATGAAATATTGAATTTAAAATCATGAATTTTCATCGTTATTCGATGAATTATGTAGTTATTTATGGTAATTCATGATAATATCGTGTAATATTTTACAGGAACTGAGATGAGCAATAAGTAAAAAAGTTCTTGAAGTTATTGGAGACACTTGTATATCACAGGTTTCGCAGATCATTATAAATTTAAATGAACTTTTTCACTTTTTGATGATAATGATAGTGGCATGAATCAGGATGTACTCTAACATTTCTGCATCTGACAAAAAAAAACATCTCTTCAAAGTAGGATAGAACGTCATTTGATTTGTAGCTGTAGAACATAATTATCTCGTCTCCTGCATTAATTAGCAGGAAAGTTTGATTGACTCATACTCATGTAACCGAAGAGAAAAGAGTTGTAAATTTTTCCCCCTCAGTGTGGATGGAGGAAAATTCACTGGTGTTAGTGAGTAATTGTAGGATGGAGTGACACTGGGACTTTTCCTCAGGATAGTCTCATAATTAATCCTGTGTAATTACTGCGCGCAAAAATTATTCCGTCAATGGTTGTAAAAGAGACCTCAGTGATGAACAAATCCCTGGGATCATGTTGGGAAATTACATTTGAGAAATTTACTAGAGGATGAGAAGAAAATTCTAATTATTGAGTGATAGATGGATGGATGTTCGTTATGACTGTAGCTTTGATGATTATATTTTTTTTATAAATAACCAATGATCGTTTCGACGAATAGCTGATATATGATCAAACTTGGAAGTTCTAGACACTCTAAGACACTTTCAAAACATTTTAAAGATTTCTTTGGTAATGACGATTCAGTTATCTCTAAATGTTTGAATCTGCCAAAGTGTCTTATTTATCACTGACATAATCCGATATAGTCCAACGGCAGGATATCTGGCACTCACATAATCTATAAATGCATACATGTCCTGTCATAGAATAGGAACTGAATTGAATGAATTTCTGGAGACTGGAAGGTGGAAAAAAATCGATTAAAAATTAGTGTATTAATTTTTTCTTATTTATTTAATCCACGTTATCATTGTTCCCATATTTGTGTAGGAAATTACAATACTTGACTGAGACACGAAAAATATTTTACACTGATGTGTCTGAATAGCATTCAGCAACTGAGTTTTGCCATATACCTTCAAGCTCCAATGACTGAACAATTGAAAAATATCTTAGTTTCAAACATAAAAAGCAGCTGAATATATTCATCTTGATTTTTCAGATACAAAATAATGTCTTGTCACTCTTTAAAACACATGTACCATTTCCCAATTTCAAATGTTTTCCATTTTACTTAGCCAGCTTTAAGATACTTTCAATTTTAAGATATTTTTCTCTAACTGATGTCTTAAATTGAGACATCTGTGATACATTAGTTTTTGGATTACCTGAATGTTCATTTTAAGTGAGCACATTCATAAATCAGTTCATGTTTCAAAAAAAACCCCAACGGATTACCAAGTATTATCATGATCCATTCGATAATTCAATGCCACCAATGTGATTACCAATGCTATTTCCATAGCAATGCAAACGTTGAACAGAAACACAGGAGAATACGAGTATGGTATTCTGTGCCTTGATAGTTTGGGATTTGAATGATCTACGGGTTGTGTCTGGTTAAACGATTTTGCCCAGAGTTTCGAAGCAATCCTAATCCATATGGATAAACTAATTTCGTTCAGGACATGGCGGTTTGGTAATTGCTAGACTTCTATATTGATTCTATTCTATGATGACAGTGCAGCCTGCTGCATTCATTTGGGACAAAGAAATCTAATGAAAAAATCTATTCGATGCAGCTTTTGACATTAGCATTTTAATCATTGCAAAAACTAATGTTTCACAGAAGTCTCAATTTGAGATATTAGTTAGAGAAAAATATGTTAAAATTGAAAGTATCTTGAAGCTGAATAAGTGAAATGGAAAACATTTGAAATTGGAAAATGGTGCATGTGTTTTAAAAAGTGACAAGACATTATTGTATATCTGAAAAATTAAGATGAATATATCCAGCTGCTTTTTATGTTTGAAATTAAGATATTTTTCAATTGTTCAGTCATTGGAGCTTGAAGGTATATGGCGAAACTCAGTTGCTAAATGCTATTCAGACACATCAGTGTAAAATATATTTCGTGTCTCAGTCAAGTATTGTAATTTCCTACACAAATATGGGAACAATGATAACGTGGATTAAATAAATAAGAAAAAATTAATAAACTAATTTTTAATCGATTTTTTTCCACCTTCCAGTCTCCAGAAATTCATTCAATTCAGTTCCTATTCTATGACAGGACATGTATGCATTTATAGATTATGTGAGTGCAAGATATCCTGCCGTTGGACTATATCGGATTATGTCAGTGAAAAATAAGACACTTTGGCAGATTCAAACATTTAGAGATAACTGAATCGTCACTACCAAAGAAATCTTTAAAATGTTTCAAAAGTGTCTTAATGTCAAACATTAGTTTTTGCAGTGTTCATTTGGACTCTAGAAAGTCACAATGTTTGCTGATTATTAGAGCAGAATTGGCAGAATAGTAGGCGATAAATCCAAAATAAGCAAGAATCATTCTGTCCAATTGATTGTAGAATACGTTCCGAATGAATAATGGCAATAACAATACTGGTAAATTCGTGAGATTATATCATCTGTTTGGAATGCGAATAAAGTGGGACAAAATGAGCACGTTTTGCCCAACTCTGTGTGTTCGTGTTAGGCCATTTCGTGATCACAGAATTGCATGAGAATAATTGACATTACGAGATATGAATTTGTATTAGTCTAATTTTGGAGATATTAAATTTAGCTAATGCGTTAATTTTGTTGTCAAATATGGGAAAATAGGGATAGATAAATAGGAATTTCATTGAAATGATAACAGATAGAACATTCTGGATGAAAAACACTTTTCAATATTGACAATTCTTTTTTTTTTTGAAAATTCTAATTTTTGGGTCTAAAAATGAAATTTTCAAAAAAAAATGAAAAATGAAGTTTAATATGTGTTTTTCAGCTCAAATTTCCCCAGCTTTCCAATGAAACCATCAAAAAAATTCTATCTCCAATATTTCTAAAAATTCCAAAGAAATTCTAACAATATAATCATCTCTGACATAAAATAATCTCTAAAATTAACAGTTAATTACAATAACAAGAGAGCCCATTGTTTAACTGCCACATTATTGAGTATTTTCATCATAATTCTAGTGCGATATGGTGTATAACTATGCACAAGATATCGCCCCAGTGCCGCATCGAATTAACAGGGCGACCGTAATTGTTTCCTGGTGTCAGGGTATAACCGTTTGAATTGCGAATGAAAAGGGGGGGGGGGGGGGACGAGAAATGAGGAAGATAGAGATAGGTTTATGTATGTTTGTGTGTGTGTGTCTGTGTTCACGATTGATGAATGTGGCAGGCTATGGCTCATTATTGGTTACCATTATAACTCCTCCCCAAAGCCTTCTCTCAGGGCTTCGGACCCTATTTCACTGACAAAGTGCACACAAGGGCCTATGTCTCTGGGCTTTATATCCCATTTAAACTCATCACAGAGAGAGAGAGGGAGACATCGAGTGGATCTGTACTAAAACACCATCGTAAAATACCTCCAGCAGCAATTTAACTCTCTTTTCCACCAGTTTTTCTCGTCTCATTTCAATATCAAACACTGAGATTTTTTTTTTCTTTTTTTTTTGCGCTGTCTTTCACTCACTTCATTCTGGAATTTAATTACACTCGGAAAATGGATATTTGGATGAAGCAAATTTCATCGGAGAGTTTTATAACTTTTAGAGGAATTATTGGGAATTGGAATTGAGAGGAGATGAGTTTACATGATCTTTTTTTTTGTTGGAGAATAGGGGAAAGGGGAAGTTTTGAGTGATTGGTTGGAGATAATGATTTTTTGATGATTTTATTGAGAAAATGAGGAAAATTTAGGGGGAAAACATGTGTGAAAATTAATTTTTGGGGAATTTTGGAAAATTGAATTTTTTTCGTCGAGATTTGAAGGGTTTTTCCTTTAAAAAATCGAAAAAATTCACTTTTTTGGGGATATCTCTGGTTCTATCGGTCGTAGCGATCTGGGGTTGGTCTCAAATGAAAGATGAGCTCATTTTCCATAAATTTTTTGTGGCTTAAAATTTTTTTAATTGATTTTTTCATTTTTTGTATCCCATTTTCTAAAAATAAGTTATTGCTCTCTATTTTTTTGAAAAATGGCTATTTTCTTTCTAGACCTATATAAATTCATGGGAAATGAGCTCACATTTCATTTCAGACGAATTTTCGATTTTTCTTTTCGATTTTGAATTTTTTTGAAAATTTTTAAATTTTTAAAAAATTTTGAAATTTTTAAAAAATTTTGAAATTTCTTGAAAATTTTGAAATTTTTTGAAAATTTTTTAAAAATTTTGAAATTTTTTGAAAATTTTGAAATTTTTTGAAAATTTTTTAAAAATTTTGAAATTTTTTGAAAATTTTGAAATTTTTTGAAAATTTTTTAAAAATTTTGAAATTTTTTGAAAATTTTGAAATTTTTTGAAAATTTTGAAAGGTTTGAAAATTTTGAAATTTTTGAAAATTTTCAAATCTTGACCCAAAAATCAAATTTTCAAAAAATCCCAAAAAATCAATTTCTGCACATGATTTCCATCCAAAATTTCCTCAGCTTTTCAATGAAATCATCAGAAAAAATCCATCTCCAATATTTCCATTGATTTCACATAATTTTCACAATATCATCACTTTAAAAACAAAAGGGCTTAAGTGCAGTTTAAAAGCACTTTAATAGCACTTGAGCCCTTTTGGTTCTAATATGACGATATAATAAATATAAACTAAAAAGTGTCCATTTTGCCCCTTAAGTCCATTTTATCCCCATTTTTCCCTCCTGATTAAATAGGTAAAATGCAATCAGTACTCGATGAACCGACTGCAAGTTTTCTTAAATGCAGTATTTAATTCACATTGCCTGCGAAATTCCAGTCCAGTAATTAGCTGGCAAGCCCTTCTATCCACCCAGAAAGCGACTGCCTCTAGCTAAAGTGAATGACTCTGGCCTCCAGGGCTATATAGACAGAGAGAGAGAGAGAGAACTGGAGGGGTTAGAGTTTAATAATGACCAACGGATTATGGTTTATCTAACAGCTCGGCCGGAAGGTAAAGATAAGAGTATCCACCGTCATTTCCCCCTTTTTTCTGATGGCGAATACATTAAATTCTAAAAAAAAAAAAAAAAAAAAAAAAAAGTTTGAAAAGTTTTTTCTGCACAGGATTTTAGAATAATGAGAAAAAAACATTAAACAAAATACAATGAAGACCTCAACAATGAAACTGAGAAAAATCAAAACGAACTTTAGCTTCTTTGTTTGTGTCAGCTTCTTAATCATGACTTAAACAAAAAAAAAAAAAAAAAAAAAAAAAAAGTAGAGAAAAGGGAAAAAGTAGAAACTGAAGAGAATGAGAAAAACAAAAAAGGAGAATATTCTTCGTGTTTTATTCTTCTTCCTCTTCTTCTTCTTCTTCTTCTTTTTCACTTCATTCAGAGAACACAAGACCGAAAGTTACATGAATCTTCACTATGGCACTCAGTTGTTGCCTCTTTCTACGTTTATAATACGTAAATGAGGATTTTTATGGTCGTCCTTTCCCTCGTTTTTCTATAAAAAAGGGAGAAAAAGTCCTTTTTTTTTGTCAGTGGAAGACAAGATACGCAGAATAAGAAGTATGACTGCATAAGCGAATAAATGAAGAAGCATTATGGAGACTTACATGAATTTCGTCCTTTTTTTTTTGCTTTCATTCAGCAAAAAGCCACCGAGTTAGGTCGAATGCCAAAAAGTCTAGGTTATGTTTTTTTCCCCTTTTTTTTTGGGGCAAGTCTTCTTGTAAAGTTGCCTTTTCTTCAATTTCCTGCCCCCTTTTAACTGCAGTTTCAACCCAACAGAACTACCAATTCTCCGACAGTTTTCCTTTGCCCAGCTTAACCGCAGAAAGCAGCTTGGAAAAAGGTTATATGCACTGTTGAAAAGGAAAAATAAGGAAAAAAAAAAGGAAAATTCACGCTCACGTACTTCTCTCCACTTTAAGGGTGGAGTAGACCTACGTGATGTGAATTTTACGTAACAAAATGGGCGTTATAAATTGCTATGCCCTTCTTTTCTGCATCTGCCACCGTCTTTTCCCAATTTCTTATTTTTTCCCCCTTCATTTTCATGTTCAGCTGTATTCATTCTTATTTCAATTTTTTTTATTTTTTTTTATTTTTTTTTATTCGGAATAGACATTACAGATTTTTCATGTTGAACAAATTGGATTCAGGCAAATCAAAAAAAAGGGGATGCTGTTATTTTCTGTGATATCAACGGTGAATAATTCATTTTCAGGCTTTTACAAAAATTAGCTGTTTGATTGGCGTAAAAATAGGGCCTATTTGTTCATCAAGGTGTATCAAGTGAAATGGAAATGTTGTGCTTGGACGAATTCCCAAATTTACACTGTTTTCAATGCGTTGGAAGAACTATATATATATATAGATACATGTGTAAATAAATTTTCCGACAGTTATTTGGACTATCGCTTTTTCCATGGTTTTTTACTCTTTTTTTTTGTAAATGCTCACTTTGCAGTAAACTGGTTGACCTATTGCCAACCAATGCAATCCGATGTTTACTAAAATAACCGTAAAATACGATTACTAAGCATATATAAATGAGAGTACAGGATAATCATTGCATGGTACATTTGCACGATTCACTGATTGTCACTGACTTTTAGTATTTTGTGATAAATCAACGGAAATTATTCAAATCAAAATTACCAGTTAATTGAAAATACTTGGGAGTGATAGGGTGGGATATTAATTCGATAGGGAAGTGGAATAACGGGTTAAGTCGATTTTTGTCGAAAATGGGGATTCATCATGATTCGCTTCAGAATGTATGGACGCATGTTCCACAGAAAGGATTTGGCTGGATTTGTCCATTAAGGCCCCATTTCTTCACATACATTTTAGGTCAAGTCCACATTTTCCAAGTTGAGGCTAAAGATTCAAGTTATGTCGACATGACTTGAAAAGTAATCATGCTTGTAAAAGTCAAGTCGACATGACTCGGTTTTTTCCAAATTGTTCGTTGAATAGTTGCACGATGGTTTCATCCCAATTAGCAGTGCTAAAAAAAAAGACTTGTTGTCATTACTTCTCCTACTCGATGAAGAGTGTCATGATTTCTATTATAATTTAACCTCTGAAAATTCCCCACTTGCAGATCCTGATATATTCTCGTCAGATGAAGATCAGTAATGAGAAGCTTCTTTATTTCTTGATGACAAAACTTCGTTAATTCGTGTAATTTCCTCAAATTATCAATAAATAATATTATCAGATAAAATTAAAAGTCAAGTCAACATGACTTGAATTTCTTGAGTTTTTGAGAAAGTCAAGTCGACACAACTTGAATTTCCTTTAGACACTTCAAGTCGAGTCGTTCAAATTATAGAAAAAAAAGAATGCGGTTAATGATAGTTTTTGAATATCAAATGGATTGCGGATTAATGAAGTTCATCATAAATGTAGTGCATAATCACAAACACATCATCATTATGCAGTTTTTCGACTTAACTCCTTATTCCACTTCACCCCCAAATTATCAATGTTCACTAGCCTCAATTTAACTCCACATGATTTAGCATTCTACCAATCTATTCCATAACAAGTGTCTCAAGATATCAAAGATTGAATTTAAAAAAAACATTGATTACCTCAAAGCATTTCCAATCGATGTCCTAACGATCTACAACAAACATGATTGGAAACACACAGAGAGGGGATTACAAACGTAGGCCGATTGTATTTCGGAATCTCTGGGATATTGAAGTGATTTGACGTTGGAAATAGTAGTTGGAGTATTGATCGTTAGCAAATCGTGATAGACTATTGCAATTGAGTGTGTATTCAACAAGCAAAGAGCAGTACTCTACATACCTCAAACGAATTCCATCCCTCCTGTCGTCAAAATCCTCCTTCCTCTCTTATCTAGAAAGCTGCTCTTGTTCATTCTCTAGCTCGTTAGTTTCCGTCAATCCTCGGGGAGGTGGGAGGGATGGAAGGAGACAGAGAGCAAGCACTGCGGTGAATGAGCGGTTGAGCATTGACATAGTGTAAACGATGGAACCTCGACAACAGTGACTCGAATATCATCGGTCATCTGTCAATTACTGCCAATAAACTTTGGCTCTTTACAATCACCTGATCGTCAAAATGAGAAGACTTCATGAGACTGTGGGGGACGAGTAACGAGCATCATTTTGGAGATCAAAAGTGAAGTTAGGGAAAGGTGGAGTGGCTTGAATAAAGGGATTGATGCTAGAGATCTCTGGTTAAGGTAGCGAGATAAACCCACTGGGTTACCTAATCACTTGCTATTGTCAGCGAACATACTTGGGTCAATCGAGACTATCTATCGTAGTATAACACTCGTGGCTTTCACGACACTCGAGGATTACTCAAGGATTTCTTGGTAACACATTAGGGGGAGGGGGGGAGGGGAGGGTGGTATAATCTTTGATTAAAGTATTTCCGGAGATTTATTCATTAATTCTGCAGATGGAATTGGCGATAGAATGCTAAGGAAAAGAATCCTAAACAGAGTATTGGAAGAAACCTGATTCAGGTTTCTATATAAACCCAATATGGGTTTCTATGGAATGCCAAGTTGAGTTTCTGCAGAGCCTAATTTGGATTTTTCTCAGAACCTCAATGTAGGTTTCTATGGAGACTCAATCTAGATTTCTATAGAAACCTGATCTGGGTTTCTCTTAGGAACTCAATCTGAATTTCTGGAAAAACTCAATCTGGATTTCTACAGAAACTCAATATGGGTTTCTATAGAAACTCAATCTGGTTGCAGCCATTAGAATTTCTCCTACTCGTGCGATTATTTTCATTCTGATCAGCAGTGAAGCAGAAAAAGTTTTCTTTTCCATGAAAAAAGTGGACATTAAGCGATCTTATCCCTTTTTGAATCCATACGAAGTTTCAGAAACTGAGACATGGGTATGTAAAGAACATAAAAACTTGATAACATATGTGCCAACTTGCATACAAACCCGGATCAGGTTTCTAAGAGAAACCCAAATTAGGTTTCTATAGGATTGCAGTTTGAGTTTCCAAGGAAAATCCAATTCGAATTTCTAGAGAAACCTGGATCGGGATTCTATAAAAATTTAAATTGAGATTCCAAGTTGAACCTAAATCGAGTTTCTATGGAACCTCAAATTGGGATTTTCCACGAGCTCAAAATAGGTTTCTGTAGAAACCTCAAC
Source organism: Aleiodes leptofemur (assembly GCA_963942555.1). Lineage (NCBI taxonomy): Eukaryota > Metazoa > Arthropoda > Insecta > Hymenoptera > Braconidae > Aleiodes > Aleiodes leptofemur. The sequence goes on along the minus strand of OZ012623.1, from coordinate 12,596,953 downwards.
TGAGTTCCCAAAAGAAACCAAAAATATATTTTTTGCTATTACGCATTCTGAAATACTTAATTCGAATCTCTCTTTTTTTTATTGATATACAGAATGCCATTCATTATGATAACGCACTGTTCGAACCAGTGTACCAATTTACTTCAACGATTTACCCGTAATATTGGCATCCCAGAATAGAACATTGCCATATTACCACACTGGTACTTTGATATTAGTATTGAATTAACCAAAAGCATGTCATTAATATCCATTACCTTTGATGTTAATACAGGGGTGGACACGGCGTACGATGGTCAGGGATGCTTGGACGGACGACGGTGGGAAAGGCTGGTGGCGATTGTGGTCCAGGCTGGGCAGATTTCTGGCGATGGCGCTCGTCATTTCATTGTTTACAGTGCCATTACCAATTGCCAACGCCAATCCAGACGCTAAGAGACTCTACGATGATCTACTGTCAAACTATAATCGCCTTATCCGGCCAGTTGGTAACAACAGCGATCGGCTCACTGTCAAAATGGGACTGAGGCTATCTCAACTGATTGACGTCGTAAGTTTTTTCTTTTTCTTCATATTGATGATGATAGTAGACCAACGGTGGGGTCGGATGCTCTAAGCATTGTAATAGTGACCGGAAGGTTCTGGGTTCGATCCCAGCTTTGGGAAAGAATTTGGATATTTGGACTGATCATTTTGAGGAGAAGGGTCATTCATGAGTCAGGGTTTTCCATGGGTCATGGTTTTCTATGGGTCGGGGTTATCTATGTAGTGAACTGAAGATTCCGGGTTCGAACCCAGTTTTGGGGAAGAATTTGGACATTTGGTTTGATCATTTTGAGGTGAACGGTCATCCATGGGTCATGGTTTCCCATGGATCAGGGTTTTCCATGTAGTGACCCGAAGGTTCCGGGTTCGATCCCAGCTGTGAGGAAGGATTTGGATATTTGGACTGATCACGTCGAGGGGAAGTGTTGTTCATGGATCAGGGTTATAAATGGGTCATGGTTTTCCATGGGTCAGGTTTTTCCATGTAGTGACCTGAAGGTTCCGGGTTCGATCCCAGTTGTGGGAAAGAATTTGGAAATTCGGACCTATTACGTCAAGGCGGAGTGTTTTCCATGGGTCATAGTTTTCTATGGGTCAGGGTTTTCCAATGGGTCAGGATTTTCCATGTAGTGACCTGAAGATTCCGGGTTCGAACCCAGTTGTGGGAAGAATTCGGATATTTGGACTGATCACGTTGAGGGGAAGGGATTTCTATGGTTCTCCCTGGTCCTCGACGAATGTGATACAGTAATGAAAAAGTCGACCCAATGGCGTCGCAGGTAGTGAGAAAGACAAATAGGAAAGACTGGAAAATACTCCAGGAAAAAGATAGTCTAGGAAAAACCTTACAAAAACCGAAAGGTATACATAAATAAAGATGAACTTAGATTGATAATGCTAGATAATAGTATTTGGGGATGAAAGTAGGGTAATTGCTAATTTTTCAGAGTTTGCCATGTATTTTATCAGGTATTAAAGGGGTCTCGACCCTTCTTAAGTGTCTTCATGTAAAATTAAGCAGCAGGAAAGTGCTCTCATGCAGGAACCTCTTCTATTTTCATCTCGAGATCATTCATAAATTTTCGAAAATGGCTTTTCTTCTTCAGGAAATCCATTTCCTCTCGATTGAGAGGTTTTTTCAGAGGGAATAAAAGCAGAACAAGGCATTTTGAGAGATCAACTCAGACACAACCATGTGTCCAAATAGACTCGTTGCTTCTAATAATAACGTCAGGACTTTTGGCCCAAAACTATTCAACTTCCTCGGAGTATTGGACTGTGGTAGGCGACCAAAGTATACGTTCTCCATGTTAGGTTTGGGGTGGAGCTTCGAGAATTGAGGGCTCGAGTTGGAGTGAGTCCATGTCCGGGGTAACGAATGTGTTACGGATTCGTTGGCGCTTGAATACACCGCAGTAGTCACACAGCCGTTTTCGTGTGTTTGGCTAGTGGCTTTCTAGGCTCACGGTCAGACGCGTCATCGGTTCAGGTTAACAGTGGATGAGTAGCTCTGGATTCCACGATTGAAGAGAAAGATAGATGCTTGTATAGTCGTTTGGATAAGAACTTGGCATGTGAATGGACTCGGAGAGTTCAATCAATATTTTCCGAGGGTTAGAGAGAATTTTTGCTGGAATTTCATGTTTTATGTAATGAGCATTGGTTTGAATTGGTGGAAATAGTTGAGATGGAGAGATTCTGATGGAAAATATGTGTCTGATTATTTTTTAGGTTATTTTTTGAAATTGAAGATTTTGAGAATTTTAGAAATTTTTTACAGTTTTGAGGATATCTCCGGTTCTAATTGTCGCAGCAACTTGGGGTCGATCTTAAATGGAAGGTGAGATCATTTTCCATCGATTTATGGGGTTTTGAATCAATTTTTATCAATTTTTAAAGTAGTTATAGTGCTTTCAAAAAATGAAAATCAGTCTTTCTCCTAGAACTCCTTCAAAAATGGATGGAAATTATTGAAAAAAAATCATAAATTGATAGAAAATCAAATTCTCCAAAAATAAGAAGTGTTTACCCCTCAGATTTCCCCTAAAATCCTCGTATTTTAAATCAAAATCTGAAAAATCAAGTCTGACACATGATTTCCACCGGAAATTTCCTCAGCTATTCACTGAAATCATCAGAAAAAAATTTCATCTCCACCCACTTTTTTCTCCCAGAAATATCTATTTTTCCCCGAGTTTTCCCCACTTGGATTTACGCTTCATGTGTTCAATGTGCACTCGTATCCATAAATACGAGGAAGATGAAAACTGCTGTACACTGTGAATGGTTTTCGAGATCGTTACGAAGCACATAGAGAGAGAAAGAGAGAAATGGAATAGAGAGTTTTGTATCGATTCCGTACTCCCCCCCCCCTCCGGACTGTCCGCATGCTCGTCAGCACCAATTGGTGAGAATTCGAAAAATTTTATCGACAGTCCAATGTTAACGGACGTAATGACGCGAATCCGTCCGTTGGTGCTCCCACATATCTCTCGATCTATCTATATATATATACTCTTTTTTTTTTTTTACAAAACTATCGAGGAGTATATTCCCTCCATATCCGTATCTTTTTCTCCCCTCCTTTCGATTATTTTCCGCAATCGAGTCTTGTCAGTTGACGATTCCCGGGGTTTTCCGTAAAGCCTCTGTACAAAAGCTCCATATGTGTGTGTCTATATATATATGTATGTATGTATGTGAATCTCGACGTTACATCGATCGTTGTCACATATAGCGTGCAATTCAGGGATTTTTAACATTTTTTTCCTCCTTTTTTTCAATTCATATTCGTTTTTTCTCCTCTTTTCCTCTTTTACCCAGCTCTCAGTTTATTCGGTTTTTCAAATTGAAAGAGTTCAAAATATATTCATTGAGAGATAAAAAAAAACTGTCAATATATTTGAAAGGGAGAATGTATTTTTTTATAAAAAAAAACGTCGGAAAATCAAAACTCAGTGGTTTTAGGCATCCAGAATTGGCGATGGTGAAATACACATACATAGATACATATATATATATGGTTGCCCTCGTATTTAGGGTCTGGTAGACTCCTCGAAATTACTTCCCCAGGGATGAGGAAATGACACTGAAGAAGAGACGCCTCTGATCTCAGTGAGTCTGGGTCTAATTCAACTGTCGGTCGTTATTTATCACCCCGATTTTCACGAGTATCGTTAGACTCCTCTTTTTTTTTACCTCCCTGCACTTCCTTTCATACTTTATGTTCACCTCCATTACGTACTTTCATTTTCCCCGATGTATCTGTCCCTTTGACAAAAGACCTCATCATTAAAATAAGTGAAATAGAGGTGGATTTTTTGCTGCGTGACCTCACTAGACCCTTTTTTTTACTCTATTTTCAATCAATACTAATTGCCTCAATTTAATTTCATGACGATAGGTACTAACGAACGGCTTTTGTAACGTGCAAAAACTTTTACCCATCGAAATAGCGTGGTTAGAACTTTTCCAGATACACAAGAGAGCGTTGAGGCAATTTCCAGGCTTTTTGGACTTCCAGCATCAACACAAGCACTATGAAGTGCCAAATACTTGTCACTTGCGTTTGGATCCAAAGTTAGGTTTACACGACAAACTTTAACCACTAGTCAAATGGACTGAGATAATCAATATCTGATCTATTAAATAATTAGGTGTTAATGGGAATGAATTCGGATTTGACTCACACTTCGGGGATGTCCGAGTATTCTTTCTCGAACTTTCTATAAACTTATATCAAGATGGATCATTTCCTATTCTTCTCTCATCAAGACTGAAACCCAATATCCTAATGAAAATGTCCTGGATCCAAATCCATATGGATATGTATCCATATGGATTTTGATCCATATGGATTTTGATCCATATGGATTTTGATCCATATGGATTTTGATCCATATGGATTTTGATCCATATGGATTGTGATCCATATGGATTGTGATCCATATGGATTTTGATCCATATGGATTGTGATCCATATGGATTTTGATCCATATGGATTTTGATCCATATGGATTTTGATCCATATGGATTTTGATCCAGATGGATTTTGATCCATATAGATTTTGATCCATATAGATTTTGATCCATATGGATTTTGATCCATATGGATTTCGATCCATATAGATTTTGATCCATATAGATTTTAATCCATATGGATTTTGATCTATATGGATTTTGATCCATACGGATATGTATCCATATGGATTTTGATCCACATGGATTTTGATCCACATGGATTTTGATCCATATGGATTTTGATCCATATGGATTTTGATCCATATGGATTTTGATCCATATGGATTTTGATCCATATGGATTTTGATCCATACGGATATGTATCCATATGGATTTTGATCCATACGGATTTTGATCCATGACATTTTCCAGCCATGTTCCTGGATCAAAATCCATATGTATCCATATGGATTTTGATCCATATGCATCCATATGGATTTTGATCCACATGGATTTTGATCCATATGAATATGTATCCATATGGATTTTGATCCAGGAACATGGCTCCTTACACAGCTTCTGTACAAGCATATATATACATATGAAATATAAAGAATGAATATGTCGAATATATTTCACATATATGCGCATATATATCGTCACCTTAGAAACAGAGTGGCCTAAGTGCGATGCTTATACACAGGACTTACATCCCTTTGACTCTAAGACGACGATATAATGTATGAATGAGGCGAACTTGCAAACGCCTGAAAACTCACAAATATCACTTTGACATTTCAAACTTCATTCAATCATCAAATTTATTCATTGATTCGAATATCCTAGCTGCTTAGCAGCTTAGTGAGACTCAAATTTAAATGAAGACTCCAGCTCTAAATATATGGATTTTATATATATGTTGGAAATATATATTGAATCCATATCAATTAGGACATTTTTTGCGCCACACATATACGTCGTATGATTTTTCCATATGTTACATATGCTTGCATATATATTTTCTTCCGTATGGGTTGGAAAGCTTAAAGTTTGAGTCCTCAACGAATAATTTAACTACCACTCAAATATTCAAGATCATCAGTATCTAATCTACTAAATAATCAGCTGCTAATGAGAATGAATTTGGTGTTTCCCCTGAGAAGCGATGACGATGAAAGATGATGTTCATCAAGGAAAAAAGGAGCAAAAACAGAAGTGGAAGAGGAAGAGAAAAATAAAAAGGGGAAAATATCAAGAAACATGAGCACGATTCATCATTCGGGTAGCCAATTAAGACAAGCCACTTTGGTTGTCTCTCGAGGCTACTAGACTATATACTTCTTCATGCTTTCTTCTTCTACTTCACCACAACTCTTCATGAAGCCTTCCGCGTATACTCGAGGTAAAATAAATCTCACGCGTCCACTTACAGAACGAAGGGACACACTGGGATTACCCAAGACTCGAATTGCTATCGTTAGAGTCTGTGATGCAAGTGATAACGAAGAGACATTTCTGCTTGTTAAGCTTCCTCTCGTTCGCCTGATGTCCAAAAACATCAGTTCTGAGTTTCACAATGACAGCGACAATTTTCCATGTTCAAAATACATGAGAGGGTGGGAGATGAGACTTGGGAATGGTCGATTGAGTTCGGAAGTACCAGTGATAGAAGGAATTAATTGGACATGTAAGAAAAGGCTTCCTCTCGTGTGTTGATCCATTTTGAATCCTCTTTGGGATAATTAGGTTTTATCTAATAGCCCATTTCCGACTGCAGACTGGGTTTTTTTTTGATCTAATTGATCAGATTTTAATGCATCAACATTAGTATGCTTCCAAGCATGTTCATGTCGAACTTTGCCCTATTGATTGGTCATTTCACCAGCTTTTCACAGGTGGAGGCACATCCCAGCAGAGTCTCCTGGGGTAAAGTTAAGCAACTCATGCATCCAACTACTAAAATCTCCTTCTCTTCCTCCTATCTATATTCTCATGTGCCTCTCCTACTCTTCTTCTCCTGTTGCTGCTCAGTTTTAGGATAGTGAGTAGCTGAGGGAGAAGAGTGCAACGTCAATTCAAGCACTCACCCCCCCCCCCCTCCTCCCTCCCCCATTGGTGTACGATAACTACTTTAGGAAAGCCACTCTAGCCTGACGTCGCCTTGGGAAACGGGAAAATAATAAAGTCAAAAAAAACTAAATATGTTGGTCTTTTAAAGTACACATTCTAGCGTCTAAAAAGGAAACATTAATTTCGAATGTTTCTCAGGCTTTAAACGAAAACTTTGAGCAAACTGCTTACATCGATAATAGCTCGAGGCTTGCCGTCAAAGAGGAGGAGCTATGCCATTTATATTCTGATTGCCTCTTCTCTCTATTGTTTGGTGCATAAAATATCAGTTTTGTTTATGAAAAGATATAATGATGAAATCATGATCATAAAGGGGATCATGGGGGCGTTACTGGGGAAAAAGTTAAATGAAAAGTCTTGGGGCTAGATCCCCTTCGTGTTATCATTCATGTCTGAGTTTTGAAGACACAAGGTGAAAAGAATTGAGACAAGTATTGAGAAATGGGAGGAAATTTAATCTTCAACAGTGAATAATGCTTGAATTATGAAGAAAAGTCTGTCTTTTTTGGGGTGATTTGAATGAATCATAATTCAGGAGTGAAGCGGAATAACGGGTTAAGTCGATTTTTGTCGAAAATGGGGATTTATCATGATTCGCTTCAGAATGTATGGACGCATGTTCCACAGAAAGGATTTGGCTGGATATGTCCATTTAAGGCCTCATTTCTTCACATACATTTTAGGTCAAGTCCACATTTTCCAAGTTGAGGCTAAAGATTCAAGTTATGTCGACATGACTTGAAAAGTAATCATGCTTGTAAAAGTCAAGTCGACATGACTCGGTTTTTTCCAAATTGTTCGTTGAACAGTTGCACGATGGTTTCATCCCAATTAGCAGTGCTAAAAAAAAAGATTTGTTGTCATTACTTCTCCTACTCGATGAAGAGTGTCATGATTTCTATTGTAATCTAACCTCTGAAAATTCCCCACTTGCAGATCCTGATATATTCTCGTCAGATGAAGATCAGTAATGAGAAGCTTCTTTATTTCTTGATGACAAAACTTCGTTAATTCGTGTAATTTCCTCAAATTATCAATAAATAATATTATCAGATAAAATTAAAAGTCAAGTCAAATGACTTGAATTTCTTGAGTTTTTGAGAAAGTCAAGTCGACACAACTTGAATTTCCTTTAGACACTTCAAGTCGAGTCGTTCAAATTATAGAAAAAAAAAGAATGCGGTTAATGATAGTTTTTGAATATGAAATTGATTGCGGATTGATGAAGCTCATCATGAATGTACTGCATAATCACAATTGCATCATCCTTATATAATCTTTCATCTCTCCTAGAAAAATCTCATTTTTCGACTTAACCCGTTCTTCCACATCACCACTAAATTGATGTTTTTCCAGTGTTATAGAGAGCATGAGAGGTGTTAGTGTTTCACTAGCACGTGTTTTGATGGTCAGACTGAAAAGACTTAATGAACAGTGAAACAACGTGGAGTTACAAATGAGCAGTGGACGTACGTCAATTAGTGAATACTACAAACGAATCTGAATGGCTACCACGTACCATCTAATTTGCTTCAAATTGCTCATTAAGCCTTTTGTGTGTGTCTGTTTTCGTTAAAAAATACATGGTTTCGTATTTAACTAGCACTTATTTTCATTAAGATGTTTATTTAAAGTATTGTCTTTCGGTTTTTCATCTAAAATTGAGAATTTACGGTGTCATTAGCACAAATTAAAGCTTCAAACATGAAATTAGAGGAATTTCATGAGGTTTTAGAACATTTTCATGGATCCTCGATTGACATGCATAATAAAATATCAATTTTGTACCTCGTAAATTTGTCGTTTCACGGGCAAAAGTTAATAGTTTAATTTGAGGTCATACAGTATGCGACAATGGAAAACTTATTAGATGAATCAGGATCATAAACGTCAACTGATGCTGTAATTTTGTTCTGCGTTAATGCGCTGATGAAAGCATTCTCGTGTTACAACATTATTCTGTTTTCCAGTGGAAAATAGAGTGAATTAACTTCTTGTGATGCTATTATTTTTTTTTTTGTGAATTTTTTTATTGAATTTGTTGCAAACTGGTGGAAAAATGTGCACTCGGTGTTTCCGATGAGTTCTCATTATTTCTGGGGATTCAGAAAGAGATTCAGAGGGAAATTGAAGGGGCTGGAAGTGAAGTGATAATGAAGAATATTTTCATTCTCTTCGCTCGATTTTAATTATCAGTTCAATTAAATTTTGATGAATTGGGTGAAGTTGAATTGGAATTGGGCGTGATCCGATTCGAGTTTGGAACTATTTAGCAGTTGAATAACGGGATTTGATGAAAATAGGGGGGGGGGTGAAAATGAAGATTGAAATGAAGAGTTGGAGGAATTTCTGTTGAAAAACATTTCTTAAAATGAATTTTTGTTCATTTTTTTTTTGAAATTTTACGTTTTTAGGAAAAATATGTCTTCAAAAAATTGAGTAAAATGGGGATTTCCACCTCTATTCAATGAATCCAATTAATAGATAAATTATAGTCAACCCATGCTTCATTTTCCCATTATTATCTTCTCATTTCCCCATTTTTTTTTTGGATATCCCATGGATTTTTTCTATTTTTTTATACAGCATTGTTACGAAAATCCGGTTAAAGGGTGCAGTGGGTAGCCAGAAAAGTGCACAAAGGGCTTCCAAATGGCCACTGCTCATTCTTCAGCCACGAAAAGCGTGCCACATTTACGTTCACACAAAAAACTTTAGTTTCCACGTTATTTTCCAGTTTTCTATTGTTCATTCGCAGGGTTTTTTTTCAGCACACATTGGGTTAGTCCGATATTTTTCACTAGAAGATTTAGGGAGTCTCTTTGATTTCTAATGGTCAAAAACTAATGTTTCACGGATGTCTTAATTTAAGATATCAGTTAGAGAAAAATATTTTAAAATTGAAAGTATCTTGAAGCTGAATAAGTGAAATGGAAAACGTTTGAAATTGGGGAATGGTACATGTGTTTTAAAAAGTGACAAGACATTATTTTGTATCTGAAAAATTAAGATGAATATATTCAGCTGCTTTTTATGTTTGAAATTAAGATATGTTTCAATTGTTCAGTCATTGGAGCTTGAAGGTATATGGCGAAACTCAGTTGCTGAATGCTATTCAGACACATCAGTGTAAAATATTTTTCGTGTCTCAGTCAAGTATTGTAATTTCCTACACAAATATGGGAACAATGATAACGTGGATCAAATAAATAAGAAAAAATTAATAAACTAATTTTTAATCGATTTTTTTCCACCTTCCAGTCTCCAGAAATTCATTCAATTCAGTTCCTATTCTATGACAGGACATGTATGCATTTATAGATTATGTGAGTGCCAGATATCCTGCCGTTGGACTATATCGGATTATGTCAGTGAAAAATAAGACACTTTGGTAGATTCAAACATTTAGAGATAACTAAATCGTCACTACCAAAAAAATCTTTAAAATATTTTAGAAGTGTTTTAATGTCAAACATCAAGAATTTGCCCTAATTCTTTTTTCCCCCTAAATTTCGCTATTCCCCGCACTTTCGAAGATATTGATTGAAAAAAGAACGAGAGAAAAAAAAGCAGTTATCAATTTCGATTTTCTCACAAAAAAAACCTCATAAAAAATAAATGAAATTGCCATTATAACCATTTAAATGCATTAATAAAAGCGTTTTACTTCATCGCCTGTTGGTGCTTTAACGAGTCATTAATTGCTCTTAATAACCGGGGAAATTATATCGCATCACCCAGTGCGGTAGTCTTATCCGCTTGGGAAATTATCGTGGAATCGTTTATGGATAACGCTTTTCGTAGGGTAATCTTCAGCACTTCTCTGGAATACTGGAGAAACCCGATACCGGATGAAAGTTCCTGTGGAAAAGTGGAGAGAAGAATACGCAGAGGGGATTATGAGAATGGAAGAGAGAAAAGAAAAAAGTAGGGAAAATAATACGATTTTTGCTGGGGAAAAAAAGGAGAGATACTGGGTAATTACCAGCGATCGCTGCTACGTTTTTCTCAGGTAGATGGATTTTAGTGGAAGTAAGGCTTTGAATCTGAAATGAATAATGCACATCTCTGCACGCGTCTGCGGCAGACGATGGTGGATCAAGGGATATAATAGTGGATTTCATTAAAACAAAAAAACAAGTGGATAATAGTATTGCTTTTCAACTGATATAGCTTTTTCTGCTGATACTTTAGCAATATGCTTCCGAATGGAAGTGATACAACTTTTTTCAAACCATCATCAAAATATCAAATTTTGAAGAAATTCATTGAAACGCCAATAACTCGAGAACTAATCATGCAAATAAGCTCAAAATTTACAGACATCTAACTGATACAACTCTCAAGATAATATATGAGTATAAATAACATCAGTTGAATAGTTTCCATAAATTCCATTAAAAACTGATTTTCGAAAAATGGACATTGGAAAATGTCAGATGGCAGTTCACAAGTTGACGCGCAATTAGCTGCATTCTTCATCGACCCACGAGCCAAGTGATCCACCGTTCAGAGTAATCATTTAAATTTCAATTTTTTTGTTTTACAATTGTAAACAGAATCTCACAAACTTGATTAAAATCGAAATATGCATTAGTAAATATTAAAGAAAAATAATTCTCAATATTTACATTACCATTTTGCATTATATTAACATTTTGCAAAAAATGGACATATCTCAAAAAGTACCGATCGAATTCTCTTCAAAGAAAGCTTAAAAAATAGAGTTCGTCGAGAGGAATTTTTCCACAAAATATGAAATTTTTCTATAAAACCGTTTTGCTGTAATTGAGACTTTTATGCACACACAGGCATACACACACACATAGACATGCGCTAAAAATATCATTTCCTCTCTATTTAGATCATTTTAAGTATCTTCTACTAAAAAAATTACAATCGAAAATTCTGATGATTACATAGCTTCCATTCGGAAGCAAAGAAGGGTGAAAATGAGGGGAGGAAAAAAATGGAAAAGGAGCTAAGATTGGGATGAGAAGCATTGCTGAAGGAATAAAGACAAATCAACTGCATCTGGTGAAGTGGAAAAGTTTTAATTGCATCAGCCGTCAAAGTCGAGGACACGAGAGGAATCTCTCTCCACCTCTTTGATCTATTTCACATGAAAAAAAGGGGGAAGGGGATCCTTCTGAATAATATTATCTGAATTTTTCCGACAATTATGAGGAGGAGAGTGGAACTGTTTCGTCTTATCTCTGAAAATATTTGGGAAAAGCCTAGGGAAAACATGGAGGGAAACGAAATAACGTCCTCGAGCAAAATCAATATTTCTTGAGAATCCAAAGAAAAAATACATTAAATTGTCATTTTTTCATTTATTTATTGGCTATAGAAAATATGAAAAAAATTCCTGAATCATAATAAAATGTTGTAGATTGATTTTTTTTTTTTTTTAAGTGAAGGGCTTCATGAAAAAATCTGAAAAAATTTGAGAAGATGCTCCAACATCTCTACATTATCGCCTAATTTTTTCAAATTTTTCCGTAGAGCCCTTCTCTCAAAAAAAATTCCGGATTATTCTGCGCCACCGGTCCATTTTGCCCCCATCAATTCTGCTCGTTACTTGAAAAATATTGGGGCATAACCGCAATTGGGGCTACCAAAATACCTTGAGCACTCGCATCAATCACTCGATAATACCAGGCACTTAATTACATTGCTACCACATATAGAAATTCGATTCCATAAAATACATTAACCACTAATCCATTTCTGGGCTCATCCAATATAAAATAAAATAATAAAATTTCATTCAATATTTAATAATAAAAAAAAAAAGAAAAAGTTCAACTTTCAATGGATTATTCAATGAAGATGCTGACTACAAAGACACGAGTCTTGAAATTCGAAGATAATTAAAATTGTACATTATCGTTAAAACGTCATTTTAGTTTATTTGAAAATTATTAAAAATAAATAAATCTCATTTTCAATGAGATGCATTCAAATAATGGAAAATTCAAATTTTGATCAATTAGATCATGAATTAGAAATTTTCTGATGATTCCATCGGAAAGCTGAGGAAATTTTAGGCGAAAAAAATGTGTCAAAATTTTTTTTTCAAATTTTTGGAAAAATTCACTTTTTTTGGTCAAGATTTGAAGGGGTTTTCCTTTTGAAAATCGAAAAAATTCACTTTTTCGGCGATATCTCCGGTTCTGTTGGTCGTAGCGACCTGGGGTTCATCTCAAATGAGAGGTGAGCTCATTTCTCATCGATTTAAGTGGTCCAAATTCTTTTAAAATCAATTTTTCAAATATTTATAGGTCATTTTCTGAAAAATCAGTTTTTGCCCTACAAGTACTTGAAAAAATTGATATTTTTCTTTTCAAACCCCATAAATCGATGGGAAATCAGCTCACCTTTCATTTAAGATCAACCCCAGGTCGCTACGATCAATAGAACCAGAGATATCCTTAAAAACCTGAAATTTTTCAAAAACAGAAGAGTTTCACCTTCAAATCTCCCGCAAAAAATGAAATTTTTGAAAAATTCAAAAAAATAACTTCCGACATATGATTTTCATGGGAAATTTCCTCATCTTTCCAATGGAATCATCAGAAAAAACCTATCTCCAATATTTCCGTCAATTTCTCGTAATTTTCATAGTATTAAATATCTCCAAATTCAATAAAATCTCGCAAGATATATCTTTTAAAGAAGAATTCCTCAAAAAACTTCAATCACTTCAAAACTTTCAAAGAAATTTTAGTATTTTCCCTCTCAAGACTTCAAAACTTACCGAAATCTGGCAACATTGTGATCCAATCTCGTTAGAATCCTTGAGACATGACTCGAGTACTTTGCCTTTAATTTGATTGGCTTGATTGAGATGAAGACAGAATGAAGGCTTCCCATTGGCTCCAAATAATCTCTATTTTCTGTCATAGAAACACAGTAGCTACAGTTAGCTACTTGTGAAGTCAACTGTGTTTCCTCGAATTTCACCTGATTTTCCCCCAAAACTTTACAAATTGAATCATGACACATGTACCTGAAATGTTAACTCTGGACTCATCCTTCATTCTCTATGATCAATTAATTGAATTTACTGGAAGAGAATTGTGTACTGGGTTATCATCGAGTGTGAGTTCGAATCTATTGACCTCTTCAATTTCTAACATTGTAACATAACGAATGTATATAGCACATACATGCTTGAAACTCTTCGTATTTTGCTTGTGAATAAACAAAGTTTCGGAGATTTCGTCATCCAGACAGAGGAGATTTGAATTATTCAGTGGCAAATAGCAAGCTTGTGGATGACTGACTGGATTAATTCGATTTTATGAGATTTCATGAAGCTCCGGAATATGAAGAGCAAGTATCAAGCAAAGTTGATTAGGGGAAGATGGGGTAAAATGGGCACGAGTTGATTTTAGTATTTTATACTATGAAAATTAGGAGAAATTGATGGAAATATTGGAGATAGGTTTTTTCTGATGATTTCATTGGAAAGATGAGGAAATTTGCCATGAAAATCATATGTCAGAAGTTTTTTTTGGGGATTTTTCAATAATTTCTTTTTTTGCGGGAGATTTGAAGGTGAAAGTCTTCTGTTTTTGAAAAATTTCAGGTTTTCGAGAATATCTCTGGTTCTATTGATCGCAGCGACCTGGGGTTGATCTTAAATGAAAGGTGAGCTCATTTCCCATCGATTTATGGGGTTTAAAAAGGAAAATATCAATTTTTTCAAGTACTTATAGGGCAAAAACTGATTTTTCAGAAAATGACATATAAATATTTGAAAAATTGATTTTAAAAAAATTTGAACCACGTAAACCGATGAGAAATGAGCTCACCTTTCATTTGAGATCAACCCCAGGTCGCTACGACCAACAGAACCGGAGATATCGCCGAAAAAGTGAATTTTTTCGATTTTCAAAAGGAAAATCCCTTCAAAACTTGGCCAAAAAAGTGAATTTTTCCAAAAATTGAGAATTTTTTTTTTTAATATCTCTCATTGGTTGAACAAATGCATATTTTTATTTTTTTTTGGTTCCATGACCTTTTAAGGCTACAGTCATAAAAAAACATATATATATCCATCCATCCGAGAGTTATTGATTAATTGATAGCAGTGTCAACCTGAAATGGAATTCCGAATCTGAATTAATTGAAATCTTCAATTTTTCCGCACAATTCACTCCCTTGAAAAAAAAAACCCAATTACTCTTCTGCAAATAAGGATTTAATCAAAGGAATAATGGAAAAATTAGGGATTTCAATTTATTCAGCCTTCAAGGTAATCCTACAGTATGAGCTCGTGATAATGGTGATATTTGCCAATAGGATTGAAATTTTAACCATTACCAGCTCGTTTCAGACGTTCAATGCACTCGAGTAAATTCTACCTCCAGTATAACAACGATTTCATGATTGAATCTCTGGCAAAACTGGACTAGTTAAATATCATCGAGTTGGTGAGGGCGGAGGGGGGAGGGGGCAGAAAAAAAGAGGAAACTAGCGGGAGGATAACCGAGACCATAGAATCCAATCCACTAGTACCAATCACATTCTATTTTCGTAGCTTGATGGAAATCTACTTCTTCTCATTTTTTTTGTCCGCCATTTCCTCCAATCCATCCTCACTCCCGATCGGTTGTCAAAACCAATCAGGATATCCGATAATTTCACTCATGTCACATATTCCAAATTCCCATTTCCGAATAAACTCGTTTGTAGCTGACTACACTGGAAAAACTAATGTTTGACACTAAGACACTTTTAAAATATTTCAAAGATTTCTTTGGTAGTGACGATTCAGTTGTCTCTAAATGTTTGAATCTGCCAAAGTGTCTTATTTTTCACTGACATAATCCGATATAGTCCAACGGCAGGATATCTGGCACTCACATAATCTATAAATGCATACATGTCCTATCATAGAATAGGAACTGAATTGAATGAATTTCTAGAGACTGGAAGGTGGAAAAAAATCGATTAAAAATTAGTTTATTAATTTTTTCTTATTTATTTAATCCACGTTATCATTGTTCCCATATTTGTGTAGGAAATTACGATACTTGACTGAGACACGAAAAATATTTTACACTGATGTGTCTGAATAGCATTTAGCAACTGAGTTTCGCCATATACCTTCAAGCTCCAATGACTGAACAATTGAAAAATATCTTAATTTCAAACATAAAAAGCAGCTGAATATATTCATCTTAATTTTTAAGATACAAAATGATGTCTTGTCACTTTTTAAAACATGTGTACCATTTCCCAATTTTAACTCTGGCTAATCACTCGATGGGGAGGTCGATTTGTGCGCTCACCTGATCACTAGTCGATAGTAATATGAATAACGAGATGACCACTTTTCGATCATGGATGATAAATGGCTCCATCGATCTGCGTCTAACTATGTATAGAGTCGATTGTTAGTCGATCCATGTACCCAAGGGCCTTCAATCGACGAATGATCAAATAATAAAATTTCTGGAGTGCGTGGTTATTCATGAGACCATCGACTAATGCTCGACTAGTAATCAGGTGAGCGCACAAGTCGACGGCCCCAATCGAATGGCGATCAAATAGTAATCGATGGATCCACCAGGGAAACGTTTTCCATTTCACTTGCCCAGCTTCAAGATACTTTCAATTTTAAGATATTTTTCTCTAACTGATATCTCAAATTAAGACATCTGTGGAACATTAGATTCTTATATAATTCAACTACTTCACCTGCACAAAACCTCCTTAGGACATATCAAATTAAAGAAAAAGCAAGAAAAAAAATCATGAATATCCTGGAGCATCTGAATGGACTATCACCTGAAGAAGGGTGTCTTCCAATCTCATCTATTGTCCGAGTAGGCGAAGAAGAGTGCAGGCCATCTGCCTGCGGCACAGTTTTTACGCTTCGTGTGTCAAAGTGAGAGCCTTCTTCTCCACTCACACAATTCCTCTTCTTTTCCTCTCTTTTTCCCTCTACTTTTCTCTCGTTGCCTCTGTGTGTGTGCCTCTCCTTCATTTTCTCCACTCAACCTCCCCCTTCTTCCCCCTCTTTCCCTTTTATTCCATTTTCCTTACCTCTTCTTTTCTCCCCAAGGCTCCAAAAACTCCAAACCCTCTTTCTCTCTACTTTCCTCTTTTTTTTTCCTCTCTTTTTCCCCCTTTTTCTCCAGTTTCATCTCTTACTTCTCTTCACTCGTGGCTTGTGTGTTTATCCAGCAATCCAGTAGCCTCCTTCAGCCATTTCTTTTTTTTTCCTCTTTCTTTCTCATTATCAACGTCTCCAACGAGCTTGCGCGCTTTTGAAGATTCTAGTCTACATGTCACTCCAAAAAAAAAATTAAAAAAAAAATCCAAGAGACTCCATAAATTTCCCATGTGGCCATATGTTTTGTCTATTTTTTCGTCCAATCCTCCAACTCTGTATGTTTGGAGTTCTTGCATTAATGTGCAGTAGGTTTGTCGAAAAAATGACAGGATACCTTTTTTGTGTAAAATTTAATTCTCTTCAAGAAAGGTATCTTGATAAATTCTCCTAAATCCATTATTCTAGGAGATCCTATTGAATATTCAATTATTTGTCCAATTATCGAGGGAATCAATTGAATTTTTATTCGATGAAATTCAATACAACTTTTCAATATTCAGTGAAATCCAATCCAAGTTTCTTGCGTGCATTGTGTCAGAGGGGGAGGGGGTGGAGAGGGGGGAGGAGTGTCTCTGTGTTAGTCGACATATTGAGAGTCCCTCGCGGTACATCGTTAAGCCACCTATCAAAGTTGGCCTCTTGAGTGATCGGATCGTTGCCACCACAACCCAGCTATGATACTCTATATAGGTTAGCCTAAAGCCACATTATATATACATATATATAAGTACCTGGGTTAAATGACTACGTCTGTGCCAATTGATGTCTCTTCCCCCCTCCCCCCTCTCTCCCCCCTCTTTCTCTCTCGTTTCAACATCATATCGAGATTGTTGCACGAATTCAACAAAATTTGCTTTATTCCTGGAAATTGAAATGCCATTTACTATCAAACTCGCAAAATGGAGTTGGTTTGAAAGTTACAGATTAAATTGGCAGCTTCTTTGGTCCATTGACAATTACTGCAGTAATCTCATCAAAAACTTGTGCTTTTATCTACAGTTGAATTAGGGATATCCAAGTAGTTCTGATAATCTATTTATTCCTTTTCAATTTTGATAGGCACTCGAAAAATAAAAAGTTTAGGAGAAAATATCAGGAAACCTTTTTTGCAGCTCTTGAAATTCTCTACAAAAAAGGTTTCTTCACATTTTCCTCTAAATCCATTAGTTTCAGAGATCCTCATAAAATAAACTATTTGTAAACTGAATGTAATTCAATTCTGCATTTCAAACCCATGATAACTGAATAAATTACAAATACACATGTGTCAAAACGTTGCTACGAGCTTTCTAGCATAATGCACCTGACCATTAGCAACAGGATTCTCCTCAAATTGTGTACAAACACATTTCTATAAATACAAATTCTCTGTTACTGTGTCTTTCGAGTGCTTCTCTCCTCATGTTATTACTATAACTATATATGTATACACACATATTAAACAAAACTACTATTATCCACGTTTATGCAATTAAACCCAGTGGGCGTAAATCCCCCCCCCCCCCCTGAAATTAATTCAATGACACTGGCATTGCTAGTAACTATGGAGAATAATTCGGCTTGACTGAAGCTTTTGTTATGATTCTGTCAAAATCCCAGAGCTTTTCAGTGAGTGATTAAATCAACGTCAGAAGTGCACGTGCGGTTTTCCATGTGAATTGAGAAAATTATTCTATTGGAATTCAATTAATGTTACTTCGAAAATCATTTAATCTTCAATTAATCATCCTCTCCCCTTTTTTTTTGAGAATAAGCATTGCTTCCCAACTGATATAGCTTTTTCTGCTGTTACTTTAGCAATATGCTTCCAAATGGAAGTGATTCAATTTTTTTCAAACCATCATCAAAATATCAAATTTTGAAGAAATTCATTAAAACGCCAATAACTCGAGAACTAATCATGCAAATAAGCTCAAAATTTACAGACATCTAACTGATACAACTCTCGAGATAATATATGAGTATAAATAACATCAGTTGAATAGTTTCCAGAAATTCCATTAAAAACTGATTTTCGAAAAATGGACATTGGAAAATGTCAGATGGTAGTTCACAAGTTGACGCGCAATTAGCTGCATTCTTCATCGACCCACGAGCCAAGTGATCCACCGTTCAGAGTAATCATTTAAATTTCAATTGTTTTGTTTTACAATTGTAAACAGAACCTCACAAACTTGATTAAAATCGAGATATGCATTAGTAAATATTAAAGAAAAATAATTCTTAATATTTACATTACTATTTTGCATTATATTAACATTTTGCAAAAAATGGACATATCTCAAAAAGTATCGATCGAATTCTCTTCAAATGAAGCTTAAAAAATAGAGTTTGTCGAGAGGAAATTTTCCACAAAATATGAAATTTTTCTATAGAACCGTTTTGCTGTAATTGAGACTGTTATGCACACACAGACATACACACGCACACAGACATGCGCTAAAACTATCATTTTCTCTCTATTTAGATCAATTTAAGTATCTTCTATTGAAAAAATCACAATTGAAAATTCTGATGATTACATAGCTTCCATTTGGAAGCAAAAATGAGGCAATTCTCAATCAATATGAAGATAAAACAGCGAGATGAATAATTTAGAATACGTAAAACCAGATTTCTCAATTATAAATCTGAATGATTCATCTTCTCCAGGGGAATTTTAAATTCAACACAATTTAAAGTGTTCGCGCTTCTTTTAAAATTGAATTTTCATGATTAATCTGTAGAGCATATTAAAATTTGAAATATACTCTCACCACACACACACACACGCACATATATGCGAATATGCATTGCTCCTATCTCATCCAAACGAGAGATGCTTGAACGCCCTGGCAGGTGATTACCGTGGAAACGAGGACACACAGCGATACTACATATAGCTGTGTTCGTGTACATGAAATGACGTAGAAAATTGGAGGATTTTTCTCATAAACTTGGATTCATTAGTCTGATAATATCGTGAGGGTCTTCCGCAAACTTGCAATATGCATATTGGGCTCCGCCTTTTTCCCCCACCAACGCGCACAAGAGCCACTGCGCATGCGCAGAGAAGCGCGAGAGGGGTAATATGCGAATAACGAGGTTTTTTCGATTTTTTTGGGAGAAATTCTTCATAAATTCAAATTCAATAGTCTAATAAAATCTTGAATCTCTTCTTTAAATCCGCAATATGCATATTAGGCCCCGCCCCTTTTCCCCCACTCAAGCACACAATAGACAATGCGCATGCGCACAGAAGCGCGTGAGGGGTAATATGCAAATAGCGAGGTTCCTTCTAATTTCTTTAGGAGAAATTCCTTATAAACTTCGATTTATTAGCAATACGCATACTAGGCCCCGCCCCCTTCCCCCACTAACGTTTCCAAGAGCCACTGCGCATGCGCAGAGAAGCGCGTGAGGGGTAATATGCAAACTGCGAGGTTCTTCCAATTTCTTTAATAGAAACTCTTCATCCAGTACTGTCCTACACTATTTCCGATTCAATCTATTATCAAAGTAAATTCTCCCGTCATACAGAGGAAGAAGAAGAAGAAAGCTGATGAACAAGGAGAGTGAAACAAAGAGATAGGTCATGCCCGTGTACATCCTGAGAGCAATAGTCTTTCATTTTTCTGCCCGAAGGGTTCACCAGTATAAAAGACAAAGCAGTCGGCTATATAAGTGATCGAGAATAGAAAAGAGAGAGAAAGGGCGAGAGAGGGGGAGGGGGAGGGGGAGGGGGGGGGGGGGGGTTGGATGTTGAGGTGGTTTTCTTCGTTGAAAGGTGAAGAGGTACAATATATAGATATATATATATATATATTTATATATATATATATATATATATATAAATATCGAGTTTGTGCGGTTACCGTCACTGCATTCCCATCTTATCCATCGTACTTGGTCGTTTCGTTCCCTTTCTCCTCACACACAAGCAATACTGGCTTTGATGCCACACAACTCTTTACCTTCTTTACTATCTACTTGGTTGGAAAGCATCTTTACCGTCACACCCATACTATCGTTCTATATATATCGAGAAATATACTCGAGGGTTTTTTTTTGAAGAATTTCCACTCTTTCATGGTTTTTTTCATGTACTAGTATAATATACATGTATGATAGAAACCATGAAATATATATATATCTATACCTATATATATTGATGAAGAAAGGAAAAAAATGGCTACTGAACTCTTGCGGTTCTTGGAAAATTTGTGGAACACGTGTAGATAGGAAAAATTACTTTTTTTTCGATATTATTTAGTGACTGGCATGAAAAATCTGAGGTTTCTCGTAATATTTTTGGGGAAAGATGAATGACGTCTCGAGGGAATTTGTTATGGTGAAGTAGAGAAGGGGGAGGGGTGAAGAGAGAGGGGGGGGGGATGATTGTATTGAGAAACTGAAGAAATTTCCGAAATTTTTAGAAAATAGATCGAAATTTGTGTTTTGGATTTTTTTTTGAAAATTCGACTTTTTTAGGTGAAATTGGAAAATTTCAGGTTTTTGGGAATATCTTCGGTTCTGTTGGTCGTAGCGTAAAAATTCCGAATCGAGGTGAAAGATGAGATCATTTGCCATATATATACATGACCTTTTGAACCGAAAATATTGATTTTTGAGGTATTTATGGGCACTTTTGTAAAAAATCAGTTTCTGCAGTATAAATACCTTAAAAATCGATATTTTTTGATTCAAAACCCCATAAATCAATGGCAAATGATCTCACCTCTCACCTTCATTCCAAATTTTCCCTCTACGGCGAATAAAACCCAAAATATCCTCAACAATCTGAAAATTCTCAAAAAAAAAGTTTCAATTTTTTTTTTTTATTTAAAAAAATTGAAAAAAAATTTAATTTTTTTTTTGAAAAATCAAAAAAATTTTAAAAAATTGATTTTTTTTTTTGAAAATAAAAAAAGAAACTTGACACATGTTCTCCACCGGAAATTTCCTCAGCTTTTCAACAAAATCCTGAAAAAAAATTCGATTTCCCACAATTTCATTGAAATTCTCATTTTCCCCAAACCCTATATAATTTCCGGTAAATCTTATTATTCCACTGGTTTTGGTGAGGGGTCGGGAAAATCTTATTAGAAAGTGACGGTGGAAAATACTTCCTGGGGTGTTTGATTGGATCTGTCAAGGGGCTCCCAGTGGGGATCACTAGTGACCAACGTCTATCGTTAAACTCGAAGCGTCACGGATAAACTTTGTTGCTTTCTAACTTTGTGCAAAGAAGAAGAAGAGGAACAAGGAGGAGGAGGAGGAGGAGAAGGCTTCAACTCGTTACTGCATCCGACAATAAAGACAGAATATACGAGAAGTACCTACAGAGCAAAATGTTCTCTCTCTCTCTCTTTTCCTTTTTTCTTGTACTTTTACTTTGTAAGTGTGTAACTTTTACTTTTTTTCCTAATTTTTGATCCATTTTTTTTTTAAAACCTTTTTTTTTATCAATTTTTTTTTAAACTTTTTTTTTTCAATTTTTTTTATCATTTTTTTATTCATTTTTTTTATTTGTTTCTTTTAACTTCTTCTTTTTTATCAATTTTTTTTTTTTTTTTTTTTTTTAAGAGCCTGTGCACCATCGGGAAGTGCTTTTATCGAGTCTCAAGTTTGTTACACGTTCCAGTCAATATTTTCTCGCTCCTGTCCCTTTTTTTAACTCTTTTTTTATAAGGAGACTACAAGCCTTAAGTACTTATTTTTCGAGGAAAATAAATTATGGATTAGACTGAAAGAAAAAAAAGAAAATTGTTGTAGCAAGAAATTTCCTTTAAATCCAAATTACATCGTACATTGTAATGAAACAGTTAGAGATAGATTTTTTTTGATGATTCTATTGAAAAGCTGAGGAAATTTTGGATGAAAAACAAGTGCCAGAATTAATTTTTTTCAATTTTTTGAGAATTTGATTTTTTTTAAAGCATTTTTGAGGGGTAAAAGCCTTTCGATTTTTGGAAAAATTCAGTTTTTTTGGAATATCTCTGGTTCTATTAGTCGTAGCGACATGAGACCGATTTTAAATGAAAGCTGAGATCATTTCCCATCGATTTATGTGGATTTGAATTTAAAAATATCGATTTTTCAGATAGTTATGGCAACTTTTGTGAAAAATTATGATCATCAGGTTTTGCCCTAAAACTATGTGAAAAATCGATATTTTTGAATTCAAAACCCCATAAATCGATGGGAAATGATCTCACCTTTCATTTAAAATCGGTCCCAGGTCGCTACGACCAATAGAACCAGAGATATTTTCGAAAAACTGAATTTTCTCACAAATCAAAGGCTTTTACCCCTCAAAAAAGCCCCAAAAAAATCGAATTCTCAAAAAAATTGAAAAAAATTAATTCTGGCACTTGTTTCTCGTCTAAAATTTCCTCAGCTTTCCAATGGAATCATCGAAAAAAATCTATCTCCAATATTTTCATTCATTTCAAGATTTTTTCATAATATATGCATAAAAACTCAAATGTGTCCATTTTACCCCTTCCGTCCGTTTTGCCCCACATTCTCCTATACATACTTTTGGCTAAGGAAAATTACCTTTTTCTCTTTAAATTGCCTCGAGTAAATGTCTCGCGAGATTTTCTTTTTTGTAAAGGCTCTTCTTTTTTTTTTCTTTTTCATTTCCCAACGAAGCCTCTTTCTTCTATTGATTCAGAATAAAATAAGGGGAGAATGTTTTACGTAGTTTCGTCTCGAAATTTCAAGCGCCATTTCCCCAAGCGATATGCACGTTGGAGAAGAGGAGGAGAAAAGGGGGGAGGGAAGGGGGGAGTCGATAAAAAAGGGAAACAAGTGGGCAATTGCTTTTTCTTTCATCCACTCGGGGAATTTCTACTAATTACATTAGCAATGCACTGTTGAATGTATATTTCAAATCAATCATTTTTTGACATAATTTAAGGGGAATTTCGTGTTCTACATTATGAAAATTGATTGCATTTTGATCATGTTAAATATTACGTTTTCAATTAATATTGATATGATTTTAATGAAAAGCCGAAGAAATTTTTGAAAATTTGAAAGCTATGTAATCATCAGAATTTTCGATTGTAATTTTTTTAATAGAAGATACTTGAAATGATCTAAATACAGAGAAAATTATATTTTTAGCGCATGTCTGTGTGTGCATAAAAGTTTCAATTACAGCAAAACGGTTTTATAGAAAAATTTCATATTTTGTGGAAAATTTCCTCTCGACAAACTCTATTTTTTAAGCTTTATTTGAAGAGAATTCGATCGATACTTTTTGAGATATGTCCATTTTTTTGCAAAATGTTAATATAATACAAAATGGTAATGTAAATATTAAGAATTATTTTTCTTTAATATTTACTAATGCATATCTCGATTTTAATCAAGTTTGTGAGATTCTGTTTACAATTGTAAAACAAAAAAATTGAAATTTAAATGATTACTCTGAACGGTGGATCACTTGGCTCGTGGGTCGATGAAGAATGCAGCTAATTGTGCGTCAACTTGTGAACTGCCATCTGACATTTTCCAATGTCCATTTTTCGAAAATCAGTTTTTAATGGAATTTCTGGAAACTATTCAACTGATGTTATTTATACTCATATATTATCTCGAGAGTTGTATCAGTTAGATGTCTGTAAATTTTGAGGTTATTTGCATGATTAGTTCTCGGGTTATTGGCGTTTTGATGAATTTCTTCAAAATTTGATATTTTGATGATGGTTTGAAAAAAGTTGTATCACTTCCATTCGGAAGCATATTGCTAATGTATCAGCAGAGAATGCTATATCAGTTGGAAAGCAATACTATCATCTACTTGTTTTTAAGTAAAATTGAAAATTTAGGGGGAATTTCATGTTGTACATTATGAAAATTTATTGGATTTTCGTCATGTGAAATACGACGTTTCAATTAAAAGTTAATAGTGGAAGAGAATTCGTGGATTTGGGTTTTAATTGAGTTTCCTTTGTTTCAGAATCTGAAGAATCAGATCATGACGACGAACGTGTGGGTGGAACAGGTGAGTTTAACACAATTTTTCAATTAGGGAAATTTGGGGAAAATAGATTTTCGGAGTAAAGTGATACTGGAATTTTTTTTAAAAAAGAAGGATTCCATCAAAAATTCTGGAAAAAATTGAGAAGATGCTTCAACATATCTACATTATCGCTGAATTTTTCAAAAATTTTCCGGAGAGGTCTTCACCCTTAAAAAAAATATCAAATCATTTTGTCCCAGTTTAGAGAAACCGGAGTAAAATAATCCAGGATTTTTTTTCGAAGTGAAGGACTTCCCAAAAAAATCTGAAAAAAATTGAGAAGATGGTCCAATATGTCTCCATTGTTGCTGAATTTTTTCAAAATTTTCGGTGAAGGCCTTCACTCCAAAAAAATTCCAAATCATTTTTTTCCTCATATTTCGCCTCTTATTCTCAAAAAAAAAAAAAAAAAAAATTCTTATCTGTGATCATGATGCTGTTGATGGTACTTGCAAATTGTGACTACAAGCGACTTAGCCATGAGATACATGTTTTTCTGACAGTCGGTACTGTAGATACCCCATCTCCTCAAAAAAAATTCCAGAAAAATTCTTTCTCGCGAATTTTTTACACTACAGAATTATTTTCGCATTTTTCATCGTTTTTATTCTGATATTTTATTGCTTTTTTCTTTTCACTTTTCATTCATTACAATCGACATTTGCGTTCAATTATCAATTTCCCACCAAGTCAATTTGTGAGTTGATTGGAGAATTCATTGCACTATATATACTTTTCAACGTTCAATTGACTCCAGTAAATTGGATGTATAGGAAATATTCGATTTTTTATTTAGTTCGAAGCTATTTTAATTTAGGAGTCAATTTTCCTCGTTAATTAGTGCGCCACAGGTTCTATCATCATTGTTACTATTTTTTTAATTCAAGTATGGGAATAAGCAGAATGAATCAGTAAATTTCAAAAATATTAAATAAAAAATATTTGAAAATTTAAAAAATTTTAAAAATTTAAAAAATTTTAAAAATTTAAAAAATTTAAAAAATTTAAAAAATTTAAAAAATTTAAAAAATTTAAAAAATTTGGAAAATTTAAAAAATTTTAAAAATTTGAATAATTTGAGAAAATCTAAAAAATTTGAAAAATTTGAAGAATTTTAGAATTTGAAAAGTTTTAAAATTCAAAAAAAATTAAAGATATTAAAATTTTTGAAATTTGAACATTTTGAAAATTTTGAAAATTTTGAAAATTTTGAAATTTGGAAAATTTGGAATTTAAAAAATTTTAAAAATTTCATGAATTTAAATAAATTTTAAAAAAATTAAAAAATATAAAAAATATGTGAATTTTATTTTTTTTTCTGAATCGTAAATTTTAAGTAGAAAAGACGAATTATGATCAGACAAATGCTCAAAGAATTAGAATATTTTTTTTTGTCTCCTCGAAGTAGAAAGCTTTTGGAAAATATTTCAATTGTAAAGTAGTCTTCCACTCCCCCAGGAATTGTCACTTTGGATTAACTTTGGTATTCAAACCGCATATGCAATAAGGGAGAGAAGCTTTTCTTCAAAACACGAGGAAAAGTGGGGTAGAATAGAAATTTCCATAAGACAAGATAAAATTTTTCCATAATTCCATTGAAAAGATGAAGAGATTTACCATAAATTCTCAGAATTGATTTTTCTCAATTTTTTAAAATTAATTCTAATAAAATAATAAAATTTAAAAAAAATATCTATTTCTATTAAATAAAATAGGAGAAAAATGGAAAAAATTGCACTTACCCCCTTTTTGTTATTCCGAAAAAAATAGGAAAAAATGCAACTTACGCCCTTTTATTATTTAGAAAAAAAGGGAAAAAATGGCACTTATGCCTTTTTTTTATTCAGAAAAAAATGGGAAAAAATAGCACTCACGCCATTTTGTTATTCAGAAAAAAATGGGAATAAATGGCACTTAAGCCCTTTTGTTACTTACAAAAAAATGGAAAAAAAGTGCACTTACGCCTTTTTACTATCCAGAAAAAAATGGGGAAAAAAGGCACTTACGCCCTTTTGTTATTAAAAAAAAATGGGAAAAAATGGCACTTACACCCTTTTATTATTCAGAAAAAAAGTTGAAAAAATTGCATTTATGCCCTTTTGTTATTCAGAAAAAAAGGGGAAAAAATGGCACTTATGTCCTTTTTTTATTCAGAAAAAAATGGGAAAAAATAGCACTTACGCCCTTTTGTTATTCAGAAAAAAAGGGGAAGAAATGGCACTTACGCCCTTTTATTATTCAGAAAAAAATGGGAAAAAAAGGCACTTACGCCCTTTTATTATTCAGAAAAAAGGGGAAAAATGGCACTTAAGCCCTTTTTTTATTCACAAAAAAATAGAAAAAAATGGCACTTACGCCCTTTTATTATTCAAAAAAAAATGGGAAAAGAAGGCACTTACGCCCTTTTGTTATTCAAAAAAAATGGGAAAAAATCACACTTACGCCCTTTTATTATTCAGAAAAAAATAGGAAAAAATGGCACTTACGCCCTTTTATTATTCAGAAAAAATGGGGAAAAAAGGCACTTACGCCCTTTTTTTATTCAGAAAAAATGGGAAAAAATCACACTTACGCCCTTTTATTATTCAGACAAAAATAGGAAAAAATGGCACTTACGCCCTTTTCTTACTCACAAAAAAATAGGAAAAAATGGCACTTACGCCCTTTTATTATTCAGAAAAAAATGGGAAAAAAAGGCACTTACGCCATTTTATTATTTACAAAAACATAGAAAAAAATGTCACTTACGCCCTTTTCCTCCTAAATCAATAAAATTCAATATTTCCCTCTAAATTTTCCATTTTCCCATTTGCCCCACAAACATCTGCATTTAATAAAAATACATTTTGTTTATATCAAAAATTCATCCCAAGTATTTCCACATATTTTGTACACACAATAGCACGAAAAAAAAAAAAATATATGAAATTCTACTCGGAGTGAATGAGACTGTAAAACATCATGAATTTTCCCCCCAGAAAATATATAGCTGCAATATCATGAATATATGATGTGTACAGACATGTCACAAAAGGCCTTCATATACATCACGTGTATATAATACATTGTCCACGAAATTCCCCTACCACCCCCCTCCCCCCTCCCCCCTTCTAATCAGCCATGAATGAATCTAAGAGCAAAGTTAACAACATAAATCCAACGATAATTACATCAAATATTTCGTGTTTTAAAATAAAAAAAAAACTCTGAAAAACAAGAAAAAAAAAAACAAGTGAAAAGTTTTTCCTGCAGATGAATAATTCGATAACGTTATAATGCTAAAAAAAAGTAGGATGCGGTCAGGACACAAAGGATGAGAGGGGGATGAGGAGGGGAGGGGGAGGGGGGGGGGGGAGATGGAGGGTAAAAATGAGGTCAATGAAGTGGGGAATTTTCTATCGCCTCGAAACTGGAGAAAAAAAACGCCTCTGAATAGGGGAATGGAGGGGGAGGGGGGGGGGGGGAAGAAGAAAAATAGAGGTGTTTTTTCTTGCATCGAGGGTGAATGCTACAGTTGGGGTCAAGATGAAGAAAAAAAGGGGGGAAGGGGATTTTTCAGATGGCTTCCAATTTTTTTTTTGGTGGAATCAAATATTTATAGCAAATAAGCTGAAGGGTGGATCAGGATGTTTTTTTAAATAGAGGCAGTTCTGTGGAAACGTTTGAAAAAATTCACGAATAATGGGGGCATGCTGGAGCATCTGTTCAAATTTTTTCAGATTTTTTTGTCAAGTCCTTCAATCTGAAAAAAATTCTTGTCTTTTTAGAACTAATCAAATATTTAAAGCAAATGAGTTGGAGGGTGGATTAGGATTTTTTTTTAATTAAAGGCATCTTCATGGAAAAATCTGAAAAAATTCACGAACAATGTAAACATGTTCGAGCATCTTCTCAAATTTTTTCAGATTTTTTAATAAAGTCTTTCACCCAAAAAAAAAATCCTGGATTATTTTGCCTCGGTATCTTCAAACCAGTTCCAAATAATTTCTAACTTTTTTAAAACAAAGGCATCTCCAAATAAAAATATGAAAAAATTCATGAACAATGACCACATGTTCGAGCACCTCCTCAAATTTTTTCAGATTTTTCCATAAAGTCCTTCCCCCCAAAAAAAAATCAACTCCCCTCCCCACCATTAAAACCTTTATATTTAAATTGCGGAGGAAATTTAGAATCGAGGAAAAATGGAATGCCGGAAGGAGAAAAAGAAGGGGTGAGGTTTTTTTTCGGGGGGTTGGAACGGAAAGAGGAGAAGGACATTGTGATACGACACTTCCTGTATTGTGAGAAGAAAAGGATCAAGAGGGTGGAGCAGTAAGAGGAATATCCCAGGATGTGAAGGAGGACTTGGCACAGGGTTACACAATTCCATGAGAAAGTGTTGGGGCGTCTGACAATCGACATGAAGAACCATATATGTATATACATATACATATATATATATATATGACGATGTGAAGTAGAGTCACCCTAAGAATCTTTCCTCAGTGTGAATGAGGGAGGAAGATCCAATTCTCTTGGCTCTTGCTATTAGAGAAGATCTCTGAGACAAAGTTTGCAGGAATTTGTAGCCCCAGCAATTCTACATATATATATCTTACGTATACATGAGAATATAATGGTTATATATATATGGTATCATCAATCAGAGGTCAGGATTGAGGGCAAACGATTTAATCGAATGAAATATGAAGGAAATTTAGGTATAAACAGAAGAAAAATGGGATTTAAGGGGGAGAAAAATATTGGGGGAGGGAGGGGGGGGTGAGGATTTTTTGTGATGATTTGATTGCAAAAATGGAGGAATTTCTGGTGAAAAAAACGTGTCAAAGTTTATTTTTTGCGATTTTTTTGAAGAAATTTTAGATTTTTGACGAAGAATTAAATGGAAAATTCTGTTTATTTTTTGAAAATTTGGGTTTTTTTGAGGATATCTCTGTTTCTATTGGTTGAAACGATCTGCAGTTGATTCCAAATGAAAGGTGAGCTGATTTCTCATTGATTTATGTGGTTTCCAATTTTTTTTTCATCAATTTTTCAGGTATTTTTATGGAAAAAAAACGAGTTTTTCATGAATTGTGCAATAAATCCCTCAAAAATCCATAGAAATTAATTCGGAACTGCTATAAATCAATGTGGAATACTCTGACCTTTCATTTGAGCTCAACCCCAAATCGCTACGACCAATAGAACTGACCAATATCCCCAAAAAAACATGAAAATACTAAAAATTCAAAACCACAAATTTAAAAAATTGAAAAAAAAATGAAAAAAAATCTCTGACACATGTTTTCCACCGCAAATTTCTACAGCTTTTCAATTAAACCGTCAAAAATATTTTTATCTCAATTATTTCCACTCAAATCAATTGATTTTCATCAACCATGAAGGGGGGAAGGTGGGGCAAAACGGGTATAAAGGGTAAAATGGAGAAATTTCAGTTTTTGTGCATATATTTATGAAAAAATCTTGAAATGAATGATAATATTAGAGATAGATTTTTTTTGATGATTCCATTGGAAAGCTGAGGAAATTTCAGACGAGAAACAAGTGCGAGAATTAATTTTTTTCAATTTTTTTGAGAATTCGATTTTTTTGGGGCATTTTTGAGGGGAAAAGCCTTTTGATTTGTGAGAAAATTCAGTTTTTTGGAAATATCTCCGGTTCTATTGGTCGCAGCGACCTGGGACCGATTTTAAATGGAAGGTGAGATCATTTCCCATCGATTTATGGGGTTTTGAATTCAAAAATATCGATTTTTCACATAGTTTTGGGGCAAAACCTGATGATCATAATTTTTCACAAAAGTTGCCATAACTATCTGAAAAATCGAAATTTTTGAATTCAAATCCACATAAATCGATGGAAAATGATCTCAGCTTTCATTTGAAATCGGTCCCATGTCGCTACGACTAATAGAACCAGAGACATTTCAAAAAAACTGAATTTTTTCAAAAATCGAAAGCCTTTTACCCCTCAAAAATGCTCGAAAAAAATCAAATTCTCAAAAAATTGAAAAAAATTAATTCTGGCACTCGTTTTCCACCCAAAATTTCCTCAGCTTTTCAATAGAATCATCAAAAAAAATCTATCTCCAACTGTTTCATTACAATGTCCATTTTGCCCCACATTCCCCCCCCCCCCCCCCCCCCCACCCTTTTCTCTTGCTCTTTGTTCTACTGTCAAGGAGTATAAAAATATACTAATGGTTTATAAGGATTTATTTGTTTCCAAGAAAGAGAAAAAAAGAATAAGAAAACTTGATTGTTCTCGAGTTGATGCTCACAGTAGAAATGGTACATTGTAGGTTTTACTGTGTAGGTAGTTGATTGGGTGAGGAATGAGTACAATTGTGTCCCCCTGGTGGTTTGAAGTGATCTAAGACCGGAGAGAGCCGCTTATTCTTATTTTGTTAAAGCGACTACACTGAAAAGACTCTTTTCTGGCAGCAATTTGTTTTCATTAATGGAGAAACAGTCTGGATGATTTGATGAAGGACACAAAATTTTTTATCTACTTTTCTCATTATTTTCAAGCATTTTATCCACCAATTAACCACAATTTTTCGTTAATTATTGAGATAAGAGTGTTTTTTTTTCTTTTTTTTGGTAATTCATTTTATTCATTTTTGTGAAACGAATTTAAATGAAAAAAAAGGTTCGTTGTCATGTGAATGACATTTTTCTCGTGAAAACTGGAGTCCAAATATTTTTCAGTAATTCGGTAGTGAAGTGGAATGACAGGCTGAGTCGATTTTTGTCGACAATGGGAATTTATCACGATTCGCTCCAGAATGTATGGACGCATGTTCCACAGAAAGGATTTGGCTGGATATGTCCATTTAAGGCCCCATTTCTTCACATACATTTTAGGTCAAGTCCACATTTTCCAAGTTGAGGCTGAAGATTCAAGTTATGTCGACATGACTCGAAAAGTAATCATGCTTGTAAAAGTCAAGTCGACATGACTCGGTTTTTTCCAAATTGTTCGTTGAACAGTTGCACGATGGTTTCATCCCAATTAGCAGTGCTAAAAAAAAAGACTTGTTGTCATTACTTCTCCTACTCGATGAAGAGTGTCATGATTTCTATTATAATTTAACCTCTGAAAAATTCCCCACTTGCAGATCCTGATATATTCTCGTCAGATGAAGATCAATAATGAGAAGCTTCTTTATTTCTTGATGACAAAACTTCGTTAATTCGTGTAATTTCCTCAAATTATCAATAAATAATATTATCAGATAAAATTAAAAGTCAAGTCAACATGACTTGAATTTCTTGAGTTTTTGAGAAAGTCAAGTCGACACAACTTGAATTTCCTTTAGACACTTCAAGTCGAGTCGTTCAAATTATAGAAAAAAAAAGAATGCGGTTAATGATGGTTTTTGAATATCAAATTGCGGATTAATGAAGTTCATCATAAATGTACTGCATAATCATAATCGCATCATCATTATCCAGTTCCTCATCTCTCTTGAAAAATCGAATTTTTCGACTTAACTCCTTATTCCACTCCACAACTGAATTAACACCAAAATTCCCAAAAATGTCCCAAAAATCATGAAAAATCCCCAAAAAAATACAAAAATCCATAATTTGTTTTTCTAAAAAATTCCGAATTTTTAGTTAACACTTCCATTTGATATCCAATGAATCTGCACGTGTTTACAAACACGATAAACAGATTCCTATAACTTTAACGAACGTGAATCTGCTTCACTTGTTACTGATACGAGATACAGGGGCGTTGACGTTGGCTAAAACTACGAACCAGTATAAACATGAGCCAATGAATTTTCCTCGGGCTTCGAACGAATCAACGCTTTCAATTCTCTCTCAAATTTATCCCCCCTTTTTTTTGCCTCATCCCTAACACGTGTACATCGACCGGAAAAATGAATACGTGAATTAAATCAAATTAATTCTAAAAAAAATGATAAAAAATGATAAAAAAAAGGGAATTCGTTCGAAATCAAAGCGAGAATTTGTCGCATTTGCTCAATTTTTCGTAGAAATTGTCAGAAAGATGTGCAATTAATTAAATGCGCAAGAAAAATTATCAAGTAAAATCAAATAATTAAAAAAAAAAAATAATGAGAAAAAGAGGAGAAAAAAAGGAAAAAAAAGAGAAAAAGCAGAAAAATCTCGTAATTTTTCGAATTTTCATCTCCAATTTTTTCTTCAAGTACAAGGCTTTTGTTACGATAATGAAAGGAGTAGGTGAGAGGAATTAAATTGAGAGGCTTGAAGAATAGAGATTTTTATGTGAAATGGTTTTGAAATAGTGAGTGGCATGCAATTGGGGAAGGTGATCTGTAAAAACCACGTTGATGGAACAATACATCCGGACAGACAGAAGGACACTCGTGAAGGCACACGGACTACCTGATCTCTAGTACCTGTCAGTTTTTTTTACAAAACCCGAGGATTCTATTATTATATTTCCTACCATTTCCATTGCATTTCGAGCTATCACCTTTATTTCAGTTAAAATTTTTTATTAAGGTTGTATTTTAGATAACGGTCGATAAAACAGGAAAAAATGAGGATTTTTAGGTTAATTTCCCAATTAATTGCTGATAATTCGGGGGAATGTGCTTTAATTTAGCATAAAAATGTAAAAAAATATCGTTTTCACTACAACATCAAAAAAAATGAGAAATTCGTCGCAATATACGTATTTTTTTTCTCATTAAACTCGTTTTTTCCTTCTCATCCTCCACGATTAACCGCAAAAAATGAGTTGGGAGGAGCGAGTGAATAAAAAACATCGCTTACATCTTCAGACGACTTAAAAAGATCTGATTAATTGCTTTTCCTCTGTAATACACATAAAAATGTTCTCCCGACATATTTTTTAATTTAAAGTGGTTCTAGACTTCTCCGCACTAGTCGTTGCAGTGTAAAGCAAGAAATAAACAGAAAAATCACCCAAAAAATTAATATTTATGATTAAAAACCTAGTTCTTGGTGTTTAAAGCAGATTTGAAGAAGAATTTAGGAATTATATTAATTATTTGTAATTTATTACATAATCACTAGTTTGCCATTTGACTAGTGTATTGACGTATTTCCTTCATGCTGAAAAACAATCATTTATTACAAAGTTATGAGACGGTCAATAATTTTCATATTGAATCGTAAATTTTTGTTTTTTTTTTTCCTTTTTTTTAAGACACTTTTCAGATTTTAATCTTTTGCCTGAGCTGAAAGTGCGAAAATCTGCATTAGCCCATAAGCCATCGTGTTATTTTTATTTCGTTTTTATTTATTATTGACCAAACACAAAACAGTCAATTGATCAGAAATTTCCACGAGATACTTGAGATTTATATAAGCTTTCAGTTGAAATTTATTTCAGATTTTAATCTTTAAATTTGTGTAGGTATAGAACTACCTTAAATTTCTCATTCCTCCTTCAATTAAACAATTTCAATCGATTTTACGTTTTTTTTTCCTTTTTTTTTTACAGGAGTGGGATGACTACAAGCTCAAATGGAATCCAGAGGAGTACGGGGGCGTTGACACTATTCACGTACCGTCTGAACATATATGGCTGCCTGATATCGTTCTCTATAACAAGTGAGTAGAGATATTCCTCATTTTATTACTATCCTATTATCTTTATATTATCAATTCAGTAGGGAAAAAGGTAAAAACAGGATAATTCGATTTTTCCCCTCCATTTTCGTGAATAACTCGGAAAATAATGGAGATACGCCCCTTTTTGCCCTAAAATTCTTTTTTTGGAGAGAATTTAGAGATGAAATGGTGCATTAGGATGAAAAGGGCGTATCTCCATTATTTTCCGAGTTATTTCCCCAAAAAAAAGGAGAAATTAATTTCAAAAGGGAAAATTTGGGCGAAATGGACCTTAGAGTAAAAAAAAAATTGTTTAATATTTTTTTTGAGTGAGAAGGACTGCACGAAAAAATTTGAAAAAATTCACAAACTATAGTCACATATTGGAGCATATTCTCAAATTTTTTCGAATTTTTTTAAGCAGTTCTTCACTCAAATAAAATTAATTCTTAATATTCACTTTATCGTACACAGTGAAAGAATAGAAGCAAATAGCTACGCAAATTTACACAAAAGTGCAAATATATTGTTGGCAGATGTTTCGAAGTTTCTTCATATAAAATCTTCTATTGTGATGAATTTGTCATTCAAAATCCTCGGGAGTTTGAGCTCTTCATAGACAAAATAAATTATGCCTCTTCAAGTTACCACAATGCGACTATTTTTCGATTTTATACTTGATATTATATGCATAAAAAAAATATATATATATACATATATATCGAAAATTCTTCCTGAATCATGTTAAATTTGGAAAAAATATGGAATTTCCCAAAAATTTGGAAAAATCTTGAAATCTACGAATTTTTAAATTTCTGGTTAATTTCAAATTGTTCGAAATTAAACTGATTTTTTTTAAATTTCTGTCATCTTGAAGATCCATTCTGCCCCCCCCCCTACTCCCCTCAATTCCTAGACGACATGAAATTTAAAGTGAAATTCCCATTATGTCATCTGCAAAGACACGCAACCGTTGAAATTCCTCAAAATTTATATAACTAAAGAATGAAAAAAAGAAAAAAACCCCTAGTTTTAATGAGTTCCACAGTCCAACAACTCTGATCACAATCAAAGAAGGAATCCAATTCCACAATCCAACTTAAAATTCCATTTTGAAGTCCAACGAAAAAAATTCCATTCTCATTTTATTCATCAAAGTATTTCGGCCATTTGGTCATTTCTCTTCACTTCTTGAGTTTCATCTCCTCCTTTTTTTTTACCCTCTTTTATTTACACTTCTTCTCGTTTTAACTCGACCTATTCGTACTAATACATTATGTAGAACTTGTGAAGTGCGGAAGGGGGGGGGGGGAGGTGAG
The DNA here is from genome assembly GCA_963942555.1 of Aleiodes leptofemur. Taxonomy (NCBI): domain Eukaryota; kingdom Metazoa; phylum Arthropoda; class Insecta; order Hymenoptera; family Braconidae; genus Aleiodes; species Aleiodes leptofemur. The sequence continues at coordinate 12,561,268 of OZ012623.1, read as the reverse complement.
GAAAAGACGCGCCAGTGGCTAGCCACTTGAAAAAAAAAAAAAAAAGGACTCGTACCAAGTGAATATCGTTGGATCCCTGGGATCCTTTATTTTTTCTCTATCTCTCTCTCTTTTCTTCTAGAGCGTGAGAAAAATGCATCGGAAGAGGAGAGAGGGGGAGGAGGGGAGGGGGAGGGGGGGAAGGGCAAACAAAGAAGCTGGAATGAGCACGAGATGGTGAAAAAAGAGAGAAAATACATGCGAGGCAGTAAAAAAAAGGGGGGGGGGGTAGGAAAAAAAGGGGGGAGTGAAGGGGGGGGGGGGAGGAAAAAGAGGAATTGAATAAGAGGTCGCGCAGTCGCATTTTCCCACTAGTCCTCTCACCACAATCGAGTTTTCGGTAACCCAAGTTGAAATAATGAAATTTAAAAAAGGAGGGGAGGGGAGGGAGGGGGGGGGGGTGGAGAAGAGGGGAAAATGAAAAATGAGGTGGTATGCTGAAATGTTTCAACGATGAGAAAGCGGAAATTGTAATGACAACTGGAGGAGGGGGAAGGGAGGGGGAGGGGGAGGGAGTGACTGTTGGGGTGAAATGTGTTGTGCCCATTTTTCTTTCTCTCAAATTTTATCACACTCTGCCCTTTTTTTTTCTACACTTTTTCACAACTGGAGACATTCTCCAAAGCCATCAACTTCTCTAATAAAATTTTGTTTCTTTTGGAAAAGTTACAAAATCGTAAAAAAAAAAGATTTTTTTTTTTACTTTTTTGAAGTAAATTAATTTTTTTAGTGAATTATATTTTTCATCCCATTTTTAATCACACGGAGAATATGAATTTTTTTTTTCTAACGCTTGCGCATATGTATGCAAGGCTGGAATAATATCGAGCAAACAGTGCACAAGTGCTCATTCGTGTTGCACACTTTTTCCTATAGGTATATATATATAGACCTTTTTACTACTGCCATATACATTCCACAATAGTATATTGTACAAAAGCGACGTGTCTCGCTTTTCAGCTGGTCACACACAGTGGCGTTGAAAAACGATAACAACACTGGCAACTCTCTCTCTCTCTCTCAACCTATCTCGACTTCTGGGGGATACAAATGCATGGTTTCCATTTTAACAAGCCTACCCAGGATCAACCCATCGTTGGTGTTACTAGTTAAAATCAAAATGCTATGTTATCATGAATTTTTTTGGGGAAATGTGGAGTGAATTTTAATTTTTATGTTTTTTATCATGAAAAGTCTTCGAAAATATTGAAATTAGTGAAAATATTTCCTTTTTTTTAAAAAAATGTTATATTTCATTTCTGGAAATTTCTGGGAAGTTCAATTTTTTTAGTCAAAAATTTGAGAAAATTGAAAAATTCCATTTTCCTCCACCCTATATGCCCAAAACTCCCAAATAAGTAGTAAAGCCAAGTGTTTCCTCAGACACGACAACGAATGGTTCAATACAAGGAACAATCGACCAGATGAAAATTGAAAAAGACCAGAAGATAATTCGCACGAACGTGTTATGAAATAATAACGTTCAAACTACCCTAACCCTTCTTCCCCCCTCCCTCTTTTCCTCGAGAAGCTTATCGTACTCCAGCAGGATGAACAATTTCACTGGGAACAACGTGGTTGCTACTCGTATACCAAAGGGACGTCAAGCGCAGTGACCTCGTGATCTCTCTGTCCCACTCGTTTCACTGGAAAAGATTCATCTAGCTATTCTCACCATTCAATTCTCTCTCTCTCACTCCGCCTCCTTTCTCTCACACTCTCCCCCTCTCTTTCTTTTCATTCCCCCCTCACTCATACTTCCCCCCTCTCTCTTGACTCACCCCTCTCTCTCTTGACTCACCCCCCTCTCTCTTGACTCACCCCTCTCTCTCTTCACTCCCCCTCTCACTCACACTCCCCCCTCACTCTTCATTCCCCTCTCTCTCTTCGCTCCCTCCCTTCACTCTCTCCCCCCTCTTTTTCTCACACTCTCCCCCTCTCTCACACTCTCCCTCTCTTTTTCTCTTCACTTCCCCCTCTCTCACACTCTCTCTCTCTTCACTCCCCATCTCTCTCACACTCTCCCTCTCTCACACTGTCTCCCACTCTTCACTCTCTCCCCCTCTTTTTCTCTTCACTCCCCCCTCTCTTACACTCTCTCTCTCTCTTCACTCCCCATCTCTCTCACACTCTCCCTCTCCCCCTCTCTCACACTCTCCCTCTCTTCACTCTCTCCCCTCTTTTCCTCTCCAATCCCCCCTCTCTTCACACTCTCCCTCTCTGCACTCTCTCACACTCTCCCTCTCTTCACTCCCCCTCTATCTCACACTCTCCCCCCTCTCTTCACTCTCCCCCCTCTTTTTCTCTCTCTCTTCCCCTCCCCTCATTTTCGCTCTCTCTCCCTCCACTCCCCCCTCTCCTTCGCTCTCTCTCTCTCCCTCTTTCTCTTTCTGTTTCTCACTCCCACTTCTCTTTTTTTTTCTGCTGGACCCTCATACTCTACCACTGTACCTCTACCCTCATCATAGCAAAATGTAAAGTTAAAATATGCGGAGAACGTTGGTACGTGCAAGAGAATCTCGTTACTCCATTATCACCGGATTACCACACCTGCAGCTCTCCACGTCCCAGATCACGGACAATCCATTGTGTCACTACCCATACAATCACAACCACTTTCATCGTGTTCTACTCTCTCTCTCTCTCTCTCTCTTTGTCTCTGTCTCTCTTGTTCCTATGAGCCATTAGTTTCAGGTGCTTATCACCCCACATACATCAGTAAATTGTGTACTCAATTAACTTAATTTTGTGGATAAATTATTTTCTGGTAGGGCAAACAGTTTGGCGTTTAATAATTCTGTTGGGATAAAGGGAAACAGGAAAAATCGAATCATTGTCATTATTCTTGATAGAATATCAAGAAAATTGATGGAGATGGGATTTTTTTTATGAAAGCGTTTTCATAGAGAATTTCAAGAGAATTTCGAGAAAATTCTGAAAGGTAAAGGAAGAATTCAAACAAAATTGCTCTGTCTCGCTTAATTTCCAAGATATTCTCAAAAAACAATCGACAAAAATATGTTCAAGAACGTATCTCCATCATTTTCCACAAAATTGGAGAGCAAAATGGCAAAAAACCGAACTTATTCATTTTTAATTTTTTTGGAGATAAAAAAAATGAGTGATTCTTTTCTTGCACGTACTCCCTTTTTCCTGCTGGCCCTTCCTTAACCTTCCACGTCCATAGATCCCTCTGTGTTCTCTATTGCTCACCATCCTGTCTACGTGACCTTTGCCTCACTTTTTTGCTCGTCTGATTGTTCTAGTCTCCATTTTTTTATTTCACTCGGTCCTTCTTTTTCTTTTTTTTCCGCCTCACAGTATCTCGTTTTTGGAAGAAACCTGCTGATCAAGCGAATGGGTCGGAGCTTTCGGGTCTTTCATTAAACCAACGTTTTTTTTCCTCCTTTACTCCATTTGATTCGTTTTTTTTCCTCCAATCCAAAGCTATTTGGTATCTTTTTAGAGCAATTGAAAGATATTCCCCATAATTCGAATGGCCACGTAACGAAGTGAAATGGAATGAGGGAATTTTTCATTATTCCATATGGAAAAAAAAGTAGAGGCGTATCCTGTGTGTGTGATTGCCTTTTTTCTGATTTCATCGAAAAAACAAATGGATAATGGTATTGCTTTCCAACTGATATAGCTTTCTCTGCTGATACTTTAGCAATATGCTTCCGAATGGAAGTGATACAACTTTTTTCAAACCGTCATCAAAATATCAAATTTTGAAGAAATTCATTGAAACACCAATAACTCGAGAACTAATCATGCAAATAAGCTCAAAATTTACAGGCATCTAACTGATACAAATCTCGAGATAATATATGAGTATAAATAACATCAGTTGAATAGTTTCCAGAAATTCCATTAAAAACTGATTTTCGAAAAATGGACATTGGAAAGTGTCAGATGGCAGTTCACAAGTTGACGCGCAATTAGCTGCATTCTTCATCGACCCACGAGCCAAGTGATCCACCCCGGGAAAAAATTGTCATACATGTCCATACATGATCATATATGATCATATATGAACGCTCCATGCATGGACATATATGCGAATTGACCGTACATGTACATATCTGAACATATATGTGCATATATGGACATATATGGACATATATGTCAATTTTTTCCCGGGTATGGCAGTCCCATATATGATCATATATGTGCATGCATGATCATATATGGGCATATATGAACCTATATGAGTATATATGTCGATATTTTTCCGGGATATATCATCAAAATATTCTAATATATGAACATAATACATCATTATTAATTCTCTTGATCACTCACTTCTTCATTAGTAACAAATTTCAATTGAAAATAAAAAAAAAAAAAAAGCATCTAGTTGGGATCGAACCCGGGACCGTCCCATGATGAGTCCGTCATCCTACCACCTTCGCCATTCGCATTTCACATACTTGTTGAATGAATTTTAATCCTCATATAGTGATCAATGTCTTTCGGACTTAGAAAAAGTGAATCCAATTGAATTATTTCAATCATTGGAAATAATTTAGTGATACCGAAAAAGCTGATTTTCGAATGCTGGCAGAATTTTAAATTCTCAAAGTAAGCGGTAAACAACTAGCAGAACGTGCATTTACCATTAATTATTGAAATTTATCATTTACACGTTCTTATATGGATTGAGTGAGCATTTTTTCATATGTTTCATATATGCACATATATGTTCATATATGTTCATATATGTTCATATACGTTCCATATATGCTCATATATGTTCCATATATGTCCATATATGCCCATATATGCTCATATATGTTTCATGTATGTCCATATATGCCCATATATGCCCATAGCTATCTGATTTCTCGGAGAAACGTATGAGCATATATGTCCATATAAGTACACATATGTTCATATATGTCTCATATATGCCCATATATGCCCATATAAGTTCCATATATGCCCATATACGTCCATATATGCTCATATATGTCCATATTTGTCTCATATATGCCCATACCTACTCGGTTTCCACAGGATCATACGACCATATATGCCCATGTATGCCCATATATGTCTCATATATGCCCATATATGCTCATATATGTTTCATGTATGTCCATATATGCCCATATATGCCCATGGCTGTCGCCTTTCTCGGAGAAACGTATGAACATATATGTCCATATACGTACATGTATGTTCATATATGTCTCATATATGTACATATATGTCTCATATATGTACATATATGTCACATATATGTTCATATATGTCCCATATATGTACATATATGTCCCATATATGGACATATATGTTCATATATGACAATTTTTTCCCGGGACCGTTCAGAGTAATCATTTAAATTTCAATTTTATTGTTTTACAATTGTAAACAGAATCTCACAAACTTGATTAAAATCAAGATATGCATTAGTAAATATTAAAGAAAAATAATTCTTAATATTTACATTACCATTTTGCATTATATTAACATTTTGCAAAAAATGGACATATCTCAAAAAGTATCGATCGAATCCTCTTCAAATGAAGCTTAAAAAATAGAGTTCGTCGAGAGGAAGTTTTCCACAAGATATGAAATTTTTCTATAGAACCGTTTTGCTGTAATTGAGACTTTTATGCATACACAGACATACACACACACAAAAAAATTACAATCGAAAAGTCTGATGATTACATAGCTTTCATTCGAGAGCAAAAAGGTTATCATCAAAAAAAAAAACCTTCGATCCACACAAATGATACACTTTTTTTGCTGAATAATCAAAAATCAGAAGCTCATACATTGCCGAGTTAATACTCATCTTGACCCTCTTTCAGTACATATCGGACTCTCGAAATTCATTTCGACCACAATATGAGGAGTCCTTAATAGGGCTATACCTCATACACACAGTGACTGCCTCATTTCCCAAGGAATACCAGTCGTAAAATAGATTCACTGAAGCAGCGGGTTCAACCTCATGAGAGAGCAACGTGGGATGAATCGATCGAGGTCCTTCTAGACCAACTAGACCGCTCTCCGCACTTCCCTTGTGGACTGTAACCACCATTTCCCAAGATGCCATTGCAAATCTTTCATCTCTAGTTGTGCATTTTTTTAGAGTTTTTCTCTAAAAGAAAATCAGTTTTAGTGAATTGTTTTTCAATTAATAATTTGTGAACCAAGTGGAATGAGACGATTTTGCCCTAATCTTCTCTTTTTGGAGGGAGGGGATTTTGAGAGCTACAAAACCACTTTTGGGGTTCGTCGATGTTGGGGACTTGAAAAAAATTCCAACTCTCCTTCGAATCTGACGTCCCCTGAATTTCCGGTTCCAAGGGCTTTCAAATACCTTTGCCCCTTACCCTAAAAAGGATTGACTTTGAATTCGCCATAGGGACGGACTTATGGTAAAAAATATGCAAAAAATGATATATTTCGAGCTTAAAAAAAATTCTAGCTTCCCTCCAAATATGACGTCCCTCAAATTTCCAGTTTCGAGGGCTTCTAAACACCTTCGCCCTTTACCCCAAAAAGAATTGGCTTTGAATTCGCCATAGAACAGGACTTATGGTAAAAAATATGCAAAAAATGAGATATTTCGAACATAAAAAAATTCTAGCTTCCCTCCAAATATGACGTCCCTCAAATTCCCGGTTCCCAGGGCTTCTTAACACTTCTGCCCTTTACCCTAAAAAGGATTGGCTTTGAATTCGCCATAGAACAGAACTTATGACAAAAATATGCAGAAAATGAGAAATTTCAAACTTGAAAAAATTCTATCTTCCCTCCAATTATGACGTCCCTCAAACTTCCGGTTCCAAAGGTTTCCCAATATCATCGTCATGTACTATAAAAAAAATCATCACTCAATTCGCCATAGAAACGAACTTATAAAATTAATCCTTCTCAGTCTCTCCAGTACGTTAACATTATCAAAATCATTTTAAGAAATTCCAATATGTGAATAAATCACTCCTGAAGTTTTATTCCTATTTCGTTTATTTTCAACAATAGATGAAAACAAATGAAAACCAATAATTCACGAATATTCAGAAAAATAGAGACAGACAATTCAAAACCAATCAAATTTGTGCAGATACATCACAAATCATTGTACAAAATCTAAAAAATCACCAAAAAGAATCCTTTTAATTTCTGCATTGCACCCAGATCGCCCCAAATTTATCCAAATCTCCATATCCCCAAAAAGCAAGAGAAAGAGTCTATGATAAATCCTTTGAAAAATCTTCTCCCATTTTTCCCTTTTTCCCTCTATATCTCTATTTTTTGGCTGGCGTGCAGAAAAGAAGCGAGGTCGAACTGCAGTCAACGAACTTCGAGCACGCGGGTGTTGCCAGTAAGAAAGTGATGGCGCTCCTTTAAGATAGATGGCTATAGTATAGTCCACATATACTCCCTACACACATTCCTGCAAACTCCTGGATAGCTCGTTTCATGCAATATCTATGTATGTATATTCTCCAGTATTTGGAATAGGACGAAGGAATTCTATATGTCCATTTGGGATCTACGTTTTGCTCACGTGCATGGTCTATGAGGGGACATGTATCAACGAATGACTTCAAAAAGCTTTTCCCAGACTCACTTTTCCCTTTTTTTCTTTCTTTTATTCTCTTCGTTTCTGCTCTTTCTGTCAGTTAGACTCATAGACTCCATCGGTAACATACACAGTCTAGGCGCGCATGTGCCATCCAATGTTGTGTGTATGCATTTGATGCTGTGAGTCTTGTATACTGATGCTCATTGTGATTTATATCATCTAACATTTCCCATTTCCTCTTGCATGTATATTCTGTACATTGGAAGATGCTCTTGAAGTCACAGACACACATTATCAGCTATGTCAAATCTATCTGGTTACATAATTCAACTGGTTTTGCGTATTAAGGATGTTTTGCACTGCAGAAACTAATGTTTCACAGATGTCTCAATTTGAGATATCAGTTAGAGAAAAACAGCTTAAAATTGAAAGTATCTTGAAGCTGGGTAAGTGAAATGGAAAACGTTTCCCTGGTGGATCTATCGATTACTATTTGATCGCCATTCGATTGGGGGAGTCGACTTGTGCGCTCACCTGATTACTAGTCGAGCATTAGTCGATGGTCTCATGAATAACCACGCACTCCAGAAATTTTATTATTTGATCATTCGTCGATTGAAGGCCCTTGGGTACATGGATCGACTAACAATCGACTCTATACATAGTTAGACGCAGATCGATGGAGCCATTTATCATCCATGATCGAAAAGTGCTGGTCATCTCGTTATTCATATTACTATCGACTAGTGATCAAGTGAGCGCACAAATCGACCCCCCAATCGAGTGATCCACCAGGGTTGAAATTGGGAAATGGTACATGTGTTTTAAAAAGTGACAAGACATTATTTTGTATCTGAAAAATTAAGATGAATATATTCAGCTGCTTTTTATGTTTGAAATCAAGATATTTTTCAATTGTTCAGTCATTGGAGCTTGAAGGTATATGGCGAAACTCAGTTGCTAAATGCTATTCAGACACATAAGTGTAAAATATTTTTCGTGTCTCAGTCAAGTATTGTAATTTCCTATACAAATATGGGAACAATGATAACGTGGATTAAATAAATAAGAAAAAATTAATATACTAATTTTTAATCGATTTTTTTCCACCTTCCAGTCTCCAGAAATTCATTCAATTCAGTTCCTATTCTTCGACAGGACATGTATGCATTTATAGATTATGTGAGTGCCAGATATCCTGCCGTTGGACTATATCGGATTATGTTAGTGAAAAATAAGACACTTTGGCAGATTCAAACATTTAGAGATAACTGAATCGTAACTAACAAAGAAATCTTTAGAATGTTGTGGAAGTGTCTACGAAAATGGCTTGATGTCAAACATTAGTTTTTGCAGTGTGTAAAAAATAATGGAAATTTCTCAATTTTCAATTAATTTTTTGTTTTTAGGGCTTATTTCATTTCTCATTACATTCTCCACAGATTCACCGAATCAGATTTGAAAAATTTCATCCCGTATCATCTGTTATTAACGATTTTATACAGAAAATTAACTTTTTTTTTTATTGTACCTCTGAATTATCCTTAAATACGTAAATTCCTGGAGATTTTAGACCATCTGAAAAAAACCCAACAAAAACATATTTTCTACCACGACAAAGCACTTAATTTTGAAACGTTGAGGCTGAGATAATAATCCCTGTAATTCCCTCCCCCCCTCCCCTCCCCAAGTTTATCAAACACAAACTCACAAAAATACAGAAGTGCAGGAAAAAATTTACCAAACAAGTAAAAAAAAAGAGGAGGAAAAAGAAAAAAAAAGTGAGGACAAAAATTTACACGTCAAAAACGTTTTTCCCCCTTTATTTTCCAGGGCTTTTCATCTTCCGGCTAGAAAAATCTTCTCGTATAATGAAAGGAAAACGACCGTGCACGGAACAAGAAAAAAGAAAAAAGTTTAAAAAAAAAAGTATGAAAAAAAAAAAAGGATTGAGACTAAAACATATCTAGTCCCTCTTCATGTGAAAAAACTTTACGTTTTGTTTTTTCGTTTACAAGTAGAAAAAGGATTTGAGCTTACAAAAGTCAAAGGGAATGTGAAACATAGGTTGGAGTTAAAAAAACCATTAAAAAAAAAACGCCAGCATTTCGCGTTCGTATTCGAACAGATTCCTGCATTTCTGTGTTTAATCCAAATTTATCCGATAACATCTGTCATCTTCCTTCCTTTCGTACACAACTTTACACGATAATATTTCCATGGCCATGCCCATTTATTTAAATTCAGTGTCACTTTTTTTCGTACTCCATGCATTTAAGTAAAATCTGATAAAAAGGACTTATGGAGCAAAATGGTTGGGGATTTTTTTTAAAATGAAAGACACTCCCAAAAATTTTGGAAAAATTCCACAACATCGAAGACATATTCGAGCATCTTCTCAAATTTTTTCAGATTTTTTGATAAAGTCCTTCATATTTTAAAAAATTCCTGAATCATGTTGTCATGGAGGTCCATTTTCCAACGATTTTCTCTAACCTCCATTAAAGCCCATAACCTCATATATGCACCAACGTAAACCTTCCCCCCTCCCTATCATATCCACCTATGTTCGTTGGCATATTCCATCCGTGATACTCTAACGGCTTGGTGGAATTACGAAAACACGCCTGGCTCCACCTACCCAATCTACTCTGTGTGGTCTTGTCGGCCGTTCCACCATGTTTGCATTTGTGTGTGTGTATGTGTATTTGTCTGTGAGAGGTTTACGTGCGTTACTGCACTCGAAAAAGGGGGTGGATGGAAGGGGTGAACTCGGAAATTGCAGAGGCACGCCGCATTCTGACGGTTTTCATGCTTCGGGCTATGCCAGTGGCTCAAAGATCAGCAGTGATGCTATTTTGCTTCAAACCCTCCCTTCAATTACATATTTAATACTTTTTCATGATAATTTATTTATTGCATCTCACTTGCAGATAGGGACAATATGATAGGGAAGATCGGGGCAAAATGGACCGCTAGTGCAAAGGGATTGGGGATTTTTTTAAGGAGTGAAGGAGTGTCCAAAAAAATTTGAAAAAATTCACAAACAATATGGAGATGCTAGAGAATCTGCCTGAATTTTTTCAGATTTTTTCGTAGTGTCCTTCATCCCGAAAAAAAATGCTGGATCATTTTGCTCTGAAGGTCCATCTTGACCCGGTTTCCCCTTGATCCGAGTGCCCATTTCTAACCCCTGGATTCTGCTGAGAGAGAGACTCTTCCCATGTTTCTTCCTGTCAACGTCGCGCAATGTTTCTGCATAGCAATGCTGTTACATCGATTTTATGAGTATATAGGGAGCTATGAATTCTTTGCATGACGACTGACATCGAAATGCAACTAAATCCCGGAAGAATAAAAGGCAGGGAATAATAACGATATATTTCTATGCGTTTTCATTTGTCATTGGTCAATAGAGAGGGAGAAAGCAAGGGTAATAGTTAGATTTTCCTAAAATCTGCCCCATTTTCACATATTTCAGGAGTTTCCTCCAAAATCTGCATAAATCTGACGAAATCTGTTGAATCTGTCCAAGTCTTCCCCAACCTTATTTGAAGTTCCCTCAAAAATCTGCATGAATCTTTTGAATCTGTGCGAATCTACTTAAATCCTGCTTGAAGTCTCCTCCAAAATCTGCCTGAATCTGACCAAATCTGTTCAAGTCGACTCAAATCTTATCTGAAGTTCCCTCAAAAATCTGTATGAATCTGACGAAATCTGTCCGAATCTACTAAAATCTTCTTCAGATTTTCCTTCAAAATCTGCATGAATCTGACCGAATCTGTCCAATCTCTCCAAATCTACTCAACTCTGAATGATTTACCGCTAAAATCGAAAAACACGTGACTCTTACATAGATTCCTGAAGAATCTGTCGTGATTTTTGGTAGGTTATCACATCCTTATAATCTATCGATCTGTCCCCCTCCCTCTCCCCCAGACGAAGAGCGAGTGTCTATTTCCACGCGACACACCCGGCCCCACCCTCAGGGTCACACAATGAGCCATGGTAGACTAAATCTCCGGGCTCTAAGAGAGCATGAACCCGTGCTACATCCTGGCCTTCCCTTTTCAGTAGAGACGTCTCTAAATTTTCCCCAACTTTCAGCCGATCTAACCGGGGCTTCTACGTTTTTTCTCCTTTCCACTCCACCACTTCTTTTTTTTTCTCCACCATGACCCATCTCATACTACGTTCTACTTTTACGCCACCAAGTTGATATATAGTGTGCCTTATGCTCATTCTCGCACAATAAAAATGGAAAAGGCTCTCTCATCCTTTTTTGCTTCCGAATGGAAACTATGTAACCATCAGAATTTTCGATTTTAATTTTTTCAATAGAAGATACTTAAAATGATCTAAAGAGAGAGAAAACGGTTTTATAGAAAAATTTCATATTTTGTGGAAAATTTCCTCTCGACAAACTCTATTTTTTAAGCTTCATTTGAAGAGAATTCGATCGATATTTTTTGGGATACGTCCATTTTTTGCAAAATGTTAATATAATGAAAAATGGTAATGTAAATATTAAGAATTATTTTTCTTTAATATTTACTAATGCATATCTCGATTTTAATCAAGTTTGTGAGATTCTGTTTACAATTGTAAAACAAAAAAATTTAAATTTAAATGATTACTCTGAACGGTGGATCACTTGGCTCGTGGGTCGATGAAGAATGCAGCTAATTGTGCGTCAACTTGTAAACTGCCATCTGACATTTTCCAATGTCCATTTTTCGAAAATCAGTTTTTAATGGAATTTCTGGGAACTATTCAACTGATGTTATTTATACTCATATATTATCTCGAGAGTTGTATCAGTTAGATGTCTGTGAATTTTGAGCTTATTCGCATGATTAGTTCTCGAGTTATTGGCGTTTCAATGAATTTCTTCAAAATTTGATATTTTGATGATGATTTGAAAAAAGTTGTATCACTTCCATTCGGAAGCATATTGCTAAAGTATCAGCAGAAAAAGCTATATTAGTTGGAAAGCAATACTATTATCCACTTGTTCTACTTTCTAACCGTTGATTTTTCGTTTTTTTTTTCATGAGAGCAACCACACCCACAGTCGTTTCATGAATTTTCCGTTGTAAAGAGAAAAATTATGGAAAAATCAACAACAAATCTTCGGTTCTCATAAAATATTTTTCCTCTGTAATTTTAAATATTTTTTTAAATTTTCATCTCTAAATTATCGTCAATTTCAGGATTGCAATAGCACTGCAAAATTATTGCTCTAGTATTACAGTTTGTGTGTATATTTGTATTCACCATTTGATGCATTAATTTCACGACAAATAGAGGTCATGAGGTCAAATCCAACTATATGTTATGAGACTACTGTGAATTTAATGTTTATACTGTATTGATCGATTTCATCAGAAGTTCCTCTTTAATCGTTTATGATTATTTCAATTTGGTGGGGAATAAAATAATACAAATTTAATTGCACTGTTAGAAAAAAAAATGGGAATTTCATAGACAATTTGATGGGAATTTTCATAGTCGTGATATTGATTTTTTTTTTTTTAATGGGAAGATGATTATGAAATCTGTGAGTTTCAGAGGAAATTCAAAGGAATCTATGAGTCTCAAGTAGAATTGAGACGAAAATTCTACAAATTACTTGAATTTACAATTTTTTTGTTTCAAATTTTTCCTATTTTCAAAAATTTCAACGTTTTATTCAATTTCGCCTCTTTTTTTTGTCAATTTGCAGTGCCGATGGAAATTACGAGGTGACGATAATGACCAAGGCGATACTACATCACTCTGGGAAAGTGAAATGGAAACCACCGGCTATTTACAAGTCCTTTTGTGAGATTAACGTCGAGTATTTTCCATTCGACGAGCAAACGTGCTTCATGAAGTTCGGCTCTTGGACATACGATGGTTACACGGTGAGTAATGAAAAATAAATGGATAAATGTAAATATTTATGTTAACTGGATTGATGGAATGTACTCGTGAAACGTGGGTACAAAGTGGGCAATTCCGGAATGGTAAATTTGCCTTCCAGTCTGTGTAAATCTATCCGAATCCATTCAAATCTATGGCTTTCTTTTTTACTTTGGAAGATTAAATGATTGTGAAATAGTTTCTTTTAGTTCTTTTATACATTGAAATCGTTCTGAATCTATGAAATCTATTAAATCTGATTGAATCTATCTCTGCCTCTTTTTCTAATAACTTGAAAAGAACTGAACAATTTTTTTGAGTGTCTAAAGTTTATCTGGATTACTCTAAAAATGATCAAATCTATGAAATTTACTCAAATCTGTTACAATCTACCTTTACCCTTTCTCTAAAGGCTTGAAAAGTGGTAAAAATTCGTTTAGTGGTTGAATTTAATTCAGATGATTCTTGATTAATCTAAATCTATTAAATCTACCCGAATCTGTTACAATCTACTCAAATCTACCTCTACCCTTTCTCTAGCAGCTCGAAGATTATTGAACAGTTTCTCTCAATGCCTAATTTTCATCGAGACTGCTCTGAATCTGCCAAAATCTCTTCAAATCTTCTCGAATCTGCACAAATCTGTGCAAATACACCACAAATCTTCCTGTAAAACTGAAAAATCCCACGAAAAATCTTTTTCATGTCTGAATTCCATCCTAGTTCCACTGAATCTGTCCAAATCTATCGAAATCTATTCGAATCTGCTTGAATCTACATAAATCTGTGCAAATACACTACAATTTTTTTTTGTAAGTCTGCAAAATCACAGGAAAAATCCTTTTAATGTCTGAATTCCATCCTAGTTCCACTGAATCTGTCCAAATTCATCCAAATCTACTCGAATCTGCTTCAATCTTCTCCAATCTATCCAAATCCACCACAAAATTTCCTTGTAAAATTGAAAAATGACAGGAAAAATCCTTTTAATGCCTTAATTCCATCCAAGTTCCTCCGAATCTGTCCGAATCTATCCAAATCTACTCCAATCTGCTTCAATTCCCTCAAATCTGTTGAAATCCACCACAAATCTTTCTCCACAGACTTCAAAAACTACCAAAAAAATGTCTTTCAGTCACCAAATTTCTCCCAAATCTGTCCAAATCTATTAAAAATCTGCTTCAATCCCCCACCTACCTCCTCAAAACCCCTCAAAAACTCTCCCCCCCCCTCTCCTCCTCTCGTTTCCCTGATTTTCTCATCTCGTTCTAAAAATAACCTGCAAGCCATGCAGCATCCACTGAAGTGGAACTACCAGAGCAAATGAAAGACTGAGAAATGAAGAAAATGTTAGGAAAGGTCCATACACTCATGTCATAAAAGAACATGGGAAAATATTGTCAATACAATGCGCATGATTCATCGGTTGCATTTTCTCTCCCCTCAACTCTTCTTCACTCAGTTTTCTTTCTCCACGTTTTCTTCTTCTCACACTCAGAAGGATCCTTTTGCAAGGGCGGATTTGCTCTTGGCAGACTAATCCGCCTGTCCGAGAGTTTTATAAGGGTGTACACTAGCGACAATAAATCCTAGGAAACTAGCCTCTCTTTCCTCTTTTCTACCACGAGAGGATCCGCGCGTGCTACGCACGCGCCGTCCTTTCTTTTTATCGTATATTTATTATATAGTTAAATAGTAATGAAAATTTGAAATTTTCGAGAGTAAATATATCGCAAAACTCGTTTGTATTCGTTTGTACAATGAGATGTGAAAAAATATTGATCCTGGTTCCTGAAATCTTGAAATTACAGGAGAACCATATATTTTACAATGCAAATAGCGTAATCTTTTGTACGAATTTTTCAACAATCTCCCCTGGAGAGTATTTTGCGAAATTTAAACGGCACTGGATTCTTGTGTTTCACCTCCTGATCCATCAGCTTTTCATAAGGCTTGATCCACGTTAAGTCACCCTCAATATCATATATTGAAGTTAAATGAACCGACCCTAGTCGAAATTTTTCGACGTATTCTAACGAACATTGAGCCTATTTTTGACGGATGAATATTCGTTGAAATCCGTTGAAAGTACGCTGAATGTTATTGGAACACCCGATGTATTTTGAACGAATGTTCAACGTGGAACAGGGCAGTTTAGTTGAGACTTCCTCTAGATTCCCAAATCGGAAAATTTACTTTTTCGCCCAATTTTTAACCGATAATATTCCTTTGATGTTTCATTGAACCATCACGATTTCAACGCATTTCGTCCAAATTTTGTTGAAATTTGAACGTGGATTTCTACGCATTTCGTTGTCCAATCAAATCTTAACGAAATTTGAACGTAAATTCAACGTTCACATTTTATTTCGTATTTAAAAAATTGACGAACTCAATAGAGAAAAAGAGGGGGACAGGGAGATGATTAGAGGATAAGAGATAGATATAGGGAAAGTCTAGGTAAAATGATGTCGATTTTATGCAAAATACTTGAAATTAGTGTTAGAGATAATTTTCTATGATTCTTCAATAATTCCACTTTTTGGTCAAGATTTGATGGGATAGCCTTCTGCATTTTTAGGAACATTCAAATTTTCAGAAATATCTCCGATTTTATTGGTCGTCACCTGAAAATTCCGAATGGAGGTGAAAGTTGAGATCATTTGCTGTGAATTCGTGGGTTTGAATGAGAAAATATCAATTTTTGAAGTATTTTAGTGCCCATAAATACTTGAAAAATCACGATTTATCAATTGAAAACCCCGTAAGTCGATGGCAAATGATCTCACCTCCCATCTCCATTCAGGCTTCCTTTTTCCACCTCAAGGTTTCTCAACTTCTCGATAGAATCATTGAAAAAAATCTATCTTCAACCTTTCCTTGCTAATGTTCATTTCACCCCGTTTTCTTCCTAATTGACATTCAAAATTAATATGAAATGAAAAATGATAGAGAAAATGTCCAAAAGAAATATTATCAATATTCATGTTTTCTTACGAAGGAAAAATGAAAATTTACTGCTAAAAGAAACAAAGAAAAAAATGAGAATCTTCAACAGGCTTTTCGACTGATTTATCAAAATCAATTTTTAATACTCATTGAAAATCGGGAAGGATTATTTTAGCAATGATTTTGTTTGCAATGAGTATTGAAAATTGATTTTGAAAAATCAGTGGGAAAGCCCGCTGAAGATTTTCATTTTTTGCTTTGTTTCTTGTAGTAGAAAATTTTCATCTTCCCTTCATAAGAAAACATGAATATTAATAATATTTTTTTTGACATTTTCTCTATCATTTTCTGTTTCATATTAATTTTGAATATTAATTGGGGGGAAGCGGGGTGAAATGGACATTCGAATGGAATAGTTGGAGATAGACTTTTTTTTGATGATTCCATCGAGAAATGAGGAAATTCGATAGTGAAATTAGCATAAATCTTATGATTTTTTTGCATCTTGTAAACAAATATATTATTATATAGAAGAAATATTAAAAAAATTTGCACTTTTAGTTTTCCGAATTTTCTACATGTACATATTCTTTACTTATTTTTCAATAATTTATTTGTTGAAAAAATGAAAATTATAAGGATGGTTAGATGTCTGCTATCTTCAGTATCATAAAATTTGAGGTGGAAAAATGTGCCAGAAGTAGTTTTTTAACTTTTTTTTCCCAATTACTTTTTTAAAAATAACTTTGGTTCTATTAATCATAGCATGCATATTTTGAATGGAGGGGGCAGGTGAGATCATTTGCCGTCAATTTATGCGTTTTTCAATTGAAAAATATCGATTTTTTCAATATTTATGGCTATTTTCATGAAAAACAGTTTTTCCTACATGAATATTCTAAAAATTGATATTTTTTCATTACAATCCACAATATCACGGCGAATGATCCCACCTTTCACCTCTATTCGAGTTTTCTAGACTACAGACAATAGAACTGGAGATATTTCCCAAAAATCGAATTTTCCAAAAAATTGAAAATGCAAAAGGTTATGCAAAGGAGTATCCCTTCAAATCCTGACCAAAAAGTAAAATTATTGAAAAATAGTAGAGCACATGATTTTCACTGCGAATTTCCACAGTTTTTTAACGGAATTATGAAAGAAAAAAAAATCTTTAATTTTCTACATTAATTTCAAGTGTTTTTTTTTTATAAAATCGACATCATAACTGAAATGTGTTCACTTTACCCCACCTTTCCCTACATCTATCCCTTATCATCCTATCACCTTCATCTCCCTCTCCCCCTCTTCTCCTCTTTTGAGTTCATCAAGTTTTTGAATACGAAATAAAATATGAACGTTGAAGTCCACGTTCAAATCCTCGTTCAAATTTCAACAAAATTTGAACGTACAAAAATACGTTGAAATCGCAGCTGTTTAATGAAGCATCAAAGAAATATCGGTTGAAAATCGGATGAATACTCGAAGTTTGGTAGAATCTTCGTTTAAAGCCAGTAAATTTTTCGACTCGGGAAACGTCATTTGTACCAATTATTTGGACAACTTGATCAAATAACTGTTTCCGCGTGGCTGCCAGCTAAATGGCAAATTCCAACTTGGCATCCATCGACATCACAGAAATATTCATAATTTTTGAGCCAGCCACCATGTTCCTCATGTTGAGAGTAACATCCAACATACAAATGAAGTATCCAAAATTCGTCTTCTCTGGATTACCTCGGAAATTAAGAGAGATAGAGCGATTTTGATAATAATTTTATTTGCAGCTCTCATTCTCCTCTACAAAAACGGTTCCACATGGAATCTTGTATTCCCAGTTTTTACCCAGATATTCCACGGAAATTCCTACAAACTGTCTCCAACAAAAAGATAAATGCCTAATTATTTCATAATTTGTTAGAAATATTGGAATCCTCATAACTATTTTTTTATAGCTTACATTGTCCTCTGCAAGAAAGGTCTCTACGAAAATCCTGCATCTCCTTTATTCCCTAAGATATTTCATAGAAAATCCCACAACTATGATAGTTTCTCCATAGAAAAAATTGAAATCCCCAATTATCTCAATAAACATTCGAGATGACAGAATTTTCATAATAATCTTTTTTGTAGTTGTCACTCTCCTCTCCAAAAAAGGCTTCTTCAGAATTTCCCTCATCTTCATTATTTACTGAGATATTATCCCTTAAAAAAAGCGAAAATAACATGACACTAAAGTTTTCAGACAGATTTTATCTCATCATTAGTTTTCTTTGAATATCTTGGAAACTGAGCAAGATAGAGCAATTGCGTCAGAATTCTTTTTTTCAGCTCTTAAAATCCACTATGACAAAGCTCTGGAGCAGAATCTCCCTTTCTCCCTTAGATTTTGAGATATTCCAAAAAAACTACCATAATGAAATCAATTCTTTAGAAAGCCTATATTGGTAGAAGGACGCATATCAATGATCCCCACGTGTGGCGGTGGTGAATTTCGATAATTTCATCATCATCGATTTTATTTCATCATCAGTTTGTTACGGATATCTCTGAATTTAAGCGACGAAGAGCAGTTTTTATGAGCTTCTTTATAGAAAATTCCAAGAACTACAAAAAAGGTGAATATAATGATCGTGAAATCTCATTTAGATACCAAGATAATTCAGAGAAATTGGTGACGAAATAAAATCATGATACTGAAAATAACATGATAATGAAATGAGCAGACATCTGAAAACTTTGTGCATTTTTTTAAAGTAATAAATCATTATAAAAAAAATATGTAAGCCATTTACACTTATGAATTTTTAAATTTTCTATCTGTGCATATTTTTTTTTCAAATAATTTCTCTGTTAAAAGAAGAAAAAAATCTAAAAATTGTCAGATTTCTGCTATTTTCAATATCATAAAATAACAGACATCTGACAATTTCTCATAATTCTTTTTCTGCACAAATAAATTATTCTTGAAAAAATTAAAATATGCATATGCAGAGAATTTAGAAAACTATGAATTTTAAATTTTCTAAATATTTTTAAATAATAGTTTATTCTTTTGAAAAGTCTAAAAAATTGTCAGACGTGTGCTGATTTTATTATCAGATGAAATTAATTCCTCTGAAAAATTCCTATTCTTTCTGGGATCTCCATCTTTTTTCACACAATAACTTGATTTTATTAATTAGATTCAGTCATTAGAATTCTCTATTTCTTATTGTCGCCGTTTAATCACATCAAATGACCGTTGTGTAGGTGTACAATAAATGGATTTATTACATTTCCCATGACAGTGAGAGGTTAGGATGCTTCAGTTGCAGGAATTATGGGAACCTGCAAATATTTTCCGAACATACATGAGGCTGGCTCTCACATCGAGATTATTAATTATTTGACTGATAGCGTATTTAATTTTCGAAGACACCATAATTAACACTATCACGTAATGAAACTCGAAACATTTTGACATATCCCATCCGAGCATCGGGCTCGAAGAAAGTGAAGCTGAAATGACCGATAGATGTCGCGTCGGTTTCGCCCTTACGTTCTTACATCTTACATCTTACGCAGTATCGATATATTTTCGATTCGATATCCTCTCCTTTTTATATGTTGACTTTTCTCAACATCTCTATATCTGGCTTATACGTTTGTTCAACAATGCTTGCGAGTATGTAGATATAGCATAAGACCGGAAAAAAATGAACGAATTGTTTAACAATTTGCAAATAAAGTCTTCAATTTTTGGAAAAATTGAGAAAAAATAATTTAATTTTTATTAAATTTTTCGGGGATTGTAAAAACACAAAATTAATTTTAAAATCGATTGAAGTCGTTTTCAGACTACGATTAATCGATTTTGATAATCGCACCAACCATAATTGATTGAAAATTCTCTTTTTCCTTGCGATTTAACGTATTTTATCGAATTTTCCACGTCAAAAAACTTCTCTCATGTTAAAAAATGTTGGAAAAAATAATCCCTCGAAATTGCCATTGAGCTCAACAAACTGCGGATTTTAGGAGAACTCAGAAAGCATTGCCACAGATATTTTTCAGCCCTGAGATTCAATGAGATCTCCGTTTCCCACGAAACTATCCAATTCCATTATATTTGAAAGGCTCCATCGATGCAAATTTTTCCATAAATTTAAGAAGAAGTATAAAAAAAAAGGATAAGTTCAACAAGAAAATAGTAGTAGTAGTCGATGAAGTAAAATAGAATAAAGCCTTTGTTCTTTATTCTTACGTTAAAAATTTCATTCTCCTTTGTGTGCTCCTTCATACAAAAAAAAAAAAAAAAAAAAAAAAAAAAATATCCTTAACAATATAACCAGTCATGAAAGAGTAGCAAGAATAACTGGAAATCGCTTTATAAGTACCGAAACTTCCTTCCCAACATATAAACTTTTACCACTGAAAATAGAAAATGACGTTGAGCATGAAATGATTATCCCACAAAAGATAACGTTGAATGTGGCCGTTTTATGTAAGTAATTCGTTCCAATGAAAAATGAAATAAAAGGAGAAATTATTGGGGGAAGGGGGGAGTGGGGGGGGGGGGGGGGGAGGGGAGTTTAGAGAGTACTGGAGTTATCGAGACAAAAGACTTCTTGTGGATATAATCTGTGGAAATTTTCAGAAGAGCTGAATATTCATGGAGTAACTGTCGACAATTCCTTTTTAAATCAAATTCAAAAGGAAAAAGAAATTCAAGAATTAAGAAAAGTTAATGATCACTGAGTTTGGTGAATAGGCTAATAAATATCGGTTTTACGTTACTGCTAAATTCAATTAATAGATTTGAAGAATTGGGTTTTTTATGAAACGGTTGGAGATGGATTTTTTTTTATGATTTTGGTGAAAAGCTGAGAAAATTTGCGGTGAAAACCACTTTTTAGAATTAATTTTTGAGATTAAATTAAAAAAAAATATTTTGAGATTTTTTTGAAACTGCGTTTTTTTTCAATTTTTGAGAAAAAAAATGTTTTTTGGAAATTTTTTTGGTTTTAATTTTTGTAGAAAAAAAACTCGATGACTTTTGGAAAGATGAGCTCATTTGCCATCGACTGATGGGGTTCTGAATCAATTTTGATCTATTTTTGAAGGATTTATGGAGGAAAAAAGACAGATTTTCATGAAAAGCTCTAGAATTATTTCGAAAATCGATGATAATGGGTTTGAAACCACATGAATCAATGGTAAATGAGCTCAGCTTTCATTTGCGACCAACCACAATGTGCTACAACCACTGAAACCAGAGATATCTCCACAAAACACAAAAAATAACTGAGTTCAAAAGGTTGGATCCAATTTAAAGCCCAAAATACTCAAATTCCCCCCAAAAAATCACAAAAAATCTCATTTTTCTCATTTTTTTCAATAAAATCATCGGAAATATTCCACTTCAACGATTTCCACTAAACAAAACAAAAAAAAACTGAGTTCAAAAGGTTCGATTCCAATTAAAGCCCAAAATACTCAAATTCCCCCAAAAAATCCCCAAAAATCCCATTTTTCTCATTTTCCCAATAAAATCATCGAAAGTATTCAACTTTACCAATTTCCATTAATTTCTCTCAATTTTGGACCCTTTTCGTTATTTAAAACATCAATTTTCCACTGAAATTTGTAAAATAAAAATACGTCCTCTTCCTATACATTTTTCCATAGCCTCAGACTTATCTACCAACCCCCTTCCTCCCCCCCCCCCTCTGATCAGTTCTTTTTTTGTCTCTGTTTTTTTCTCCATCACCATCATCACACACACACACACACACACACAACACAACCCCTTTTTTTTTCTCTTCCTTCTGCTTATACTGAAGATGAGGTGAAGCCGGGCGTTTAAAAAAGAATGGAAATATCGGCAAGGCGATAAGCCGAGAACGAGGCCGCCACCGTCCAATGAACGATGGGGCTCTGGATCGTTGGATGAACGTCTGACTTATCGGACCACAAAGTTTTTCTCTCGCATCCTATCCACTAGCTGCATCGACTTATCAACCTACCTACCTCCTGGCTTGTACCAGTGCTCCAGAGTAAATCTCTCTTTCTCTTTTCTTTTCATCTTTTCAAAACATCTCCTTCTGCAATATATTGATCCATCATGGAAAAAAAATTGCAAAAAAAAATGATCTGGATAATACAATTGACAAAAAAATTGATGTGAACTTCGATATGTACTCGAAATTGATTTCAAATTCAAAATTTTCCAAAATCTAATAATTAATTTTCCAAAATAATTTAATAATTTCAATTCTTCAATTAATTAATCTAATTCTTTTTTATTTAAGAATTATGATCATTTATTGCCATATATTTAGCC
The DNA here is from genome assembly GCA_963942555.1 of Aleiodes leptofemur. NCBI lineage: Eukaryota > Metazoa > Arthropoda > Insecta > Hymenoptera > Braconidae > Aleiodes > Aleiodes leptofemur. Next base: position 12,538,502 of record OZ012623.1, on the reverse strand, counting down.
TTTTTCCCAGTCACCGCTTCTTAGACAGCTAAATATCTCAAAATAACTTGATGAATATTTAAAAGAAAGAGAACTCTAATTTATTTTGAGATATTTCGCCTTTTTCTCGTCATTGTACTCATTTATTTAACGAAAAATCAAGAGTACAAATTAAATTACGTTTTAATTACTGTGCATAGTCCTATTCACGATGCTTATTATCGAAATATGATCAAATAAACCGAAACATTTATATATCATGAAATTATCACATTCAGATTGAGTTTCTAAGAGAAACCCAGATCAGGTTTCTATAGAAATCTAGATTGAGTCTCCATAGAAACCTACATCGAGGTTCTGAGAAAAATCCAAATTAGGCTCTGCAGAAACTCAGCTTGGCACTCTATAGAAACCCGGATTGTATGATGAATAGTTAAAAGAAAGAGAACTCTAAATTATTTTCAGATATTTCGCCTTTTCCTCGTCATTGCATCTATTTATTTAACGAAAAATCAAGAATACAAATTAAATTACGTTTTAATTACTGTGTATAGTCCTATTCACGATGCTTATTATCGAAAAATAATCAAATAAACCGAAACATATATATATCATGAAATTATCATATCAATTTACATCATTATTGATGAATTGTTTAATATTCATTTAATTTAACCTCCAATGACAATCTAATTTAACCATTTTCGGTTTTTCTTGATGATTTCAGGTTGATCTAAGACATTTATCCCAGGGCGAGGACTCAAATCAAATTGACTACGGTATTGACTTAACCGACTACTATATATCAGTAGAATGGGACATAATAAAAGTGCCTGCCGTGAGAAATGAAAAGTTTTACATATGCTGTGAGGAGCCATATCCTGATATAATGTTCTACATAACATTGCGACGTAAAACTCTATTTTACACGGTAAATTTAATAATACCGTGTGTTGGTATATCATTTCTCTCCGTACTTGTGTTTTATCTACCAAGTGACAGCGGTGAAAAGGTATCTCTATCAATTTCAATACTTCTATCATTAACTGTATTTTTCTTGCTACTTGCTGAAATAATACCACCAACATCATTAACAGTACCATTACTTGGTAAATATCTATTATTTACAATGGTATTAGTAACATTATCAGTGGTTGTTACAATTGCTGTATTAAATGTTAATTTTCGTTCACCCGTAACTCATCGTATGGCTAAATGGGTACGTGTTGTGTTCATTGAGATACTGCCAAAGTATCTATTTATTGAGAGACCAAGTAAAGATGATAATGGTGATTGTATTAATAATGGTGATGATTATGATCCTGATGATAATGATGATAAGCCGCCCGAGGTTATATTAACTGATGTGTTCCATGTACCACAAGAGACTGACAAATATGATCCATATGGTAAGAGATACAGTGACAATTATGAAGTTACTGATTTACCTGGTTTACCAGGTATACCACCAGTACCAGTAACATCAGTACCAGGTCATATACAGTCATTGGTAACTGATAGTAGGTATGATACAGCAGCTGGTCCAGTATGTCCTGTTGCACCATGTTTTGATGATACAATGTCAGGAATACCATTGCCTGGTGCTGATGATGATTTATTTGCACCAGCTAGTCCTGGTTATGTACCGGATGACATTAGTCCAACATTTGAGAGGCCACTGGCGAGAGAAATTGAAAAGACAATCGAAGACGCCAGATTCATTGCTCAACATGCCAAGAATAAGGACAAATTCGAAGGCGTAAGTATAATCTGAATACATTTCTAAGTTTTTTTTTTCATAATACAAAGGATCTAATTTGTAGATTCTACTTACTTGATGTACTTGTCAATGAGCCAAAAGGTGTTCTGGCATAGTGCCCATACGTCCAACTGAACAGTTACTCATTTTCCCGTAGGGGCTTGTATCCATATGCCTGTATGTGTCGGTAAAAGCTTGGAATATGTCTAGAAGGTATTTTCAAGAAGTTTCTAGCAGACACGAGAGTCTCGTGCATCAATCTTTTTTCGGTTTCTCTGGCATGTTCAAATCCTTTTGATACACCATTCAACATTTTAGACCCTGAGGCATGGGATGGGTAAAAGAGGCTTTTACCACTTCCGTGACACCCATTTGACATTTGGACAATGTTTTATCACCACCTGTTAGCTACCAACTTGGCTCAAATGCAATACACTTGAATTGATAAATGATAAGTCAACTGTGTGTATTGCTTTTGTATTCAGAATTAAATCATCAGAAAATTGGATTCTGAAGAAAAATTTGTTATTCTTTTCAAGTAATACTGTGTTCTTTTTATTGAGGAGATTTTATCCTTCCATATTTACACTTGATTCCATCCTGTGTTCGATACGAAACTCTCATATTCGAATATTATTATTGACTTCCTTTTTTCTTTCTTTTTCTGTGTCCCTATTCACTATATCTTTCACGATTTCTGTTTTTTTTTCTTTGTTCTTCTATTCGTGAATTCACTCACGTGTTCGCTCTGGTGCTTTCAATTGGCTTTCATCCGGAAATTCAATGCATTCATTGCCGTCTGGCAGAATTTACGGTTCGCTAACGATTCCACCGGATGAAATTTTCTCTTTCATTTTTTATTTTATTTTTTTTATCCTATCATTTTCTTTCCTCTTTCTCTTCATTTCTCTCTCTTTTGCTAACGGTTTTTTTGGCAGCAGCAAGGATTTCACGGAAATGCGAATAAAAAATGAATGTAATTGAAATAAATAGTTAAGAAGCAGAAGAAAGAAAGAAGGACGGTCTGATGTCAAAATAAAATTAATATCGTTCTTTGGATGTGCATTGGAAATGAGAATAAGAAAAGGAATGTTCGCAAGTTGAATAAAGAAAAAAAAATAAGAAAACACAATGAATAAAGAATTTTCATAGAAATCAGGGGGATACGGTTGAAATAAGTGGAATTTACGGAAGAAATTGCTGGCGGAGCCCCGTGGGAGGCCTCTCCCTATCCAAGATGGGAGAAAAGGGGGGGAATCAACAGAAGTGAAAGAAAAAGAAGGAAAAAATCTCTTGAAAATACTTTTTCGATTTACCCAAAGCATCCCTGCACAACTGTAGGATACGGGAGTTATAAGAATACCGAGAAGAAAAGTTTATATACCATCATATCTTTTCTTATATAGATGCTTCATACATGATCATACACGGATTCTGACCCCCCATCTATGTGCTCATATATTATGATATGTGATCATGATTCTGACAATGTATGATCGTATATCGTGGAAAGTGGACATTCCAATGAAACGGTCGGAGATGGAATTTTTTAGATGATTCCATTGGAATTCTCGGGACATTTCCGATGGAAAACATGTGTCATAATACATTTTGAAGATTCTTTTGAGAGATTGTAAGAATAAAAAACGATCGAATGTCGTGAAACCTAGAGAAGACTGGATTGGGAGATTTTTTTTGGGGTGAAAGCTTTTTCCTAAAAATCTGAAAAAATTCGGAAAGATGCATCAAAACATCTGTCTACTGCTCAAATTTTTTCAGATTTTTCCGTCGAGTCTTTCATTCCCAAAAAAAATAGGACGTGATTCGAAATGAGTTTTAATGTCCACTTCCTTTTTTTTTTTTGGATGGTCTAGTATGCAGAATTCAGACGAATAAATAACATTGTGAAAGTATCTCAGAGGAACGCACTGCGGCATCCTTTCGTTTGCCAAGTGTAATACTGCAAGAGAGAGAATAGAGTAGGATGATGGGGGGAATAGTGTGGTATATATTGTGTTACCGTGGATAGTCTGAATTTGCATCTTTGCCTAGAACTTTGTGAAAACCAGTACTTGGACGGAAACTCACAAGGCTGTTGGTTGAACGGTACATTAAACAACGATATGCATCTGCGATTTGCACTGTTATTTTCCAACATTGAACATTGGAAGCTTATCTTATCGTCTAGAGAAAAAAGAGAAATGTAATTGTTTTGGGTTTTAGGTATATATAATTCAGCTGTTCTAATTCAAGGATGAACGAAATATTCAAATTCGTGAGATATATATATAGAGTGACTACAATTGTTTGTCAGTTGAGTTAGAATAGTTTGGATCTTTCTGGTTGTACTTGAGGTAATCAAGAATCATAGATGTCTTGGAATTTCCTGTATTTCACTCAAGTATTGCACCAACTTTTGGGCTTTAAAGATGTTGTGATAGGGGGGGGGGGGGGGGGAACGTGGTAAGCCTTCAGAGACATGAAACCATCAACTTCGTGCTAATTCAGTCGTCTAGTTTTCGGTTGGCACTGACATGTAGTGCATATGTTAATAATCGGGATGGGAAAAGAGGAATTAGTGAAGTTCTTTCCTCTTGGGTATTTTATTCTCTAAATTGTTCAATAAATTCAAAGAAAAGAAACTTAAATTAGGGATTTCAAGATAGGCAATAGATGGAAATCTATATGGGTTTCTCGAGAAACTTGATCCTGATATCTTCAGAAACGCAATTCAGGTCTCTCATGAAAAATCAATTTTCGTTTGAGTATGGTAACCTAGTTTGGGTTTCTCTTGTAAACTCAGTTGAGGTTTCTACAGAAACCTATTTTGGAATCGTGGAAAATCTCAATTTGAGGTTCTATAGAAACTCGATTTAGGTTCAACTTGGAATCTCAATTCAAATTTCTATTAAAACCCGATTCAGGTTTCTCTAGAAATTCGAATTGGGTTTTCCTTGGAAACTCAAACTGCAATTCTATAGAAACCTAATTTGGGTTTCTCTTAGAAACCTGATCCGGGTTTGTATGCAAGTCGGCACATATGTTATCAAGTTTTTGTGATCTTTACATACCCATGTCTCAGTTTCCGAAACTTCGTATGAATTCAAAAAGGGATAAGTTCGCTTAATGTCCACTTTTTTCATGGAAAAGAAAACTTTTTCTGTTTCACTGCTGATCAGAATGAAAATAATCGCACGAGTAGGAGAAATTCTGATGACTGCAACCATATTGAGTTTCTATAGAAACCCATATTGAGTTTCTGTAGAAATCCAAATTGAGTTTTCCAGAAATTCAGATTGAGTTTCTAAGAGAAACCCAGATCAGGTTTCTATAGAAATCTAGATTGAGTCTCCATAGAAACCTACATTGAGGTTCTGAGAGGAATCCAAATTAGGCTCTGCAGGAACTCAACTTGGCACTCCATAGAAACCCAGATTGGGTCCATATAGAAACCTGAATTGGGTTTCTCAAAAAAACCCAGATCAAGCATCTCTACATCTAATTATTAGAGCCTCAACAAAATACTCAGATCGAGCTTCCCAGAGAAGCTTAAAATAAGGTTTCTTTTGATGCTCAATCAAGCATCCTAGAAAACTATAAAACTTTAAGTTGAAACACCCAGAATTCCACTCTCTGCTATATTCAAAAATTCTCAGAATTCTTGTCTTTTTTATGTTTACAGGTGGAGGAAGACTGGAAATACGTTGCAATGGTTCTAGACAGAATATTTCTCTGGATATTCACAGTTGCCTGTGTTGTTGGTACAGTACTAATTATATTACGTGCACCAAGTTTGTACGATGAGACAAAGCCAATTGATATTATGTACAGTAAAATTGCCCAAAGAAGAATGATGCTCATGAACATGGGCCCAGAGGAAGATGACTAGTTGACGTTTATTCGCGGCACGTGTACCGCGTACAATAATAATAAATATATAAAAACGTGTTACACTGATATATGGCATCATTCATTGTACATATTGTGCATGAATTTGTTCTGTCACTATTATATAAACACGTATTATGATATATTACGTCGTAAACTGTTTTACCAACCGTTGGTGCTCACTGTTCCTGGCCTTCGACGACGTCGTGGTAGACGAAAGAACTATTTACTGTCGTTTAATGGCCCTTGAATAAACGACACGTTCGCTTGGGGAATCCATGAATGGAAATAAATGGTGAAAAATTTACGAGAAATGATGGGAAAAAAAAAAAATTCGAAGAAAAAATATTTGACATTGAAGATGAAAAATAAATAATGAATCAACGTATTGTGTGAACACAAACGCGTTTCGTTTTCGCCATCTTTTCATCTTTTTTTTTTGTATTTCGACAGAAAAAAACAGTGAATATTCAAAATATAGAATTTGGATGGCAATCGGACACTTTTGTTCACTGGAGATGGAAGAATTGAAGAAAGTGCCAAATATTAAAAGAAAAAAAAATGAAAAAAAAAACTTAAAAAATAAAAAAAAAATAAAAAAAAATAATAATAACTAACGTATTTTTGTAAAATCAGGTTTCATACGTAAGGGCTATAGAGCTGGCATTAACCGATGTCCGGAAAATTTGCCGAACTGCCGATTTTATAATTGAAAAAAAAAACAAATGAAACGTTATTTAAACATAACAAGAAAAAATTAATTAAAAAAAGAAACAATTGATAATTCGTAATAAATTTAGAAAAAGGAAAAAAAAAAAATCTCATTACACAGTAAAAAAAAGTGAAGAAAATTACACATACACACGATTTCACAAAGCATTTTAGTAAACACACGCACAAAAATGAGGTAGTAGAGTAACGAAAAATGCCTCGCTACTCTTTTTTTTCATGATAAAAAAAAAAGAAAATTAAGAACACAAAAAAAAACAAGCATATAGGTAAAAAAGTCAAAAAAAAGGTGTTTGGAGGAGAAAAAAAATGTAAAAAAAAATAGAAAAAAAAGTAAAACATCGCTTGTAAACAACTGCCAATTTCAGAATGGCCTCCATCCCACCATAGAAGGAGAGGCAAGAAGAGTATGTGCACAGAGAGGTGAGAATAAAAAAAATGGGTTGGAAGTTAAAAAAAAAAACCTTGAATTAAAAGTAAAAAAAGTGATAAATTTTTTACAATTTTCTTAACTTTCCTCGCTTGCGGATGATATTAGTACACTTATATACACCTATATATGGCGGAAATTGTTTGTGCCACGTAATGAAGACGAAGGTTCCCCCAAAGCCCCCCCCCTTTTTTTTTTAGTTTTCATCGCACATCCGAGAAACGCAGAGAGGAATTCTGTGCCGGAAAACAGCAAAAAAAACACAGAAAACAGGCATAAAAGGAAATTTGACTGAGTTTTTGGAGTCTTTCCAAAGAATAAGGAAAAAAAAAGAGGCAAACGACGAAGAGTCGGTGCCAAACGTTCAATTCCCATGAGAATGTGGAAGAAAAATAAAAGTGGAAGATCTTGAGAAAGAGAGAAAAATGTATATGAGTACATTTGAGAAAAAGGCGATTCGGAACATTTGGAGGTTATGACTTTTTTTTGTGAAAAAACAATAGAATTCTGGGGTTTTCCTTTTATTTTTAAAGGGCAATGATGAAAAATACAATTTCAAACACTTGGATATTGCTATCAAATCGAATCAATAACGTCATTTCATAGAAAATCGTGTCCTTTCCATTTTTATTGCACAAATCGAAGATAATTTCAGTAAAAAAGCCAAAAAAAAGGAGAATGAGAGGAAATCACGAAAACTTCTAACCCTGTCTCTCCCTCGTCTGTGCGTTTATAATAATCAATTTATTTGCTCATTTAAAGATAATGGTAACGTTACTGTGCATATATATATTATATATATGAATATATTATATATATAAATATATATATATTGATTGTATGACAGATTTCTCGGTTCAACAATTTGGTTTTTGTGTGTGTTTTTTATTTGAGGATTTTTTAGCAAAATGGTCGGACATAACCTTAATTTTTTGTATAAAATCGTGAATAACAACTTAGACACAATAAATGTCTTAAAACTGATTTTTTTAGTGTTTGAAGAATGTAATGAGGAAGAAAGTAAGCTTAGGAAGCCCTAGAGTAGGTTTACTAAGCCGATTCTAAGTCACATGATGTCGGAATGAAAAGGGCGTAAGTCCATCATTCAGAGAATGAAAAGGGCTTAAGTCCAGATGGAATGAAAAGGACGTAAGTCCATCACTCAAAGAATGAAAAGGGCTTAAGTCCAGATGACGTCATCATATGCTGGGAAGGGAAATTCTAAGAAATGACGCCATATTGAATTCTAAAAATTCGTAGAAAGGGGAATTCTAATAAATGACGCCATATTGGATTCTCAGAATTCATAGAAAGTGGAAATCTAAGAATGACGCCATATTGGATTCTCAAAATTCGTAGAAAGTGGAAATCTAAGAAATGACGCCATATTGGATTCTCAAAATTCGTAAAAAGGAAAATCTAAGAAATGACGCCATATTGGATTCTCAAAATTGACGAAAAAGGGAATTCTAAGAAATGACGCCATATTGGATTCTCAGAATTCATGCAAAGGGAAATTCTAAGAAATGACGCCATATTGAATTCTCAAAATTCGTAGAAAGGGAAAATCTAAGAAATGACGCCATATTGAATTCTCAAAATTCGTAGAAAAAGAAAATCTAAGAAATGACGCCATATTGGATTCTAAAAATTCGTAGAAAGAGAAATTCTAAGGAATGACGCCATATTGGATTCTCAGAATTCACCGAAAGGGAAAATCCAAGAAATGACGCCATATTGGATTCTCAAAATTTCGTAGAAAGGGGAATTTTAATAAATGACGCCATATTGGATTCTCAAAATTCGTAAAAAGAGAAATCCTAAGAAATGACGCCATATTGGATTCTCAAAATTCACAAAAGGGAAATTCTAAGGAATGACGCCATATTGGATTCTCAGAATTCATGAAAAGGGAAATTCTAAAAAATGCCGCCATATTGGATTTTCAAAATTCGTAGAAAAGGAAAATCTGAGAAATGACGCCATATTGAATTCTCAAAATTCACAGAAAGGGAAAATCCAAGAAATGACGCCATTTTGGATTCTCAAAATTCATAGAAAGGAAAATCTGAGAAATGACGCCATATTGAATTCTCAAAATTCGTAGAAAGGAAAATCTAAGAAATGATGCCATATTGAATTCTCAAAATTCACAAAAAGGAAAATTCTAAGAAATGACGCCATATTGAATTCTTTGAGTAATGGACTTACGCCCTTTTCATTCCCACATCATGCAGTCTAGAATCAGCTTAATATACCTACTCCCTAGCAACAAAAAATTGATTGAAAATTGGAAAATCGACTGTATTTTTCATATATTTCAAATTTCTCAAGATTCAAAGAATGCAACCCAAAAAAAACAGTCAATTTTTCAAATTTTCAATTAATTTTTTATTTGTATGGCTTATTTTGTTTCTCATTACATTCTTCAAACATTAAAAAAATCAGATTTGAGACATTTATCGTGTAAACATTGTTATTTCCAATTTTATACAGAATAATTGAAGGTTATGTCTGACCACCTAGCCTCAAAATCCTCAAACACAAAAACTGAAGAGTCATCTGGTGAAATCTTTCATACATTATATATAATATAATAGAAAATTAATAAGCGAAACGTTATTAATGAATAAAAAAAAAAAACCTAATAATAATGATAAACACGGTGGTAATTGAGTGAAAAATGAGATGGAAACTTTTTTTTTTTTTTTTCGTGTATACATATGAGAAATGCAAAAAAAGATGAGATTGATGAAAAAAAAATTTTTAAAAAACATAATTAAGTGTTGAATTACAGAGAGGACATTGGGATGTTTTTTTTTTTACTTTTTTTCATAATAAATCACGCTCCGTAATCTCGGTGGGACGTGTGAATAGTTATATATATATATATATATAATATAAATTTGAAAAAAAACAAATTTTCATTTTTTTTGTAAACGTATAATTAGATTATTATTCAAGTGTATCAATCATAAACGTTAAACAATGAAAAAAAAAAATTTAAAAGAAATACTTAGGATAAATAAATGAATTTCTTTTTCTATTTGCTGCAAAAAAAATAAATAAATAAATAAATAATAATAATATGAATCAACTGTTGGACGCGACTACGGTGCAAAAAGAGGGAATTTAAAAAAAAAAATACTGTATGTTTGTGTGTGTGACTATAAATTATCAATTTCGTGTGAACGACAAGTGAACGTGACACAAACTGAAACTGCAACAATAATGAAATAATAATTGTTAATAATTAAATTAGCCGCGATTTTGATGGGGGGAAAAAAGAAGAAAAAAGTGTGTTAAATATAAAAATTAATAAATTTCATAATAAACGTGTGATATGACTGCAACGAGTAAACGTGAGAGGAACAGTAAATTTTATTGAGGAAAAAATAAGTGAAACGATGCAAAAAAAAAATTATAATAATAATATTGATTGTGAGTAGTGGAATGATGCTGAGGCTATTAGTCTAAAGCATCGTCAACTCCTCGACAGAGACACACACACACACATATATATCTATATATATAGATATATATATATATATATATATATGAATACACAAAGGATCGATTGATTGACTTCCACCTTTTTTTATCGGTTTTTCTAACGCACTGAGGAAAGTCAATTCCCTGCATCCCCCCCCCCTTTTTTTTCTGCATTATCTTCTTTTTTTTTTTAATCTTGTTTTCCTCTTGACGAGAAACTTGTCGTCACGTTTAGCAGATCTAGAACAAGTGTTTACTGTTTATCCGTTCCAAATGGATGAATACTCGACGTCAATCGATCAGCTTTACTTGCGCCAGACAAATTTGATAAAAGTAGGAAAATAAACGTAGTTTGATGAATCTTTTTTTAGATATTGACTGCTCATTTATAGGGGAAGGTGGGGTAAAATGGACACTTTAATTGAACGGTTCGAGATAGAAATTTTCTGATGATTCCATTGAAAAGCTGAGGAAATTTTAGGCGGAAAATATGTGTCAAAATTTTTTTTTTCAATTTTTGGAAAATTTTACTTTTTTGGCCAAGTTTTGAAGGGGTTTCCCTTTTGAAAATCGAAAAAATTCACTTTTTCGGCGATATCTCCGGTTCTGTTGGTCGTAGCGACCTGGGGTTGATCTCAAATGAAAGATGAGCTCATTTCTCATCAATTTATGTGGTTCAAATTTTTTTTTAATCAATTTTTCAAATATTTATAGGTCATTTTCTGAAAAATCAGTTTTTGCCCTATAAGTACTCGAAAAAATTGATATTTTTCTTTTTGAACCTCACCAATCGATGAGAAATGAGCTTACCTTTCATTTAAGATCAACCCCAGGTCGCTACGATCAATAGAACCAGAGATATCCTCGAAAACCTGAAATTTTTCAAAAACAGAAGAGTTTTACCTTCAAATCTCCCGCAAAAAATGAAATTTTTGAAAGATTCCAAAAAATAACTTTTGACATATGATTTTCATGGAAAATTTCCTCATTTTTCCAATGGAATCATCAGAAAAAACCTATCACCAATATTCTCATTCATTTTGCCCCAATTTCCCCCTGCCATTTCTTTTCTTCTTTAAATTTCTTAGAAATTTGATCTAGGTATTTATATACAATGATAATTATTTTTTCCCATTTTTTAATCTAGCATTAACGAGCACATGTAACTACATGATTGAATGAAAACGTTCGATAAATTTAGATAATGAAGTAAAATTGAAGAAAAAAATAAAAATAAAATTATTTAAAAAATATGTAGATAGGAGAACTTTGAAAAAAAGTGAATATATAAGAAACGCTCAATAAATATAAAATGTTCAGAAGCTCAAATTCACAAAACACTATTCAGAAAATACATAATTTATTTTCATTTTTTTTCCTCATTTTTAGAGAAAAAAAAAAAATTTCATCGTAAATGCAATTAGAGTATTTAATTATTCGTGACTTCAGAATAAATCTTTAATCTTTCCAAATGTGTGGAGAGAGAGACCTCTGATGGTAGCGTGGTTAATCATGATGCTAAGTATGACAGTTGAGATAGTATCCCAGAGTTCAGTGGATAAAACAGAAACCTTTGATTTTATAGATTAGTCCTCATTTAATTACTGAATATTAAATTATTTCCTAATCAGAGCATTGGTTAATTTTATATCCCGCTTTTTCGTTGAATTATTCCTCTTCAATTACGTATAATTATCGTAATTGATATGTATCGACAGCACAAATCCGCCATTTTGTATGTTCATATGCTTGATGGACCCTCGAAGCTCAATAATTGATCAGTCTATTTCAGCAAACTCTGATAATTCATATCTCATAAAACTACACGGGTAAAAATCACGAAAAAAAATCAGTAAAATCGTTAATTAATCATCAAATAATTGAAGTCTTGAACATTGGGATACTATTTGAAGTGAACATATAATTTTCCTCAATTCGTAAAAAATCATATATGTCTATATATGAACAGCCATTATATTCATATATGCTCTAAACATGAAGATTTTTCTTCACATGAATATATATCTTGTATATATAGATATAGGAAAGACCGGGGCAAAATGGACCTACGCATCAAAATTATTCGGGTTTTTTTTTAGGTGTGAAGGGCTCCTCCAAAAAATTTCAAAAAATTTAGTAACAATGTTCCCATATCGGAGCATTTTTTCAATTTTTTCAGATTTTTCTGTAAAGTCCTTCACTCCAAAAAAAAATTATGAATCATGATTCAGCCTGAAAATCCATTTTGCCTCAGTCTTCTCTAATGAACATATATAGAAGATGAATATGATCATGTTTGAAGATATGGTTCTTACATATTCATACATGAATATATAACATATAAGACATATGAATATATGACTTATATATAGCACTTCGGCCACTTTGTTTCTAAGGTGACGATATATTAATAATGGATGCTTTCATATAAAATTCATTTGGCTGATCATAAAACTCGAAAAGTCAAATAGGTCCATATATGTATATATATACTAATGTATATCAAGTATTCATGTTCATATATGAAACTAATGTGACTGATCATCAAGTGAGAAGTGTTATATATCTTCATACATAAATATATATGCTTCATATATGAACTTATATCATCTTCCATAGACATATATGATATTTTTCCCACAATACATGAAAAAAAATGCAACCACAATTGAATCCAACTGAATTCTTCATCAATTTCTTTCAAATGAATATATAAAATGAACTCAATCGATCGATCCAGAGCCGAAATTCCAAGTGAATATTAAGTATCTGTGAAAGTGAGAACGAAAAATGATTATTAAAAGTAAAAAACAAAAAAAAATTGGATAGAATTATTGAAATTAAAAAAAAAAAAATTTAAAAGAATAAATACAAGAAACTATCGCATGTCTTCCTGGGAGTAGCCTACGTCGTAAGACTATTGCTCGCGCCTCGAACTTTCTCGGGCGAGTCGAAACACGAGCAAAAAAACGCGAAGGTACGTCGAGGAAGTGAGATTAGTTGTTGTTATACCCTTTAAAAAAAAAAAACCTTGTACAGAATGGTTTTATTTTACCTTTAAAAACTCCATCGAGGCTCTCGGTGTCTTATTCCAAAAAAAAAAAAAAGAAAAAAACACAGATTAACCTCAAATTCTTCAATTTTAATGAATAATAAGCATACCTAATAATATCACTTCTCATTGGCTATTTTTGTAATTTTACATTTTCATATTTGGGTAATGAATAGCTTCATTATCTTCATTTAATGTTTTTTAAATTAATAACAACAAATTAAAACAATTCTAATTAACTAAATTTAATGATAATTGAATTCAAAAATGTGTGTAACCTACGTCATAATGTGAAAATTGTATATTCATTAGTGATTTAATGAACGTATTTGAGGTGAAACGAAAAAAAAACAATTCATAAGTGAATATTGAATATTATCTCTGATCCCTTATTGATTCACAAGAAACTATTCACAAAAATCTCAAAAAAAATGAGAATTAACTGGTGATGCTCACACACTATTTCATTATTTCCGAATGAATAATAACTAAAAGATGAAATAATCAATTTTTTATCATTAATTCTTGTTTTAAAGTGTAGTAATTGAACAGTCTGAACAAGTTTCACTCGATAATTTTTGTAATTTTATACCTGTGAACAAAAAAATCAACAAAAACCACACAGAAAATTAACGTATTCCATGAATATAAAAAATTCTGCACGTTTCAGAAACTAACAATAGAGGGAGCGACTCGTTAAATTTGATTATCGGTAGTTTTAATGAAATAGACGGTTACAAATGTGTAACTGTCTAATTCTGTATTCTCCTCTCTGCTTGTTGCCGAATTGTGTGTGAATTCATTGGTAATACGTATTCATTGTCAGTTTATAGTGAAAATTACATTACAGCGAAAAATTTGCACTTTCCTCAATAATAAATGAACAATTCCACACGTCTTTGAGGTTAGAAGCAGAATAATTAAATTTTGTGTGATGGAATTTTCGATGGAAAATGTGATAAAAAAAAAGGAAAAAATTATTCGAATAATAGAATTTGATTTTATCGACCGTTCAATATTAATTCGAGATTTTTCATTTTAAGTGACTTTGCTGTCGTAGAGGGGGCGCGTTTGTTTTTATAAGATCAGCTGATTCGATGGAGGGAGAGGTCCCAAATAAACTTTGAAAAGAATCTTCCTTCCAAAACCACTGCAGTTATATATCGAAACTGAAATTATTTAAAATTAATAATTAAATTAAATTAATTAATTAACAAATCAATTAATTAATGGAGAAATTGATTAAATTAAATTAATCAATTATTTAATTAATCAAGTAATTAATAAAGAAATTAATTAAATTAAATTAATTAATTAATAAATCAATTAATTCAATTTAACTAATTGATCCAAATTTTAAGAATTATATCAATTAAAATGAATGCACAAGTTTGAAAAATATTGGAGAACTTCGAAGAATATTCGAATAATTTTTGAAAAGACTTAGGTTTTTTTTTTCAAATTTGTGAGGAAGTGATGAGGGATCACCATTAAATTCTGTCAGGGCAAATGGAGGGCCTCGATGAAAACAAACACATACACACACAAAAAAAGGACAAATTGAAACACATTAAATCGTCCAATTTTTTTATAATGCCTGGAAAAAAATAGTGAGGGGAAAGTATGAAAACAAAAAAATGAGCAAAATCATGGTAGAAACATGATTATTGTTAATAATAATTCTAACGATATAGTTAATCAAATAATTCACATAAAACTGATAGTATTTTCATGACAATCAGATTATCATTGCTCCAATGTTGTTTAAATTTGAACAACCAACTCTATTAGATAAAACGTGAAGAATTAATTAAAAAAGATGAAAAAAAACCATGAAATTGTGAATAGGATGGCTTTGTGAACACACACAATCACTTGGTAAAAAAAAATTGCAAATCTTTCAAAGTGTTCCCCACAATTTTGTTTTTTGCACGAAAATACTGTAATAACCTTCCTCGACGTGAGCCAAATGCGAATAATATGTATCATAGATGAATTTAAATTAAAAAAAAAAACGAAGCAATGTTAAATAAACTGCAACTCAAAGAAAAATAAAAAATTTAGATTTAATTCAAGAAAACACAATTAATCACCAAAAAATAGTAAAAATTCGGTGATTTTCAGAGAAAAAAAAGGAAATTTTTTGTACATCTCATGAACTTCATTCATTTTTATTAACCAATGAAAATGAGAGAAAAACTTGAATATTTGATAATTTTCAACAGAAAAATAAACGAATCTTCTCTTTTCTATTGCGCATGCGTTGGAATTGGAGTGCAGCGCCCTCCACGATAAAATATTGATAAATCACTATAATTTTTTCAAATGTGCTGAAATAAATAGTTTAATTAATTAATTTTTTTTTTTTAAATTTCATCTGTAATGTGAAATGTTTGAATGAATTATCGACGATTAAATGAATGAAAAACAATTAATTGCTATATTATAAAATTGTAATAGTTATTACTAATTATATAAGTAATCGTGAGCATACAACGGCAGTATGTGTCGAAAATCCATCGTTTTTGTTAAATTCTTGTAAATTTAGAGTGAAATAATTAAAAAAATTTGCGATTAAATTGAAAGAAAAAAAAGTGGAATTAATTAATATTACAAGAAAAAATAAAAAAATTAACTGGAGTATTAAAAAAAAAAACACGTGGTATCGAATCTATACAGTTAAATGTTTACAATATAAAAGTACGGGTAATTAAGGAAAATTCTAGATTTTTTCTAACTAATCGAATCGTAAAAGAAGCGGACTCGTGCGAAATCCTTTAGGATTTAACGACCCAAATAAAAAAAAGACAAATTAATCCATTAACCGTTTTTTGGTGAGACGTGAGAGAAAGGGGAGCTTATTTATTTCGTATTTCATGAAAGAAGTTGATTGTATGTATCCAATTATATCTAAGTGATAGAACGAAGCTGAAATTAATTAAAAAAAAAAAAAACGTACAATTAACTGCGCAAATATTCGTATGAGTGGGTAATAAAAGAAATCCTAAAAAACACACAAAAAATCCATTAATTATAGACAATTTAACTAAAAAATTGGTTGATTGAAGGAATTTTACGTATAAAATAAAAAAAATGAATATATAAATCCTCTCAGACTAACAAACAAATGATAATTTTGTTGAACAAAAAATGAACTAAAAAAACACATTTAAATAAAAAAAATAATAAAAATTGAACCCAGTGCCTCTCAGGAATTCATTTGAATTGATCGGAAAATTCCCATCCGCATCGATTTTCAATGGGATTGAAAAAAACGTTTAATCCTCAAATAAAAATCAATCAACAAAGTAAAGATGAAAAAAATTAAATCGAAGTAATTTTCGTAGCAATCGATCATCGATTGAGCTGAATGGACTGAGTCCGTGTGTTTATTAATTTGAAGAAAAATTTAAAAAAAAGGGTATGTGATATAATTGTATTTTAAAGAATGAAAAAAAAAAAAACGTTGATACTAGTAATTTATTTCGAAAAAAAGAATCATTTTCACTGTGCATCGATTTTTATTAAATAAACTATTTTCTCATTATTTTCAATACCAAGATCAATAGAATATATATATTTTATAATGATTTTTAATAAAATATCTGAGGTTTTATCGAATTAATTGCCATTTTTCGTCAGAAAAATGATTTTATTTGGTTTTTTTTTTGAAAAAAAAAATGACTCTTGGTATTGATTAAATGAAGAATTATTCCTTTTGTAAATTAGACTCAAAAAGCACACATTGCGCTCTCGTTATAAATACGCACACATCCTCGAGACCTCCTCAAATCATCCACCAAATGAATAACTTCATCTGTTGACTCTTATGTACTCGTTAAACATTAAACTATCCTCCAATTATCGCTATTCATAGTAAGGAAAAAAAAATATATATATATATAATTAATGATATCGTTATTGAAAATTCCGCGTAAGTGAATAATTATAAATATTGTAAATAAGAGAGAGGAAGAGATTGTGTGAGGATGATTTTGTGGTGAAAAATAAATTTCAAAGGAAATATTAAATATAATAGGAAAACACACACACATTTTTAATATAAGATTTTACAATTGCTATGTATCTATATCTCCAGCTAATCTACTTTTATCACGAATCATCGTACTCCTATTACGCATTAATTATCGTTATCTACATTAAAAAATTTCAAAGTGTGAATGATGACTTTTTTGCAAGTGTTCATGGTGAAGGAAAAACACAACTCCCCTCAAGCCCTCGGTATCACACTAAAAAAAAGAAGCCAAATTAAGTCAAATTTCGAGATAGGTAATAGATGGGAATCCATATGGGTGTCTCGAGAAAGTCGATCCTGATATCAACAGAAACGCAATTCAGGTCTCTCATGGAAACTCAATTTCCGTTTGAGAATAGTTACCTAGGTTGAGTTTCTCTTGAAAGCTCAGTTGAGGTTTCTACAAAAACCTATTTTGGGATCGTGGAAAATCCCAATTTGAGGTTCTATTGAAACTCGATTTAGGTTCAACTTGGAATCTCAATTTAAATTTCTATAGAAACCCGATCCAGGTTTCTCTAGAAATTCGAATTGGGTTTTCCTCGGAAACTCAAACTGGAATTCTATAGAAACCTAATTTGGGTTTCTCTTAGAAACCTGATCCGGGTTTGTTTGCAAGTCGGCACATATGTTATCGAGTTTTTATGTTCTTTACATACCCATGTCTCAGTTTCCGAAACTTCGTATGAATTCAAAAAGGGATAAGTTCACTTAATGTCCACTTTTTTCATGGAAAAGAAAACTTTTTCTGTTTCACTGCTGATCAGAATGAAAATAATCGCACGAGTAGGAGAAATTCTAATGGCTGCAACCATATTGAGTTTCTATAGAAACCCATATTGAGTTTCTGTAGAAATCCAGATTGAGTTTTTCCAGAAATTCAGATTGAGTTTCTAAGAGAAACCCAGATCAGGTTTCTATAGAAATCTAGATTGAGTCTCCATAGAAACCTACATCGAGGTTCTGAGAGGAATCCAAATTAGGCTCTGCAGAAACTCAACTTGGCATTCCATAGAAACCCAGATTGGCTTCGTATAAAAACCTGAATTGGGTTTCTCAGAGAAACCCAGATCAAGTATCTCTACATGTAATTATTCGACCCTCAACAAAATCCTCAAATTGAGTTTCCCAGAAAAACCCGAATCAGCTCTCTTTCGATACTCAATTTAACCTTCTCTTTTCTAGTGTGATCTTGTGTTTAAAGAAGCAACGAAATAATTGATAAAAAAAAGTGTGAGAATGCATTTGAAGTAAAAACCGATCTCTCACTGTCTCTGTATACGGCTCGACTATCAGGTCCGTTCGTCAGCGCTTGTGTCCGTATGTGTCTCTTGATGAAGAAAAAATATACGTATATATATACCTATATATATATTTATGAATTTACGAGTGTGTCGTTTTCCGTAACGACTGCCGAATTGACAAATGGGTGTTCCGCATGTGAATTCGCTAGTTGAAGCAACCAAAAAAGAGGGTTTTGGCCATCTAGCGGATGAAATATGAACACAAGCGGGGTTGCGATTCTTAGAGACTTGCGGAAATGTGGAAGGTAAGTTCACAATGAGCCCGGCAGGGAGCTACCTCTGATCCAATTCAATGGTGAGCATGCAAATCATTGAATTATAGTGAGTCGTGGGCTAATGAACAGTCAAAATCTAACAATCCCATTAAAAATGCGTCATCAAACTCTTCATGCATTACGATGTTGTTGATTATGATCATGATAAATAGTTTATTAGGGCGAGTTTTTCATTTGACGGTTGAGCTAACCTGCAGGTTGCGGGAACCGGCAGGTTAACTTAACGACTAGGGCCATTTGTGAGAAATAAACATAAGTACTGAAATAAGGGTCCATCATTGGGGATTGTGCCCGGTTCGCAATAAGAAAAATAATAATATAAATTAAACTGGCAAATTGAACATTTCCAGGTCAGTGTTTGCGGATAATTACATGAAACAAATGGAAAAAATGTGACAATGGGAAGTTTTGATTTCAAATGGCCATTTTTTCCTCTAAAACAGTTACATCTCATCAGTCCAGGATTAAGTTAACCTCCAGGTTAATATAACCTGCAGGTTAGCTCAACTCTCAAATGAAAAACTCGCCCTAAACTCTTCATGCATTACGATGTTGCTGATTATGATCATGATAAATACTTTATTAATGCCTTTCAACTGTGTGTGTTTGTTTATGACACTTCATTCATCCCATGACTTATCGTCATTCAATGAGCTGCATGCTCACCATTGAATTGTATCAGTCGTATCCCTCTGCTGGTTCGAGCATGAATTAAACTTTCACACTTCCGCAAGTCCCTGAGAATCGCACCCCGGGATTCCCCTTTGTCGATCGAAAAAAATTCCGAATTCGGTGGTGGCGGCCTCTATTGGGGCGTGACGGACCGAAACAAGAAACTCCTACATTGAACCTCTCTTCCCTTTTTCAACACGCACTGAAGTTATAACGCAATTTATATATATAAGCAGAAACGTTCGAAGCAAATAGGAGACACTTTTGACAATAGATGGCGTATCTATATGTATATATATAAATATATATATGTGTATATCGCGTTTGCATGTGTGAGTGTCTGTTGCCCGCTGTCGTGTCTCAAAAGATAATAAATGAAGTTGAAAATAAAATAAAAATTGTGTATAAAAGAAATGTAAAATTCGAGGAACAAATGACGTCAGTTCCTAATTTGATTCATTTTCTATAAGAAACATTGCAATGATCAATTCTCAAGGAGTCAATCATTTAAAAAAAAATTCGACGTTAAAAATGGAACAGACGTCATTTGAATTCTTTTTGAACCGTCATACACACACACATTAAACATTTACACACACACACACACACACATTTGCGGCAATTCCACTCCCAACGAGAAGACGTGTACGTGAAAATTGCGAGAAAATTTTTAAAAAATAAATAAAAAATAGATAGAGAAGATTGAGAAAAAAAAATAATAATAATAGTCAAATAATATTAAAGCTGAGATGGAGGGGGGAGAAATTGAGCTGAGAGAAATTAAATTGGATTTAATTGAGGGGATAATAGGGGAAAATGAACGTGTGAAGAGAAAAAGTAAGATAATACAAAATTATAAAAAAGAAAGAGAGAGAGAGAGAGAGAGAAAAAAAACACACATGTGTGTGTGCGCCACTGTGTAAAGTATTAATTACTCAATTAAACGCCATTACTCTAACGGGAATGAAGGAAGACAAAAATGAGTGAATTTACAAGCAAGAATAAATAAAAGGAAATAAAAATGAGAAAAAAAACAAGCGAAAAACAAAAATGAAAAAAATTATGTATGGATAACGAAAAAAAAATTAAAAAAAAAAAAACAAAACAAATTAACCTATTTATAAGCTAACGTCTACATTCTACACGCAACTATCCATCGTATGTAAAACAATTCAAAGGAAAAAAATAAACGAGTGGTTAAATTTATTGTTTAAAAAATAACTAAAATCATGATTTTCTATATTTATTTCCCTTCAACTCGGTCATTTCCCTACAGTCACTAAAAGTGAATTAATTCAGTAGTGAAGTGGAATAAGAGGTTAAGTCGAAAAACTCAATTTTTCAAGAGAGATGAGGAACTATATAACGATGATGCGATTGTGATTATGCAGTACATTCATGATGAGCTTCATTAATCCGCAATCAATTCGATATTCAAAAACCATCATCAACCGCATTCTTTTTTTTTCTATAATTTGAACGACTCGACTTGAAGTGTCTAAAGGAAATTCAAGTTGTGTCGACTTGACTTTCTCAAAAACTCAAGAAATTCAAGTCATGTTGACTTGACTTTTAATTTTATCTGATAATATTATTTATTGATAATTTGAGGAAATTACACGAATTAACGAAGGTTTGTCATCAAGAAATAAAGAAGCTTCTCATTACTGATCTTCATCTGACGAGAATATATCAGGATCTGCAAGTGGGGAATTTTCAGAGGTTAAATTATAATAGAAATCATGACACTCTTCGTCGAGTAGGAGAAGTAATGACAACAAGTCTTTTTTTTTAGCACTGCTAATTGGGATGAAACCATCGTGCAACTGTTCAACGAACAATTTGGAAAAAACCGAGTCATGTCGACTTGACTTTTACAAGCATGATTGCTTTTCAAGTCATGTCGACATAACTTGAATCTTTAGCCTCAACTTGAAAAATGTGGACTTGACCTAAAATGTATGTGAAGAAATGGGGCCTTAAATGGACATATCCAGCCAAATCCTTTCTGTGGAACATGCGTCCATACATTCTGAAGCGAATCATGATGAATCCCCATTTTCGACAAAAATCGACTTAACCCGTTATTCCGCTTCACTACCGAACTGACACGTGGAATGGAGGATTTTGACATTGAATATCCATCCCCTCTATTTTCCATTCCCCCTGATGTCATGCCATTGTGTTTTGAGGCTCACAAAACGTCGAAAAAAAAGGGTAAACATAAACAAAAAGCTTTTCGCTATCGAAAACTCCGGCGACCCCTTTGATTTCACTTCCAGTGATTTTAAATGAGATAGTACACAAATATATGGATCCATATGTATACATATATATAAATATACGTCATGCACGAGAAACAAGTGAAGGGAGTAGTTTCAGGAATGAGGGTGGAATTGTGGCAGAGAGAAAAGAGAGAGAGAAGGGGGGGTGGGAAAAAGTACAGCAACAGAAAAAAAAACGTCCATTATGTTTCTACTTTTCCGTGCATTGTTACCCCTCTTCGTTCGCCCTACACTATCGTTTATTTTTCTACTGACGATTAGAGCATTCTCCTTCATGTTCTTTGTGTTTTCCACCTGACGAGGAGTCCACAGAAATTTCACGAAATAGACGGCAACTGAGACAGTTGGGAAATGGGGAAAATTTCACGTTTATTCTCTCTGATAAAAAATCGGGGCAAAATGGACCTTCATGGTAAAATGATTTAGGATTTTTTTTTAAATATGAAAGAGTCTTAAAAAAAATCTGAAAAAATTTGAGAAAATGCTGCAAAATGTCAACTTTGTTGTCGAATTTTTTCAAATTTTTTTGCCGAGCCCTTCCCTTGAAAAAAAAATCCCGATCATAGAATCCATATCAAGCCTTTGAATCCCTCGAATTAAACGTCGACATGTGGCGTGAACTGACTGGAAAAAAACTGTATAAAACAGTTGGTGGTTTAAAATATAAAAAAAAAGGGACAAAACAGGTTTCAAATGTATTCGCATCGGTTGCAGCAGCGAGTGAATCTATTTGAATATTTCTCTGGGATTTTTTTTTTATTTTACGTAAAAGCGGTTTTAAATTTTAATAAAAAAGATCTCCATTTGTGTTTTTTCAACACACTTTTAATTGCTCGTTTTTATGGACAGATTGAACGAGAGCTTTTGTAACGAATGTGTAAAAAAAAAGTGGAGTTTCAAAAAGTCCAGAACAACAGGGAAACTAGCTTCCCAACTTTTATTTAATTTTTTCCCTTTTTCTGTGTCATTCTATTCGGTTTTGAGTCCTTTGAAAAAACACAAATACGTGAAATGAAAGGTGGAATTTTATCTGACGTTGGAATTCAGTTTCTATATTTTCAAAAAATGTCAACTAATGTCCATTGCATATTATTTGCTGCATTCCGCAAGTACTTGAAGTACAAACGTTCATCTCATTTCACATGAACAAAGGAGAAATTTGAGGATTTGAACTGACAGAACCCAAGTATTCGCGTTACACATCGTTTCCTCGAAATTCCTTCGTGTCCTTTTGATTCAGATAAATGCTCCGGTCTGTTTGAAACCGTATAACCGGTGTTATTAAAGTAGTTCTCTACTTCTTCGCACTAGTCGTTGAGTGCAAAGCAAGAAATAAACAGAAAAATCACCTAAAAATCAATATTTATGATTAAAAACCTAGTTCTCGGTGTTTAAAGCAGATTTGAAGAAGAATTTAGGAATTATATTAATTATTTGTAATTTATTACATAATCACTAGTTTGCCATTTGACTAGTGTATTCACGTATTTCCCTCATGCTGAAAAACAATCATTTATTACAAAGTTATGAGACGGTCAATAATTTTCATATTGAATCGTAAATTTTTTTTTTTTTTTTTCCTTTTTTTTAAGACACTTTTCAGATTTTAATCTTTTGCCTGAGCTAAAAGTGCGAAAATCTGCATTAGCCCATAAGCCAACGTGTTATTTTTATTTCGTTTTTATTTATTATTGACCAAACACAAAACAGTCAATTGATCAGAAATTTCCACGAGATACTTGAGATTTATATAAGCTTTCAGTTGAAATTAATTTCAAATTTTAATCTTTAAATTCGTGTAGGTATAGAACTACCTTAAACAATTGTACACAAAACTTTACATTAACTGTATTAATTCACTTTTTTCAAAATATCTTTAGTTCTATTGGTCATAGCGTGGAAATTCCGAATGGAGGTGAAAGGTGAGATCATTTGCCATCGATTTATGGGGTTTTCAATTGAAAAATATCGATTTTCAAGGTATTTATAGGCACTTTCGTAAAAATCACTTTTTGCACCATAAATATTTTAAAAATCCATATTTTTTGATTAAAAATTGGTGGAGGTATAGAACTACCTCGAGTGCATTCCAAAAATATATTTGCTCATGTTCCACGATCCCCGGAGGGTCAGGATAGATTTTTTCGGATATTTGACACGAGTACATTTGTCTTCGTCAACAATTCCCCGGAATGAGAGAGGAAAAGAGAACACATTGGGTTAGTGGAGAGGCGGAAGAGGCCCTTAAATCTCTACCTATCGCCTCGTAAAACGCCGAGATACTCTCGAGATATGTGCTTCATATATATATCGATATATCCGCCCTCTTCACTATCCCCCCCTCCGCCCCCCCCCCGTTATTTGAAGCGTCTATTTGGAATCGATATTCCCAGTCTATCCAGTGCGTTTACGACGTACTCTAATCGTTCTATAAATTTTCCGGGGTACTTCAAGATTCACCGTCAATTGCAGGATATGTCAAACACGTGCGGGACAGTTGGGGTTCATTAAATAATTTGGAGCGGGGTGTGGGAAAATTCTGTGGAAAACACTGGGAAATTTCAAATTGGGGAATATGAGGGATTTTTGAGAGATTATGTGGGGGAAGAAATGATGGTGCAGTTCAATTTGAGAAAATTCCGGAAAATTTTTGGGAAAATTTTCCGGGAAATTCAGGAAAATCCTGGGAAATTCTGAATTGGAAAATATGAGGGATTTTTGAGAAATTATGTGGGAAAAGAAATGATGCTGGAGTTCAATTTGAGAAAATTCCGGAAAATTTGGTGGGAAATTTTCCGGAAAATTCAGGAAAATCCTGGGAAATTCTGAATTGGGAAATATGAGTGATTTTTGAGAAATTATGTGGGAAAAAAATGTTGCTGGAGTTCAATTTGAGAAAATACCGGCAATTTTTCTGGCAAATTTTCCGGAAAATTCAGGAAAATCCTGGAAAATTCTAAAATGGGAAATCTAATGGATATAATCAATTTCTCGGAAAATATATCGGCAGAAGAAAATTACCGGATTTAAATTTGGGAAAATTCTCCGGAAAATTCTGGAAAATTCTCCGGAAAATTCAGGAAAATTCTCCGGAAAATCGTGGAAAATTCAGGAAAATCGTGGAAAATTTCGAGCTGGAAAATATAACGAATTTTTGGAAAATCATGTGAACAATAGAAGGTTGTCAAAGTCCAGTTTGAGAAAATTCCGGAAAATTTTCCTGGGAAATTTTCCGGAAAATCTTCGGAAATTTCAAATAGGGAAATATATAACTGATTTTTCCAAAACCATGCGAGCAGAAGAAAGTTGCCGGAGTGCAATTGAGGAAAATCCCGGAAAATTGCCAAGAAAATTCCTGGAAAATGGTGGAAAATCCCGAATTGGGAAATAAATTGGAAACTAATTAATTGGCAATAATTAATAACTAATTTTCCAAAAACAATATAAACAAAGAAAAATTGCCGAAATTAAATTAAGGAAAATCCCGGAAAATTTTCCGGAAAATTCAGGAAAATTCAAAATTTAATTTTTTTATTAGTTTTCCTCAAATATCTCAGAAACGTCTAAAAAAACGTCTTTTAAACTCTCAAAAAACTCTCAAAATTCTCTTCAAAAAAAGAATCAGAGTAAAAAGGGTGTATCTCCACTATTTCCCAAATTATTCCAATCAAAAGTCCCTCACTCCCGTTCTAACCATTAAAAAAACTGGTCAATTTCGATAATTAAAGCGAGAGCAGTTAATCGACACCAAGTTCAATTGAAGTCACTAATTTAGTGGCATCGATAGCAAAGAGAAGTGGAATAATCAAAAGCCATAGAGACACCTTCATATTTTTATATTAGAATTTTCCGGTCAACCACTGGATAGATAGTATCGTTGGATTCGCCTGTGGTGGGAAATGGAAGATGTAGAAAGGAATTGAGGAAGGGTGGAAAAGAGAGGGGGAGGGGGAGGAGGGGGATGAAGAGGATGGAGGATGAGAATGCGAGCGACACCCACAATGCTCTGAGTGCAAACTAGGGCGTAGCCAGCAACTGCCAAATCGATATCTGTTCATTCTTCTTCAATTTTTACTCGTTTGAACCAATGAAATTATCATTTTTCCATTTGACTGGTTCACAACTCCTAATTTATCACAATTAAATTAATGAAAATTGACGTTTATTGGTTCAGCTTATAAATTAGACTCTTTTCTTTTCATTTTTTTATTCAAAAAGCTGACATTTAAGGAAATTGAATCATTTTCAACGAATTCAATGATTTTTGTGATTTTCGCAACAAATGAGGAAAATGGACACTCCAATTGAACGGTTCGAGATAGAAATTTTCTGATGATTCCATTGAAAAGCTGAGAAAATTTGAGGCAGAAAACATGTGTCAAAATTTTTTTTTCTCAATTTTTTGGAAAATTTTACTTTTTTGGCCAAGTTTTGAAGGGACTTTCCTTTTGAAAATCGAAAAAATTCACTTTTTCAGCGATATCTCCGGTTCTGTTGGTCGTAGCGACCTGGGGTTCATCTCAAATGAAAGGTGAGCTCATTTCTCATCGATTTATGTGGTTCAAATTTTTTTTAAATCAATTTTTCAAATATTTATAGGTCATTTTCTGAAAAATCAGTTTTTGCCCTATAAGTACTTGAAAAAATTGATATTTTTCTTTTTAAACCCCATAAATCGATGGGAAATGAGCTCACCTTTCATTTAAGATCAACTCCAGGTCGCTACGATCAATAGAACCAGAGATATTCTCGAAAACCTGAAATTTTTCAAAAAACAGAAGAATTTCACCTTCAAATCTCCCGCAAAAAATGAAATTTTTGAAAAATTCCAAAAAATAACTTCTGACATATGATTTTCATGGGAAATTTCCTCAGCTTTCCAATGGAATCATCAGAAAAAACCTATCTCCAATATTTCCATCCGAAATCAACCCAAGCCCGTTTTACCCCACCTTCCCCTACATTAATCTCCTTTTTTTTATTATTTAATAAAGTCCTTCACTTCATGCTCCATTCAACCAACGAATTTCCAGCCATATCTTGAACAGGCTCCTGTAAACCAGGCTGAAGCTCAGTTCCCTGATCCATGTCAGCAGTATACTTCCCAAGGGCCATGTCAATGAGCGAGAAGGGACATCCAGCGAACATGTACTCGCACCTGGCGCCTTTGCGTCCAGCACGATGAGCCTTCGTGTACGTGTGATGCTCCTCTGGCTCGTGAGACAGTAACACCCTCTTTAGAGGCAGCCTACAACATGATAGAATCAATTGAATACCGTAGAGACTCGCCGGTTGAACAATTCATTGTCTGATTATTTGTAAAGTGGGGTAAAATGGGGATTTTAAGAGAACTGATGAAGATAGATTTTTTTTGATGATTCCATTGAAAAGCTGAGGAAATTTTAGCTAAAAAAGAAGTGTCAGAATTAATTTTTTGGAATTTTTGGAAGATTCGAGTTTTTTTGGTGAAGTTTTGGAGACGAAATCCTTTCGTTTTTTGGAAAATTCCACTTTTTTGGGGATATCTCCGGTTCTATGGGTCGTAGCGACTTGGGGTTGATCTCAAATGAAAGATGAGATCATTTGCCATGAAATTATGGGGTTTTGAAAAAAAAATTATCGATTTTTCAAGTATTTATAGACACTTTTGTGAAAATCAGGTTCTGCTCCATAAATACCACAAAAATTGATATTTTTTTTTCGAAACCCCATGAATTCATGGTAAATGAGCTCATCTTTCATTTGAGACCAACCCCAAGTCGCTACGACCAATAGAACCAGAGATATCCTCAAAAAAGTGAATTTTTTCGGAAAAAGAAAGCATTTAACCTCCAAAACTTGACCAAAACAGTCGAATTTCATAAAAATCCAAAAAATAAATTCAGGCACATGATTTCCAGCTAAAATTTCCTCAGCTTTTCAATGAAATCATCAAAAAAATTCCATCTCCAATATTTTTGCTCATTCTTTCTATTTCCCATAACCAAAATCCTTACGAAAAAGCAATTCTCATGATTTCTTCAACAAGAGAATTTCCTTTCGGCATAAATCGTTGAGAAGCTTCGCATAATGCCCGTAAAATGCACGTGCGTCCATCGAATCCCATTCTGAAACAAAGAAAAAAAAGCAATTCATAAAAATTGCACCTAAACACTAATTATCCATTAAATTAAGCAATAAAAAAAAAAAAATTTAAGCAATGCTTTTCCTCTGCATTAAATTAGCCCTTGGAAATAAAAAGAAATATTGCTGCAGTCAGTGAATTTGAAAAGCTCGAAAGGAAACGAGTGAAGGCGAATAAAAAAAGGGTGAGGAGGGGAGGGAGGGGGGGCCATTGAATCTTTTCCTTTGGAAAAAAGCACTCATTAGTTTTCTGACCACTCTCTTGAAGCAGCTTCATGCCTTCGTGAAACTCCAATTTCATCGCACATACATATATATATATACAATATATATATATATATATATATATATTGAGCTTTAAACCCTCAACCCCTTGATAAATATTGGACGTTGGTTTTCTTCAAAGACGCTCTCGCAAATCATGGAGTTCGAACTTTTCTCTTATTTTCTTCTTTTTTTTCTCGTTTTTTTTTTTCATGCCAAGTGGGGAAAAAAGAGGGAATTGAGAGGAATGGAGTGAGACTGGCTACTCGGATAGTTTCTCAATTTTTCTTCTTTTTTTTTTATCTGTTCATTCCTGCACTGTACATTCCTATGTATCCATCAAAGGGATTGAAATTGTGAAGGAAAATTACGAGATCTTACCTGGGAAACTCAAAGTTTTTTTCGAAGGGGAAAGAGGAAAAAAGGTGGAAAACTTAGTTTTCATGGTATCTTTGGAAAGCAGTGGATACTGGAAGCTTCTTCGCTTTTATTGTATGAAAAAAAGAGGTGCAGAGGGCATATTTTAGTTGCTATTTCGTAGTGACCTGGGGTGGGTTTTTTAAATTAAAGGTGAAATCATTTGCCATCGATTTATGAAAAATATAAAATACATATGGGAGAGGGTGGGGCAAAATGGAGACTGTAATGAAACGGTTGGAGATGGATTTTTTTTGATGATTCTATTGAAAAGCTGAGGAAATTTTAGTCGGAAAACGAGTGTCAGATGTATTTTTTTCGATTTTTTTGAAAATTTGATATTTTTTGGCATTTTTGAGGGGTAAATGAAGCGGTAAACGAATTTGAAATTTAATCTAAAAATAGAATTACAGGGAATCACGTGACCGCTACCCCAAACCTACGGGGGAAAAACGCGCGGGCCCAACGGGCACTCTGCTGTGAGCGTGACTCGCGAAAAGTCGCTCCTATTTCTCTATTGTCTACGTGAATAATTATCTTAATTAATTTGTTAAAATATTGCAAACATTGCGTATTGATTAATAAACATTAACTGAAGTGGATTTATCTATTGTGTAATTATTTAGTAGGTAAAATCCCTTCAAATGGTGACCCCGTACGTTTCTGTGAACAATAAAGTTTAGTGCCTTATTCAAGTAAAGACTTTCCCTTGATAAGTGACATTTTCTTGTTCTGTGCGAGTCCCGTGTATAAGAAAAAAACAATAAAACGAATTAGTGTAAAAAACTTAAAATTAAGTGACTAGAATTAAGACTAGATTTAAGAGTAATTAAGTGATAAAATTAGTGTTAAAATTTAAGTTAAAGACTAAAAAAAAAAAAAAAAAAAGACGATATTAAATCGAGTTTTAAATTATACACGAGAAAATTTTTCTTTTCTGTGAATATTAAAAGATTAAATTGGAAATTTTCGAGACAAATAGGCAAAAGTGCGCGAGTTACAGTGGTCAAGGACGAAAAACACCTGTACCCAAGAACAGTGTTTCGCATTGAAAATAGAATAAAGATAAAATAAATTCACAGAAAAATAATCCCAGAGATAAATCTTCAAATTGAATTTAAAGGTGATGAACTGAAATAAATAGTCGAAAATAAAATAAAAATAAAATTGAAAAATTAAAGTTTTGTGAGACCAGTGACATTGACATTTCCGCTTTAAAGTAACGTGGTCTCGAGACTTTTGAATTTCAGAACAACAGTTTCAATTATTCTATTCTTTTATATTTTTAATTTTTCTTCCTTGTTTTTTGAGATAAAATTTCAACAATGCCGCCAACCAAGGAGGAGATCCTCATGACACAACTGGAGGAACAGACTGATTTAGTCAAGAAACTTCAAGACCAACTTGAAGAGCAAAAACAGCTAATGCAACAGCAGCAGAAGAAGATGGTGATTCAACAGAAGGGGAGCACTGTTGAACCAGGTATATCAGTACAGAGAGAAGAGAAACCTTTTGTACCCCGCATCACGGTCCAACCCTTCAACGCAGAGAAGCCGATGCTGTGGTTCGCACAAATTGAGCTGCAATTTGAGCAACTCGACATAGTCACAGAAGCAGAGAAATTTCGAGTTGTAGCTCCTCACATCGAAACAAAAATTGCGGCGGAAGTAGAAAGTTTTATCTTAGAGCCTGGTATTCGTTCTCCGTACTCAGATCTAAAAGGTGCAATAATTAAATGTTTCTCTTCTTCAGAAGAATCCAGAATTAATCGATTACTCAATGGAGAAACGTTAGGAGACAAGAAGCCGTCTCAACATTTACGACACCTCCAAGGACTGGTACCAGGTATTCCAGAAAAAATATTGAAAAACCAATGGTTGAGTCACCTCCCGATGCATGTCCGCACTTGCCTGGCTGTACTGGACCGGGCTGAGTTGGTTGAGTTGTCTGAAGCAGCAGACCGGATGATGGAGATTGAAATGCCTAAAACAATGGCAGCAATTCAACATCGGTCAGAGCCAACTCCATCTCCACCAGCTTCTTCATCAACTGACATGTTGCTAACTCAGTTGATCTCCGAGATCCGAAATTTATCCACTGGACATCACAGATCATCCAGCAGAAATCGTGACAAGAAGCAGCGTAGTAAATCCAGGTCGAAGAGTCGCGGCAAAAACTATCTTTGCCATTTTCATTTCAGATTTGGTGAAAAAGCTTATCGTTGCAAACCACCATGTGCCTGGAAGCAGCAGCAAGGGTCTCCGCAACAGAATTCGCAACAGCAGAATTCACAGCAACATAACCATCAACAAAAAAACGACAATGTGGGTCGATGAAGTCGGCAGTTGACTCACAGTGTACGTCGAGCCGTCTTTTTGTACTTGATGAAAGCTCCAACAGACGTTTCCTCGTGGACACGGGCTCTGATGTCTCGGTGTTGCCTCCAGGTAACAATAAAAGAGTCAGACCCAGCGAGTATCGTCTGTTGGCTGCAAATAATACGACGATCGACACATACGGGACTGAACTGATAACAGTCAACCTCAACCTGAGGAGGGATTTTCCTTGGCGGTTCATAGTCGCCGATGTATCATCACCAATAATAGGAGCTGATTTTCTTCGTCACCACGGAATCCTGGTGGATTTGAAGAATGGCTGCCTGCGAGATGGTACTACTGGGTTAAAATCCAATGGATCCTTCGGCTCAGCTAGCATAGCTTCAATCAAAGTGATGCAGAAGAACGACACATCAATCTATTGGGAATTGCTCAAAAAGTATCCGGAAATAGCACAGCCCAATGGAGTCCTAGGTTCAACGAATCATTCCACGATGCATCACATCAGAACTTCACCTGGACCTCCTGTAGCCTGTCAGGCGAGAAGACTGTCACCTGAAAAATTGAAAATAGCTCAGAACGAGTTTGAGAAGATGCTACAACTTGGGATAGCGAGGAGATCAGATAGCCCGTGGTCTTCTCCATTGCACCTAGCTCCCAAGAAAGGAGGATCTTGGAGACCTTGCGGTGACTACAGGTTGTTGAATGCTCGTACGATCCCTGATAAATATCCAGTGAGGTTCCTGGAGGATTTTACTTCCAACTTGGAAGGCACGAAAATTTTTTCTACAGTGGATCTCGTCAGGGCATTCAATCAAATCCCTGTAGTACCTGAAGATATCAAGAAAACAGCTATAATAACTCCATTTGGTCTCTTTGAGTTTCCACAGATGACCTTCGGCCTTCGTAATGCAGCGCAGACGTTCCAGAGATTCATAGACGAAGTAACTCGGGATCTACCGTATGTCTATGCCTACATAGATGATCTTCTGGTGGCATCAACGTCCAGCGAGCAGCATCTAGAACATCTAGAGGAAGTTTTCAAGAGACTGAAGGCAGTGAATCTGGTGGTCAATCAGGAGAAGACCGTTCTTGGACAACCAGAAGTAGAATTCCTGGGACACGTTGTAAACGAGCATGGTATTAAGCCTAAGCCTGAAAAAGTGCAGGTAATTAATGATTTTCCTAAGCCGAAAACAATTAAAGAGCTAAGAAGATTTCTAGGAATGATCAATTTTTATAGGAAGCACATAAAATCCGCAGCATCTCTCCTGGCTCCGCTAAATAATTTGTTACAGGGAACGAAGCTGCACAGCAGACAGCCAATCACCTGGAACGAGAATTTGGAGAAGGCGTTCAATCAGAGCAAGAAAGCACTAGCTGATGCTACTCTGTTGGCTCACCCAAAGCACAACGTCGAATGGGGGATTTTTGCTGATGCATCTGGTGATGCAATGGGAGCTGTGCTTCAGCAGTTGGTTGATCAACGTTGGCAACCACTTGCCTTTTTCAGCAAAAAGTTTCGAGAGACATCCAGGAACACTTGTCCTTTTGACCGAGAACTGGAGGCAGCGTATAATGCTGTAAAACACTTCAGGAACTACATTGAAGGACGTCAAGTTACGATCTATACGGATCACAAACCCCTGATCCATTCGTTCCTGAAGAGAAATGAAGAGATTTTGCCAGTCAGAAGGACAAGATTGAATTTTATAAGCCAATTCACCACAGACGTGAGGCATATTCCTGGATCAGAGAATGTAGTCGCCGATTCCTTGTCAAGGCTCGAAGCGATTACACCAGCAGTGGATCACAGGGACATTGCATTTGAACAGGCACGTGATGATGAGTTCCAGCACCTTCGTCAATCAGGTCAGCACAGTCTTGACCTGAATTTCGTTGAGCATCCTGACACAAGGATTGGGCTTTTCTGCGACACTTCGCAAGGGAATCCGAGACCGTTTGTTCCTCGGTCACTCAGGAGACGAGTCTTTCTCTCCATACATGATTTGGCTCATCCAGGTATCAAGGCATCAACAAGAATGGTGTCTCAGCGTTTCGTTTGGCCTGGCATGAAGAAAGATTGCCGACTCTGGGCTCAAACATGCATTCCGTGCCAACGAAGCAAAATTAACAGACACACGAGGGCTCCAGTTGCTGAATTCCAGTTACCAACATCACGATTCGAGCACGTCCACATGGACTTGGTGATTCTTCCGGCTTCCAAGGGATTCACTGCGTGCTTGACGTTGGTAGATCGGTACACACGATTTCCAATGGCTATTCCATTAGCCAATCAATCGGCAGCAGCGGTAGCAGAAGCTTTTGTCCATCATTGGGTGTCATTGTTTGGAATGCCGGTAAGGATCACCACCGATCAAGGTGCCCAGTTTAAATCTGCATTGTTTCAGCAATTAGCACAATTACTGGGAATCCGGCACATTACCACCACGACCTATCATCCTCAAAGCAACGGGCTAGTGGAGAGGATGCATAGGCAACTGGAGGCGGCGCTAAAATGTCATGGAGACTCGTGGTATGATGCATTGCCAGCAGTTCTCCTTGGCATGCGAGCAGCAGTGAAGGAGGACATCCAGACTTCACCAGCTGAGTTGGTCTTCGGCGAACCACTACGGCTACCAGGCGAATATCTCACTCCATCCAGCAATAGTCTTCCTGCTCATCAACTGGTACGAGCACTCAGAGAGAAGATGAGGGATATTGCGCCGAAACCGACGTCAAGGCATGGAGAAAGACCAACGTTCGTTCCTCAGCAGCTAGAGACAGCATCACATGTGTTCCTGAGGAATGACTTCCATCAAGGACTCATGGCGCAGCCTTATACTGGTCCCCACCAGGTACTCCAACGTAACCCGAAGGCTTTCAAGATAATGCTCAATGGAGATGAGACTTTCGTTTCGATCGATAGATTGAAGCCAGCCTTCATTCTCCCGGGTGACAATGCAGAAGAACCTGAGCATATACCAAGGCCAAGGCCAGGACAAGCAAGAGCTGGAGATGGGGTACCTGGATCATCAACAGGATACGCAGGCCAATATAGAGATCGGCAGTTAAATCCACGACCGAGAGGGCGGCCGAGAAAATCCGTCCAATTTCAAAATTAATTTTTTTTTTTTTTTTTTTGGCATTATTAATTTTTATTTTTGTTCCAGGAGGAGACGAAACATTTAGTCTCTGCAAGTTTTCTGGGGCATATATATTTCAAAGAGGAAAACTGCAACGCCATTTTCCACATAAAAATCAATTTTTTTCTTGTATAGTTTTTTTTTTTTTTTTTGCTCTAAATTTTTTTGTTGATAATCAAAGTTCCACTTCAGTACACTCAATAATTAATTTTTTTTTTCTGAAATAGTTTAAGTAGTTTTAAGAAAATGCTTTAATTAGTTATTAAGTTTAGTTTCTAAGTTATTTAGTATAATAATCAGAAAAATTAATTGAAATTTTTTTCTTTTTTTTTCGTTTTGAGATTTTGCCATATCTCTCCAAAATAGGGGAGGTTTGAAGCGGTAAACGAATTTGAAATTTAATCTAAAAATAGAATTACAGGGAATCACGTGACCGCTACCCCAAACCTACGGGGGAAAAACGCGCGGGCCCAACGGGCACTCTGCTGTGAGCGTGACTCGCGAAAAGTCGCTCCTATTTCTCTATTGTCTACGTGAATAATTATCTTAATTAATTTGTTAAAATATTGCAAACATTGCGTATTGATTAATAAACATTAACTGAAGTGGATTTATCTATTGTGTAATTATTTAGTAGGTAAAATCCCTTCATAAAAGCCTTTGCTTTTTTGAAAATTTTCAGTTTTTTGCGAATATCTCTGGTTCTATTGGTCGTAGCAATTCGGGGTTAGTCTCAAATGAAAGGTGAGCTCATTTCCCATCGATTTATGGGGTTTTGAATTCAAAAATATCAATTTTTGGGATATTTATAGGCCAAAAACTGTTTCACAAAACTGTTTCACAAAAATGCGCATAAATACCTTAAAAATCGATATTTTTAAATTTAAAACCCTATGAATCGATGGCAAATGATCTCACCTTTCACCTCCCATCGGAATTTTTACGCTACGACAAATAGAACCGAAGATATTCTCAAAAAACTGAAAATTTTCAAAAAAATGAAGGGTTTTACTCCTCTAAAATGCTCAAAAAAGTCAAAATCGCCAAAAATTCAGAAAAATTAATTCCGGCACTTGTTTTCCGCCTAAAATTCCCTCAGCTTTCCAATGAAATCCTCAAAAATGAACTACCACCAATATTTGTATTAATTTCAAGAGGTTTTCATGATATTTGCCTCAAAAAGAAAGAAATGCTGAATAACGCATCTAATAAAATAAAAAATGAAAAAAAACGCATCTAATGAGCCATTAATTATTTACGTCTTCTTTTGAATAAACTAAATGACTCAATTTATCACAACGTCATGATTCAAATGAACTCCAACTGCACGAAATTCTCCCGAAGAAAATTAAAAGAAAAAAAATCACTCATCCTCCTTCATTTTTCGAACTTTGACAATGGAAAAGAGTCGACAGTGGTTGGAAGTCATTCCGTTGTCCGTGTAATTGAAAATGTACATGAAAATGAAGGAAAAAGTCGATGAATGCGTCTCGACATCTAGTCCCCCAACTGCAATAGTGATTCCATGGAAAGATGAAAAAAAACATGACGAAAATCCAGGAAAAATGACCGAAGAACATCGATACTCGGATGAATGTGAGCACTATCCATAATGATCGTTGATAATGACTGCAAAAAAGAAGGGGAAAACCTCAGAAAATTGGCAAAATGGTCTGCCATTAATTTCGAAAGCTCTTGCAGCTTCTGAGTCCCTCCATTTTCTTCGTTCCCCCTCACAAACTCCCCCTTTTCCCCCAAAAAACACGAAAAATCGGTTCAAAGTGGACCTACAAGATCTAACGATTCACGATTTTTTTTTAGAGTGAAGGACTTGCTGAAAAAATCTGAAAAAATTTGAGCAGATGCTCGAATATATATATATTGTCCCTGAATTTTTTCAATTTGTTTGGAAAATTCCTTCCTTCTTAAAAAAAATCCCCAAATCATCTTGCTTAACAGGTCCATTTTTTCCGAATTTTCTAGGAATCTTCGGAACAATTGAAGTATACTCACGCATTCATAATCACCTCCAGTTTACTGTATAGCTCTCGACGATGTCGTCTTCTGACATAATCGTAAACCGATTTCCCACGAGTGTACTTATTGCCATTGTGTAGACTGTAATACTGATCACGATTGTTCTTGTCAAAGTACTTCAACGAGTCCACATCTCCCATGTACTGATTCTTGTTGAGTTGATAGTGATACTTGTTGGGTATTTGGTGATCCTTACGTAACTGGAGAAATGGC
The DNA here is from genome assembly GCA_963942555.1 of Aleiodes leptofemur. Taxonomy (NCBI): domain Eukaryota; kingdom Metazoa; phylum Arthropoda; class Insecta; order Hymenoptera; family Braconidae; genus Aleiodes; species Aleiodes leptofemur. The sequence goes on along the minus strand of OZ012623.1, from coordinate 12,502,065 downwards.
TCCAATGCTGGTTTACTCTCATTGGGCAAGTCGTAGGAAATACCCCAATTTAAACCCTCTGTGAAGATATTATCTGGGGTTAGAGTGTGGACTGTCATGCAGAGAGCAATCTATGGAAGTGAAAAAAATCATATTTGTTGAAATTCAGAATTTGAAGGAAAAACAAATTGAGGATTTTTTTTTAGATTTTAAACTTCAGATTACCTAAAAAATCCCAAATTCCCGGAAAGAAATCAACTATGACACATATATATATAAAAACCTAAAAATCCACAAAATTCTCAAAAATCTCAGAAAATTCAATTTTCCAAAGGATTTTCCTGAAATTGACCAGCAAGAAAGTGTCTCACCAAACTCTCGAAGTAATTCAAGTCAGTCTTTATCAACAATCATCGCAAAAGTATAAACTTAGCTCTAAAAAAGAAAAAGATATAACAATGATACTTACAGAGAAACTCGAACCTTCTGGAAAAACGACATAACGTTTTCTCCTGGATAATCTCTTCTCCGCATTGTCCACTGAAGTTATTGTAGACATAACATTGAATAGAATCCACAGCTTCAGTCTCCACTGGCTCTCCATAATCATATATATTCTGAAATGATACACACAAGAAAGAAAAAAAAAATCAGCCCCTGAAGAAGAAAAAAGAAGAATCCACAAAGTCAAGAATAAGAAAGAAACTCAATCTGTGGGAAAAATAATATAGAAACACCAAAGTAACTGCCCCTAAATGGAAGAACAAACAAGAAGAAAAATAATAATTTACTTTAACCCAAATACCGAAAGAATTAACAAGAGTAAATGTTAATTAACAATGTTCCAGTACTTTTAATTCTGTTGAAACTTCCATTTAAAATAAAACTTTGAAACTTGCTAACGAATTCATCGAAAACTTATCGAAAAAAAAAGAAAAACAAGAGGATAGTAGTATTGCTTCCCAACTGATATAGCTTTTTCTGCTGATACTTTAGCAATATGCTTCCGAATGGAAGTGATACAACTTTTTTCAAACCATCATCAAAATATCAAATTTTGAAGAAATTCATTAAAACGCCAATAACTCGAGAACTAATCATGCAAATAAGCTCAAAATTTACAGGCATCTAACTGATACAACTCTCGAGATAATAAATGAGTATAAATAACATCAGTTGAATAGTTCCCAGAAATTCCATTAAAAACTGATTTTCGAAAAATGGACATTGGAAAATGTCAGATGGCAGTTCACAAGTTGACGCGCGATTAGCTGCATTCTTCATCGACCAACGAGCCAAGTGATCCACCGTTCAGAGTAATCATTTAAATTTCAATTTTTTTGTTTTACAATTGTAAACAGAATCTCACAAACTTGACTAAAATCGAGATATGCATTAGTAAATATTAAAGAAAAATAATTCTTAATATTTACATTACCATTTTGCATTATATTAACATTTTGCAAAAAAATGGACATTTGTGTTTTTTTTTCGTTAATTTGTCATTGATAAAACTCAATCCATTAAAACTCGTGACAAATTAATTAGAAAATTCAAACCCTAAACTGGGGAGATTTAGTGTCCAATATATATACATATATACATACATTTGATAAGCCTTTAAAATTGGATTCTGTATGTGTGTGTTTCCACTGGCATGCGATTGTCTAGCATTAGTCACCAGTGAAACAACTTCTGGATGAGTATGTGCCTCTCACCTCCCATTTTCAATTTCCCTCCCCCCCTCTCCCCTTCCCCTCCTCCTTTATTCACTAACATAACATGGCAGAAATTCCAGAACGATCCAACCATAGATCTTCTGTCCTACGATATGTTCACTTATACCTATTTCCCCCTCCCCCCTCTTCCTCCTCCCCCTTAACGCAGAACACGTGCGTGACGTGTTGGGAGGATCGATTCAACCTTGCACACAGTCTGTGTCTACACAATGAAACTTTGCCTCTCTCTCTCTGTGTCTCTCCATGCATTCTCTTCCTCTCTTCTTGTCTTCCAGTCAATTTCATCTCCTTTCCCAGACTTCAGACCATTCTCTCTCGTTTGGATATATTGGGGAATTCCATTGGGTTTTCCACCAGGGTGGAATGATCAAAAGACACTTTAACACAGACGAATCAAAGTCAAAATCGTCGTTTTACTCGGAAAATGGCAGATGAAAATGCCTAGACTTGGAGATGAGCATAGTAGGGGAGGGGGGGAAAGTGGAGGAAATTTGACCTGTGGAGAATAGTGATAGGGCATTTTTTTTAGGGGTGAAGGGGTCTTTAGAAAAATTTGAAAAAATTCTGGGAAGCTGGTAATAGTTCGGACCATGTGCTCAAATTTTTTCAGATTTTTTGACCGATCGCTTCTTCACGAAAAAAATTCATGAATACTTGGGTCGAAAAGGTCCAGAATTTAGGGGTTTTGGGAAGTAAGTGGAGACTTCTAGGATTATTCCTAGCTAAAAGGCGGTTAAGAGGCTGGATGAAGAGAGGATATGAGAGAGAGAATGACGTGTTTCAAGATCGATGAGTAATCGAAAACCACAATTTTCATTCAATTCAATCCATTCAACATTATTAAAAGGGGGTTTGAGATATTGGAAGATGAGAGAGATGGATGTATTTACTTGAGTGATATTGACGATCGCATTGAGAGATTTTATACTGAAAAGTATATTCTTTGATATCAATCTTTCTGAAGATTTAGAGAGTAGTTCTTCAAATGGAGAACTGATTTGATGGAATTTTTTAGAGAGAAAATTGAAAGGTCTTAGTGCTTGAGGCTTTTATGATTGTCAATGGCTTTTTTTTAACAGGTATTTTTAGGAGCTATGAAAAACGGTCAATGAACCTTTCTTGGAGAGCATTTAATTTCATATAAAAAGGACTTTATGAGTTTTTCTTTTATCTGTTATAATTTTTATGGAAAAAGTGAAAAAAAAAATTGGGGCAATTTTTTTTTCGCGGAAAATCTTAGAAAAGTGTGGAAAATCCTGGAAAATCACAAATTGGGCGAAAAAACGCTTCTTTTCTTTTCCAAACCTATCGTTCCTAATTTTCAAACTCAAACACGAATTCTCTATTAACCTATATAGATTCCTGATGAATCCTTGAATATTTCATATTAATTTACCGAATCTGAAACTTCGAAGATTTTACCCATTGATTGACAATTCAAATTATTCAGGGAATATGTACGAGAGAGCCCTCGATAACCGTGATGAATCAATTATTGCCATTAACATCAACTGTAATTACCTCCATAATTGAATTTCCCTCGCAAATTATCGAGAAAAAATGTTCCAGTACATTAAAAAAAATTAATTAAAAAAAAAAAATAGATAAATTGAGATGGAACTGTTTGAGATTTTATTTACTCATTTAACGAGAAGTTATAAAATTGAAGATAATAAAAAAGTATTTTGTCAATATATATATATATATATATATATATATATATATATATATATATATATATATATAGTGCATCTCAGACAGAGTCAGATGGAATTTCCTGTGGTAGACGGGAAGATCGATGCTTTTGCCTGGAAATATCTTGTAACTCACTTCGGTAAGCTCTTTAGGAAACAGGAAATTGTTAGTTCTAAAGTGAAAACTCGGTGGGGAAATGATCGATTGATGGTGACTCTGATACTTCAACATTTTCTTCTCACCAAAGGATCATGATACACTTCAAGAAATAAAGGAAAAAATAATACAGCATAATATCGTGTTGCCCTAAAAAAAAGGGCCTAGGTGCCTTTTTTTTTTATTAAATAAAGAATTTATATTAAAAAAAAAAAAAATATTTTAATATTTGAGATTTTTCAGAATTTTCGAAGTTATTAAAAAAAAATTTTTAAATATTTATTTATTTATTTAGTCATTTTTATTTTATTAAATAAATAAATAAATGCACATTTATTTATTTAATGAATAAAAATAAATAAATAATCATAAAAAAGTGTATGGACAGGACTTACGCCCTTTTTCCTTTGAAAACTGTTTTTTTTGGCACTTACGCCCTTTTGCTTCTAAAACGACGATATCACTTCAATAATTCTTAATGCAATTGATGAATTTCCAGCAATTAAGGAATGAAGCTTATTCAAATATTCCCCAAAAAATAATGAAGTTGAATTTTGATGAGAGAATTAATTACACGAAGGAAATTTTCCTCAATCCCCCCCAAAAATTCAAATTTTCAAACAATTTTCAATTTATATTCATCATTCCCCAGAGATAAATATTCAATTCTATGCTGAAAAAAAGGAAAAAAAAATCAAACACAATTGAGAGCTTAGATAATTTTTTTTTGAATATTCCGAAATAAAGTAATAAATTCAACTTATTCAGACCCTCAAACCGCATTTATAATACAAAAATGAATATTAAACATCGTATCATACTTTTTTTTTTCCTTCTTCTTCTTCTTCTTTTTTTTTTATTTCACTAGAGACAACAAAGTGGACAGTATAAAGTGTTTGCATCCAATTTTCATGGAGATGAAAAAGTGAAGGCAATCGAAAAACTTTTTCGTATAAACACACTGTGAAGGGCTTCGTTGGTGAACTTTCTATTTTCACAAAAGAAATTTTTTTCATAGTAAAAAAGAGAAAAAAAAGGAATTGATTGCCTCACTTTATTTGCATGAAGGATACTTCTTTCAGCACACTCGACAAGTTCAAATAACTGTCTCACCTATTCCTCGCGCTTCTTTTTTCTTTATTCGACAAAAAAGACTCTTAAATATTTGCATGAAAAGAGATTACGTGTTCAAATAATGAAAGCAAATATTGCAAATAACAAAAATAAGGCAAAAAAATAGTATGTTTAAAAAAACACGTGTCATCGAAAATAATTCATCTTTCATTTTTTATTATTATTGAAATTATATCATTGCCTTAGAGTGAAAACTGATATAGTTTTTTCTGCTAAGACTTTAGCAATATGCTTCTGAATGGAAGTGATACAACTTTTTTCAAACCATCATCAAAATATCAAATTTTGAAGAAATTCATCAAAACGCCAATAACTCGAGAACTAATCATGCAAATAAGCTCAAAATTCACAGACATCTAACTGATACAACTCTCGAGATAATATATGAGTATAAATAACATCAGTTGAATAGTTTCCAGAAATTCCATTAAAAACTGATTTTCGAAAAATGGACATTGGAAAATGTCAGATGGCAGTTCACAAGTTGACGCACAATTAGCTGCATTCTTCATCGACCCACGAGCCAAGTGATCCACCGTTCAGAGTAATCATTTAAATTTCAATTTTTTTGTTTTACAATTGTAAACAGAATCTCACAAACTTGATTAAAATCGAGATATGCATTAGTAAATATTAAAGAAAAATAATTCTTAATATTTACATTACCATTTTGCATTATATTAACATTTTGCAAAAAATGGACATATCTCAAAAAGTATCGATCGAATTCTCTTCAAATGAAGCTTAAAAAATAGAGTTCGTCGAGAGGAAATTTTCCACAAAATATGAAATTTTTCTATAAAACCGTTTTGCTGTAATTGAGACTTTTATACACACACAGACATGCGCTAAGAATATCATTTTCTATCTATTTAGATCATTTTAAGTATCTTCTATTAAAAAAATTACAATCGACAATTTTGATGATTACATAACTTCCATTCGGAAGCATAAACGAATCTAAATGCCATAAATCAAATTTTGTTTTGTATCACATACCTGATTCACTTATTTCATAGGTGATCATAAAATAATTTGAAGAGCACGAGTTTAACTAATGGCACTTAAAAGTGAATAATCTCAAAATTTACCTCTGGAAACTGCGTTTATTTTCCAGACGCATTAACATCTTTTCCAACGTATAATTGGAATACCTTTGGCTCTTTTACCCAAGAGCACATTGCTCTCTGTTGTTTGCTGAACAATTAGCGAGACTCGTGAGGTTTTGTTAAAACATACATGAAAATCGTAAACCACACCGTTATACCATTGGAATACATACAATTACGTTAACGAAATGGTAAAATAAATATAGTAATTTTTTTAAAAAATTAAAAACATCAATTAAATGTGAATTAATCAATTTAATCAGAAAAAAACTTTTAATAATATTAATTTTTACTAGAAAATTTTCCATATTAAAATTCAAATTTCATGAAAATAACTGAAAATTTTCAACTTTTAATATTTCAAGGGAACACTCCATTTATTTTCATCACAGGAAGTAATAATGTGAAAAGTTTTTCGAGTATTACTATTCTACGTATTGTTTCGTACGAGTTTATGGGTTGAAAATCAACGAAATAGTCCCCTGTTATTTCAATGTGAAAAGTAATATATAAATGTATATGAGAAATGTTTAACTTGATAATTTCTAACAAGTGAAATTTCACGGTAGTGTAAATTTTCAAATTATCGTTTAAATTATTTCTCTCGTGAGAAATGTTTGATTATAATTTATTAATTTCACATTTGAAGCAAGTCTTTCATTTTTAGGACAATTCCTATTTTTTTTCATTTTTTTTGCAAAAATTCCTATTTTCCCTTCAATTTTTTTGCAAAAAATTCTATTTTCCTTCAATTTTTCGCCAAAAATCTTTAAAAATGATGGAGATACGCCCTTTTACCCTGAACCTCTTCAAAAAAAAACAGAATGAGGATAAAAAGAGCGTATTTCCACGATTCTACTAAAATATTAAAATTCCCTTTTTTTACCTCAAAATTAATCCCTAAAACATATTCTTCATCATTGTGTCCTCATTTCTCTCTAATTTAATGAAGAAAGTTTCAACTTACAGTAATGCAGAAAGTTATAAAAACTTTTTTCTTTTTTTCTTTTCTTCTTTCTTTTTATTCACTCGGAAAAATTTACTGAGGAAGAATTCATCAGTGAAGTTTTAAACTTCTTTCTGATCAAATATGTGACGAGGACGACGACTACGACGACAAGAAGAAGAGAAAAAAAAAAAGTTACAGAACTGAATATCTTTGCATTGAATATGACAAAGTGGTTATAACTATCACTGAGAGTACCTCTAACTATCTCTCTAGTACTCTCTCATTGTGTCAGAATTGTGTGTTGGTTAACCACTGAATTCCACGAGTATCTCCAAAATCCTGACCCATTTTCTTCAACAACATTGTCTCTCCCACAAATCAGTTGAAGTTTGGATTATTACATCAGATAATAAAATAATTGAATTAAAGTACAATTGGAGGGAAAAAAGTTGAAATTTTTATTTAAGATCTTTTATTGAATTTCATTTTCATCATTGTTCAGGAAAAAGTACAGAAAAGACATTGGACACTTGTATTTCACTTCACAATCCTCTGTACCATAAGCAGCATCATATATATCAAATTTACCAGGAGAATATTGACCATGACTGTAACAAATGTTTCAATAAGAAAAAAAAAAGAGGGGAGGAAAAATCTATTATGAAAATCCTTCGAAGATTTCTCCATAAATTTTCAATATCACGAGAGAAGTAAAAATGATTTATTTTACCTCAAGATTACACGCAGTATATCATCGACAAAAGAGACACCAGGTGGATGTAGAAATGTTCTAGCTTCACAGATTGTCCTTAACACGCAGGCTTTTCCTGGTAAGCCCAGTCTAAAAAAAATTTCATATCTTCATTATTCATAGAAAAGAAAAAAAAACAATTGGATGATAGTATTGCTTCCCAACTGATATAGCTTTTTCTGCTGATACTTTAGCAATATGCTTTCCGAATGGAAGTGATACAACTTTTTTCAAACCATCATCAAAACATCAAATTTTGAAGAAATTCATTAAAACGCCAATAACTCGAGAACTAATCATGCAAATAAGCTCAAAATTTACAGACATCTAACTGATACAACTCTCGAGATAATATATGAGTATAAATAACATCAGTTGAATAGTTTCCAGAAATTTTATTAAAAACTGATTTTCGAAAAATGGACATTGGAAAATGTCAAATGGCAGTTCACAAGTTGACGCGCAATTAGCTGCATTCTTCATCGACTCACGAGCCAAGTGACCCACCGTTCAGAGTAATCATTTAAATTAAAATTTTTTTGTTTTACAATTGTAAACAGAATCTCACAAACTTGATTAAAATCGAGATATGCATTAGTAAATATTAAAGAAAAATAATTCTTAATATTTACATTACTTTTTTGCATTATATTAACATTTTGCAAAAAATGGACATATTTCAAAAAGTATCGATCGAATTCTCTTCAAATGAAGCTTAAAAAGTAGAGTTCGTCGAGAGGAAGTTTTCCACAAAATATGAAATTTTTCTATAAAACCGTTTTGCTGTAATTGAGACTTTTATGCACACACAGACTATTATTTTTAGAATTTGGGTAAAATGAAATTTATCATATTCATAAATTTCAGGATAAACATGAAAAAAATATGGAAAATATAGAGGAGTGATAGCAGGAGTGAAAGATTAACTGACCCGAGTAATTTAATTCGTCGAGCCAATTGCATAATCACTTGAATTATTAATGTGCAAATGAATATTATCGAAATGAAAATTTAATAGAAATTAAGAGAATACTCGTGAATTAATTGATCCAATTAAACTTTGGCCTCTTTGAATGTTCCCGAATGCTCAATACTGCCTCGTGATTGGCCCAGTCAAGTATGCCTTGTTATGTGATTATCTTCGCTTCATGATCATTCAAACGTAATGACGATTCAATTAAATCAATTAATTGTTAGGATTTGATTGAATTGGATTTTTATCTCAGTCATTGGCTTTTCATTACCTATTGATGGCGCTTTCAAAATTGGCATAGAGCTCTCTCTTGTGGCGGTGGAGTGGATTGTACTTCTTTCTCTTCGATTTTAACGGTTTTTTCGAGTTCTCCTGGGGAATTGGCCAAATCATGTCGAACTCGAGGTCTAAATTCCAATTTGGTGGCTCTTTAACCTGTATTGCCTTTAAACCAGTCAGAGTAAGCTAAAAATTCGGACATTTTTAAATTTTGATAAAATACCGATAGAACATCCTTAATGAGAACTGGCTAATTGGTCTGTACTTACGACAAATGCGGTATCTTTAGGAAGGCTGATGTATCTTTTTTCTCTGCTCAATTTAACATCAGATACAATTGAATTATTAAATTTTTCAGAATGACACTGGGTATCTGCAGATTTTGGAATCATCACCTGATACAATCCAATCATGAAATACGTTCTGAGTCTCATGGTTCAATGTCCTTTTCTGTGGAAATCAATGCACTCTCTAACATCAATAACACCAGTTCGTGTGGAGTTATGTAAAAATTCGGAGGAGAATTTTTGTGTCCAGTTGAGACGAATGGTCTGATGTTTGACGTCCGAGTTATCGAATATTCTTCACGTGATACCACTCTGTGTATCTAATGTAATATTCAGTTTGATGTTGTCCTTCTTGGAGTGAGAAAAAATAGTGGGAACGTGGGATGGATGGACAGAATAATGACAACTGTAATTAAACTTGGGGAAAAGTTTTAGGAATATTTAAATCCATCGGGAAAAATAGAAATTCAAATTTAGAGATTCAATTTCCTAATTTTTTCATATCAAAATATTGAAATCGGAGAGTGCCCCCTAGAATTCAAAATTTCGGAATCATTGTTTCCATCAAAACAGATTCCATATAACACTTATGAAAATTCCCATCAAATTGTCTATGAAATTGTCTATTTTTTTTAACAATGGGCAATTAATTCATATTTTCATCTCAGTCATTGGCTTTCTTTTAGCTTGAACTTGTTTTCAATAAACAAACATCTGTTACTTTGATATGAAAGAATAATAATTTATGTGCTCTTAGATAAGATTTTTTCATATGTAGTTTTTGTTAGACAGAAGAGAAGGAGGAAGTATATATATGGTGACCTTTCGACCTAAAGTGTACGTATCTGCCCAAAGATTATTCTCGGCATACATGATTAATGATTGGTCTTTTACAATGATGAATAAAAAACTATCAATTTAGAACGGGTTTGACAAGCCAGTGACGTCATCGGACCACAATCTGTGAATTGGGAATTCCCACTGAAACCGGTCAGTGGAATATTTGGTCGCACAACTCAGGTTTTCTAATTTTTATCATCAAAATAGTAGAGGTGAGTGGGGCAAAATGGATCTTCGAAGCAATATGACTTGGAAATTTTTTTTTAGAATGAAGGACTTCATGAAAAAAATCTGCAAAAAATTGAGAAGATGCTCTAATATGCAGTGTTTATTGTTGAATTTTTTATTTTTTCTTAGAGAGAGGTTTTCCCCCTCAAAAAAAAATCCCAAATCATTTCAACCAATAAGTCCATTTCGCCTCCAAACTTCCGCAATGAACACCGCTCCTCTTTGTTTTTAAAATAATCAAAACCAAAACAATAGATTTCTCAGTTCCAGGATGCAAACATCGTTTATTACTCCACGCATAAAGGAACCCCCTGGTTATACGATTATTACTCTTAATCCCAGATTGGCAGCATATTTTCCTAACACCTGGAACTCTTCCACCTTCCTTAGGACCCAAATCGACCTGCAGCCCTTCCCCCCTCCAGACAAAACGATGGGACCTCCGAACCAATCCGCGCATGACTTCCTCCACCATCAAAATTTCCACCAATCCCAAAACTTCTCCCCACTACTTTTCATGAACCAATGAGATCCATTTACATCCGTATAAATATTCATGTACTTCTGAGTTTTAGTCAGTCAGCCACAGATTTAATTTAGACCATAACCAGTATCATTTTCAAACTAGAGTTAAGCCGCTAAAGCAGGAATCAAATAATATCACTCATTGTTCTTTTATATTTTTATTTCTGTAATTGTAAAATGAATTGAGATCAATAAAAATCTTAAAGACTGAAAAGTTTTAGTCAGTCATCATCAGCCTTACAGCCTCAAGATTTCAAATTGAACAGTGGTATTACGAAAACATATATGAAGCTCTGATGAAATTTAGTTATTCAATATCCAAGTTTCTTATCGTGTTAATTTCTTCATCTCGTGATAGTTCGAGCGACCACACACTTCCTTCAGAGTAGAAAGATAGTTTATTCGCCTTGAGATAAGACTTCTTTTCGAGGTTGGCTTCTCATATAAATAAGGAAAAAGCTGACGGTTTTAATCAGTTGAGTTTCGATAGTTCTACAAGTATCTTGCAAACATGTTATTTCTACGATACATTTTTTTTGTGTTCTTCTTCGTCTGTATGGTTAACAGTACAGTCCTAGAAGGTAACTAAATTCTTCATTTTTTGATTTTTTTGGATTATTGATTTTTCTTCTGATTTTTTTTATATCTGTTTGATAATTCTGTCTATTAATGAGACAAATGCTGTATAATTATTCTCAAAACATTGAATTTGATTTCAGGTGACCAATGCGGTAGACATGGCAATTGTAACAGTCTACTCTGTCCAGGAAACACTTATCCCGAGTGTAATAATAGTAATCAGTGCTATTGTAAAAAGTTTGGTTCTGGATGAATATTATTATAACAATTTGTGATTTGAGAATTCAATAATTCAGATAATAAATATGTGTTGACGCAACTAAATTCTTTCGAATTTTTTCGAGCTCAAGGTCTAAACTTCAGTTCATCGACTCCTTCATCTGTATTACTTCTATAAAAGAGCACAAAAATTAGAGAAAATTATGGATAATACTTGTTTTAATATTCCGTACTTACGAAAAATACGGTACTTTTCGGTAATGCAATGCATCTTTTTCCCTCTGTTCAATTTAACATTAGACACAAGATGAGTATTGAATTATTAAATTGACCGAAATGACACTGTGTGTCTGTAAATTTTGGTATCATCATCTGATACAGTCCAATCATGGAATACGTACTGATTCTGATGGTTCAATGTCCTTTTCTGAAGAAATCAATGCCCTCTTCAACATCAATGATGCCAGTTCGAGGGGTCTGGATACTGCCACATATGGCGCGCAGTTCAATTTTTCAAATTTTAAATATCAAAGTATTCTAAAAAAAAAAAAGAACAAATTCAATATTTGATTTTCTTATCATCAAGGCGTTTCTTCATTTCATGGTCGCTAGAAACGATAAAATAAGTTATTTGCTTTCAGATAAGACATTTTTCCCAGTTGGTTTCTCATAAATGAGACACCAGTAATAGTCCAAGTTTTTATGCAGTCGACTTTCGATTATTCTACAAGTATTTTCGAACCATGTTATTTCTACGTTACATTTATTTCCTCTCCTTCTTCATCTGTATGGCTAGCAGCACACTCTTAGAAGGTAAGTTTTTTTTAAATTTAATATCGCATTCCTCACACCCTAATTAGGGGGTTTGGGGAGTTATCTCCAAAATATGCAATCATTTTGAGAATCATGCAGGACGTTCCGAATCTCATCATTATTATGTAGCATTTTTTTTCAAAATTTTCATGCATTTTGTGTTTTAGACTAATTAACAGTCCAAATTGCATTTTATACATGGGCTCTTATGCATCAAACCTGGTTTAGCATCCATCTGCGCTATCAACTCAGGTGGTAACAAAAGTTCTCAGCTATGACAGATTTTATGCATAAGAGCCCATGTATAAAATGCAATTTTGACTGTTAATTAGTCTAAAACAAAATACATGAAAATTTTTTAAAAAAATACTACATGATAATGATGACATTAGCAACGTCCTGTATGATTCTCAAAATGATTTCATATTATGGAGATGACTCTCCAAACCCCTTAAGCGTATTTTACAACTGATCAAGACTGTTTGTACCTGGTTAGATCTCATCAATTTCACCGGCGAGAATCGAACTCTATTCTACGATGAAGGTAAGTGAACCCCTCATCTTAAATTTCTTCTCTGATTTTCCTATGTCTGTTTGATAATACCTTCCTATTGATGAGAGAGAAAAAATCCTATAATTATTTCCAAAATCTTGAATTTTATTCTAGGCAGCCGATGTGGGAGACATCATAATTGTGACTATCTACAGTGTCCAGGAAACTATGCTCCCAAGTGTTCGAATAACAATCAGTGCTTTTGTGAAAAATTTACTTTTTGAGGCCTAATACTAATTGAGAATTGCGAATTTGATGATTCAAATGATAAACATGTATTGATGCAACTAAATTCTTTCGAATTTTGTCAAACTCAAGGTCCAAACTCCAATTCATTGACTCCTTCATCTGTATTACTTGTGTAAAAGAGCACAAAAAATAAAGATAATTATGAATAATATCGTCTTATTATTCTGTACTTACGAAAAATGCAGTAGGCGAGGGTGGGCAAGACGAATCACCTCTAAAATATGGTAATTTTTTTTCAGCAAATCATGATACTTTCAATGTAAGGGAGAGTGGGGGCACCTTTGAACACTTTTTACTTCTTTCAATAATTAATTTTAACATAATAATATAGTTAATCATCAATATTTGGGTCGTCGTGCCCCACTCTCTCCTACTCCCCCTGGACTGTATGCTTCACTCGATGATAATACCCATTTTGCCCCTTTTCACTCGTTTCGATTTGTGCACTCGTGATTTGTTAATATCGGATGCTAATAAACAATAAAATCCACTTGAAAGACAAAATACGTCTTGCTTCTGTCCTGATAAGACTCTTCTATGATGAATATCATTACAATAATTTGTGACTTGACAATTCAATAATTCAGATGATAAATATATATTGAAGCAGCTAAATTCTTTTATAGTAAATTATTTATTCCATTCAAAATAAATTTGGACAACTTGAATATTTGGAATGACAATTTTCCTCTGATTCATGGGCTAGCTCGTAATGTGTTTTTGGATCAATCTCATAAGAGCCTTTCGACAGTCTAAAAAAGTATCAAAATGAATATTTAAGCAATCCACCCAATCCTAAAATAATCTTGAACTTGAGTAAAAAAAAACTTACGTGAATACAGAATGAAGGATTTCGTCCATGAAGCTGCCTTTTCCGACTTGACTGCTGTTTCTTTGTCCAGACAAACAAAGTGCCTTAAGTACACAAGCTCTACCGTCCTTCCCTCGTCTTCATCGATCCATGAAAAGCACAAGAAAAAACTAACATCAGCATTAAATAATCAATCATGTTCAATTACTTCCAACAATTTTGATGCTTAAACGATTCTAGCATCATCTAACAACCAAAGATTACGTAAAATCAGTTTGCTGGTACTTCAACAAGTCCAACCAGTGTCTCAACAAAGTTTGGAGGAGCTGGGGGAGTGGGGGGGGGGGGGGCAGTGTGTGTTGGTGTTACGTATAATCTTGGGGAGATGAAAGTTTTGAAGCGATTAGAAACTACATAAGTCAGATAATGACTAGCGTTAATGGTCAGAATTTGTCCCGAAATTCATCAAGCAGATTTTTTTGGATCATGATAATCTATATTCCAAAGTACTTGATGACATTATTCACTTTCAAAACATCAATAAAAACTTGAGGAGAATATGAATTAGAATTTTCTTCTTAACGTAGGAGAGTCGACACTGCCCTAGTCAGTGGTTATGGTGTCTCGTTTGATTCATGCAGTGTTTACACACTAGATAGCGTCTCGAGTGAGTTAGAGAGAGAAAGAAAATACAACAAGTGAATAATAGTATTCCTTTCCAATTGATATGGCTTTTCTGCTGATACTTTAGCAATATGCTTCCGAATGAAAGTGATACAACTTTTTTCAAACCATCATCAAAATATCAAATTTTGAACAAATTCATTAAAACGCCAATAACTCGAGAACTAATCATGCAAATAAGCTCAAAATTTACAGGCATCTAACTGATACAACTCTCGAGATAATATATGAGTATAACATCAGTTGAATAGTTTCCAGAAATTCTATTAAAAACTGATTTTCGAAAAATGGACATTGGAAAATGTCAGATGGCAGTTCACAAGTTGACGCGCAATTAGCTGCATTCTTCATCGACCCACGAGCCAAGTGATCCACCGTTCAGAGTAATCATTTAAATTTCAATTTTTTTGTTTTACAATTGTAAACAGAATCTCACAAACTTGATTAAAATCGAGATATGCATTAGTAAATATTAAAGAAAAATAATTCTTAATATTTACATTACCATTTTGCATTATATTAACATTTTGCAAAAAATGGACATATCTCAAAAAGTATCGATCGAATTCTCTTCAAATGAAGCTTAAAAAATAGAGTTCGTCGAGAGAGGTTTTCCACAAAATATGAAATTTTTCTATAAAACCGTTTTGCTGTAATTGAGACTTCTATGCACACACAGACATGCACTAAAAATATCATTTTCTCTCTATTTAGATCATTTTAAGTATCTTTCATTAAAAAAATTACAATCGAAAATTCTGATGATTACATAGCTTCCATTCGGAAGCAGAAGTACAGTTTTCATAGTTTTTCATTAATTACTACTATTCCATGCTCTGAATCTGCATTTTCAAGGGTTCAAAATGTTTTGAACATAATTTTCTATCATTTCCCTTTTTTTATCGAAATCGGAATGGTCAATTTCGTAAAATATGATAGAATGTACGATTTCCCATAAGGCTCAATGTTAAACTCGTGAAATTTCAAGTATCAATAACTTTCGAATTTTTGGAACGGTCAATCGACTACCAGCGTTACTATCTTAACTCAAAAGAAGAAAAATCCTAGTTCACTTAACTCTTTAAGTATTAAACTCAAGTTTTAAAAGATCAATTTATCTCGTAATTCATTGGCTTACGTGTTCAACATCAGTTCCACTTTACGATACAGCTCTCGTCTACTTCTACGATGATAAACCTCTGCTGGTTTTCTATTAAGTACTGTATCCCTGTGTGGTAGCTCGTATGCCAAACCAGCAGTAACACCCATTGTGAAAATACCCTGTGGCTTTGCGTAAGTTCCAATTGTCATGCAGTAAATCAACTGAAAATATTATTAATTTTTTTTTTTTAATAAAAGACGTTGAAATGAGAATTTTAGGAAAATAATTCTAATATAATTAGATCTAATTAGATATGTATAAATATATCTAAAAAAAAAAAAATTTCCCAGAACATTCTAATTTCACTGATTTCACTCACTTGAACATTACTGCCTTGCGGAAATATCAAATAACGTTTTCCTCCATCTGTTCCTCTACTTGTTCTCGAGTTGACAGTGTCATTGACACATTCATTACCGAAGATCATGTCTAATAGTGATAAGAATGATATAATACTGGCGACTATCTTCTTCATTATTTTGTCGGATTTTTTTGAAGCTTGCTTGCAAAACGTTGAACAGTATGTTCTTTTCGCGTTCAGTGGAAATATTTAGAGTGCAACGGTACATTCATCGGTGTTAAATGGCCAAGAAATGATTTAACATTCATTAACTCCTGCAAATATCATGGTTAATTGAGGGGGGAGAAGCGAGAGAGGGGGGGGGGGGAGGAAATGGAGGAAAAATTTGGTAGCGATAATAAAAGAGAGAAAGAGAGGAAATGATTTATTCAAATGTTTCGAGAAAAATAGAAATTCCAGTCAATACAAAGAATATATAATGTCATCTTAGAATCAAAGGGGCGTAAGTCCTGTTTATAAGAATCCCCAAGTCGAAATGATTCACGATTTTTTTTCGGAGTGACAGAGTTTGCAAAAAAATTTGAAAAGATGCTCCAATATATCTACTTTGCAGGTGAATTTTTTCAGATTTTTTTTCGAAGGCCTTGACACCGAAAAAAAATCGTGAATTATATTGACTTGTGGGTCCATTTTGCCCCAGTGTCCCCTATATCTCTATAGGTTGAAATCATTCTGACAGAATATCGAAAAATCAGCAAAATCCGAAATATTCTAAAGGAAATCACTTATGATGGATATTTATCATCAGAAATTTCCTCAAATTTTCCCTGAAATCATCAAAAATAATTCATCGAAATTTTTTTTCCTCTCAATTCATTCAATTTTTCAAAATTTATCCTTCATCGAATAAAAATAATAAAAAAGAAAGGAAAAATAGTGTTTCAATAATACTCAAAACATTTCAAATGTATTCCGAATTTATTCATAAATTTACAATTCTGTTCACATTCAAATTATCATTACTAAATCCCCCGATTATCATTCGAGGTAAAAAATATTACAAGCACATGTAACAAAAATATTCATAAATTCAAATGAAAATATGGAAAAACCTCTTGAATTGTTAAATTTTAGATTCACCTGTAAAACGAACAGATGAAGTCACGAATATTTTCTTTATTATCTTCTACAATTATTCTTTCGGTTAATCCCAAGAGACAATTTTCCATCGGGATTATTTTATCCAGAATTATTTCATTCCTGGATTCATTTTTCCGAGATTATTTCCCCAATTCTCACAATTTTTTGTATAAAAATATTTAACCAATGTAATAACGAAGAAAAAACAAAAAAAAAGTGGATATTAGTATTGCTTTCCAACTCATATAGTTCTTTCTGCTGATACTTTAGCAATATGCTTCCGAATGGAAGTGATACAACTTTTTTCAAACCATCATCAAAATATCAAATTTTGAAGAAATTCATTAAAACGC
The DNA here is from genome assembly GCA_963942555.1 of Aleiodes leptofemur. Lineage (NCBI taxonomy): Eukaryota > Metazoa > Arthropoda > Insecta > Hymenoptera > Braconidae > Aleiodes > Aleiodes leptofemur. The sequence continues at coordinate 12,484,557 of OZ012623.1, read as the reverse complement.
CAATAAGTCGAGAACTAATCATGCAAATAAGCTCAAAATTTACAGACATCTAACTGATACAACTCTCGAGATAATATATCAGTATAAACAACATCAGTTGAATAGTTTCCAGAAATTCCATTAAAAACTGATTTTCGAAAAATGGACATGGGAAAATGTCAGATGGCAGTTCACAAGTTGACGCGCTATTAGCTGCATTCTTCATCGACGCACGAGCCAAGTGATCCACCGTTCAGAGTAATCATTTAAATTTCAATTTTTTTGTTTTACAATTGTAAACAGAACCTCACAAACTTGATTAAAATCGAGATATGCATTAGTAAATATTAAAGAAAAATAATTCTTAATATTTACATTATCATTTTGCATTATATCAACATTTTGCAAAAAATGGACATATCTCAAAAAGTATCGATCGAATTCTCTTCAAATGCAGCTTAAAAAATAGAGTTTGTCGAGAGGAAGTTTTCCACACAATATGAAATTCTTCTATAGAACTGTTTTACTGTAATTGAGACTTTTATGCACACACAGACATGCGCTAAAAATATCATTTTCTCTCTATTTAGAACATTTTAAGTATCTTCTATTCAAAAAATTACAATCGAAAATTTTTTTGGAATTACATAAATTCGAAGAGACAAGCTACAACCAATAACGTATATGCAAAGATACTTTACTGGATATTTTTACAACATCCATGGAATCTAGTCTCTCTCTCTCTCTCTCTCTTTTTTCTCTACCTCTCTCTCCCTTCCGATCGGCAAGCTGCCAGAGAGATTCACGTGGATTTTCTCAAGAAGTCCACAGAGAGCATTTCTATACAGTCTCATCGGTATGTCTTCTATCGGATGTTACTTGACAATGTGTTGTGTCACATCGACGTTCAATCGTGTGAAATAAGTGTACTAAAGAGCAAAGAAGAAGGATCTGAAACGGAAGAATTGCGAAATTACGTTGCAGCCATAATTGATTAAATGAAATAAAGATTTTGGAAGATAAAGCACTTTTTTATGGAGAATTAACATTTTTAAAAAATGATAATGAAATTAATTAATTAATAAAAGTGAGAAAAATCTAAAAATTTAAAGATTTTTTTTCAATTTTTTTCGATTATTTTTAGTATTATTTATAGCAAAAAAAAATAAAATCGTAGTGAAATAGTATTTTATGTGTTTCTGACCTTCAAGAAGTTAAAACTCTAACTCGTATATTGAGTGCAGACAAGTTGGATAAAGTTTGGAGCATTCATCAGTAGTTTCATGTGCTAAATCATAAGAACGATGATCCAATCTGTCGAATTTTGTGCCGTCTTGTTTCAAACTGTAAGAAATTCAACTCGGATAAATAAAATTAATTTCAAAAATATTCAAATGACTTTTTTAAATCTTTTTTTGAGAAAATCCCGAAAAATAATGGAGATATGCCCTTTTTTACGATGTAAATAATTTCAAGAGCTACAAAAAAAGGATCAAGACAAAAAAAGACGCATCTTTATTAATTTTCCGAGACATTCTAAAAAAAAAAAAAAAACAATTTACAAAAAAATGAATTTTTCTCATTTTACCTCTTCAAAACTTAATCATTACCTGAAAATTGAATGAAGAAGTTCTTGGACAAATGTACCACTTCCAATGTCACTTCGTTTTCTCTTGCCAGCTTCACAGATTGCCTTTAATACACAGGATTTACCATCAAGACCAATTCTACGAAGGGATTTGAACAAAAAAATAAACTTTTAATTGTAAGCTTCGTTGTAATTTTGTGTAATCTTACAATTCAACAGAATCAAATTCAATTTGCACATAATTTGGATAAATGACATGACTAAATTAATACAGTTAACGTAAAGTTTTGTGTACAATTGTTTAAAATGTAAAGTTGTAATTTTGTGTATGTGTTAAGAACAGTTAGATTGAGGAAACTTTTGTTGTAACAAGTGTTTTACTAACAAATAGACAATTGAGAGGCAAATTCAGTGAAGAAAATAGGAAAAAGGAAATTTGCGGTGGAAATCATGTGTCAGAAATGATTTATTGCAATTTTTAAAAAATTCTACTTTTTTGGTCAAGATTTGAAGGGTTTTCCTCTCCATTTTTGGAAAAAATCCGTTTTTTTGAAATATCTCCAGTTCTATGAGTCGCAGCGTAAAAATTCCGAATGGAGGTGAAAGGTGAGATCATTTGCCATCGATTGATGGGGTTTTCAATCAAAAAATATTGATTTTTAAGATATTTATGGAGCAAAAACTGATTTTTACGAAAGTGCCCATAAATACCTTGAAAATCGATATTTTTTAATTGAAAACCCCATAAATCGATGGCAAATGATCTCACCTTTCACCTCCATTCGGAATTTCCACGCTATGACCAATAGAACTAAAGATATTTTGAAAAAAAGTGAATTAATACAGTTAATGTGAAGTTTTGTGTACAATTGTTTAAGGTAGTTCTATACCTACACGAATTTAAAGATTAAAATCTGAAATAAATTTCAACTGAAAGCTTATATTAATCTTAAGTTTCTCGTGGAAATTTCTGATCAATTGACTGTTTTGTGTTTGTTCAATAATAAATAAAAACGAAATAAAAATAACACGTTGGCTTATGGGCTAATGCAGATTTTTGCACTTTTAGCTCAGGCAAAAGATTAAAATCTGAAAAGTGTCTTAAAAAAAAGGGAAAAAAAAACAAAAAATTACGATTTAATATGAAAATTATTGACCGTCTCATAACTTTGTAATGAATGATTGTTTTTCAGCATGAGGGAAATACGTGAATACACTAGTCAAATGGAAAACTAGTGATTATGTAATAAATTACAAATAATTAATATAATTCCTAAATTCTTCTTCAAATCTGTTTTAAACCCCAAGAACTAGGTTTTTAATCATAAATATTAATTTTTGGGTGATTTTTCTGTTCATTTCTTGCTTTACACTCAACGACTAGTGCGAAGAAGCAGAACTACTTTAAATGGAAACTTTTAATCTTGTGTATATGTGTGAAGAACAGGTAGATTGATAAAACTTTTGTTGTAACAAGTGTTTTACTAACAAATAGACAATTCAGAGGCAAACTGAATGGAGGAAAATAGGCACAAGGAGTTCTTAGGAATTGTGTTTCAAGTGGGTGATAGTAGACAAACTGAAATTTGAATGAGAATGCTTTTCACTTTGTTTTTTGCTAGCTTTTTTTTTTTTTTTTTTTTACTAAAGGCCAATAACAATCCTCGAACATACAGTAAAAAAAGCCCCCAGGCATTCTACTGTGTTACTACTGGGAAAGAAAGAAAGAGAGAGAGAGACCTTCGAATATTTGCCTTAGTAAAGCCACTCGTACATGCAAATAGACTCAGCATTTTTTTATACGAGAAATGTTTGGACGAATAAGAAAATAAATAAAAAGAATACTGTATTTTATTCTTTTCTCTTGAGCCTTTCTTTGCTGTCTAGTATTTTTCATTCCGGCATTTATTCGAGCACTAAAGTTTACCAAGTTGGAGTGGAATTATAAATTATTTTGGAGCTTTCATATTTTAACCGTGTGAAATGTTAAGGAAGTCTTTTGAGCTAAATAGGTCATTAAATTTTTTTTGGAAAATAGGCAGTAGTTGTAAAAAATCTGAAAAAATTAGGCAATGATGGGGATTAACTGTTGCATTTTTATGAATTTTTTCGGATTTTTTAATCGAGCCTTTCACTGTTTAAAAAATTGGAATTCACTTTTTTTCAAATTCTTGGGATTTGAGGGAAGATTAGATCATTAAATTTTTTTAAAAAATAGGCAACGCTTTTTAAAAATTTGAAAAAATTATACGATGATGGGAACATTCTATTGCATCTTTCCAAATTTTTTCAGATTTTTCAGTGGAGTCTCGAGCTCTCAAAAAAATCGTTATTCATTTTTTTGATCAATAACTCGAAATCCTCGAGTTTCAAGTGAAGTTTACACACGAAATTTTCTAAAAAATAGGCAACACTTGAAAAAAATCTGAAAAAATTCAGCAATGATTGGAGCCTACTATAGCATCTCTCTGAATTTTTTCAGATTTTTCAATAAAGCCCTTCCCCCTAAAAAAAAATAAAAATTCCTTTTTTTTCCCAATCAATAACTTGAAATCCTCGAGATTCGAGTGAATTTTACATGCACAGTAAATAATATTGAAGCAATTTCCCAGCTCCAAATGTGTTCATGCACCTCTTCCACATTCTCCACTTCTTCCACTTCATTCAATCTCAAGTACATGTACTCAGGAAATTTTATTTGTGACTGCATCGTAATAGGATACATATGTCTAAAGATGTATTGTTACTATACGTTTTTTTTTTTGTCTCAACGACTGATTCCAAGAAATAAAAATGCCAAGATGTGTCGGTGTGTGTCTTGGGTTGAACTGAATGGGTGGTAACGAAAAAAAAAAAAAAAAAAAAAAAAAAAAGAAAAGGGGGTCAGTAATAAAAGAAGAAGAAGGGAAAAGCACAGCTGAGTTACTGAATCTGCACTGCAGTGGTAAATATACGAAACTATTCCCAAGGGGCCATTTCAGTTCGATACGAAATGGCAGAAGCAAGTAAAAATACCAAAGCCTTTTATATTACGTTGAATATATTTGCACACAAATTACATTATTTACTTTCAATCATAGAAATTGCAGAATATTTAATAAGCTTTGATTGAATCGTAAGAAAAAGGCAAAAAAAATATTGTTTATTTCTTCAAAAAGTTGAATTATTGACATTATTCTTGAGTTTTTCTTTGGAAATATCTCGTAAAATAAGCGAGATAGAGCGATTCTTGGGAAAAAGACGTGATTGGGGCAAAAAGGGCGTATCTCCATTAATTTTCGAGATATTAAAAAAACAGATGATATTTCAAAAAATTCCAAAAAAATTCTGGCACTTGTGTTTTCCACCCAAAATTTCCTCAGCTTTCCAATGGAATCATCAAAAGGAATCTATCTCCAACCACTTCATTCTAATCCCTCTATTTTACCCCACTTTCCCCCAATTGGAATTAAATTAATGAACTTACGATTGTAAAAATGCCTCAATTTTAGGAAATATAATACTGCGACTTTGTCGATGCAGTAATTTTCCGATTTTTTGATCCACTTTATTCGGCAATTCCCAGGCAAGTGCTGCTGTCAATCCAATAACCAAGTCAGCTGGTCTCGGAAAGCTCCCAATGGTCAGGCAAAAAACCAACTAACAAAGAACAAAAAAAAACAAGTGGACAATAGTATTGCTTTCCAACTGATGTAGTTTTTTCTGCTGATACTTTAGCAATATGCTTCCTAATGAAAGTGATACAACTTTTTTCAAACCATCATCAAAATATCAAATTTTGAGGAAATTCATTAAAACGCCAATAACTCGAGAACTAATCATGCAAATAAGCTCAAAATTTACAGGCATCTAACTGATACAACTCTCGAGATAATATATGAGTATAAATAACATCAGTTGAATAGTTTCCAGAAATTCTATTAAAAACTGATTTTCGAAAAATGGACATTGGAAAATGTCAGATGGCAGTTCACAAGTTGACGCGCAATTAGCTGCATTCTTCATCGACTCACGAGCCAAGTGATCCCCCGTTCAGAGTAATCATTTAAATTTCAATTTTTTTGTTTTACAATTGTAAACAGAATCTCACAAACTTGATTAAAATCGAGATATGCATTAGTAAATATTAAAGAAAAATAATTCTTAATATTTACATTACCATTTTGCATTATATTAACATTTTACAAAAAATGGACATATCACAAAAAATATCGATCGAATTCTCTTCAAATAAGGCTTAAAAAATAGAGTTTGTCGAGAGGAAATTTTCCACAAAATATGAAATTTTTCTGTAAAACCGTTTTGCTGTAATTGAGACTTTTATGCACACACAGACATACACTAAAAATATCATTTTCTCTCTATTCAGATCATTTTAAGTATCTCCTATTAAAAAAATTGCAATCGAAAATTCTGATGATTACATAGTTTCCATTCGGAAGCAAAAAATAAGAACTATTCAAATTTATTCATATGAAAATGAGAAAAGAATCAAGTTACTTTATTCAGTTGAACACAATGTGAAAAACGAGACAATTGTCGAAATGTCGAATAAAAAATCGTAAATTTTTCTCTCATTTTTTCTCATTTTTTTTATTATCATCATTCATTTGTAAATGACATTTGTATTGTCACATGGAAATTATTCACCTGTACATTGCTGCCTTGTGGGAATATCAAGTATCTCTTCTGTCGTGACAATATTCTACCTTCACTCTGACTCTCGATGATATTATTTCCACGAATAATTGTCATTCCAATGCTCAAACAAGCAGCAAAAAATAGGAATTTTAGGTTTTTTTCCTGAATTTGTTAAAAAAAGGATTAATAATTTATAAAAAAAAATTGTGGGGGGGGGGAGGGGGGAGAGATAATAGATTTTTTTTTCTATGGCAATAAAATAATTCATGTGATGATAAAAAAATATTTAAATGCTCACGATTCTCATTGTCGAGGACCTCTCAAACTGACATTTCTCCTTCTATCCCCTTTTTTTTTTTTCCTCGTTTTTCCACATGAAAATTTGTCCCTATTTGTTAATGGCACCAGAGGCGAATAGCAACGAGATATACCCTCTTGTGTGTCTTTGTAACTCAGTTGGACTGTACAAAATGAATAGACAAAAGAGAAGCAAAGAAGAATGAGAGAATGATGAAAAAAAAAAAAAAAGGAGAGAATAGAAGAATAAAAGTTGGAGAGGTGAAATATAGGAGTTGTGATAATTCGTTGATACGACACGTACGTTTCCGCTATGTTTGCTCATTGGCACTTTATTCAGTCGATACACACTGGGCTCAATTCACACTCTGTGTGTGTCTGTATGAATGATATACACAGACACATCAGTCACTGGATAAATATTACGTGCCAGTGAATTATTTAACATCATCGTGTTAAGCTTATGAAGTAATATTTTTGGGAAATTTTTTCGATGAATTATTGGTTCATTCATCTTTTTATTATTGAATTTCTTGGAATTTTGGGGGGAAACGATGATTTTTTTTTGGTGGAAATTTGAGGGAATTTTGAGTAAAAAAGGGGGAGAAGGAATTTTTGGCATTTTTTTGAAGTATTATTATTTGGAGTTGATTTTTAATGGAAAGTGGAATTATTTCCGATTTTTTAATGATTTCTTTTATTTATTTTTATCGATTTTTTAAAATAGTTTTAATGTTTTTTTTATGAAAATCAAGTTTTTCATAGAGAAAAGATAAGTGAAATGGGGATTTTGAAGAAATGGTGAGAGATACAGTTTTTCTGATGATTCCAGTGAAAAGCTGAGGAAATTTTAGATGGAAAACATGTGTCACAATATTTATTTTTTATTTTTCGAAAATCTGAGTATTTTCGAAAATATTTTCACCTTCAAATTTCGACCAAAAAATCGAAATTTTTGAAAAATTCCAAAAAATTAATTGTGGCATATGATTTCCATGGGAAATTTCCTCAGCTTTTTAATGGGATCATCAGAAAAAATCTATCTTCAATATTTTCATTGATTTCGAGTGATTTTCATAATATATAACATCGAAACTAAAATGTGTCTGTTTAACTATTTTTTTTTAAAATTGATAAAAATTAATTAAAAATCCCATAAATCGATGGGAAATGATCTCACCTTTCATTTAAAACTAACCGCAAGTCGCTGCAACAATTACAACTGAAGATATCCTCAAAAACCTCAAATTTCCAAATTTTTATTCTCAATTTTGGTTTAAAAAAAAAAATCAAACAATTCAAAAAAATAAAAAAATTACTTCTGATCCACATTTTTTGCCTCAATTTCTTTAGTTTTCACCACAATCATCAATAAAATCCCTATTTCAAAACCCTTTCACTAAAATATTCACTTTTCATCATTATTTCTCGAGGATTAATGTGAGTTTCAAACTTTTCCCCCCCAAACTTTCATGTAAAAATATGTAAACTATTGTGTGTGACTGATAATTTCATGAGGATCAAGTGTTTCACAACTCCGAAACATTCAGAAACTTCAAAAAGCGTAGTAAGTTGTGCCTCCGGCTCAACTGAAGAAAGTTCAACCCGAAGCGAGAGAAATTTTCCAAATTTTTTTTTTTTCGTAAATAATTAACTTGTTCAGGATAAATCCAAGTAGTTCCGATGATCTATTTTTCCTTTTCAATTTTGGAAACTTTCGATGGAGCAGAATGATGAGATTTTTTTAAAATTCACTTTACACCATGTTACCGGACACACAAATTGAGGCAAAAATAATTATTGAAAAAAATCAAATTAACATTAGAACTCCATAAGCGAGATTCAGTTTCAGTTTCACTGCAACAATTCATGATTACAGATCTATTATTTCCTTGTATAACTATATATATTCTTGTTCGTCAGAATGTCTATTAATTTTTCAAATCATAAAAAATGCCTTTTACCGGACAATTAACGACGATTAATCCAATTAATTGCATGAAAACATGAAATGGCGGGAAAATTGGTATTTAAAATCCGAGGATCCTCCAATGCCAGTCCTGGATGCTGGAACAGCGTCAGTCAAATTCGCAACAATATTGGATATTTATAATATTATTTAATAACAATTTATTATCGTGGACATTGTTTTAATATCGGTAAAATGTTACAAAATCGGAATAATTAGAATATTCATGATAACTTGGAAAAAAAAGGAAAGAAGAGATCATCTCCTTAATTAACGATATTCTTAGATTCATAAAATGTAAAAATTACCAATAATCCGTCTCTTTTATCGATTAATTCATCCGTAAATTTATGTAATAATTCCACTTATGAGAATCTGCTTTCATCGAGCGTGTCGGCTTAAATTCTAATGAGTACAAATTGGCAAATAGTGACGATATACACAAATTCAGAGGATTTTGAAGGCAGCAGAGGAAGAGGCAGCGACTTGGAAAGTGCAGAAACACGAGTTTTGATCCGCGAGATCAACAAAACTAAATTTTCACTCTCAAAATTTTATTAATTACTTCAAATATACATGAGAATTCTTAAAAACATGAAAAATAACAGGTTTTTTAATTTATTCAGTGAAAATCTTCATAAATGGTAATTGCAAATTAATTCAATTTTTCATGTTATTCTTTCTATTATTACGTAATTATTTTGATTTAATCCTGTTTTCATTTCTCGGAATTCTACGAATTTCTTCTGAGTATCTCGTGGTATTTATTACAATTATCGTTGTCGTATTGAAGGTAAAACAAAGTAAATGCATTGAATTCTCTGCAAAAAAAAGCGGCAGAGCAAAATGTATTATGCACCTCATCTCGTTTGGATTCCAAGATATTTCTAAAAAAAAAACACAAAACTGATGATAAAATCCAAATTTTCATATTTTTTATTTAATTTTTCAAATAATCAAAATTCATTGATATACAATGTCGTAGATGATAACAATGATATTACCATACAATTCGTAGGTCCCTTCGAACACACAATGGACAATAGTTCAACTCCTCTAAGTCTCTGAGAAACCATTCATGCTCATCAATTGCAATGGACATGCAGCCATGTGTTGCTCACAATCAAGTGGAGGGTCCTCAGCATGAGACCAGTTGGAATTCGATGCACTGAAATCAAAGGGGTGCCTCTAATATATAGGACATGAGAGAGATAGAGATAGAGATGGAGAGATAGAGTGATAACTCAATAGTTGGTGCATTGCAAAGTGCGATTACTATATATCATCACAGGAAGAGAGAGAGAGAGAGAGAGAGAGAAGAAGAGAACTTGTAAATTCATGGCTTCCAACTTGAATTTCAAGGATAATTGAAATGATTCAGTACCTGGCGAACAATTTTAATATCTTTCCCATGACACCAGCGTCACTTTTAGCATAGTTTAGTGCTTCACAGATGTTCTGGATGAGACAGGAACGGCCATTCAATCCGTGGCTGTAAAAATGGACATTTCAGAATAAAACAAACGTTTTTTTTTTGGAATTTTAATATTCTAAAAAGGGGAGATAAAATATTTTTTTTTCAGTGGGAAAACATGTGTCAATTGAATTTTCAATTTTATTTCTAAAAATTCAACTTTTTTATTAAAATATTCAAAAAAAAAAAAGGACATTCCGTTTCTTTTTTCATTTTTTTTACGTTTTTTTGAGAATATTTCGAAAATTAATGGAGATACACCCTTTTTATCCTTTTTTAGAGCTCTCAAAATCCTCTAAAAAAAAGTGCACATCAAAATCGCTCTATCTCGCTTATTTTCCGACATATTCCCCCATACCCTCCATTTTATGTTCATTATTCACGACAACTGTCATTATCACATCTCCCCTGTGTGTCACACACTTTATTATTCTAATGTGCTGATACTCACTCGTGCAATCTCTCACTCCATCACTCTTCGCTTTAAAAAAAAAAAAAGAAAAAAAAAAGCCCGCATAGAACTCGCGCGGATCATTTAACTATTTATTACCTCTCATATATGTGTTCAACAGTTTCATGTAGATCTTCTATGCTTCTGCGTCCTCTTTCACCATCCGGTAGATGCCATGCAACTTTGAAACCAGATGCCTGTGCAAAAAGTGTTGACCATGGCACTGCATTTATTTTGTAATTCAGTCTATACTGGAAGCACATGTGAGAAACGTCAAAAAAAAAATTACCTCATAAAATCCATAGTTTGAAAAAAAAGTGGATAATAGTATTGCTTTCCAACTGATATAGCTTTTTCTGCTGATACTTTAGCAATATGCTTCCGAATGGAAGTGATACAACTTTTTTCAAACCATCATCAAAATATCAAATTTTGAAGAAATTCATCAAAACGCCAATAACTCGAAAACTAATCATGCAAATAAGCTCAAAATTTACAGACATCTAACTGATACAACTCTCGAGATAATATATGAGTATAAATAACATCAGTTGAATAGTTTCCAGAAATTCTATTAAAAACTGATTTTCGAAAAATGGACATTGGAAAATGTCAGATGGCAGTTCACAAGTTGACGCGCAATTAGCTGCATTCTTCATCGACCCACGAGCCAAGTGATCCACCGTTCAGAGTAATCATTTAAATGTCAATTTTTTTGTTTTACAATTGTAAACAGAATCTCACAAACTTGATTAAAATCGAGATATGCATTAGTAAATATTAAAGAAAAATAATTCTTAATATTTACATTACCATTTTGCATTGTGTTAACATTCTGCAAGAAATGGACATATCTCAAAAAGAATCCATCGAATTCTCTTCAAATGAAGCTTAAAAAATAGAGTTTGTCGAGGGGAAATTTTCCACAAAATATGAAATTTTTCTATAAAACCGTTTTGCTTTAATGGAGACTTTTATGCACACACAGACATGCACTAAAAATATCATTTTCTGTCTACTTAGATCATTCTAAGTATCTTCTATTAAAGAAAATTACAATCGAAAATTCTGATGATTACATAGCTTCCATTCGAAAGCAAAAAGTCGGAAAAAGAGCATCTATTTTATTAGCACTTGGTGAAAAATTCCGCAAGTTTAAAATATTTATAGAACCATTCCATTGGGCCTTGAGCTAATCAATTGTAGCATCTGGATATGATGCTGTAAATATTTAAACCACGAAAAAAAAAAAAGGCCATATCTCAATTTATTTTTTACTTTACGATCAAGATAGTCATCTACCATGAAACTACATTTATCAATAGATAGGATCATAAAAAAAACATTGAAAATATATATATTTTTCCACGGTATTTTCTATGTGCTAGGTGACGTGCAAATAGAGATGGTAGTGTCGGAGACAGTAAAAAGCACCAAATAGCGCGTTACTGAAGCTGAAAGAGGGTATTAAGCTCTCTATCGTGTGTGTATGTGGGGGGTAAAAGGGGGAGGGGGTGGAGGAAAAAGGTGGGTGAGGTTGTAGGTGTCGCCTGTACGTGGCAAGCTATTTATCAGAAGATATTGAGGAAGGTGGAGAGTTGTCTGAAAGGCATGAGGGTCTTTTCATGTTTCTGGAGTTTAAAAAATATCGAATAGGAAGCACAGTTGATTTGCATTCAACAAACAGTGGAAGACGTAAAAAAAATGAAAAGGATGGAAAGACGTGAAAATAGTGAAACGGAACTATGGAATGATATACCATATCTCGAATTTGATTCGAGATATCGCAATCGATTAATCGATATTTGAAAAATTATCGATTTCAAGTCGATGTGATAGGATTTTTCTTCATTTGGAAGTAAAACTAGTGAAATGGAACTAGAGAATGATTTGCGATTTATCGAATTTGAAGCGATATATCGCAATCAATTAATCGAAATTTGAAAACTATCGATTTTAAGTCGTGTTATATTTTTCGTTTATATCTCCTCAAACTGAAACGGAATCAAATTATAAATCGATCCGAAGTTCGATTAATCGAATTTTGACATACATTAATCTAATTTTGACATCGATTAATCGAATTTTGGAAAATTGATCGATTGGAAGTTGGTCCCCTTCAACTAGAACGCATTAAACAGAACTATCAAACGATATGCGATATCTCGAATTGCATGCGATATATCGCATCGATTAATCGAAATCTAAAAAATCCATCGATCTTAACTCAACGTCATATACTTTCCCTTTATATCGTCAATCCTGACCCTTATATAAGATATCGCAATCGATTAATCGACATTCAAAAAGTATCGATCCATCGAATAATTCGAGGATACTTCGATTCAAATTACCCGAAACATAACTACTTATCCAATAAATGAAAATAATGAACTCACAAAGAATGAAGAGCCCTTCCTAAAAGCAATATACCTCTTGGCACGATTTGCAAGTATTAAGTTACTTTCAACTGCCATGACCACCAGAATACTCCAGACCAGAAGCCGCATAGTATCAAAGGAGAAGGTGAAACAGAGATCCACCAGTGTACACCTCCCCTCACAGCCTCAAGCCCTTTTCTCTATATAAATAGTTATAATCCCTCACTGAATCCAGTATCACTTCGGCTGTATATGTTTATATGTATAGTACCTCAGTGTGCCAATGTGTATCAGCGTATTTTATCACTGTGGTAAGATTGTCGTGGAGTAAAGTTATCCAACCGAATACATATATATATCCAAAACCCAAGAGTTTCCAATGTTAGTTGTACTCTTGCGATTTATCACAGAGAGTTAACCAATCCTCAGACCTCCTTCTTCCCTATTTCTATGTCCTAGCGCCCTGGTCTCCTTTTAGCCAGGAGGCCAATCAGTGGCCAATGAAGAACGTTGATCTCACAAGATCCTCAATTTGTTCAATTTAATTGGTTCGTTTAATTGAATAATCACTCTCAAGGAATTCAACTTTTTTCAACTCCATCCAAGAAAAGTTTTGCTTCTTCCTCTTTTTTTATTTTAAACTGTCTTGAAGATATTTTAAGACTTTCTGACTAAAATGGATATGTTGGGTAAACAAATACCAACACTTCTGGGTTAGCAATTGGTTTACCACAGGCATTAGCATTGCGGACATGCTTCCCGTTGTGTATACACTGTGATCGTTAGTGCTACAGTAAACAGGGCAGGTATCGCTTTTCGTATCCAAGATACTTTATATATACACTATCTTATAGGTTGGATCGTTACTTCATGACCCAACCTTCTGGCTTTTAACGTGTAAAATACGGGGGTATTTATTATGCCAACAGACGAAATATCATGTGGGATATAATGGGTCCACGTGGTGGGTGCTAATGCAGTATGAAGTCTTGAATTTTTTAGAGTTTGTAATAGCTGCAGAATTTTGATAAACGGGGAAATCATGGGGACTGTGATGAATAGAGCTTTTAGACCAATTCGATTTTATTCCATCAGTTTTTTAAAGAATATCTTGGAATTTAAGCACTTCTTATGATCAGCCTTCTTTTCGATGGATGGATGGTTAGATGTTCATTATGACTGTAGCCATATGGCTAACAACGACAGAAATATCCGTTTGTTCAACAGTTGAGTGGTATCGAAATAATAAGAATGCAAAATGATAAAAATCTTTGAGTTAGGAACAAAGTGGCGTAAGTGCTATGCTTATGATAAAACATCAAATTTTGAAGAAATTCATTAAAACACCAATAACTCGAGAACTAATCATGCAAATAAGCTCAAAATTTACAGGCATCTAACTGATACAATTCTCGAGATAATATATGAGTATGAATAACATCAGTTGAATAGTTTCCATAAATTCCATTAAAAACTGATTTTCGAAAAATGGACATTGAAAAATGTCAGATGGCAGTTCACAAGTTGACGCGCAATTAGCTGCATTCTTCATCGACCCACGAGCCAAGTGATCCACCGTTCAGAGTAATCATTTAAATTTCAATTTTTTTGTTTTACAATTGTAAACAGAATCTCACAAACTTGATTAACATCGAGATATGCATTAGTAAATATTGAAGAAAAATAATTCTTAATATTTACATTACCATTTTGCATTATATTAACATTTTGCAAGAAACGGACATATCTCGAAAAGTATCGATCGAATTCTCTTCTAATGAAGCTCTCTATTCATTAGTCTTACAAAAGACAACTTTGTTTGAAAACCACTCAATTAGTGAAATAATGTATTTTTTTATTAGCTATATTGTGTTTTAGAGGCTCTAATTATAATGAACATCTATCTATCTATCCATATCGGATACATGATTGTTCTAGCAAAAGGAACCTGTGATGCATTCGTTCTATCATGTCTCCTATAAAAATTAGATGATGGCTTAAATTATAATTGATCTCGAAAAAACTTATTTGTTTCAAGCATAATAGCTTTTCAAATGTCCCACACAATTACAAAATTGCGTCTGTTTTCTATTGATAACCAATGATTACTTCTGCAAATGGATCTTCTAAAGAATTCGAAAAGCTGCAGAATAGCTTATTATGACCCATAATGACCTATTCCATAGAATAGATCATTATGAAAATCGCTTTATCTCTCTTAGTTTCCGAAATATCTGGAAAAAACTGGTGAAAAAAATCATCTCTAAAGGTGTTTTTAAATAACTGATGCAGTTGATATTGTCGAATTTTTGTTTTATTAGGATTGAGTTGGAGTCACTCCAAGTTTGACGTATAAATTTTTGATATTCGATCGAGGAATTCACAGCCTTCCGGACAACCTGGATAGACTACAGAACAATCATCGCCCCTTCTCCCTGTTTCTGCTGCATCGAGGTAATTCACATGGCTTGTGGATGAAACGTTTCCGTAGTCGGGCCTGTGAATAAACGATTTTCATGTTATATACATTTGCATCTGCACGGAAAATATTGCATCTCACACAAAACTCGAGAATCCAAGTTCCTTCAACAAACTTGAATTTTTTTCTCCATTCTTCTTTTTCTTTTCATTTTTCTCTCTCTCTATTTTTATGTATTCTGTGTGTTTTTATGGAGAACATGATGGATACTCACGTCAATATGACGTTGAGAATCTCACCAACAAGGCTCTCATCTGCTACTGGTATTTTTGATGCTTGACATATGCTTTTTAGCATGCAGGATGTACCATCGCCACACCATCTAAAATTATATCATTTTCATATTTATTTCGAAGGAAAATGATCTTTTATTTTTTTTTAATTTGAAAAAAAAAATGATATTTCATGTTATGGAAATGGAGAGGGGAGGGGGGGGGGAAATATTTGAGAGTAGTAAGTGCACACACTGTCGAGACAGCGTGTACCCCCTCCACTCCCCCACTGGCGCCAGTGCACACGTGCACGATGGACCCAAATTTCTGGGTCCTGATAGAGATCTCGGGGAAAAAGGGGCGGGGCTTGTTGGAAAAAGAAAACTTGGGATTTGGGAAAATTGATAATTTATTTCGAATCCTCAGGAATAAGACACAGGTTATTGAATGAATAAATCCAGATATTGAAAAAAGTCCAGATATTTATTTGATAATTTGTTATCTATAGATTTAATAATTTCAAAATGATTAAACAAATTATTCATAGAACTTGATGATTATTAGGGAATTTCAATTCAGCAAGCTACTTATTTAAGGCCAGGTCAGAATTATTATTTCTAATGAATTCCTAATAACATGGAAAAGAATCAATGTCATGAACAAATACTTCTATGACCGAAAACCTAATAATAATATATCTACTGTCGGTAAAATCAAATTCTGTAAATCAATCCCCTTTTATGGTGGTTTTATGAGGAAGTGGGCTTATGAAAATTAAGGTACCGACCTTCTATGAAAAGGGCCTGCGGTCCATATACTATATTTCAATTGTCCTTCTGATATACCCGAAATCCACTCAACCAATATTGAAGTATGAAATTCCAAATCTAATAATGAATTTTGTAGGAATCATGTGAGGTTTTAGCAAATTCTTGATATCTCCGAAATGATACAGCGCTGTATTCACACATCTAAACATTCATTCACACACATACACAGGCACATATGACTATGCCAAATGATCAATCACGTTTAAGATGCGGTCAGCTCTCTTCAGTCGTAGATTTTACTAAATTCTCTTGAATTCTAAATTGGAGAAAAGAAAGTACGTGGTGAAAAAGATTGAATTCACTTTCAATTTCTCCGAAATATTTGAAGAACCCCTAAATATTTTTCATAAAAATCCATACGATCTGTTTCGAAAAAAGAACATTTCAGGGTTTCACTCCTTACTGTGCGTTAATAGTTGGAACTTTGAAGTTGAATATTTCATTGATTATGTGGTAATATTTTTCAAAATTTTCCATGGAAATTGGAGATAACATAAATAGTTATTCCGCACAATTTGAAGGAAACCCACTAATCACATGAAATCTCATACAACTAACTTAAGCCTAGTGCAATATCAATAGCTTGGGATAGGAGCGATGAGTGAAATTTTGAATTGAGATAAATTTCAATTCATCATAACCAGAGGAAAAAATCATTCGAAGAACAAAAATACTGATTCAGAACGAAAATTCAATTATGATGAATTGAATCGCATATCGATGCCAATGTTTCAAATCTTTGGGATAAAAACCATATTTAAATATTCGGAATCCACATTTGGAAGAAGAATAAACATTTGAAGATTCATTTTTCCAATACCCCCACATGATACGATGCTACATGTACATATTGAAACATTTATTGCGCATATTGTATATTAGAGCACACACACGTACAATTATGGTAAGTGATCAATCGCGTCTAAGCAGCGGTCAGCTGATGCCCTACGCAATCGTAGATTTTAGTAAATTTGCCAGTCTTCAAAATGAGAAAAAAAGGACTGGTAAAGAAATGTTGAATTAACTTTCAACTACTCCAAAATATCTGAAGAATGCCTAAATATGTTCCATATGAATCCATAGGTGTGCTTTGGAGAAACGAAAATCTGCTGAGTGTTACTGAGTTTCGACAGTCACTCTGTATTAATAGTTAGAACTTTGAGTTTGAAAATGCCATGGATTATGTGCTCAAAATTTTTCAAATCTTCCGCAAAAAAGTCGGAGATAGCATAAATAGTTATTTCCCAGAATTCGAAGGAAGCCTACCATGACATGAAATATCATAGAACTACCTTAAACCTCGTTCAATATTGATATCTTAACTGTCTGAGGCTGATTTTGGCTTCCTCGCTCCACGACCGGGCATTCATGACATGAAGTGGAGCCCGTGTAAGTATAGAGCATACTGTACGCTCATTAGTTCACCCCTCTCTAGGAGCCGCATTACGGGTTACTCCGAATTCAGTCCCAGAAGGTTAAGAAAGGAAAATGGGTGAAGTTTTGAATCAAGAATAATTTAACATTCTTATAAAAAAGAATGAAAATTTATTTGTGGAACAGAAATACCAATTGAACATAAGAATCCAATTATAATTAATCGAATCGCATATTTATGCCAATGATAAGAAAGAAACTTCGGCACAAAGACTATATTCAAATATCTAGAATCGACACTGAAAAAAGTAGATATTTTTTGGCACTCAGAAGAAAATCTATCATTCAAAATAATTCTCTGAATTTTTCCAGAATTTATCGGGCATTGCAAAATAATTTTCATAGTATTTCAAAAATGACGTAATAATGAAAAATAAATTTTTTCTAGTCCTGAAGTTCAATCTTGACACAATAGATACATTTTTTTAAATAAATTATGGAAATTTGGAGATTCCGTGAAAAATTGTTATAGTTTTCGGAGCTTAATGCTTAATACAATGTTTGATTGACTCATCCTGTTAATATTTCGCCAATGCGGTTTTCAATCAATTCCGATGTCTCTCAAATCATTTGAAGTACTAATCACAGTTTTTTTTGACTTGATTCGTACATTGCATTCCGTTAAATGAATCCATAATTCCGTGTAATATCATTTTCCGATCACAGAGAATGCTTCTAATGGAATCCACAAACCTGATTAAAATTTGATTGAACAAAATGAGTGATTCTGAACTGATTTCTTCTCACTGTATCAAAGAACTTCAAAAATTCTTAAGTGATTCACTTTTACGCGAACTAGCTGATAGGTCGTCCACTCGTGGACACTCCAATCCTAATATGCAAGATAGTGCAGTGCAAAGATAGTGAGATTTCGAAGCGGTCACTGGAGATTGGTTCACTCTATCGGCTCTCAACGCAAGGCAATCATCTTTTCACTCCACACTGCAATACAATTCTTAACACGCTTCAATTTGAAACTCTTCTGAGAAACGCGTTAATCAGTTGATTGCTATCCTATTTAAGAATATTAAAATTGCGAGCTTGGAGATCTACGAAGTCGAGTAGTCAAAAAATATTGGGCGCTGCTTGGGTGAATGACCACCACACTCGTGTACTCAAACAACATACTGAGCGGGAAGTATGCGTGCAAGAGAGCTAGCAGGCCTTCTTTCCCAGCGTGAAAGAGCAGAACACTAGGGTCATGCATATTCGGCCATCTGTACCGGTCACAGTTTTCCATCGTTTCTCGTGACCCTAGACAAATATGATGTAGTAACTGAAAGAAGTCGACCCATGGAATCGTAAAAAGGGAGGGTTGTGAGAGAAAGGTGATCAAACCAATCATTCTTTTCGTCTCTTAATTTTCCTATTTTCATCTTATTTTCTGAGAATTATTTTGTACAATGAAATCAAGATTTCTCGATATCACTATCATACTTATTCGAATTTGATATTATTTTCTCCATTTAGACCACGGACACTCAAATCGTTACGCAATATTTCACATAGCATGTCTACTTAAATCACTGCATCATCACAGATTATTCATCATGAATATCGACTCAACTTTGTTTTCAATGATGTTGGCTAAATGCGACGCTATTGAGTTCCGAGGGTCCAATTGTTGGACTTGCAACATCCTTTGCACTTTCAAATTCTATAAACATTTCGAAATGCTTGAGTCACATTTACGGACAGAACGCTTTCATTGTTCCCGCTATTATCTTACTTTCTCCAAATTATTAGTCAGTGGATATTCAGGTCATACTTATTGGACGCTGAAGTTTCCTTCAATAAACATTGAAGCTTGTATGCTTCTTTCGGTTACTTTCATTTGGAAAACGAAGACTTCTTCTTTGTTTCTCTCTTGGAATTTGAAATTGATGATATTCTTCTGTAAATGCTTGAGTGTCTCCTTCAAATGACCATTTAATACTGCTTGCCACGTTCCCT
The DNA here is from genome assembly GCA_963942555.1 of Aleiodes leptofemur. Taxonomy (NCBI): domain Eukaryota; kingdom Metazoa; phylum Arthropoda; class Insecta; order Hymenoptera; family Braconidae; genus Aleiodes; species Aleiodes leptofemur. Next base: position 12,464,869 of record OZ012623.1, on the reverse strand, counting down.
CATCCATTGCATGAGATTTTCAAGTTTCAGCCTTGCTCGTTGAGGATGGTCCATCATCAAAAACCTAAGATACCGGAATAACCAATTGATTCCTGAATCAGCTGATCACGAATTCTCGATTTTACATATTCAAAATTTTTTTCCATTCTGGAATCATCACTATGGTTACACTAATCCACTGATTGTCGGCCGTGTGGGATCATTCTGCATATTTTAAAACATGAGTATACTCTTACTTACGACATACATCACTTACTTCCAACTATTGACATGAACCAAATTTTTCTCAGTGATGATCGATTAGATGGAAAAAATAATCCATACATCTCATCGATTTTCCTTTAATCATGGAAACTGGAGTGTGCTAAAAGATAAATTGCAATTTCAGGCAACTTTTGTGGGTCTTTCATATCGCCGATGAGAAACGTTTCAGCGGTTATGTTCCTATGGCACCATATTTCGTAGTAAAATCTAAACTGACGAAAATCTCATGAGAACTACAATACTTGTTTCATGTCTTCCGAGTTCATCATGTTTTCCTAGAATTCCAATATATGTCTATTGATGTTTAATAGTCATGTGAACCACTGAGTACAAGAAGATGAATTCCGATTCCTAACAATGTTCCAAGAGTGTTTACTAGAGCATCTTCTTTGTATGAATTTTCACTACTGCTCAATAATTAACACAGGATCTCATCAAAAATAGTATATATCCCAATGCAAGTTTCCCCGAATCCATTCTTCTTGAAGCATACAAGAACTACAATTAAAATATATGAAATTCAAGGAAGACTCCCCAGAAACCGAAAATTTTTAAACATCAAATTTCCGATTCAACATCTTTAAAATGATTGTCCATTTTCAATTATCGAGTGTAAGATTATTGTTCGGTATCAATCTTTCTCCAAATGATGCTCAAGTTATTATGATGTCCCCAGCTATTAGAATCCCAGACCTTGGAACTGTTGATTTAACATATAAGTTTGTAACTCAAACAATTGACTTGAACTTTGATTTCATTATATTTCCATACATTTCACATTTGCTTTTATTGCTTACAACGATTTCTCATTTATTAATTTTTTTCGGAGTGTATGGAGGTTTTTCACAATCTTCTTTCAAATACGATTATCCTTTTCGACACTTTTAAATCTTTTCACATGAAAGCTCAAATGATTGAACTCTTGATCTTACCGGAGTCTTAATTTTCTATTCTTCTTCCATGTAAAACATCTGTCAGTTTTCCTTCAGGCCTATCTTAGAAAATTTAGATATTTTCAGATTCGGGCCCTTTTCTTCTAATTTCAAAGTAATTTACCTTTCTTGTTCAATTTTATCTGTTCTTCGCACTTCTGCGTTTTCAGTTTCTAATTTCTTTAATTTTTTATTTCCTTTTTCTCTACTCAATGTTTCTATTTTCATTGCAATTTGATTGCATTGATTATTTTCTATTTCATTCATTTCGTCATTTGCAATTTTGAATATTTCTGTATTTCTATTATCACAATCCCTTTTATACACATCAAAGATTTGACTAAAATTTTCCTCATAACTGATATTATGCCAGTGCCAATTTGTAATTTTAATTTTTTAAACTGTCCTGCTGAATGGGCTGATGATTGGACTGAACATTCCTTCATAATCAATTTTGTCTAGATTTCTAGTTTCATATGAATTGAGGAACCTCAGCTTCAGATTTGATTCAGTCAGGACATTCTTTATTCTGGTCCATTCATGATTCCTTAGAAGACTCAGCTTCGGCTCTGATTCTCTCTAAAAGAACAATCTTCACTCTAGCTTCCTTCATAATTTCCAATAGTTTCATCAATCATACAGTCTCTTCGAGGACAATACTTTTACCATTATTTTACTCAGAGACGCAATTTTCTTCAAACATAATATTTTTCTCAATATTTTCATCAGAGTTGTTACTTTTCTCAAACATCTTTTTTTTTCTCACCATTTTTTCCATCTTCATGCTTGAATATTTCATTATACTTTAGACTCGTCCCATTTTTCTCGACGATGATTTACTTATTCTTTACATTTTTTCAATTTTTATTAACAAGAATTTCATCTCAACATGTTCTCCATTCCTCTCAAAAAATTATTTTCTTACATTTTTTCTTAATTTTCATCGACACTAATTCCATTTTTCCGATGTGTTCTGAATTTTTATCAACAATTTCATTCATTTCCACTGCTTCTCCATTCTCATCAACGATAATTACATCTTTCTAAGTGGTTTCTTCATTCTAATTAACAACAATTCCATTATTTTCATTATTCTCTTCATCTTGATTAACAAAAATTTTATTTATCCTCGAATTTTCTCCATTCCTTTCAGAACAAAATTATCTTTCTACATTTTCTTCAATTTTCATCGACACTAATTCCATTTTTGCCGATGTGTTCTTCATTTTTATCAACAATTTCATTCGTTTCCACTGTTACTTCATTTTCATCAACGATAATGACATCTTTCTAAACGGTTTCTTCATTCTGATTAACAACAATTCCATTATTTTCATTATTCCCTTCATCTTTATGAACGAAATTTTTATTCATTTTCATATTTTCTCCATTTTTTCAATATTTTCTACATTTCTATCGAAAAGTATGTCATTCTTTTCATCTTTCCCGTTTCTTTATCAATGAGAAATTCATTTTTCTTGATACCTCCTCTATTTTTATCAACAATCATTACATTTTTTCAAATTATTTCTTGATTTCGATAAACAATAATTGCATTATTTTCATTATTCTCTTCAATTTGATTAAGAACCATTTCATTCTGACGAGTAGATTTTTTATTCTCACGAACGATTATTCCTTTTTGCTCCATATTTTCCTCAATATTTCTGTTTTTCTTAGTACAATTTTTCAATTTCTGTTCATTTCCTTTTTCAACTTTGTTTATCTTTTTTCTCAGAGAATATTTCTCCATCGTGTTTTCACTAGTTTCATACTGTTCAACACTCTCAGGAATTTTGTTAAAATTATCATAGTTTCCTGCAACATGCACTCTCTGCATTCTCTCCTCGTGCCTATCACACGATTTCTTTAATCCTTCATCAGTTAATTTTGTGAATTCTCATTGATTATTTTTCTCTACATTACTATTGTTCAGTTGACCATTATCAAAGAAAATGTTGGAAATTTTGTTGGAAATCTCAGCGATGTGAACTGCATTCGTTTAATAGTGACTGCCCTTGACAAATTTTGCCTCTTTGATGCACACTTTCATTCTTCTTCCAAATTTTATTGATTCAATTTTGTCAATTTTGAATGGTGAAAAATGCCGGATGAATAGATATTCTTGAAGCTTCAAAATTGATGCTGGTGAAAATTCTCATCAATCTGTGGCTCTGAGTGGGCTACTAGGATTCACTGAATTTTATTGGAAGATCATTGTCATTGTGGAATATGAGCTGATATTAACAACATCTCGTAATTATAAAAACGCCACTCTTTGAATCGCACTTTAAATCGCTGATGAGTCACCAGAATCACTCTGAGTAAAATTGTATGGCTAATACCAGCTATGACTCTATCTGATGAAGATAAAAATCAACTTACACGAGTTTCTTCAGAGATTGTTGCTATTTCAGTGCGATTCAGATCAGGAGAATGATATTTCCTATCATAGAATATCACCCTATCAGCTGTGGAACGGAAAATTGGTCGAAACGGTGGGGAGAAAATTTTGAATATCAAGCAGCCCTTTTGGGAAAACTTCAGTCACCATGAAGCTCTTGTTGGTGGATGTGTGAGGATTCCAAGGAGCCTTCAATGAATTCATTTTGAAAGAACTGGCTTGAACTTCTCTAGACGGCTAAGTACAGGAAACAACTACAAAGTTTTTCCAGCCTCCATGTGATTTAGTCAAAATATCAGTAAAATATCGAAGGGCAAATGCATGGCTTGAGTGGAATTTCCATGGAATGCCATAGAATTATAGTGATATTCCATATGATCAGTTGGAAAGCGTGTGTCGAGATGATATGAAAAATGCCTCGAGAAAAAAGTATGGCTTAGAAAATTTTCCATCAATGATTTTCTGCCCAGCATTGCAGACTTGGATGAATTATTTGATGATTGTCCATCGATTGCAAAATTCAAAGACATACCAGTTAATGCTTGTCCTTTTCATTGCAATATGAAAAATATGACGTGTGCTGCTAAAAATGCTTTATTACTACAAGAATGGATGTTGCAGAAAATTGTATGTTCAATAGATGAATCTATGCAGATATATTCCGAACGAGAAAATTTAGCACTGGTGGATGCTGAAGACATATCACTTTTGCCGAAGGCTTTTATAAGTATATGTGCAGCAGCCAATGTACATGAAGTTTGGTGAAAATTAACAAACGAAATGAAAGTGGAGCGATAAATTCTCCGTTACAAGCGATGTCTTATACATCACGATGATTGGGGTGGTGATGTGATTGTGGGTTGTGCAATATTGAAATGCAGAAACAATTTTAAGGTATAAATTATTTATTCATGATTAGTATGTATTACATTTATAATATTAATTTTCCATATAGTTTCCCTAAGGGTTTGCCATTTTTCAAAAATTTCCAAAAAAGTTCAGATTTTTTTCCAAATTTTCGAGGACTCGATATTTATTCCAAAAGATTTACGATTGCATTGCGTCCTCCCTCCATTTTTCCAAATCTTGGGTGAATTCTACTTGATTAAATCTAGTTGCAATGGATCGCATTGCAACTGGATGTTCTCCGACTGCAATAGCATCTTGCATGGCCTCCAACTGGTCCAGATTCTCCAAGAAAAATGTAGAAGATCTCTTTGGCAGGAAAGTGGCTTGAGCATTATCAAGCTCAACCATGATTGCGGGACCATTGCGAGTATTTGCTTTGCAAATCTTTGTGACAATGAAGAAGTTCTTTTTATCAAGATCTGCAATTTTCACACTGGGTAGATATCCATTACGAAATTGTCCAGCAGCGTTGATTTTTGTGAGATCCATATTCATTTAATTGGAAGCTTTACTAGTCTTGCACAGAGTTGAAGTATTTCAATCTTCTGCTGAATATCCTTTTCAGCTCCTTGAACTTTCTGTTGTAGAAGGTTCCAACGTTTTTCCAAGTCTGCTTTTTGTAGCGAGTAGGTATTTCTCATTGTACAATTTGAGACACTGATGAGATGATCCTAAACTCAGCTTTCTTTATACTCGTTCTCCCCTCCAGTTTCTCAAGAAATTTGGGAAATCTCCCACCACCATTCAGAGGAAATGAATCCCTGAAACCAGTCCATCGCCGGAAAACATGCGACATGGAAAAAGGGCTGCAATAGGTTTCAAAGAACGTCAAGTGAAATTTAACATTGAAGACATCATCTTCTAAAAATTTTTAGAGCAGATTTAGACGTTAATATTTTTCACCGAGTTTGGACAAATTTCGATAGAGTGAGGCAGTGATGAGAAACTACATAATCTTAGATGAGGATCCAAGAAATTGATAGTCATCATGGATAATTTGAAGCCATACGAGGCCAAGAAATTGCACAGTACTCCCTCATGTCTTAGCAGTTTCGGAGATGTTATTGCTAAACATTTTCAAAAAGATGGAATAACTGATCCATGGGAATTTTCGAAAAATGTGGTGTGACTTGACAGAACTTTTTGTCATTCACGAGGGCAGCGAAAGAACATTGACGATGAGGAAGCTCCACCAAGTACTCTGGTGACTTTTCTTAGAATTCTATAATCTAATCAGTTATCTAAATTTTTGAAGATTCCTCCCACTACTAATTTTTCAATGGTTTTCGTTTCAAGGATATTTTTATTGAATACCTTGTTAGCACGATACCCAATAAACTATGCAAAGTGGAAACTTCAAATTGGGTGAGTGTCCAGTTCTAATGGGAGTTAAGACTGCTGTGACGTCAAGCCATCGTTTTCTTATATTTCTCGTTTCAAAATACATAATTATCAAATAAATTGCAGAGAGAGAGAATTGCGTTGCATCATTTTCTTATTCTCATCACGTCATAGTTCATGGATTCGAGAAAGAATTGGTACAACAAATCATTTTAGAGACATTGAAGTGAATTAAATACTACATTGGGAGGACATGAAACGAGATAAGTTAATTGGACGTTCTATGAAAAAACTAATTTCGAAAATTCAACAATTATTTTTACGAGAGTGTGTGAATTTCGAGAATCCCGTAAGAAAAATATATCTATTGTATCGAGATGAATTCCGAAAATAGAGAAACTGGATTTTCCACAAAAATGTAAATGTTGAATACTATAAAATTATCTTGCGATGATAGATGAATTCCGGAAGAATATTATAATTGATTAGTGTTATAGTTTACTTCTCTGAGTGTCAAAGAAGTGAAGTACTTATTCTTTTTACACTTGATTGTTCATAATGGAATTTTTATCCTGAATTTTTATTTTTGTTCCTTGAATGAATTTTTGCTCTGCTTCGGATGATTTAAAATTCTTCCTAGTCTGAAATTTACGGGATGAAAATCAATAAGAGAATTATTTCTGGGTTTTGGTTCAATTTATTCGAAATGAAATGCTGCGTTAATTTTGGGAAACTGGTTCAGTTTGCTATAGGTGAAATGTTTCTCAATTATTGATATTAAATTCTGTTTTTTTTTTTTTTGTTAAAAATATTCCAAGCGTTCAGAATGAAAAATTCGCTTTCATTCAAGAGGAAATTTCTCGCCCATTGATAGAAAAAAAAGGGAAAATCGACTTTTTCTTCTGTCAAAAATATTTCAACAGCTTAAGATGTAAATTTTGTGTTTATTGAACTCAAGAATTTCAGGTGTTTAGAGTAAGACTTTATTTCTGTGAAATATTTCTCAATTATGAATAGTAAAAATTTCGTGTTTTTTTGTGGTAAATATTTTTATCTCTCGATAAAAAATTTCCATCATTATCCTGCAGGAGGCCAGCATTTATAAATGTGTCCAAGTCGTACTTTGAAAATTTTTTCCCTAGAAAAATCTCCAAATGGACTAGTGATATGGCTCGACTTTGAGGTGATGCCGTTTAGCATCATCCCGGGCGTCTAGAGGTTAATAGGGTAATCGGTGCGTAACATTACTGAAATTTGCCGTTATCCTCGCCGTATACATTTCAACTATTTGGAGGGAAATATGGATTGTTCGGTTCAGTATATCTTAAAGTCTTGAAGTTTATTTTGAAGCAAGTTGAAAATGTTCAAATGAGTTGATCTAAAACTATTTTTGAATCGTTTGCAAAATATGAATTGACTCAATTTTCAAAATCAGAATTGATTGTGAATAATTTTCGAATCATTTTTGAATAAATTCTAAAATTTATTTCCGAATAAGATTTTTTATTTTTATTTTTTTTTTTGTAGTATTTGAATTTTTTGCATGGACTTTCAATAGAGTTCTCAGTAAGAAAATTATTTTCAACTACTTCTTGAAAAATTACTTCCGAATGAATTTTGATTAAAAATGTTTGGAAGGGAATTTTTCGAACCTTCTCTTTGTTACTTCAGAATCAATTTTGAATAAAAGTTTCGAAGCAGAAATGATTTTTGAATATTTTTTTCCCTCCCTTAATCGTTTTTGAAGCAATGTTGAAATTTATTCTTGAATGAGGAATTATCTTTAAACAGATTGTTTTTGTTATCAATGTAGAATCAATTTCGGAATCGGTTTCCGAATAAGAAATCATTTTTGAGTTACTTTTGAATCATTTCTGAATCCCTTTTGAAGAATGTTTTCGAGGGAGGAATTATATTTGAATATTTTTTTTTTCGGCCAAATCGTTCATGAATAAATTTTGAGTTTTGTTTCGAAATGAAAAAATACTTTTTAACGTTTTAGCCTACTCTAGAATTAATTTTAAAATTTATTTTCGAATGAGAATTTTTTTACATAGTATCTGAATTTTTTTGCCGATGAACTTCAAATTGAATTTACAATGAAAAAAAAAGTATTTTCGACTGGTTTCTTAGAATTATTTTGGAATGAGTTTCGAATGAAAATTTCCGAAAGGCTTTAGAATCAATTTTGAATGAAAATTTCGAAGAAGAAAAGATTTTGAAATATTTTTGTTTTCTCCCGTAATTTTGTGAGTCAATATTAAGATTGACATTTGAATGAGAAATCATTTTCAACGGCTTGTTTTTTCTATCACTGTAGAATCAATTTTGAAATTTATTTTGAATTATAAAATATCTTTGAGTTACTTTTGAATCATTTTTGAAACAATCTTAAAGTTTATTCCCGAATAAGATTATTGTCACACAGTTTTTGAATGTTTTTTGAATCAAAGCTCGCATGTGACAATTATTATCGACTAGTTTTTAAAAAATTGATTTTGAATGAATGTTGAATAAAAATTTTTGAAAAGTAACTTCTATTTTGAACATTAGTTTTATCACTTCAGAATCAATTTTGAATAAAACTTTCGAAGGACAAATTATTTTTGAATTCATTTTTCTTTCCCGGAGCGCTGTTGAATCAATGTTGAAATCCATTTTCGAATGAGAAATGATTTTTTGAGTGGTTTGTTTTTTTATCATTGTAGAATTGATTTCGAAATTTGTTTTCGAATGAGAAATTATCTTCAAGTTACTTTTGAATTAAGATTTGCATCAGTAAATTGTTTTTGAATCGTTTTTGAATTACTTGCGAATCAATTTTGAATGAACATTTTGAAGAAGAATTATTTTTGAGTATTTTCTGAATCAAATTTCAAAGAAGAAAATTGTTTTTGACTAGTTTTTTCAAACATTATTATCGAATACAAGTTTTCGAAAGAGAATTTTTTTTTTTTCACTGCTATTTAAAACACTTGTGAATCAACTGTGAATAAAACTTTCGAAAGAGAAATTATTTTTAAAGATCTTCGGAATCAAATTTCAAATAAGAAAATTCTTTTCGACTAGTTCGTGAAAAATTATTTTTGAAAGAATTTTAAATAAAAATTTTCAAAAGGGAATTTTTCTTTTCAATGTTTTGTCTATCACTTGAGAATTGTTTTCGAATAAAACTTTCGAAGGAAAAATTATTTTTGAATATTTACAGAATCAAACTTCAAAAAAATTTCGACTAGTTTTTTAAAAATTATTTTTGAATATTTTCTGAATCAAGTTCCAAATATGAAAATTCTTTTCGACTAGTTTTTCAAAAATTATTTTTGAATACAAATTTTCGAAGGGGATTTTTTTTGAACGTTTTTTTCCTTACTTCAGAATCAATTTTGAATAAAACTTTCGAAGGAGGAATTATTTTTGAATTATTTTTCTTTCCTGGATCTTTTTTGAATCAATGTTGAAATTTATTTTCGAATGAGAAATTATTTTTAAATATTTTTTATCTTCCCTAGATCGTTTTCGAATTAATCTTGAAATTTATTTGCAAATGAGAAATTATCTGGTTTGATATTCATTTTATCAATGCATTTCGAAATTTATTTTCAAATGAGAAATGATCTTTGAGTTACTTTTGAATCACTTTTGAATAACACTTTGGAAGAAGATACTATTTTTTAATATTTTTTTCTGCCGAATCGTTTATGAATCAATTTTGAAATTTGTTTCAAGATGAAAAATCATTTTTAACGTTTTACTCTACTCTAGAATCAATTCTAAAATTTATTTTTAAACGAGAATTTTTTTTACACAGTATCTGAATTTTTTTGTTCATGAACTTCGAATTGAATTGACAATAAAAAAGTATTTTTTACTAGTTTCTCAAAAATTATTTTGGAATGAGTTTTGAATGGAAATTTCCGAAGGGAGTTTTATTTGAACATTCTTTTCGTCATTTCAAAATCAATTTTGAATGAAAATTTCGGAGAAGGAATGATTTTCAAATATTTTCTTTCTTTCCCGGATCGTTTTATGAGTCAATGTTAAAATTTATATTCGAATGAGAATTTATTTTTGAACGGCTGGTTTTTTCTATCAATGCAGAATCAATTTTGAAATTTGTTTTCGAATAAGAAAATATCTTTGACTTACTTTTGAAATATGTTTGAAACAATTTTAAAGTTTATTTCCGAATAAAATTATTTTTACACTGTTTCTTAATCTTTTTTTGAATCAAATCTCGAATGAGAAAATTATTTTCGACTAGTTTTTTAAAAATTGATTTGGAATGAATGTTAAAAAAAAAGTTTCGAGGAAGAACTTCTTTTTTGAACGTTCATTTTATCACTTCAGGATGAATTCCGAATAAAATTTTTGAAGGAGAAATTATATTTGAATATTTTTTTTTCCCGGAGCATTGTTGAATCAATGTTGAAATTCATTGTCGAATGAGAAATTATTTTTTGAAGGGTTCTTTTTTTTTATCATTTTAGAATCAATTTCGAAATTTGTTTTCGGATGAGAAATTATGTTCGAGTTACTTTTGAATCATTTTTGAATTAACATTTGTATAAGTAAATTGTTTTTGAATCGTTTTTGAATTACTTCCGAATCAATTTTAAAATTTATTTTCGGATAAGATTATTTTCTCATGGTTTCTGAATTTTTCTTGGATCAAATTGCAAATGAGGAAATTATTTTTGACTAGTTTTTTAAAAAACAAATTTTGAAAGAGAATTTTGAAGCAGAAATATTTTTGAGTATTTTCTGAGTTAAATTTCAAAGAAGAAAATTGTGTTCGACTAGTATTTTAAAAATTATTTCCGAATACAAGTTTTCGAAAGATAATTTCTTTTTCACTATTGTTTTCGATCACTCCTGAATCAACTGTGAATAAATTTTTCGAAGCAGAAATTATTTCTAAAGATTTTCTGAATCAAATTTCAAATAAGAAAATTCTCTTCTACTAGTTTGTCAAAAATTATTATTGAAAAATTTATAAATAGAAATTTTTCAAAAGGAATTTTTTTTTTTAATCTTCTATCTATCACTTTAGAATTGTTTTTGAATAAAACTTTCGAGGGAAAAATTATTCTTGATTATTTCCTGAAACAAATTTCAAATAAGAAAATTTTTTTCAACTAGTTTTTTAAAAATTATTTTCGAATTGTGGTTCTCCCCTGGATCTTTTTTGAATCAATGTTGAAATTTATTGTCGAATGAGAAATTATTCTTGAGTTACTTTCACATCATTTTTGAATCAACTCCGAATTGAGATTTCGACAAGTAAATTGTTTTTGGATAGTTTTTGAATTATTTGCGATGCAATTTTAAAATTTATTTTCGAATAAAATTATTTTTATATAATTTATGAATTTTTTTTCAAATCAAATTTCACAAGAGGAAATTACTCTTGAGTATTATTTTTTCGAATATTATTTGAATGAAGATCGAAAAAAAATTCCATAGGAGAATTTTTTTAACGTTCTCTCCATCACTTCGGAATAAATTTTGAAATTTATTTGAATGACATTTGAATTATCTTTGTATTAATTCCAAAATTTGATTCGAATTCCTGATGAAGAATCATTTTTAACTAGTTTTTTAAAAATTATTTATGAATGAAAAATTTCGAAAGAGAATTTTCCTAAACGTTCTTTCTATTACTTTAGAATGAATTTTGAAATCCATTCATAATAAGAGATTATATTTAAATGAATTCCGAATCATTCTGACGCAATTTCGAATGAGAAATCATTTTTGAATGGTTTTTGAATCATTTCTCAATTAATTCCAAGTTCACTTCTACATCAAATATTATTTCCGAACCGTTTGGAGTTATTTGAGACACGCAATTTATTTACAAGTACGGAATCATTTTCAAATCAGCCAGTTCTACAGATGGCTTGAACTCAGACTCTTATGACTGCATATATTCCGAATCTCTTGCTCAGGTTGCAGAGCACTCAGATGAGTACACTGCTGCCTTGAATGAGAATCATTACACAGCAATTGGACGTCCCAATAATGGAACAATGCATGTACACAAGTTTCTCCTAATAGTTTGCATACAATTGAAGGTTCCTCCAACGATTCCTGCTTCTACGTCATAATGATTTGACATGACAATAATGACTGTCTTTTCCCGATTTTATCCCATATTTCATTGCCAGTCACACTGATCAGCTTCTCAGTTATCAAGGATTCATGTGGATCATCACTAATTATCTTGACTCTTTGAAATATTGAAAGGAATAAATTTGATGATTTTTTGTGATTGACGTACGTTGATGGTGAACAGAACTCATGCACTAGCAATTCCACGATTTCTCGAAGTTCGTAGGATATTTTATAAAATATGACCCCACGGTACTTGACCCATCGGCTGATGATATAACAACTATGGTGTTATATTTCCCTATTGATAAAAGGCTCTGCGTGGCAGAGTGATACCACAAGAACCATATCATCATGATCTAAAATGACTAAATAGAGTTGATCATATTGAACCAGCTACACAATTAATACACCCTCTCTATCATCCACATATCCTCAACATCTATCCATATTAGAAACATCATGAATTTAGTACGGTATCCGATTGTTGCACATTGTATTGCCATGCGATTATGATGGGATGATTCATTTTTAATTCCTTGTAGAGGGCTGTTGAGAAGTTATGTTGTCTCATAATATTTCATCACAAATAGACTCTACTCTCCAAATTTTTTCAGGGTGATAAAAAAAATTCCTTAGGCCATTTTCTCAATCATACTATCCAGAAGTTGAGAAAAAATTTTCCTTTGCGGCAAAATATAGATTTCTGAAGAGATGAAATTCATATATAGTAGATATATCACAGATATACGGAAAATATATCTCTCATATATTTTACATATGCTGATAAATGGTCTGAATTGTAACTGTTAGAATACAAGGTATATATGATTATGAAATGAACTAGATACATTTATTTTGTGCTATACATATATATATTTCTACAGACAATGCATATTCAATTGAACATTCTACTCATAATTTTTCCGAGTGTCGGAAATATAATAATTAATTCTTAACATACTATAAAAATGGCAATTCTTCTTGGGTACAGATACACTCAGAAATTCAATGTGAATTAAATGCATATGCAGCTCAAATAATGGCAACAGTTCCAGAATTCAAACTTAAAAATGACGAAATAGAAGAAATTGAGAAATCATTATTGAAGTTCGGTATGATTGAATTGATACTCTGAATGTGGAATGCAAATAGAATTGTATTCAATTACCACTGGAGAGCATGGAATTTCACCTAGAGTCGACTAAATCAATGAGTCCTGTGATATTCAGATATTGAGGAGAATTTTAATCTACGAATTTAGTTGTCTTCTTTAAACATTATCTTCGATTTTTTACAATAGGGAAGTTAACGTTCAAGTATTATTTGTTTTCCAGTTCTTCACCTATCAGTTCAGAACTTTTGTTGATTTCGCTTGAAAGCAATAGCAAATTTAGTGCGTAGTACTAAGATATTATAGCACGAACGGTCATTATGACTTTTTCTCGGCACACTGCGCAATTGTCCATACCAAGTGCACATCTCACACAGGCAACCATGTGTCGACAGGGTAAAAATACAATCCCCAATTCTCTGTCGTAACAGATTTTACATATTCTCCCATCGTCAGTCAATTGTTCTTCGGATTTTGGTGAATTATGAAATGTCCTCAATTCCAATTCATGGCCAGTGTATTCTGGATGCCTTATGCTCTTCGGGTCAGCCATGCTCAAACTGCTGAGTCTAGGTGCGTTCGAAAATTGGAAATCTGGTGAGGCACTCAGCCTGTAGTCTTCCCCATAATTAATATCTCTACTCCTTGGTGTCGGTATTGGTACTGTATCAGGATCAACGCCAATTGGTACATTTCCACATGGCAATTTACGTACAAATTTACAGATCGGGCGCCAACGTTGGTGATCAGAGGCCGGATTATCCCCTTCAATCCACTCAGAAATCTCAACCCCGCATACGAAGCATTGAACGCGATCAGCATCGCCAGTGAAGAAAAATCCAGCAGCTGCCAATTTAGCTGGATCTACGTATGGCGCTGGCCAATTTTCATAGCTAGCAAGCCTTGCTGATTCTAAGCGATAATCAATTGATGAATAACCGCGATTGTCTACTTCATGAACACTGTCTGAATTGTTCAGCGATGGTGGAGTTCGTCTTTCCAAACGCTGTATAGTACCTAAATCTACGGTTATTCCATAAGTAGACATGTCATATGAGCGAGGATCCATGTTTGCTTTGGAATGCCAGAGGAAAACTGATAAAATGGAAAGACTGTTCTTTCTATACACTGACTTCCCCCTCCAGTTAGAGGAAATTTGGAAAATCTTGAATTACTTGGTGGAAATGATTCCTTCAAACAGGTCCATCTTAGAGTCTGGGAAATGTCACGTAGGAATCTGTAGCGAGGATGGTTTTCGAACACTAACAAACGTTCACTTGAGTGTAACGTTGTCTTCTTCCAATTTCTATTCTTAAACAACTATTATGAACTAGAATGGCGCTGCATTATTTTTTTCTTGAGACCGGGAATTGATCTTTCATTTCAATTAATATTGAATGGAGAAGATCAAAAGAAAATTATGATTTTAAAACTTTAAAATTTTAGCAAATAATTTTCATTCTATATAGAAATAGGAGCGAGTCAATCAGTTCATGTTTAACCTCTATGAACTATCGGAGTGTATTTTTGACAAAAAATTTTCAATCAAAACCTATTAAAAATTATTTTAGAATGCGGTATGGAAGAACAATTGTATTGAGAGAATTTTCGGAGTGTGGAACTGCAAAATATTGTAGGAAAAGACTTTAACATATGTTTTGACACATTGTTATTAACTATTTTGGTGAAAAACAAGTTTTTCTCATTCTGACAACAATGAATTTCATTAACTTCGAGTATAACTATCAAATAGTAAACATGAGTATGAACTGTTGGTTCTTGTTATGCGAAATTCAATTCTCATAGTTGTGATGCAGATTTCTTCATGGTAACTAAAAAGAGACAATTCATAATTTTTCTCTTGTTTGAATCTTTCCAAGTTTCTCGTAATTTTCTTTGATTGTGAATTCCATTCAAAGAATTCTTTGCACATGGAAAACGATATTATACGAAATTGTAGATTTATTTCACGGGATGTAATGTATGGATCAAATGCATGAACTGTGTTTGGTACAACAAATAATTTCAGAGACATTGAAGTCAATTGAACACTGCGTTGAAGGAACACGCACAGTTGAGTTAACTGAACATTGTATGAATTAACATTGTATCAAGCATTGAATTCTGAAAACTATAACCCTTATCCACGAAAGTCTATGAATTTTAATAATTTACAAGAATATACATATTTTCCATTGAGATTGAATTTCAAGAGTGAGACTATTGAATCTCACTGAAACGTAAATTCGAAATACTATATTAGAAATTATCTTGTGTTGACAGATAAATTCTGGAAGGATGAATTATTGTGCATGATAGATTCCTTTTTGTGTGATAGAAAACATTCATTCTCTTCCAAAATGTTTCATGCTGAGTTCGTATTTTTGTTCTTTGAATGATTCTTTCCTCTGGTTATAATAATTCAAAATTCATCCGAATTCAAAATTTCACCCATTTCCCTCATCCCAAGCTATTGATATTGAACTAGGCTCAAGCTAGTATGAGATTTCATGTAATCAGTAGGTTTCCTTAAAATTGTGTGAAATAACTATTTATGGTATCTCCAATTTCCATGGAAAATTTTTCAAAAATATTACCACATAACCAATGAAATATTCAACTTCAAAATTCCAACTATTAACGCACAGTAAGGAGTGAAACCCTGAAATGTTCTTCTTTTAAAACCGATCCTATGGATTTTTATGGAAAATATTTAGGGGTTCTTCAAATATTTCGGAGAAACTGAAAGTTAATTCAATCTTTTCCACCACGTATTTTCTTTTCTCTAATTCAGAATTCAGGAGAATTCAGTAAAATCTACGACTGGAGAGAGCTGACTGCATCTTAGACGTGATTGATCATTTGGCATAGTCATATGTGCCTGTGTATTTGTGTGAATGAATGTTTAGATGTGTGAATACAGCGCTGTATGATTTCGGAGATATCAAGAATTTGCTAAAACCTCGCATGATTCCTATGAAATTCATTATTAGATTTGAAATTTCATACTTCAATATTGGTTGAGTGGATTTCGGGTATGTCAAAAGGACAATTGAAATATAGCATATGGACCGCAAGCCCTTTCCATAGAGGTTCGGTACCTCAATTTTCATACACCCTCTTCCTCATAACATCACCATAAAAGGGGATTGATTTACAGAATTTGATTTTACCGACAGGAGATATATTATTATTAGTTTTTCGGTCATAGAAGTATTTGTTCATGACATTGATTCTTTTCCATGTTATTAGGAATTCATTAGAAATAATAATTCTGACCTGGCCTTAAATAAGTAGCTTGCTGAATTGAAATTCCCTAGGAATCATCAAATTCTATGAATAATTTGTTTAATCATTTTGAAATGAGTAAATTCTATAGATAACAAATTATCTAATAAATATCTGGACTTTTTTCAATATCTGGATTTATTCATTCAATAAACCTGTGTCTTATTCCTGAGGATTCGGAATAAATTATCAATTTTCCCAAATCCCAAGTTTTCTTTTTCCAACAAGCCCCGCCCCCTTTTTCCCGAGATCTCTATCAGGACCCAGAAATTTGGGTCCAGCTCATTAGTATACAGTGCACGTGTGCACTGGCGCCAGTGGGCGAGTGGAGGGGGTACACGCTGTCTCGACAGTGTGTGCACTTACTACTTTTGAGATAGGTGTTTTCTGGTCATTTTATCGAAAAATTGAGAAGATTTTCGTTGAAAAATACGTATTTTGCATTTTTTTGCAATTTTTTGTAAATTCGACTTTTTAAGAAAAATCGAGATTTTTCAGTTTTTTTGGGAATTTCTCTGGTTCTATTAGTCTTAACGTAAAAATTCCGAATGGAGGTGAAAGGTGATATCATTTTCCATCGATTTATGGGGTTTTGAACGAGAAGATATCGATTTTTAAGGTATTTTTGGGTATTTTGATGAGGAATTCGTTTTCGTGGTATAAAAACCTGAAAATTCAATATTTTTTTTTTCAAAACCCTATAAATCGATGGAAAATGATCTCACCTTTCACCTTCATTTGTAATTTTTTACGTTACGACCAATGAAACCAGAGATATCTCCAAAAAACTGAAATTTTCAGAAAATCAGAAAACTGAAATTTTTAGAAAATCAAAAAAATCGAATTTTTAGAAAATTTCGAAAAAATCGAATTTTTAAAAAATTTCGAAAAAACCGAATTTTTAGACAATTTCGAAAAAATGGAATTTTTTGAAAATTTCGAAAAAATCGAATTTCTAAAAAATTTCGAAAAAATCGAATTTTTCAAAAATTTCGAAGAAATCTAATTTCTTCAAAATTTTGGAAGATAAATTCTTAAATATGTTTTCCACTCGAAATTTTCTCAGCTTTCCAATGGAATTATCGAAAAAAATCCTTCTCCCCCCCCCTTCATTAAAATCCCCATTTTCTCCTATAACCGGAATAATTAATTTTTTATAAAAAAAAAATATTGATAGAAATTCAAGAAATGGGCAAAACCGTTGAATGGTTTATTGCAATGAAAGGAAGAAGAGAAATCTAGTAATGAGTGTACAGAGTTCACTGTAGCGGAATCCCAATTAAGATTTCCGGTGTTTAATGAAGTGTATCTGCCCATCAGTTGTGCATCAATTGCCATCATCAAGGAACTTTTGAAATTGTGTTATTGTTTCGTACTTTTTTAAATTCCTTTTCTCTTCCATTCACACTAAAATCGATTTCTATGATATAAAGCATAAAATTCCACGTTTTCCCCAATTTTTTAATCATTTAATCCCAAAAAATTCTATTAAAAATTTGAAATTTTTAGAAAAATTGATTTTTTTTCAACAGTTTTTTTTTTTAATAAATAAATAAATAAATAAATAAAAAATAATTTTCCGAGGTATTTTTTTAAAAAAATTATGAAAAATTTTATAAAAATTTTAATTTTATAAAAAAAAAATTTATAAAATTAAAATTTTTATTTTTTTTAAATTTTAATTATTTTTAATTTATTTTTTTATGAAAGCGAAAATAATTCACCTATTTAATTCTTGCTCCAAAAATTCATAGAATATTTTTCTCTGATCTACACCGGTTGATCTTCTCCTTCTTCTTCTTCTTTTTGTCATTGATGTGAAATAGTCCGTGAAGAATGTTGCATTCTGTGGTAAAGCATACTGAAACTGAAAATTCTGGGCATAAACCAGAATTCTACCACCAAGCTGTACTGGCGTTGCTATACCAACAACGAGCTTAAAAAGAGAATATGAATGCATAATTTAAATAACACGAAATACCCACAAAAGATGTTATAACAAAGTGAAAATGAATGGAGAATTAGTCTTTGAGATGAAAAAACCTCTAATTACTCGAAAATTCACTTTGTTATAACGATTAAAAAAAAAAGAAAAAAAATCTAAAAAAAAATCTAATTAAAATTTAAAAAAAAAAAAAAAAAAAAAAATTCTTTATTTTTTTTTTAAGAATATTTTGGAAACTAAGTGAGATAAAGCGATTTCACTGTAAATCCTCTTTTTTAGCTCTTAAAATTCTCTAATAAACGTTTTTCGGACAAAAAGGGCGTATCTCCATTATTTATCGAAATGTTATTAAAAAAAAGAGTGAAAAAAAGGAAAAATTCCATTTTTGTCATTTTTTTTTTGAAAATATCTCGGAAATTAAGCGAGATAAGCATTATTCCATATTTTTAGTCCTGAATTTTCAAAAATTATCAAAAATTGAATTTTTTATTTTTTTTTCATAAGAATTTGAATCCCTCGGATTAAAAATTCTTAAAAAAATATCAGAAAAAAATGAAAAAAATCCTTTTTTTGTCATTTATTTTTCGAAATTGTTCTGGAAACTAAGCGAAATGAGGCAAAATCGCTCTATCTCGCTTAGTTTCCAAGAAACTCCATAAAAACTGGCCTCGAAATATCATTATTTCATATTTTTAGTCCTAAATCCTCAAAAATCATCAAAAACCCGAATTTATCAATTTTTTCTATAAAAAAGAATTTTCATCGATTTTTCTTCATTTTTTTCTTTTTTAACTTTTCCGAGGATTTGCTGCTGATTTCATCTGAGACAGAAAATTTATAAGAACTGAAGTGGAGCAAAAAAAAAGAAGAGAAAAGAAGAAAAAAAACTTCATTTCAGTCCCTCCAATATATATCTCTGTTTCACGAGCAGACAGTACTTAATTAACGATTAAACCCAATCAAGTGTGAATGCACCTCAGGCAATTGGTACAGAAGATTACAAATGATTCATTGATTCTCCAATTTTTGTACGTAATTTAGAAATAATGAAGACACTTTTATTTACAGAAAATAAAGTCTCCACAAATTGCAAATGAAGTTAAATATTTTCTATTTCGTAACTAAGATTGACTCTTTCTCTTTCTTTCTCTCTCGAATTTAATTACAAAGTTCAAAAGCCAAGATAAACAAAAACTTGTTAAATACATGAAAATATTTGAAGTTAGAATAGAGTAGACAGTGATAAATAACAAGATCTTTATTTGTACACTTTAAAGTTTTTCGTAAATAAAAATTAAGGTTTTTCTGTCTTTACAGTAAAAAAAAAAAAAAGTTAAATTTTTGTATAAAATTGGTAATAACAATTTTTTTTTTATTGAATAGGGGAACGTGGGGCAAAATGGACATTTTAATGAAACGGTTGGAGATAGATTTTTTTTGATGATTCTATTGAAAAGCTGAGGAAATTTTGGGCAAAAAACAAGTGCCAGAATTAATTTTTCTCAATTTTTTGAGAATTCGATTTTTTTTGGGCATTTTTAAAGGTAAAAGCCTTTCGATTTTTGAGAAAATTCAGTTTTTTCGGAATATCTCTGGTTCTATTGGTCGTAGCGAAATGAAACCGATCTCAAATGAAAGGTGAGATCATTTCCCATCGATTTATGGGGTTTTGAATTCAAAAATATCGATTTTCCAGATAGTTATGGGAACTTTTGTGAAAAATCATGATCATCGGTTTTTGCCCTATAATTATGTGAAAAATCGATATTTTTGAATCCAAAACCTCATAAATCGATGGGAAATGATCTCACCTTTCATTTAAAATCGGTCCCAGGTCGCTACGACCAATAGAACCAGAGATATTGCCAAAAAACTGAATTTCCTCAAAAATCGAAAGGCTTTTACCCTCAAAAATGCCCAAAAAAATCGAATTCTCAACAAATTGAAAAAAATTAATTCTGGCACATGTTTCTCGACTAAAATTTTCATTCATTTAAAGATTTTTTTATTATATATTGTTATGTCCAGAAAAATTTAAAGTAATAATTGCTGATGCATATAACCCAGATCGAAGAAACTGGGTTATGCTCAGTTTTGAAACATTTTAAGTTAAACGCTGATTGCTATTACTTCATTCAAAAGTGATGAATAAGCAATACAGCTTCTAATAAATATGATCGATTTCGCGTTTTTCTTTAGTCGTTCACCTGCTTCTGAATAGGAGTTGCCAAAATAGAGAGAGGCTCGAAGCACTAGGCACGAGACGCCAAATTGGTCTTTAATTACTAATCCAAATCTTTATTTACCGTGAAGGGGGATTTATTAGCTAATTGATGGGTCACTGGAATCTTTAACCGAAAGTAGTCTCTCGCTGTTCAAGTTAAAGTGTTATAGATATCTCTATTTGTGAACGAACTCATTTTTTCTAATTAAATCAAAACTTAAATAATAGTTAATAAATACGGTGATTGAAGACAACTTCCCTGGCATTAGAAACCCTTTACGGAAGATGGTCGAGGGAATCACCTTTAGATAAGGTGTAAACTTAAAACCATAAATAATTAAAATAAATATTAAACGAAGAGTGAGTACCGTCAACCTAAAACCATCTAAATTCAAACTTTCATCATCAAGCAAAATTGTGAAATCAAATTGTAAATTTTTTGTTAATTCGTTCTTTGTTTAAATATTATAAAAATTCAATCTTTTTAATTTTTATCTCTCTTTTATAAGAAAATCCCTTCCTTTCAAAATTCCCCGAAACATCCTTCATCACGACATTAAAAAAGGTACAAACATAGTCGCGTTCTTTTAAATAATAAAATTATAATTCAAGTTGTTCGTGTTCGGAATTAAATCAAATTGTCCTCAGACGCGAGGGACATCTTCGGACATAACAATATGCATAAAAAATCAAATGTGTCCATTTTACCCGTTATGACCCTTTTTGCCCCATCTTCCCCTATTATATATTATTTATATATTTTATTTATAATTTGAGAATTTTAATTTTGAAAAAAAAAAATTAATTTTAATTTTAATTTTTATTAACGATTTTTTACAAAAATTTAACTTTTTTTTTTTTAGTGTACGAACAGAAATACCTTAAAATGTGAGGATTGGCATTAAAAAAAAGCGTTATTTTCGTGCTTGTACCTTGATAACGCCACCGTAAGGAAACACGATAGGTGGTGGATACAGAATTTCTTGGTTGTCTGTCGTTTCACTCCATGCTAGTTGGCAGTAGAACCCAATGAGGAAGAAAATAACGAGTCTCATCTTCTCAGGATGAAGAAGAAAAAAAAAACCTGAAGAGACACTATAGAAGTTTAAAGTACAATTTATTTTATACTACTTTATTATCTGCAGTAACTTATAGATGATTTATTTTATTTTATCCATCAAATTAAAGCTTAGGGGCAATTTTCAATTTTCTTGGCAATTTAGCTTAAAGTACCTCTCTATTTGCATAAAGTGTAAAATCAATGGAAATATTTGAGATAAAATTTTTCTGGTGTTTTCATTGAAAAGCTGAGAAAATTTGCGATGGAAATCATTAGTCAAAAATTTTTTTTTCAAATTTTTACAAAAAATTCTATTTTTTTTTTAAATTAAATTTTTTCAAAAATTCAAAAAAATTAATTTTAACACATTTTTTCCATTGGAAATTTTCTCAATTTTTCGATGAAATTATCAAAAAAAAACTCTATTTTTCACCGGTTCATTTATTTACTCAATACTTGAAAAAAAAAATTCCAATAAAAAAAAAAAAAAGAGAAGATTTATACTCACAACAGTAACAGAAATTCAATACAAATGAAATAGTAAATTCTGGTATAGTTAACCAGTTAAACAGAAGGCCAAGTGATCTTGGTAAATGACTCGAGCGGTGATTCGATGCAATCAGGATAAGTCAGAACGCAGTCACCACCAGATCTACCCAATATCTCGGCTTCGTGATATAATTTATCTACGCTCCGGTGACTTGAATTAACTGCCTCCGGTAAATCCCCAGTTGGCCTGCAAGAATCGAACGGTAATCGGTTGTCGATATTCCAATAGGAATTGATGCTTTAACTGAGAGCATTTAGATTGAATTTTCCTCCAAAACAATTGTCTCCGAATCTCTGAAATTTCCGTGATGGAAATAAGTCTGACAAAAAAAACTGCATATTTCGACGAAAAAACGTCAAATTATGGCATTTTATGATAGATTCTGTGAAAATACATCAAATTATGACGGATTTTTCCTGAAAATTGATCAAATTTGATCAGAAATCGAACATTTTTTGGCGAAATTTGATATTCATAACAGTTGCCTGTTCAAATATTCAATATTCAAATGAAAATGAATTGATAAAATTCCAATTAAAATTATTGAACAGACAAGGATGGAGTTTTTGGTGCTTTAACTTTTATCAAAGTGTTGAGGTGGCTTGTAAATTTGGATAACCCAGTTTTAGAAGCACGTTGTAACAAGCTATATACTCTTCTCAGCTCACATGAATAGATCAAGTGCCCCTGGACTCTCTGCGCCCCCTCAATTCCATGAAGGTATTATAATTTGAATATAATAAAGTAACGAAACTAGCTCGTGCAATTTTAAACTTCTCATATTTGGTAGGGTCAGATACTGGAAATTGCGGGCTTCTGCAGAATAATTGTTCTGCAACTGTATCATTCGATGAAATTCACTTACGTTAAAAAGAGGTGAATTATTTGGGTGAGAAGGTCCTTGTTGGCTTCGTGCAAAGGCGTTTCTGCTAGTTCACAGATGCTTCTTAGAAGACACTCTCTGCCATTTAGCCATCCATATCTGAATCAATCAAAGAATTTTAGATTGAATGGGATCTGTAGTGAAGTGGAATAACGGGTTAAGTCGATTTTCGTCGAAAATGAGGATTTATCATGATTCGCTTCAGAATGTATGGACGCATGTTCCACAGAAAGGATTTGGCTGGTCATGTCCATTTAAGGCCCCATTTTTTCACATACATTTTAGGTCAAGTCCACATTTTCCAAGTTGAGGCTAAAGATTCAAGTTATGTCGACATGACTTGAAAAGCAATCATGCTTGTAAAAGTCAAGTCGACATGACTCGGTTTTTTCCAAATTGTTCGTTGAACAGTTGCACGATGGTTTCATCCCAATTAGCAGTGCTAAAAAAAAAGACTTGTTGTCATTACTTCTCCTACTCGATGAAGAATGTCATGATTTCTATTATAATTTAACCTCTGAAAATTCCCCACTTGCAGATCCTGATATATTCTCGTCAGATGAAGATCAGTAATGAGAAGCTTCTTTATTTCTTGATGACAAAACTTCGTTAATTCGTGTAATTTCCTCAAATTATCAATAAATAATATTATCAGATAAAATTAAAAGTCAAGTCAACATGACTTGAATTTCTTGAGTTTTTGAGAAAGTCAAGTCGACATAACTTGAATTTCCTTTAGACACTTCAAGTCGAGTCGTTCAAATTATAGAAAAAAAAAGAATGCGGTTAATGATTGTTTTTGAATATCGAATTGGTTGTGGATTAATGAAGCTCATCATGAATGTAGTGCATAATCACAATCGTATCATCGTTATACAGTTCTTCATCTCTCCCGAAAAATTGGGTATTTCGACTTAACCTGTTATTCCACTTCACTACTAAAGAATTTGATTGGGCATGAGTTTGAGGCAGTTGAGAGACACTGGCAGGCTTCTGATCTACAGCGCATGCGCATTTCACGAAATTCCTAGGTTAAAATTTATTTAGGCTTCTCTTAGCCATTGAAGACAGAAAAAGAAGTAATTGAACCGTTTTTTTGTACAGAATTTGATTTTCTATGAAAAAAGTCTCTTGATTTCTTTTCATATCCCTTACAGCTTCTCCGGAAAAAGCCAAAAAAGAACGAAATATGCTTTTGAATATTGTTTAATTCTCTATTCAGAAGCGCATATCAATAAACCTGGGATATTCACCAAAATATAACCAATAATCATCAATTGTATAACAAGCATTGATGAATGATTCGTTTTGTTGTACAGTTGATGATTGATAGAAGCTTTTATACTCACGTGTTGAGTAGATTTTCAATGGCTTTATATGCACTATTCAAATCAAAATTTTGATTTTCACGTGCTGGTATTATGCCTGGTTCGTCGAATTGCGTTAAATTCCATGGTAATCCATAGTTAAATTGATAGCCAAATGATGATACAACACTGCC
Source organism: Aleiodes leptofemur (assembly GCA_963942555.1). Lineage (NCBI taxonomy): Eukaryota > Metazoa > Arthropoda > Insecta > Hymenoptera > Braconidae > Aleiodes > Aleiodes leptofemur. The sequence goes on along the minus strand of OZ012623.1, from coordinate 12,440,343 downwards.
TCTTTCATTTGATTCAAGTGGCACAGATATTCCAATTGTAAACTGTTGAAGACATAAAAATAAAAAAAAGCAATTAAATATTTCATGCAATTTAGCTGTTATTACTCACCTGAAAAACAGAATTCTGTGGAAATAATAGTGCAGCCTTGTTCGATGAGGAGAAATCGAATATTGTGGAGAGTAGAAATATTGAAACTGCCACATGGAACATCACAAACTGTGTCTTGAACTAAAGTGTCCGACTGAGACGATAATTGTATGTGAATGATTCTCGTGGGAGCATTGCCTCCAAAAAATCTTGTTCTTTGCTCAAGTAATTGGAGACTTTGGTCAACGAACCCGAACCACATGTCACTTTTTTCCTCAATTTCGAGTGATGGGAAAGGCATTAAGGTATTATCCCAGTGGACTCGAGGACAGTTGACCCTTTTTTTCTTTGATTCCATATCAAAGATTGATTTTTTTACATTTTTATGAATTTTTTCATAATTTTTGTCCGTGTAGTTTAAAAAAAAAACCATCAGTATAAAAATCCAAAAAATTTATTCAATTTTTTTTTCCTCTTCTTCAACTTCTGCAGGTAACAGGGAATAATTCCATCCACAGAGATGAATAAAGAGTCTAGTTAAAATACAACAGTTAACAACAACTCAGAAAACTCTTACTCCACATTATCCATGATTTATTACAATGAATTTTTTTCCTTTTTTTTTTTTTTCTTCACCTTCAAAACTTTACCTCGTTAGTTGTTTTGTCATTTGTCCTTACTCGTTTAGTCGAAGTTTCTTCGTGTGTATACCCCTATTATAAAGAGAACACGACTTCCACCTTCAGTTCTGTACTTTCTGCAGTTACACTTCTGGGTAATGTAGAAATGTTGAGTTTACCATTCATAACTTTCATGCAAAAGTTTAAATGTATTTGTATGTATTTACGCACTAGTATTTCTAAATATTTTATAATACAATAGTATTCACATAGATGTATAGGTCTAACTAAAACTTAAAGTACGTAGCCAACTGCAAACGAAGGAGAATGAGAATTTAATTTATCCTTTAAGACTTTCTCACCTTTTCTGACGTTTGTAAAATTCGGAGGAGTATACGACTTTTTGTTACTTAAACATTCATATTAGTTTTGAAAGCATAACCTCCCTATTTGCATAATCTTCCTTTGTGCCTGGGAAAAGGGGCGGAGCTTAATATGCAAATATCGAGGTTTTACAATTATTTTAAGACTTTACTAGAACATTTGCATTATTTTTAAAGAGCATAACCTCGCTATTTGCATAATTTTCGATTTGCGCATGCGCAGAATGTGATGAGAGGAGTGGAGGGGAAAAAGGGGCGGAGCCTATTATGCAAATATCGAGGTTTCACAATTATTTTAAGACCTTTTTTACAACATTCGCATCATTTTTGATGGCATAACCTCGCTATTTGCATAATTTTCTTTTGCGCATGCGCAGAATATGTTGAGAGGAGTGGTGGGGGAAAAGGGGCGTGGCCTAATATGCAAACACGGAGGTTATGCACTTATTTTAAGACTTTACAACCAATTTTGCATCATTTCTACAATGATTTTTTTCTGCGCATGCGCAGAACTTCTTGAGGCAAAAGGTGGGGGAAAAAGGGCGGAGTCTAATATGCAAATATAGAGGTTATGCACTTATTTTAAGACTTTCCAATAACTTTTGCAGCATTTGCAGAGATTTTTTTTGCGCATGTGCAGAATTTCTAGTGAAAAGTGGTGGGGGAAAAGGGGCAGAGCCCAATATGCAAATATAGAGGTTATGCACTTATTTTAAGACATTTCAATAACTTTTTTGCAGTAACTGTACTTAAATCCTTTTATTAATTCCAAAAGAAAACCGAGTCAGTGTTATCCGAAAATCTCTGGTGGCCACTGAGCAAAAAGAAACGAGTAAAAGAAAAGAGATTGCTTCTATCCGGGGAATTCCATGAATCCCTGTTATACTCTGAGGCAAATGAAAATCGCTGAAGGAATGTGCACCAAGAAAAAAACAGAAAAAGACTCTGGGAGTGCTTGGACGTAAAGAAAGAGGAAAGAGAGCGCGTTGGGAGGAATAACCTGGTAAAAAATAGTTTTTTTTAAAGTTTCATTCTGGGAAAAATTCGAAGAAATCACAGTCATTTTGCCTCCTTTTTTTTCTTCTTCCAGTTATCCCATGGTGGAAAATACATCTAGGGCGCTTCTCTCGCATTCTGGATAAAGGGCGTGGCAGTTTTCACCTACGTGCTTACCAAGACTTTCAGCTGCATGATATTCACGATCCTCGTACACTTCGTATGGCTCAATGGTACTTGAAGGCCTGCAAAATTCCATATGCATGCCATTGCAGTATCTTAGTTATGTCACTGGATTTTATGGCTCTGCCAAGATCACACAGACACACACGTGTACAGAAAATTTTATGATACTTTTTTTTTGTCATAGAGCATTTGTATTAATAATGAAGCGAAAAAAAATGGATTTTTTCCAACAATTATTTTAAGTTTTTAGTTTTATCGTTTTTTTTTGTAAGTAAAATTTATCTTCAGAATTTTTGATAAAAAGAAGGAAAATTAGGTATATTTTGCACGAATTTTTAAGCATTTGTACAATTTTTGGACAAGATTTGTACAATTTTAGGACAATTTTTGGACAACTTTTGTACAATTATTGGACAATTTTTGCATAATTTATGTACTATTTTTGGACAATATTTGTACAATATTTGCATAATTTTAGTACAACTTATGTACTATTTTTGTCCAGTATTTGCACAAGTTGTGGACAACTTATGTACTATTTTTGTACAATATTTACACTATTTTTGGACAATTTTTGTACAACTTATGTACTATATTTGTACAATAATTGCACAATTTTTGGACAGTTTCTGGACAACTTATGTACTTTTTTTGTGCAATAATTGCATAATTTTTGGACAATTTTTGCACAACTTATGTACTATTTTTGTACAATATTTGTACAATATTTACACTATTTTTGGACAATATCTGTACAATATTTGCACTATTTTTGGGCAATCTTTGTACAGCTTATGTACAATTTTTGGACAACTTATATCCAATTTTTGACCAATTTTTGCACAATTCCTGTACAACTTATGTACTATTTTTGTACAATAATTGCACAATTTTTGGTCAGTTTCTGGACAACTTATGTACTTTTTTTGTACAATAACTGCACAATTTTTGGACAATTTTTGTACAACTTATGTACTATTTTTGTACAATAATTGTACAATTTTTGGACAGTTTCTGGACAACTTATGTACCTTTTTTGTACAATAACTGCACAATTTTTGGACAATTTTTGTACAACTTATGTACTATTTTCGTACAATAATTGCACAATTTTTGGACAATTTTTGCACAACTTATGTACTATTTTTGTACAATAATTGCACTATTTTCGTACAACTTATGTACTATTTTTGTACAACTTTTGCCCAGTTAGTGCAAGATTTTCCCAATATTAGTAGAAAACTGTTAATCTTAAAGAAAAATACTAAGACTAAAATTTTTATGATTTTTCTTAAGTAATCCTCGAAAAATGGTAAAAAATGAGAAATTCAGGGATTTTTGCCTTTTTTTCTCGTAATGAAAGAATTATATATTTACATGTACGAAATAGGAATTCTTGCAGTTGTATTTATGGAAGAATAGGGTAAAGTGGTTACAAAAGAAGAGGGAACTGAACTGTACGAGAATGGGACAGGCTATATCTACCGTATACCAGTAACTACGTGCTCACTGTCGCCTTCGACATCGATCCAGCTTGGTGGTTTCTCTGTTGGGGAAACTTCAAGCCTCAAACCCAAGGGTGAAACCGAACATTGTGAGAGAGAAAAAGAGAAAGAAAAGACGAAAGGAAGATGAAAAGTGGAGAGAGAGAGACTGTGTATCGGCCACGGGTATCACCAGCCACTCTCCAAAATTTATATCCAAAAATACTTCATTCACTTTTATTAGAAACTACGAGGTAACTTCAAATTGAAATGGTAATTTCATTATTTCCTTGTACATGATGTATTTTCGTATATTGGATGCAACGTGTATTTTGTACTTTCAGGTGACTGAGTTAACGAGACATTTTTAAGCTTTCCAGATCAATTACAAAGTTGGGAAATTTCTAAGAGTTGAGAGTTGAGGAGAAATTATGAAAAGCTGATGAATTAAATTTATCAATTTTGTGGGATTTTTTAATAAAAATTTTTTTTTGGCGGTTTTCTATTTTTTAAATTTCTTGAAAAATAATGGAGATACGCCCTTTCTATGCTAAGCCAGTTCTATAGAGATTTTTGAGGACTGAATAGAAGGATTAAAGGGAAAAGGGCGTATCTCCACTAGTTTTTTGAGATATTTGATAAAAATTGATAATTTTAAATAATAAATTTTTATTTTGAGGGAAGGTGGGGTAAAATGGACACTCCAATTGAACGGTTCGAGATAGAAATTTTCTGATGATTCCATTGAAAAGCTGAGGAAATTTTAGGCGGAAAACATGTGTCAAAATTTTTTTTTTCAATTTTTGGAAAAATTTACTTTTTTGGTCAAGTTTTGAAGGGATTTTCCTTTTGAAAATCGAAAAAATTCACTTTTTCGGCGATATCTCCGGTTCTGTTGGTCGTAGCGACCTGGGGTTCATCTCAAATGAAAGGTGAGCTCATTTCTCATCGATTTATGTGGTTCAAATTTTTTTTAAATCAATTTTTCAAATATTTATAGGTCATTTTCTGAAAAATCAGTTTTTGCCCTATAAGTACTTGAAAAAATTGATATTTTTCTTTTTAAACCCCATAAATCGTTGGGAAATGAGCTCACCTTTCATTTAAGATCAACCCCAGGTCGCTACGATCAATAGAACCAGAGATATTCTCGAAAACCTGAAATTTTTCAAAAACAGAAGAATTTCACCTTCAAATCTCCCGCGAAAAATAAAATTTTTGAAAAATTCCAAAAAATAACTTCTAACATATGATTTTCATGGGAAATTTCCTCAGCTTTTCAATGGAATCATCAGAAAAAATCTATCTCCAATATTTCCACCCACTTCGATCAATTTATTTCCAATATCATTGTAACTTACGTAAATAATGTTTGAATAATTTGTCCAAATAATCCATGACGTAGATCAAATGGTGCTGCAGCAACCTCACAAATAGCTTTTAGTAAACATGCTTTACCACCAAATCCATACAAATTAGATGCTTTCTCTAGAATTTTGTAAATACTCCATCTACTCTTGCTGTTACTCTTCAATAGTACACCAGGTTCAGTGAAATCCGTTGAATTTTGCGGCAATGTATACAGAAATTTTGTGAATGCACCAATTATAACGCTCTCACGGTCCAATTGCAATGGTGTACCAATTCCAAGAATCAACTGTGAACATGAAACCCTTTATTTCATATTTAAATTTTTTTTTAAATAAAAAAAAAAATTTTTAATTTTTAACAAATTTAGGGGAAATGTGGGGTAAAATGGGCACATTATAAAGGAAAATATATATATATATATATATATATATATATATATATATGTATATTATTTTTTTAAATAATTTATTTATTAACAAAAAAAGTCCAAAAATTGTCAGATTTTTTTTTATTTTTTAAAAATAATTTGTTTAAAAAAAATATATAAATTTTTTTTTTTTTTTTTTAATCGTGCTAATAAAAATTCAAGCAACGAAAGAACTGCTCATGCGAATTTCTATTAAGTCGTATATTTACTCAATATTCGATCTATCCAACTAATTAACGTGCAGGTTTTCCGGAGCGTTTCGCAAAAAAAAAAATCTCTCACACACACAAACACACACACACGAATACACTTAGTTGTTAGATGGTACGTGCCGGTGCTTTTAAGCTCGCACTTAGCCATCCTCATTTTAACTCTCCAACCTCTCTCCTGTATTGCCCAACCCTCCAACCCTTTTCCTCTCTCTCTCTCTCTTTCTCTCTCTGCTGCACTTGAAGCGCTCTAATGGGCCACACTTTGTGAAAACGCAGTCACGGTTCATTCCCAATTCTCCTACCAAGTGCAACACGACGATAGCCAGTAAAAGGATACGAATGTGATAAGAATAAGAAATAGGGGATTTCAACTCTTTTTTTTTTATTTCGTAAAATAATCATGTTTTTTTTCCTTTGAGATGTATTTTTTGGAGCTTATCCAAAGAAATTCGTAAATTTATGACTATCTCAAAGATATCTTCCAAACCATCGAAGTTATCAAAAAACATCAAGAAACCTTTTTTGTAGGTCTTGAAATTCTCTTCAAAAAAGGTTTCTTCACTTTTTTTCCTAAATCCACTCGCCTGAAAGATACCATTAAAATATTCCGCAAAGATTTTTTTGACCACTTTTCTCGAATTTTTATTATTGAAAAGAGATCTCAGAAACTATTGGAGTAAGAGGAAAATGTCAAGAAACCTTTTTTGTAGAGAATTTCAAGAGCTTCAAAAAAGGTTTCCACACAAATTGCTCTATCTCGCTTAGTTTCCGAGAGCGCTTTTAATAAAAGATGGATTGACGGAAAATTAGATTTTATGCAATTTTAATAATTTCTTTACAATGAATATTTCTTTGAAAAAAAGAAAAAATCACATTTCTATGAAAATGATAATGATAAGAATTGTAGGGTGAATCGAGTGAATGAACTCGAGTTATTAATTCACCGAGAGCTGGAAAATTCCATCGTTAAATTCCTCTTTTTTCCCCCCTTCTCCCTTCTAAATATTCAAAAGCCCGGGGCTCGATTGGAACACAAGATATATAACACTGATCGTAGTCCATGAAAATAGAGATAATATAACCTGCCCATTGAATTTTATAGCCCAAGCCGATAGTCGACAATGCAGCTGATATATTAATTATTATCTACGAATCAAAATGCAGTTCACTGATTGTGAATTTTAATTAAAAATTCCCAATCAAGTGTATGAATTTTTTGAATTTTATTGAATTTTTTTGAATCAAAGTTAATGAAAAATTGGCATGGAAAAAAGGGATTTATTCAATTATTTGTTTTATTTAAAGGGAATTTATTTGGAATTGAAATTGGAAGTGAAGAAACAAAAAAAGAGGATTTTTTTCCTCAATTTACGGCTTTTCAGGGATTTTTTCGATTGAATTGTCTATTTGCTCGCATGTTTTCTGAAAAAATGAGATTTTTTAGCGGAATTTGGAATTTTCCAGGATTTTTTTGGAGTTTGAGAGATTTTCCGGGGTTTTCCTGAATTTTCCGAAAATTTTCCAAATTGAGCTATGAAAGTTTTCTTTTGCCCACGTGTTTTCTAAAAAAATTATGATTTTTAGCCCAATTTGGGATTTTCCAGGATTTTTTTTGAGTTTTACAGATTTTCCGGGATTTTCCTGAATTTTCCAAATCAAGATTTAGGAACTCTCTTTTGCCTACGTGTTTTTTGGAAAAATCAAGATTTTTAGCCCAGTTTGGGATTTTTCTGGATTTTTTTTGAGTTTTAGAGATTTTTCGAAATTTTCCAGAATTTTCCAAGAATTTTCCAAATCGAGGTTTAAAAATTTTCTTTTTCCCACGTGTTTCCTGAAAAAATTACGATTTTTAGCCCAATTTGGGATTTTCCAGGATTTTTTTTGAGTTTTACAGATTTTCCGGGATTTTCCTGAATTTTCCAAATCAAGATTTAGGAACTCTCTTTTGCCTACGTGTTTTTTGGAAAAATCAAGATTTTTAGCCCAATTTGGGATTTTTCTAGATTTTTTTTGAGTTTTAGAGATTTTCCGAGATTTTCCGAAATTTTCCAAGAATTTTCCAAATCGAGGTTTAAAAATTTTCTTTTTCCCACGTGTTTCCTGAAAAAATTACGATTTTTAGCCCAATTTGGGATTTTCCAGGATTTTTTTTGAGTTTTACAGATTTTCCGGGATTTTCCTGAATTTTCCAAATCAAGATTTAGGAACTCTCTTTTGCCTACGTGTTTTTTGGAAAAATCAAGATTTTTAGCCCAATTTGGGATTTTTCTAGATTTTTTTTGAGTTTTAGAGATTTTCCGAGATTTTCCAGAATTTTCCAAGAATTTTCCAAATCGAGGTTTAAAAATTTTCTTTTTCCCACGTGTTTCCTGAAAAAATTACGATTTTTAGCCCAATTTGGGATTTTTCAGGATTTTTTTTGAGTTCTAAAGATTTTCCGGGATTTTCCTGAATTTTCCAAGAATTTTCCAAATCGAGCTTTGAAAACTTCCCTTTGCCTACGTGTTTTCTAAAAAAATCAGGATTTTCAGCCCAATTTGGAATTTTTCATGATTTTTTTTTTGAGTTTTAGAGATTTTCCGAGATTTTCCAGAATTTTCCAAGAATTTTCCAAATCGAGGTTTAAAAATTTTCTTTTTCCCACGTGTTTCCTGAAAAAATTACGATTTTTAGCCTGATTAGGGATTTTTCTGTTTTTTTTTAAAGTTTTACAGATTTTCCGGAGTTTTCCTGGATTTTCACAAAAAATTCCAAATTGAGTTCCGAAAGCTCATTTTTGCTCACGTGTTTTCTGAAAAATCAGGATTTTTTTTCTCAAATTGAAATTTTCCTGGATTTTCCAAGAATTTTCCGAAGAAAAGAAACAGAATTGTGATCAATGAAAATATTCATTTTCTCGCAGAGAAAAATGAATAAAAGTTCTAAAAAATCACGACTTTTTCTCCAATTTTGGATTTTTTAAGATTTTCCAGAATTTTCTTGAGTTTTCCAGTAATTTCCCTAATTGAACCTCAATCTGCCCACATGTTTTCTGAAAATCAGGATCCTTCCAACAGTTTCGAATTTCTCAAGATTTTCCATATTTTCCTGATTTTTCCAGGGATTTTCCGAATTAAGGATAAAATTTTCCAAAAATTTGAGATTTTCCACAATTTTTCCTGATTTTCATTGATAATTTCTTAAAAAATCAGGATTTTTCTCTCCCAATTTGAAATTTTCCAGCTTTTCCCCGAATTTTTCCCCAAATTTTCCGAAGAAAAAAGACGAAAAAAATCGTAATCAACAAAAATATTGATTTTTTCAAGGAAAAAAAATAATTAAAATCGTTACTAAGGCCTAATACGTGGACTGGGACAAAGTAAGTTGAATACTCCTGAGTATACTCACCAGTAGAGCAGTGGTAGAGGCTTCTGGAAAGAGTAGAGTTCTCGATGAACGCGACAAAAGTTTCATCCCTTTCAGTGGACCCATTCCAACGTTTTCACGATCGTGACCAAAAGTTTTATGAAGGACGCAGGCGAGAAATACTAACGTCATTGTCTCAAACGGTCTCATTCTGATCGTTATATACTTTTTTTTTTATTTCTTTTGTCCGCCTTGCTCGTTTCTTCTTTATTGCTCCACAATTTGACGCCTTAAAAATAAACGAAAAGTGCACATTTATGGATATCTGTTGAAATTTTATGATTTTCATGATAAAAATTTCGGAAATTGGAGAAAAAAGGTGCAATAGAATATTTTCGATGATTTCATCGAAAAACTGAGAAAATTTTCGGCGAAAAACATATTTCGAAATTCATTTTTCGAAATTTTCTTCGAAAATTCGAGGATTTTCATCTCAAAATATCGAAAAAATAATAATTTTCAATAAAAAATTTGTAACTATTTCAAAAATCGATAAAAATTGATCCAAACCCCATGAATCGATGGCAAATGATCTCACCTTTCATTTAAGATCGACCCCAGGTCGCTACGACAAATAGAACCTGAGATATTCCCAAAAAACTGAAAAAAAATTCAAAAATCGAAAAATTTCATTTTTCAAAGAAATTCTAAAATCGAAAAATTTCGAATTTCTGAAAAAATTCCAAAAAATTAAGTCTGACACATGTTTTCCACCCAAAATTTCCTCAGCTTTTCAATGAAATCATCAAAAAAAATCTATCTCCAACCATTTCATAAAAATCCCCATTTTTCTCCACTTTCTCGCTCCAATTTTCTTAAAAAAACAAATGAGAAAATGAAAGAAATACATTTTATTGACTCACTCTTGGGATTTTTAGGAACACTGATGGCTCGAGACTATCTAAGCGTACAGAATATATACAACCATGTAAATTCAGGCCGATGAAAGACGCCATAGCGGGTAAACTGAATTATTTCGGTCCGTTAGATCCTTCTCCAGCCTCTTCTCTCCATCTCTTTCTCTCTCTATTTCTCGAGACTCGTCGTTATTTGTCTCTGTCTTTCTCGTGCATTCCCCGTTGAACAAATGTTGAGAAAACGGGATTCAGTTGTGCCAACGAGGTACGAATATACACAATTTCATATGGAAAACCATTAACTGTATGTATACATGGAGTAAATTTGATTCAAATCAAGGAAAATTTACGTGAGATTTATTATCCTGGAAAATTCAAGATTTAGAGGAAAAAAGTGGCATTTTTAAAAAATTGAGAAAAATGGAAAAAATTGAGGCTAATTGTAGGAAAACTATGAAAAGTCATAGAAAATTCTGAATTTGGGAGAAAAACCTGATTTCTAAAAATCAAACTGGACTAAAAAAAATCGGAAAATCGCTGATTGGAAAAAAATTCTGATTTTTAAGAAGCTATATTTCAAATATGACATAATGTATCATTTTATGTATGATTTTGTGTGCAGTGGTCGAAAGGGCATAATGAGTATTACTATTTTACACCCACCTAAAGTGGCGAGCACCTTAGTTCCAGAGTTCAAGAAGGTTGGTAAGCCTTGCAAAGTTGAGCAAATGCCAAAATCATCATTTGTAACCGTTAGGTTCGAGATGCTAGTGGATCCGAATACCTCCCATGGTATAATGATTTAATTTTAAAATATATATATATGAGACATTCCACGCTATTTCACTCGGATTTCGGGTTTGATTTTTTGATTTTTTTAATTTTTTGATATGTTATGAAAACACTCAAGACAAGTCATTTACCAAAAAAAAAAACAAAAAAAAAATTTTTTTGAAAAAAATACGGCCATTTGAATTTTGAAAAAACCGCTATAGGTGGTCATTTCTCTCCAGCTTCGAATGCTCGTATCTCATTCAATATTAGTTATATGAAAAAAATGGAAGAATACTTTCCTGTGGGGAAGGACTATGAGATTCCATTAAAGAAATTTCCAATTGTTAAAATCCCATATTTCTATTTTTTATAAACAATTGAAATAAAAAAATACATAAAAACTACAGAATGCGTGTTTTTAAAAATCTGAAAAAATTCTATGTTGATGATTATTTTATTTTCGATTTTTGTGTAAATTTTCGTGTGACTATTTTGAAGGGTTCGCGAGATATCGCTTTTTTTATGTTCTTGCGCGGTCTGTTGCTGCTGCCGAACAGTCATGCGCATGCGCACAACGCTCTAGCTGCGAATCACATGATCAATGGCGCGTAAGTTGTGTGTTCTTCATTGCAGAGTTTTTGGAGTTGCAATTCTCCTTGAAACTTCCTAATTTGAAACATACAACTATTGTTGAATTCATTCAAGTTATGCAATGTTATTTCGATTATGGAGGGGCAAAAACAATGGGAGTGCCTCCCAAAAATAGGCGTAGTTGGGGCCTTTTTTCATTACATTCATGGTTGAATAATAATAACTATTACAAAAATTTCAACTGTGATATTGTTTCAGGATACGTTTAATTATTCAGATAAAAAATCACATTGCAACTCTAAAAACTTTGCGATGAAGAGCACTCAACTTTTGCGCAATTCGTCATGTGATTCGCAGCTAGAGCGTTGTGCGCATGCGCATGACTGTTCGACAGCAGCAACAGACCGCGCAATAACATAAAAAAAGCGATATCTCGCGAACCCTTCAAAATAGTCACACGAAAATTTACACAAAAATCAAAAATAAAGTAATCATCAACATAGAATTTTTTCAGATTTTTAAAAACGCGCATTCTGTAGTTTCTATGTATTTTTTTATTTCAATTGTTTATAAAAAATAGAAATATGGGATTTTAACAATTGGAAATTTCTTTAATGGAATCTCATAGTCCTTCCCCACAGAAAAGTGTTCTTCCACTTTTTTCATATAACTAATATTGAATGAGATACGAGCATTCGAAGCTAGAGAGAAATGACCACCTATAGCGGTTTTTTCAAAATTCAAATGGCCGTATTTTTGTCAAAAAAATTTTTTTTTTGTTTTTTTTTGTGGGAAATGACTTGTCTTGAGTGTTTCCATAACATATCAAAAAATTAAAAAAATCAAAAAATCAAACCCGAAATCCGAGTGAAATAGCGTGGAATGTCTCATATATATATATTCCAATTTTCCCCTCAATTCCCTCAAGTTTAGCGTATTTTCTCTCCCCCCCCCCCTCCTCCCCCCATCTTTCCCAAAAATTTCAACAAAAATTATTTCTTATTACAATTATTTCACCCGTATTTTATCTAGATGTATCCTCTCTCTTCCTCTCTCTTCCCCTCCCTCTCTCTCTCTCAATAAATTTAAACCCCCTGATATTTCCCACCCACGCGCACCTGTTATCGAGCGACAAAAATGCCAATAACACCCGATAACTGCATCACGTTTCGTTGCTGCTGTTGGCAATATTTCCCCCCTCTCCACCTCCTCCCCCATTGGTTTTTGTTTTGATTTTTCATTCTTTATTCTGTTGTTTTTTATTTCATTATTTTCACCAAGTGCCTATGCCAATAGTTTCACTTATTTTTGTTCCTTTTTTTTTCTCATTTTCTCAATATTATTTACAGTTTTGTTTTAATCCAGTAGTTAATCGTGTACAATAAAAGAGAAATAATCCAAGGCATCAGTGGGACAATCGTTGAATAATTTTCGACAATTCTGATGATTTTTTCTCCCGTGAGATTCGGCAGCATGATACTCTTGGTCATTCACGTTTTCGTAGTCTTCTGCAGTCGATGAAGGTCTAAAAATAAAAAATAAAGTATTATTGTATAGTGCTCTCCAAAACTATGAGGTTTAGAAAAAAATGTCAAGAAACCTTTTTTGTAGAGAATTTAATTCCCCACAAAAAAGGTTTCTTCACATTTTCCCGTAAACCTAACAGTTTCGGAGATCCCCTTAGAATAATGACTTGTTCAAGTGGAAACAGCAAAAAAAAGACAATTTTTTGTCTTTAAAAAAAACGAGTACAAGTACATTACGTGAATAGAACATGAAGAAGTTGTGAAAAAATTCCTTGGGACGTTGAGAAAGGTGCACCAGCTGCCTCGCAAATCACTCTTAAGAGGCATTCCCTGCCCGAGCCAAGAGCATGAAAACTAGACTCAATCATTTCGTATATATTCCATCGTGAAATGGATTTCAAGGATGAGCCTGAAAAGGTTACCGAACATCTCAGAATTAATGAATAACAATGAACCATCTGATATGTATAATTATTATATATATCAAGGTAGAGTGGATGACAAGTGCCACTTAATCAAAATGTAAATTGAGAATTGAATCAAAGATGAAGATTATTCATAGTAATTTCTCTTGTTCAGTCTCGAAGAATTTTGTTTTCACGGATTTCCTTTTTCCAATAATTACTTCAAAGGTCAGAAAAAATGTGAATTGGCTCGTGACTTCATCCTATTTCCTCGAATTAATTATTCTTCTTGGGCGAAGAGACTTTGAAATGAAGGGGAGAAAGAGGATAGAAGTTAGAGGAGCATCAAAAGAACAGGAAAATTGAGTTGATCCGGTTTCTTAAACTTTCATGTTAAATGTAGACCGATTTTTTTCTTTTTAATGCAGTAAATTTGAGTTCAGTCATTTTTTAGATATTGGTTTTTCCTATTTTTTTTTACTTCCCTGGAGGATTCATTGATTACTATTTGATTGCTATTCGATTGGGGGGGAGGCGACTTGTGCTCTCATCTGATCACTAGTCGAGCATTAGTCGATGGTAATATGAATAACGAGATGACCAGCGATCAACTGATCATTGGGTCGACTGTCGGTCGATCCCAAGTGGAAACCTCGACTCGACTAACGATCGACTCTATACATAGTCAGATGCGCATCGATGAAGCCATTTATCATCCATGATCGAAAAGTGCTCAAAAAATGTTCATGGTCGATCGTTAGTCGAGTCGAGATTTCCACTCGACTCTATACATAGTCAGATGCGCATCAATGAAGCCATTAATCATCCATAATCGAAAAGTGCTCAAAAAATGTTCATGGTCGATCGTTAGTCGAGTCAAGATTTCCACTCGACTCTATACATAGTCAGACGCGCATCGATGAAGCCATGTATCATCCATGATCGAAAAGTGCTCAAAAAATGTTCATGGTCGATCGTTAGTCGAGTCGAGATTTCCACTCGACTCTATACATAGTCAGACGCGCATCGATGAAGCCATTTATCATCCATGATCGAAAAGTGCTCAAAAAATGTTCATGATCGATCGTTAGTCGAGACGAGGTTTCCACTTGGGATCGACCAACAGTCAACCCAATGTTCAGCTCATCTATATCTATATATATTGAAATTTTCTTTAGTGAAATAGATTTTCTTCAACGAAGTAAATTTTTTTGGAACAAAAATTTTTTTTTTCTCAGTGCCGGGTTATTCGAAAAATTGACCATTTCAATATTTCAATGTAAAATAAATAAGTTACTTGCTTTTTTTCGGTAATTCCTCGACAATTTCACCTTCTGCAGTATCGCTCATCGATCTCTCATATCGCACATACGGTTCAGTCATGTAAGAAGCGTTGTACGGCAGGAAGTAATTGAATTTCACAACGTATCCGATAATAGTGCTGACGTCAACATTCATGGGCAAGCCCAGACCAGCTATCAACTGTATTTTTTTTTAACCAAAAAATAAAAAATAAAAATGAAAAAAAAATAGAGAATTATCACTGGTATCAATCAAACCACTCATCCACTATTTTTCAGTGAAAAATAAAGTTGATAAATTCATGCTGACAACCGATTCATCCGCATTTACCGCTACGTCAATCGCAGATTCATATTCATGTTTGACCACAGACTATCGTGTTATACGATGTGATGCTTTTTAGATATTACTTGTGGCGAGAAAAATGTATAAGTTTTAGAATTTTATTTTTAACATTTTTTTTAGAAAAAAAATGTAATCGTATTTTTTATGTTTTTTTATTACATAAATCAATCGAAATTGGAAGAAATATTGGAGATAGATTTTTTTTTGATGATTTCATTGGAAAGCTGAGGAAATTTTCGATGGAAATCATGTAACACAATCGATTATTTGGAATTTTTCAAAAATTTCGATTTTTTGGTCGAAATTTGAGGGTGAAAAGCTTTTTTTTTTGGAAAAATTCACTTTTTTTGTTTTTCAAAGAAAGTCAAATTTTCAAAAAATTAAAAAAAAATATTGTGACACATGTTTTTCACCTGAAATTTTCTCAGCTTTCCAATGAAATCATCAAAAAAATTCTATCTCTCACCGTTTCATTGGAATCCCCATTTTACCCCCCTTTTCCCTATTATCGATTTAATTTCAAATAATAGGAAATACAAAAAATTTGAGAAAAATTCGAAATTACCTGGACTTTTGTAGTAACATAATCACTTGGTGGTGGAAACACCAAATATCTTTTCTCACGTTTTTCATCAGAAATCATCGAAGAATTGAGAAAATTTAAATTAACAAAGATAATAATTATTTTATATAAATTTAAATAATCCATAATCAATTATTTCCTTTCTCTTTGACTTTTCAGGAGTGACTGCGGATTTTTGGACTTGCGGAAGAAGTGATGAAGGAGCTAATCACTCCTATTACCACCAAGTAATTAGCATTTCATTTTTTTTCCTCATTTTGAACAAAAAAAAATAAATTATAAAAAAAATTGAATTTTCAACATTTTTATTTCTCATAAATAATTAAAAAAAAAAAAAAAATTAAATTTTTCATTTTTTTTTCTGAAATTCACTTCAATTTATAATTTCCATAATTTATAAAAAAAATTGGCAAGAAGCTGATTATTTCAGGATAATCTCGAAATTATCGAAGAAAAGTGAAGTACTCAAGTGGACTTTTTCTGCACTCAGAAAAGGCCCTTTTACAAACGTCTCTTCCTTCCCTTCCAATAAATTCAGCTCTGTGAAACTCATGATCATCGTGAAATTCCACTGTCTCTGACGAACTTGATGGCTTCAAAATTACGTTTAGAATTTCACCAAGAAGTCCATGTGACTGTTGGAAGGGAGTTTCAGAAGCTTCACAAACTGCACGAAGTAAACACACTCTGCCATCACCAAACACTTCCATCGAAGTTTCTAATAATCGGTAGAGACTCCACCTTGTCATGTATCTATCGCTGTTGTAAATATTTCTTTGATAACGTACGTATGGTTGTGTTAAAGTTGATGCATTGTAAGGCAAGTTGTAGTTGCATTTCAGGACGTAACCGAGAATTGTGGATACTGTACTCTCCATTGGTAGACCTAGGCCGAATAATACCTGATGCAAAAAAAAAAATTTTCATTGAATCGAAAAAAAAACAATTTTTTTTTTTAAATTACAAAAAATTGTTTTTTTCGCTATTTGCTAAAAAAAAATTACGAAAAAGATGCGTTTTGTCATTCGCAACAAAAAAAAATATAAAAAATCCATTTTTTGTGATTTGCAAGAAAAAAAATGACGAAAAATGAATTTTTTGTGATTTACAAACAAAAAAAAATTTTATTACAAATTTCGCTTTTTTTTTCATGAAAATTGTTAGATATGAATGAAAATATTTTGAGATACAATTTTTTTGATGATTCCATTGAAAAGCTGAGGAAATTTCACCAAGAAATCATGTGCCGCATGTTTTTTACGTGATTTTTCGAAAATTTTGAGATTTTTTGGAAAAATCGAAAATCAAAAATTCAAAATTTTGGAAAAAAATAAAAAAAATAAGTGCGACACATGTTTTCTAGCTGAAATTTTCTCAGCTTTTCAATGGAATCATCGAAAAAATTCTATCTCTTGAAATATTGTTTGATAGAGCACCAAAAGACTTAAAAAAAAAAAATTCTGGTAAAATTGCTCTATTTCCCTTATTTCACGAAAAATTCTCAAAAAACCAATTTTAAAAAAAGTGCACTTATTTTCCTTTACTTCTGCATCACTGAAAAATGACTCCTAAACTCACTGAGCAAACTATTCCCTTAATTTTCCTTATTTTTAAACTCTCTCTCTCTCCACTAGAACGAAAACTCTCGTTAATCGTTCGAAGAATGCAGAAAATTAACGTCGAGTTTCCAGCATCTAATTATTCACATTAATGTTGCTAACAGAATTTCATTGTGTAAAGAAGAAATTCAATTTTGCATTTAAAGTAAATAATACCGGTCGGTTTTAGAATTACACTCCAGAATTTAATGGAATTTCGAATTTTTTTATTTTTTTATTTGGAATTTCGAAATTTTTTTTTTTTTTTTTTTTTAAATCGTTATTTTTGGGGGAAATTCCAAAAAAATACTATAGTTCGCGGGTAAAGAGGGGGGAGGGGAAATTTGGAGAAAATACTATATTCCGGGAGGAAAAGTGGGGAAAATAGTATTTTCTTGAATTTCTTAAAGGGGAAGGTGGGGCAAAATGGAGATCAGGGGTAAAATGGGCACATCTAAATTTTTAGTCAAATATTATGGAAAACTCTTGAAATTAATAGAAATATTGGCGGTAGATTATTTTTGATGATTTCATTGGAAAGCTGAGGAAATTTTAGGCGGGAAACAAGTGCCGGAATTAATTTTTTTGAATTTTTGGCGATTTTGACTTTTTTGAGCATTTTAGAGGAGTAAAATCCTTCATTTTTTTGAAAATTTTCAGTTTTTTGAGAATATTTTCGGTTCTATTTGTCGTAGCGTAAAAATTCCGATGGGAGGTGAAAGGTGAGATCATTTGCCATCGATTCATAGGGTTTTCAATTTAAAAATATCGATTTTTGAGGTATTTATGGGCATTTTTGTGAAACAGTTTTGTGAAACAGTTTTTGGCCTATAACTATCCCAAAAATTGATATTTTTGAATTCAAAACCCCATAAATCGATGGGAAATGAGCTCACCTTTCATTTGAGACCAACCCCGAATTGCTACGACCTATAGAACCAGAGATATTTGCAAAAAACTGAAAATTTTCAAAAAAGAAAAGGCTTTTTACCCTTCAAAAATGCCGAAAAATATCGAATTTTCAAAAAAATCGAAAAAAATACATCTGACACTCGTTTTCCGGCTAAAATTTCCTCAGCTTTTCAGTAGAATCATCAAAAAAAATCCATCTCTAACCGTTTCATTATAGTGTCCATTTTGCCCCACTCTCCCCTATATTAAAATAATTATGTTGAAATAATTCAAAAAATGAGAGCATACCTGAACTTTCGTCTCACTTTCCAGTGGATTTGGATAAACCAAATACCTTTTTTTCCTCAATAATTCTCTACCATCATAATCTCGACTCCAAATGACTTTTATTGCATTTAAAAGTAAAAAAATTGCAATAAAATAATGGAAATGAGGTAAAAAAATTTTCATCCTTGAAATAACATAGATTGAATTATCCGCAATGTGGCAACATTACTTCGTAATAATAATGTTTCCAAAAACTTGAACCATGAGGCAAATGTAACAATTATGATCGTAAACTTTCCGTTTACTTAGTACTTAACACTGTGAACTAATGGTGGAACCGTTGAAACTGAAGAACTGGACGATGAACTCATCATGAGAAACAACAGAACAGTTATTCGTGATATGAAGCAACGAAGAGCTATGAAAATGTTTAAATTGTGAGTATTATGTGTATTTTGGTAAATTAAAGGGGCAGAACTTGGAAAAAAAGGGTGAAACTTGGGAAAAAGGGTAAAACTTGGAAAAAATGGCAAAACTTAGGATAAAAAGGGCAAAACTTGGAAAAAAGGGTAAAATTTTGAGAAAAAAAGAGGAAAACTTAGAGAAAAAAAGGGTAAAACTTGGGAAAATAGGGCAAAGTTTGGGGAAAAAAAAGGGTAAAATTTGGAAAAAAAAGTAAAACTTGGGAAAAAGTGTAAAATTTGGAAAAGAAGGTAAAAACTTGAAGAAAAGGCGAAACTTGTGGGAAAAAAGGGGAAAATTTGGAAAAAAAAAAGGTAAAACATGGAGAAAAAAGGTAAAACTTGGGAATAAAGGGTACAATTTGGGAAAAAGGGCAAAACTTGGAAAGAAAGGGCAAAGTTTGGGGAAATAAAAGGCAAAACTTCGAAAAAAAGGGCAAAATTTGGGGGGAACAAGGGCAAAGCTTGGAAAAAAAAGGCAAAGCTTAGGAAAAAAGGGCACTTACGTCCATTTGATTCTGGAAGGGTTTGATTGAGGCGGGAATTCTATTTTGAGAAGATTTTTCAAGAATTTCACGAAAAATTTCAATAAAAAAGAGGTGAAACTGGATTTTTTGATGATTTTTTGAGAATATCTCAGAAACTTAACGAGATAGAGAATTTTTTGTAGAAACATTTTTTTAAGATCTTGAAATTGTCTATAAAAAAAGATTCGAATAAAATTGCGCTATCTCGCTTAGTTTCCGAGATATCATTCAGTTTTAATTTTTTTATTGAATTTTTTAAGCAAAAATTCTTCAAATTAATTATTTTTTGGTATTATAAAAGGGCGGAGCCTTAAAAAAAATCGGCACTTAAGCCCATTTGATTCTGGAAGGGTTTAATCAAGGGAATTATTCTATTCTGAGAAGATTTTTCAAGAATTTCACTAAAAATTTGATAGAAAAGAGATAAAAACTGAATATTTCCGATTTTTTCGCTCATTTTTTAAAAATACCTCGGAAACTAAGCGAGATAGCGCGATTTTACCAGAATCCATTTTTGTGAAAAATTTTAAGAGCTTCAAAAAAGGATTCTTGTAAAATCGCTCTATCTCGCTTAACCTCCGAGATATTCTCATGAAACTAAAAAAAATTCTTCAGTCTCAACTCTTTTTCACTAAAATTTTCAAAGTAAATTTCCTAAATTCATCGAATAATTGTTATAAACAATAGGATTAATGTTGAGACATTGCTTTTTATGTTTGGTATCAAGTTAAATGAAAAGTCATATGAATGGCATTGAGAATGGTCAACGAATTCCACTGGCAAAACGTCTGTGGTTTTCTGGACTTTCCCCTGAAACGCTCAGTCTGGCCATCAGCGGCTTATCTACTTACGCTTGTGAGTTTCATCCAAAAAGGGCTAAACCAAAGAGCAAATGAGATTCCTTTACCAGGGCTTCGATATGGCCTGTTTAATCGTGTGGACAGTGGAAATCACATTTTAGTACAATAGGAATTAGGGATTTAAAATTATTTTCAAAAATATTAAAAAAATTAAAAAATTAAAAATTAAAAAATTAAAAAATTAAAAAAAAAAATTGCATCAGATTATTCATAAATTAAAATATATAAAATAGAAAAAATAGCAAAAATTTGACAATTTTTAGTCCTTTCTTTTCTCATCAAATAAATTGAAAAGAAATAAAAAAATATGCAACTTTGGGAAATTAACGAAAAAATAAAAGAGTAGATTTTCCAAATATTTAAAAAAAAATTATTTATCTGTTAAAAAAAAATCCCAAAAAATTGTAAATTTATGCTAATTTTCATTATCAGAAATGAAAGAATTTAGAAATAATTTTTGGATGAGAAAAATAAATTTAAATAAAAAAAAATTTAAAAAATTCCTTTTTTTCCAGATTAATCTTCATGATCCTGTTGAAATTAGCAAAATCATCGTATGAAACTCAAAATTCAGAAATTGCTAAAACACTTCATCGATCGATACGTTCTCTCTCTTTTCCTGATGCAAGTACCATGGGAGTAAGTGAAAAAAAAATGAAAGGAGCTTTAAATGAGAAAATCGAAAAAATTCATTTTTTATCATTTTTTTAGAATATCCTGAAAAATAATGGAGATACGCCCTTTTTGCTTCTATATTTTTTTTACAGACAATTTCAAGAGTTAAAAACCAAGTTTAGAGTAAAAAGGGCGTATCTCCATTATTTTCCAAAATATTCTCAAAAAAACAAAAAAAAAGTAGTAAAAAAGTAAAACCGGAAAAATCATTTTTTACTGTAATTTTTATTTTTTTTCGTAATTTTTATTTTTTTTTTGTAATTTTTATTTTTTTTAATGTCTTGGAAATTAAATGAGATAGAGCGATTTTACTTGAAATCTTTTTTGTAGAAATTTTCAAGAAAAAAACCAGATTAGGGTAAAAAAAGGACGTATCTCCATTAGTTTCCGAGATATTCTCCAAAAAAAAAAAAAAAAAAAAAAAAATCAGTAGTAAAGAGTTAAAATAAGAAAGAAAATCCAATTTATTTGAAGTTTTATTCTCCGACTTGAAGCTTGAAAGTGAGAAATTGATTTTGCAAATGTATTTTCTGTTTCAGATCTTTTTTGCACTTGCAGTACCACTGCCAGATCCAGAGAAATCGATTTCACTCTCGTATTTTTTCGAGGCAACGTACTCTCTGCCATCGAATTCAACGATTTTCGAGCCATGGAATGAGAAAAAACGTAAAAAACGTGGAATCGATAGAAACAGAATTTATAGAACACTTGAAAATAAATTCGAGAGGTATTAATGATTTTTTTTTTATTTTCTCGCTTTTTTTTTCTCTTCTTTTTTTAAAGGGTTTTAATTAGAAAAAAATAAAATGTAGCTGAACTGTTCGGTGGAGGTTCACACTAAGTGGAATCCTGTCAATTAATAAAATTCGTGAAAAAGCAAAGGTAGAAAAGCGAGGGGATTTCTTTTTGGAAGAAAACGAGTGGAAAATGAACGCTGTAGTATAAATATAGAGGCAATGCTTTTCACTGGTCTTTTTCCAAAGAGCGAGGCTGCAATATAAACGTGGGATAGAGAGAAAAGAGGGGGAAAACGAGACGCGCATGAGAAAATTCGAGAAAAAATCCTATTTTATTGAAATTTTCGGGTTTTTGTGATGAAAATGATTCGGAATGGATGAAAATGATTGAGATAGAATTTTTTTGATGATTTCATTGGGAAGCTGAGGAAATTTTAGCTGGAAAACATGTGCTGGATGGTTTTTTATCATTTTTTCCAAAATTTTGAGATTTTTTGGAAAAGTTTAGAGTCAAAATCCGAAATTTTGAAAAAAAATTAGAAAAAAAAGTGCGACCCATGTTTTCCACCTGAAATTTCCTCAGCTTTTCGATGGAATTATCAAAAAAATTGTATCTCTTCTCAAAACCTAAGAAAATTTGCAACAAATCAATGAAATTAATTTTTTTTGCGATAAAAATCATTCGGAATAAGTGAAAATATTCAAAAAATAATATTTTGAATACTTCCATCGAAAAGCTGAGAAAATTTCACCCAGAAAACATGTGCTACATCATTTTTTACAATTTTTCCCAAAATTTTGGGATATTTTTGAAAAATCAGGGATCAAAATCCAAAATTTTGGAAAAAAAACAAAAAATCGAGTGCGACCCATGTTTTCCACCTAAAATTTCCTCAGCTTTTCAACAAAATCATCAAAAAAAATCCACCTCCTTTCCAAACCAAAAAAAGTCCCTAATAAATCAATGAAATAATTTTTTTTTGTAATCCAAATCATTCGAAATAAGTGGAAATATTCAAAATATAATCTTTTGAATACTTTCATCGGAAAGCTGAGAAAATTTTACCCAGAAAACATGTGCTGCATCGTTTTTTACAATTTTTTTCAAAATTTTGGGATATTTTTGAAAAATTAGGGATCAAAATCCAAAATTTTGGAAAAAAATCGAAAAAAATAAGTGCGACCCATCTTTTCCACCTAAAATTTCCTCAGCTTTTCACCAAAATCATCAAAAAAAAATCATCCCTCCACCAAACAAAAAAATCAATAAAATTAATAAATCAATGAAACTCAATAAATCGATAAAATTAATTTTTTTCCGAAAAAAATTTAAAGCTCCGGATATCCTGGAAGAGCCTGCCTCCTTCGTTCAATCTGCGAGAATTCCTCTCTCGACTTGGAAGACAATGGTATTCTCGGTGACATAGTAAACGTTATTTTCACGTGAGTAATTAAATATTAAATTTTGATAAATAAACATGAGATGTAATTCTACGTGCATTGGTACAATGGAACTACTATTGTATTCAAATTGCCCATTGCCAAGCCCCTGGTATTCCCCAATCTGTATCCCCCATTCATTATCAGTATTCCTGACGACGTGGATACGTTTCCAGGCCGTCTACTTCACAACCAGAGGACCTACCACAGGACATTGTCGAAGCTGAAATAATAGGACACACTGGTACCTGTACAGTATACCATACCACCTGTCCCATGGGTCTATTCGACTTGATTGGAATTCTCGTATAAAATTCAACAGTTGAAAATACGTGTTAACTCAATTTTTAACTCATTGTTTTTTATTCGAATAAAACTAGCAATTAAATCAATTTTGATTAAAAACAATTTTGAGAAACAGATTCATGGTCAACATAATTCGATTAATCGATTATTTTTGAATATCGATTAATCGATTATTTTTAAATATCGATTAATCTATTATTTTTGAAGATCGATTAATCGATTATTTTTGAATATCGATTAATCGATTATTGTTAAATATCGATTACTCTATGATATTTGAATATCGATTAATCTATGATATTTGAATATCGATTAATCGATTATTTTTGAATATCGATTAATCGATGCGATATCTCGCCTCAAATTCAAGATTGATGATGGAAAAAAAAAATGTATTGTTGTTGAGTTAAAATCGATTGTTCTTTAAATATCGATTAATCGATTAATCGAAGTTAGATTTCGATTAATTAATGCCTCAATTCGGTTAATCGATGTTAAAATTCGAATAATCGATGTCAAAATTCAGTCAATTGATGTCAAAATTGGATTAATCGATGTTAATTTCCGATTAATTAATGTCAAAATTCGATTAACCGAACTTCCATTAATTGATATTGAGATTCGATTAATCGATGTTGAAATTAGGTCAATTGATGTCAAAATTCGATTAATCGATGTTGAATATCAATTAATTAATATCGAAATTCGATTAATCGAACGTTCATTAATCGATAATAAAATTCGATTCATCAAATTTCTTTCAATTGATCTCACAATTCGATTAATCGAATTTCCATAAGTCGATGTTGAAATTCGATTAATGGAATTTCTATCAATCGATGTGTAAATTCGATTAATCGATGTTAAAATTCGATTAATCGATTCCAAAATTCAATTAATCAATGTCAAAATTTGATTAATCGAATTTCTGATCAATCAATAATTCCATTCTGTTTCACCTGTTTTAGTTTGAGCGGATATGTAATTCCCATTGTATAAAACAAAGTGCTAATTCAATTTCCATCGATAAAAATCCTCTTTATTCTGAATTAAATGAAAAAAAAAGAAATGTATGAAAAGCATTGGTGGATGTTTTGTAAATAAAATTGGAAAATCCATTACAGGAAGTAAAACAGTTGAAACTGAAAAAAATCCCTCTCATCTCGTATTCGTTTTTTTTTTTTCCTCCAGTGAGAAACGATCTCCACATATCCATTGACTGTTTTTGTGATCCATATCAACAGACTGCATTGTTTCGACTAAATTGATAACCTCCTGTGTTCATCCAAAATGAATATAAAAAAAACACCCGCACAAATTATTTATCCAATTACGAGGAGAAATAATGACGATACAATAAATTTCAGTGGTTTTTTTATTTACAATCATAAATTATCAGTTTTTTCGATAAAAAAAAAATTACAATAGAGATTATCGAGTAAAGCTTTTGATTAGTATCTCTGAAACTATTGATTCTATAGGAAAATGGTTGGATATCTTTTTTGTAGAGAATTCCAAGAGCTTCAAAAAGGGTTTCTCCATTAATCCTCGTAAATCGAAAAGCTTCTGAGATAATGACACATTAATTTAGAAATCCATCATCAATCGATGTTGAAATTCGATTAATCGAATTTCCATTAATCGATTTCAAAATTTGATTAATCGAATTTCCATTAATCGATCTCATGATTCGATTAATTGATCTTAAAATTCGATTAATCGATCTCAAAAATTCGATTAATTGATTTTAAAATTTGATTAATTGATGTCAAATTCCGATTAATTGATGCGAAAGTTCCATTAATCGAACTTTCATTAATCAATGTTAAAATTCGATTAATCAAATTCCCATCAATTGGTCTTGAAATTTGATTAATCGATGTTAAATTCCGATTAATTAATGCCAAAATTACATCAACTGAACTCCCATTAATCAATGTTAAAATTCGATTAATCAGTCTCAAAATTCGATTAATTGATCTCAAAAATTCGATTAATTGAGTTTAAAATTCGATTAATTGATGTTAAATTCCAATTAATTGATGCCAAAATTCCATTAATCGAACTTCTATTAATCAATGTCAAAATTCGATTAATCCATCTTAAAATTCAATTAATCAATGTCATAATTCGATTAAGCGATCTCGAAATTCAATTAATCGATGTCCAAATTCGATTAATCGATGTCCAAATTCGATTAATCGATGTCCAAATTCGATTAATCGATGTCCAAATTCGATTAATCGATGTCCAAATTCGATTAATCAATGTCCAAATTCGATTAATCAATGTCCAAATTCGATTAATCGATTTTAAAATTCGATTAATCGATTATAAAATTTGATTAATTGATGTCAAAATTCGATTATTTGATTAATCGATCTTAAAATTCGATTAATCGATTTTATAATTCGATTAATCGAAATACAAAAAAATCCATAAAAATAGCGAAATATGTGTCAGTGATTTTCAATAAATGTTATGTAGTCATAAATTCCAACTGGACAATGCCAGTAAGTTGTACCACAATGATCCACAAACTCAGCTATTCTCTCAGCGTCATTGTACTCGTATAAGCCTTCGTCTACTGAGGAAGATGGCCTGTGAAATTGAACAGACATACGAATTTACGCCTCGAGCTATTGTAAATCGTGGATAGTACAAGTGTATAGGAACTAAATGTTTATAGAGGCTTGGGATGTGCTTGTAATCGATTGGCCCAATCGATATGCAACTCACCGTAAGACATGGCTTACTAGACCATAGTCAATTCCAAATCGCCTGCCAAACTCTCCACTTCTCCCCTCCTCTCCCCCCTCCCCTCCCCTCTTTTCGTGCACTCAATTCTCACTACTTCAGGTTTATAGTCTAGCTGTCTCTCCTTCACGAGATTCAAATAACCCTATCTCATCGAATTGCGATTTGCATTTTGCTCTGAAGAATATTTTCACGTTCTGATTTGAATCAGAGATCGACAAAAAAAAATTCGCATTTTTAATTTTTTAATTTTTTTTATTTCTGTAATTTCCATGGAAAAAATTTTAATTACTTTCTTAATGAAAAATTTGGATTTTTAAATTTTTTATTGGTTTGAAAATTAATTTTTTTTGAAACAATTTTGATTTTTTTGTATTTATTAATTGATTGGAATAATTAATTTTATAATAAAATCAACGCTACTATGTTTAATCTTCACAAATATAAAAAATGTAAATAAATGAAATTCCGAGTTCTGAAAATTTTTAAAGATTTTTCTTAATGCAATTTCTATAATAATCTAATCGAGTAGATTCAGGTGTCGATTCTACTCAAGTGAATGAGACACAGATGAAAATTGCATTGTCTGATCATTAAAGGCCTGTTTCACTCAAGACCTTCTCGAAGATCCGATTAACGTCTTCTCTCCATTATTTCCTAAAAAATCCCGATACTCCAATGACATTAAGTTCCCCCCCCTTCCCCCACCCTCTCCCCCTCCTCCGCCATTTTCCCCATTTCACATCGATGAAAAATGAAATTTCCAATAGAAATATTCCAAAAAAAAATCCATAAAATTAAGAACAGCCTATTTTTTTAGTCAACTTATTTTTTTTCTTCATGAACCACTTCTCAGAAAAATCTGAAAAAATTCATGGAGAGCCCCCAATAGATGCCCTTTATTGTCAAATTTTTTCAGATTTTTTCTCAACGTCGTTCACTCAAAAAAAAAAAAATTCTTAAAATTCCCATTAACAAAATACGAAATGGCTCACGTGAATAAAATCCGCAGAAAGTCTCCAACAAGTCCATTGTCTTCATGAATCGGCCATTTTGTAATTTCACAAATGAATCGAAGCAGGCAGCTTCTTCCTGGCAGTCCAAAACTGCAATAAAATGAAAAAAAGAACAATTTCATTAGTTAAGAGATAGAAATAGGAAAAACAGTGGAATATCTTGGGAAATTATGGAGATACGCCCTTTCTACTTAAACTAAACTGATGAGCGTAATTCGTAATCATCAGTGTGAAAACAAGTGCCAGAAATAATTTTTTTCATTTTTTTGAGAATTCGATTTTTTTTTGCATTTTTGATTTTTCATTTTCTTCCTTTTGATTTTTAAGAAAATTCAGTTTTTTGGAAATATCTCTGGTTCTATTAGTCGTAGCGACCTGGGACCGATTTTAAATGAAAGGTGAGATCATTTCCCATCGATTTATGAGGTTTTGGATTCAAAAATATCAATTTTTCACATAGTTATAGGGCAAAAACCGATGATCATGAATTTTTCACAAAAGTTCCCAGAACTATCTGAAAAATCAATATTTTTAATTTTAAAACCCCATAAATCGATGGAAAATGATCTCACCTTTCATTTGAGATCGGTCTCATGTCGCTACGACCAATAGAACCGGAGATATTCCAAAAAAACTGAATTTTTTCAAAAATCAAAAGGCTTTTACCCTCAAAAATGCCCAAAAAAATCAAATTCTCAAAAAATTAAAAAAAAATCAATTCTGGCATTCGTTATCTGCCTAAAATTTCCTCAGCTTTTCAATAGAATCATCAGAAAAAATCTATCTCCCACTGTTTCATTACAATACCCATTTTGCCCCACCTTCCCCTATATGAGTATAAATAACATCAGTTGAATAGTTTCCAGAAATTCCATTAAAAACTGATTTTCGAAAAAATGGACATATCTCAAAAAGTATCGATCGAATTCTCTTCAAATAAAGCTTAAAAAATAGAGTTTGTCGAGAGGAAATTTTCCACAAAATATGAAATTTTTCTGTAAAACCGTTTTGCTGTAATTGAGACTTTTATGCACACACAGACATGCACTAAAAATATCATTTTCTCTCTATTTAGATCATTTTAAGTATCTCCTATTAAAAAAATTACAATCGAAAATTCTGATGATTACATAGCTTCCATTCGGAAATAGCAAAAAGACGAAAAACAATGAATCTCCCGTCCATTTGAGCTCTGGAAAATTCTTAGAAGTGTATAAATTCACCCCCTCCCCCCCCCCCCCACTTCTTCACCCCCCCAAAAAAACCCAGAACACGAAACCAGAAGGTCTATCCCATTATCCTGAGGCAGATATTCTCCCATTTGCAGTCTACTACACACGAAGAGTGACGAATGACGAAGAAATTGGATTGGGTTCCGTAAAGCCCTGTATATCTCCTCCCTCCCCCCTCCCCTTCCACCTCTTTCCCTCCCCCCTCTTATACTTTCCTCACTTTTTCATCGTGTTCTGGGTTCACTCCAGCCTTTGCCTTTGATCATTCCGAATGAAGTACACTTGGAAAGACGGGAAGACATCTTGCCAATTTAGCTGCAAGAGGAGGGATGGGGAGGGGGGGGGAGGGGGATGAATGAACGTGAAGAGTTTTCTTGGATCTTGTCATTATCGTAACATTGCACAATGTTAAATTATCTGAAGTAGGGAGGAGGGGGGAAGGTGTTTTTTTCTTCTTCTGGCATCATTATATGGATAAATTTGGTGAGAAGTGGAACAATATCGTTGTTACATCGAGAAAAGAGAAGAGAGAAGGGAAAAAGGAAGGAAAAAGAAGAGATTTTTAGAAATTTATTTAAGAAATTTGGGTTGGAAAGAGGCGAAATGAAGAAAATTACGTTTATCAGCGGCTTCTTCGAAGAAAAAAAAATTTGCGGAAAGTAAGCGAGATAGAGCGATTTTTGTGAAATGAAAAGAAAAAGATTTTTGGAAATTTTTTAAAGAAATTTTTAGTTGGCAAAATGGAAAATTAGGTTTTTCATCGTTTTTTTTTTATATTTCGGAAGATAAGCGAGATAGAGCGATTTTGATGAGATACATCTTTTTATAGAGAATTTCAAGAGTTACAAAAAAGGATTTTAACGGAATCAAAAAATAATTGAGAAGAAAATGAAAAAAAGCGATAAAAAAAAATTGAGAAAGAAAAAATCTATTTATAAGTCTTTTTTTGGGAATATCTTGGAAAATAGTGGAGATACGCTCTTCTTACCCAAATCCTCTCCAATTTACCAATTTTAAGGACTAGGAACAAGGACGAGAACAAAAAGGGCGTATCTCCACCATTTTTTTTACAAATTCTACCTTTTTTGCGTCCAAAATAGCCAAATCTTCAAAAAAATTACAAAAATTAATGTGTATAAGTCCTTTTTTTTGGAAACATCTGGAGAAAAAGCTTGAATTTGAAAAAAATAATTAAGAAAGAAAGCAAAAAAAAAGGAATTAAGAAGAAAAAATCTATTTATAAGTCCTTTTTTTTGGGAATATCCTAGAAAATAGTGGATATACGCCCTCCTCACCCAAAACCTCTCCAATTTGACGATTTTAAGAGCTCGGAAGAAGAAAGAGGACCAAAAGGGCGTACCTCCATCAGTTTCCTATATATTCCCAAGAAAAAAATGCCCCAAAAAAAAAGGAAATATTGAAGAAAAAAAACTGTTTCCTCAAAAAAAAAAATTTATTATTTTTTTTTCCTTTTTTTTTTTCTCAAAAATTCATAGAAAATTTTTGCACAACACAATGAGTGTTTTTCTCTAGGAGATAACACTCCTCGTGATGCTCCTCAGCCCAAAATCACATCAATCTTTCCTCCACCTACAGAGTTCCTTCTCTGCCACTTCCCCAGGAAGATTCTTCGAGGCGCAGTCACATCGATCCCTGCCTTATCGTGTTCAATTTCTTTCGTGCACTGTATATATATATATATATATACACAAGAGTCATCTAGATACTCGACCCCCCCCCCTCTTCACGTAATCCCTAATCCCATCGTATTCTGTACTCGAAGCATCTCGTGTCCTTTTTTTACCCAAGTTTCCTCTTTTTTTTGATGGAACACTTTTTTTTTTTTTTTTTTTTTTTTGGATGGAGGAATAGCCCTTTTCTGGAATAGCTGCATCGAGATGAATTGTACCTGGCTTGTACCCCCCCCCCCTCCCTCGTAATCCAAGATTGATTGCAAATGTACGAGGTACAGGTGTGATTCATTGGATGCAATTTAACTGAAGTCAGATAGTTTCTGTCTTATCTGTGATTTCAAATTATTCGAAGATCTTGGAGATGATTTTACGGAGTGACAGTTGATAAATTAATTCATTATATTCTCGTCAATTGATAAAAATTCGGAAAAAAAGAGAGATTTTGATGGAAGGGTACGAGATTAATTTTTTTTCGATGATTTTAATGAAAAAGTGAGAAAATTTTACATCAAAAACGATTTTTAGGTTTTTTTTTTTTTAATTTTTGGAATTTTTTATTAATACTTTAAAAATTTTCTCTTTTTTCTTCCTTTAAATGGAAATTTTTAATTCTTTTTTAAATTCAACTGAAGTCAGATAGTTCTGTTTTATCTGTGATTTTCAATTATTAATTAAAAAAAAAACATATGTCGTAATTAGAACCGAATTTCATCACAAAAACCATAAAATTCCACGATATAATTTTTTTTTTAATAAACTCTTCTCCCAAAAAATTCCAAAAAATTCACCAACAATCTATATATACTGTAGCATCTTCTCAAATTTTTTCAGATTTTTTTATAAACTCCTTCACCCCCAAAAAAATCCCGAATCATAATCCCCCATCAGTCCATTTTGCCCCAGTCTCTCAAACTCATTCAGACCGCGAAAGAAAATTCGCAAACGCTGCAGTTTGACTTCGCAATGAATGAAGATTGATCAGAAATCGATGTGACCCAGACTGCACAATTTATGAGGCGAGAAACTTCCGAATTACCGCAAGTAATTAATCCATCCTGGGAACCTACCATCTTGCCTCCCAAACACAAACACCCTCGAAAGACCACGAAATCTAGGGATGTTGAACTTTTCATGGTAATCCATGAAAAACAAGTGGATAATAGTATTGCTTACCAATTGATATAGCTTTTTCTGCTTATTTTAGTCAGTCAAATCAATTTTTTTCAATTTTTTGAGAATTCGATTTTTTCTGGGCATTTTTGAGGGGTGAAAACCTTTCAATTTTTGAGGAAATTCAGTTTTTTGGAAATATCTCTGGTTCTATTGGTCGAAGCGATCTGGGACCGATTTTAAATGAAAGGTGAGATCATTTCCCATCGATTTATGGGGTTTTGGATTCAAAAATATCGATTTTTCACATAGTTACAGGGCAAAAACCGATGATCATGAATTTTTCACAAAAGTTCCCATAACTATCTGAAAAATCGATATTTTTAAATTCAAAACCCCATAAATCGATGGGAAATGATCTCACCTTTCATTTGAGATCGGTCTCATGTCGCTACGACCAATAGAACCGGTGATATTCCAAAAACACTGAATTTTTTCAAAAATCAAAAGGCTTTTACCCTCAAAAATGCCCAAAAAAATCAAATTCTCAAAAAATTGAAAAAAAATCAATTCTGGCATTTGTTATTTGCCTAAAATTTCCTCAGCTTTTCAATAGAATCATCAGAAAAAATCTATCTCCCACTGTTTCATTACAATACCCATTTTGCCCCACCTTTCCCTATATGAGTATAAATAACATCAGTTGAATAGTTTCCAGAAATTCCATTAAAAACTGATTTTCGAAAAATGGACATTGGAAAATGTCAGATGGCAGTTCACAAGTTGACGCGCAATTAGCTGCATTCTTCATCGACCCACGAGCCAAGTGATCCACCGTTCAGAGTAATCATTTAAATTTCAATTTTTTTGTTTTACAATTGTAAACAGAATCTCACAAACTTGATTAAAATCGAGATATGCATTAGTAAATATTAAAGAAAAATAATTCTTAATATTTACATTACCATTTTGCATTATATTAACATTTTGCAAAAAATGGACACATCTCAAAAAGTATCGATCGAATTCTCTTCAAATAAAGCTTAAAAAATAGAGTTCGTCGAGAGGAAATTTTCCACAAAATATGAAATTTTTCTATAAGACCGTTTTACTGTAATTTAGACTTTTATGCACACACAGACATGCACTAAAAATATCATTTTCTCTCTATTTAGATCATTTTAAGTATTTTCTATTGAAAAAATTACAATCGAAAATTCTGATGATCACATAGCTTCCATTTGAAATCAAAAAATACACTTACCTCTCTAATTTTGACTCAAGCATGCTGTAAACCATTTTACGATCAATCTCTCGTTTACTCCTCGTCATGCGTTTGTCATCTCCATCTGCTTTGACGAGACCGTAATTGGCTTCAAAGAAGAATGCTACTGACATTGCTTTAGTTGATACTGGATCATCAAGTGGTATAGCAAGTGCAAAGAAAAGCTGAAGAAATCATTAAATCCAAAATAATTAATTTCTCAAAAACAGAAAAAAAAATCGATTTATTATGATTATTTTTAGTGGAATATCTCGAAAAATGATGGAGATACGCCTTTTCACCCTAATCCGTTGGTATCGATTTTTCCAGAATGGAGATTTCGGTGAAACGGTGAGAGATAGAATTTTTCTGATGATTCCATTGAAAAGCTGAGGAAATTTGACATGGAAATGATAGGTCACATCGATTGTTTATTTTTCTTTCTAAAAATTCGACTTTTTTTGGGTTCAAAATACTCGAATTTTCAAAAAAAAACTCAAAATCGATGTTACACCTCTTTTCCAACTCAAATTTTCTCAGCTTTTCAATGAAATCATTGAAAAAAATGAAAATTCTACACCAGTCTCGAATTTCATCATTTCATTTGAATAAAAAGGGCGTATCTCCATTTTTTTCTGAAATATTCTCAAAATCCTTCAAAGAAAAAAATTTTTTTTCCTCTTTTTTTTTTTAGCCTTTTGATAAATGATTTTCATTTATCCTAACTTGTGAGAAAGATAAAAAGACAATAAATCATCCGATGATTCATAAATAACGAGCTTCATCATCGGATATCAGTTTTGTTAATGAATGGATATAACCAGCAGAAGATATTGGAGGGTATTTGAGGGAAGGAAAAGAGGGGTTGCCCGCAAAGGATAGTTAACCCCTTACTTGTTGCTTACCGCAATGTTAACGAGCAGTTTGAAACAGCGAGGGTGAGGCTAAAAGTGAAGGAACAAAGGAATTGAGCTGTATGAAAGAGGGGCAAAGAAATGACAATAGAAAACGCTTATGGATTTTCTATGAGGAAACAATATTGGAAGCATATTTTCCATGAAATTGATGAGCCAGACAGTTTAATCATCAATTAATCAAGCTGAATCTATTCAAGCATGATGAAGGAGATAAGCTTTATTGTTGATGAAATCGATTTTTTGGGGAATTGGAGGTTTCTGGGGGAGGGGGGAGAGATAGATCCTTTTTGATGATTCCAGTGAAAAGCTGGGGAAATTTGACATGGAAAGGATAGGTCACATCGATTTTTGAGATTTTTTTGAAAATTGGAGTTTTTTGAGTTCAAAATCGTCAAATTTTGGAAAATATTACAAAAATTGATGTGATATAGCGTTTCCATGTCAAATTTTCTCAGCTTTTCAATGGAATCATCAGAAAAAAGGGGATTGATATGTCAGATCTGATTTTTGGGAATTTTTTTAAAAATTCAATTTTTTTTGAGTTCAAAATAGAGAATTCTGGGGGAGGGGGGAGAGATAGAGTCTTTTTGATGATTCCAGTGAAAAGCTGGGGAAATTTGACATGGAAATGACAGGTCACATCGATTTTTGGGATTTTTTTGAAAATTGGGGTTTTTTGAGTTCAAAATGGTCAAATTTTGGAAAAAAGTTCAAAAAGTGATGTGACATATCATTTTCATGTCAAATTTTCTCATTTTTTCAATGGAATCATCAGAAAAAATGGAAATGGAACATCAGACTTGATTCTTGTATTTTTTTTGCAAATATAATCTTTTTTTGGGTTCAAAATAGTCAAATTTTCAAAAAAAAATCACAAAAATTCATGTGACAAGCTGAATCTATTCAACCACGATGAAAAATATGAGATCCAACCAGAGAAATTAAATAAGCTCCCTTTGATTAATTTTTTTATCTGGACTTTTGAAATTGAGGAAAATTGTTTTTACCCGCAAATCTATTTTTCACGGATAAAATTCATTAAAAAAATAAAAAAAAATACTAACTCCCATTTCACTGTCATCTGGATAGTTTAATTGTCTCAATTGCCGATGGAGTGTACCTGGCATGTGATTCTCCATTGCATCGTGGCAATGAAAAATAGCCGAGAGAAAAGTCAGTATTTTCCATCTGAAAATAGAAAAAATAAAATAAAAATAAAAAATTCATTTTTGCTATTTTCGCGGGAAACCGCAAATCTGATATTTCAATTCGCTCTATTTTTTTTTTGTATTTTTCCGGGCTGCTAAAATTGTACACAAAAAACAGAGGCACTTAAAAAAAATGCCACTCAAAAATGACATTTTTAAAACATTTTTAAAAAATTTTTGAACCATTAAAAAATTTCTATTTTCATTATTCAAACCCTTATCAATAAGGATCTCCAAAAATAATGAATTTAGAGGAAAATGTCAAGAAACCTTTTTTGTAGCTCTCAAAATTCTCCACAAAAAAGTTCTCTTCACTTTTCCCCCTAAACTCATTATTTTCGGTGTGCCCTTTACATGAATTCCGAAAACCTTGATTCTCCAATTTCTCAAGAGATTCAGCAAAGAAATGCGGCAACACCGTGTAGAACATCAGAGTGGCGGGAAATTTAAATTCACATGTCGCATACGTTAACGTCTTTTCCCTCGTTCTCCTTCTTCTTCTTTTCCTCCACTTGCTCCCTTTTTCTAAAACCGGATAACTGGAGAGGAAATTGTACATAAAACTTACTTCTTATCACACACCAGGACTCAAGTACGTGCCAGTGTGTGTGTACTCTCTCGTCCCTCCTCATGTAAACTTAAACTTTAAATTGTCATTTTCCCCCCGAACACTTTTCCTTCACTTTCTTTATCTCCCTTTTTCCACACTTTTCTATATTTTTCTGAATGTTTTTTTTTTTCGTTTTATTTTTCCCTAAACAGCTTTAAATTCGTGAGATAAGAATTCGATTAATACTTACGGGATATCAGCAACGATTTTCATTCTAACTTTTTGCGAAAAAAAAAGAGGAAATAAAATAATATTAGAGTTTCGAAGGAAGAGTGAAGACGAGTGTGAGACTCGACACAGGTCATTCGCACTATTGGAAAACCGTTAAACTGACGGTTTAGTCGTTAATAGTATGTGTCAAGTGATGCTCTCATTTTTACATCACATTATTATGTATTTAAATGATAAGAAACGTGAATAAACTTTGCATTTCTTTTTATGATGAATTAATTTTTGTGGAATTGTAGAATTTATTGGGTTGGAATGGAAATTTTGGGGAAATGGTGGGAGATAGGTTTTTTCTGATAATTCCAGTGAAAAGCTGAGAAAATTTGACGTGGAAATGATAGGTCACATCGATTTTGAGATTTTTTTGAAAATTTGAGCTTTTTTTGGATTTGGAATAGGCGAATTTTGAAAAAAATGATAAAAATTGATGTGACATATCATTTCCAAGACAAATTTTCTCAGCTTTTCAATGGAATCAGTGGAAAAGATGGGAATGATATGGCAGAGCTGATTTTTGGGATTTTTTGGGAAAATTCGATTTTTTTGGATTCAAAATACTCAAATTTTCAAAAAAAAACCGCAAAAATTAATTCGACACCTCTTTTCTAGGTGAAAATCTCTCAGTTTTTCAATAGAATCATCAAAAAAAAAATTATCTCGAATACTCATCCACCCCCCCCCCCTCTCCAACCCCTCAAATCGCCCAGATGGCTTAACAATGTATCCAAAGACACTATTCATTGTACATTAAATATATGTACATTGTTCATGTAAAGTCCATACGATAAATTGCATAGTGGCGCGTTCTCCGTTAAATTCGACAACGATGAGAATGCTGGAGATTCGATTCTATCGCGTGCCGTTTGCGCGTTGAAATTCCGTCTATCCCTCTCCCTCCCCTCTCTCCCACCCACTCCTCCTCCACCTATTCCACCCCCCCCCCCCCCCCCCCCTCACATGCCAAACTCTCAATCGGTATACATTGGCTGTTATAGACTGAATCTGAATCGAAACATTGTAACGGAAATTTCCAATTACAACAGAAACACCATGAGCACTGGACTCAATAGAATTATTGGCTTAGACGTTCTCTCTTTTGTTTAAAGCATGAAACCTAGTGTGAATTGTAATTCTGATTGAATATATTGCGGTTGGAATTGGACACAAATGAAAAAGTACAAGTTCCCTCTTTTTTTTTCAATGTTTTCAATTAAATATCTCGGAAAATAATGGAGATACGCCCTTTTTTGCACTGCTTCTTGCAATGCTTCTTTGTAGAGAGTATCAAGAGCTGAAAAAAAGAGTGAGAGCCAAAAGGGCGGATCTCATAGAGTCTGCAGTTCATAAGGCTGACTCTCAAGTGAATCGACAGCGCATGTGGAAACTGGAGGCTATCGGGGAATCCCCTTTATCTTTAATTTAAAAAAATTCAGAATTGATGAAAGAAATCATGTAAACGTGCAGATCCAAGGAAAAATATCATCTATCTACATAATCTGATTTATTTTATGGAGAAAATACGAGTTGGAAATTTTAATTCCATTTGCCTAGGACAAAATCCACATTATGAAACACAATGATCACGTAAAACCACAATTTGATATTTCAATTTTATTATGAAAAGTAATAATACATAATTTCCATTCCAACTGAGAAGATTCTCCAGTCGAAACAATTTGATCGTTTCTCCATCTTTTCTTTAATACATGAAAAAAAAAAGAATTCCTCAGTGTAGAAATCGTAATTTATCAGTCGCATGCAGACAACCAATTTTCCATGTCACTCCCAGAAAAATCTAACTCTGTAGTTATAAGTATTCTAGAACCTTCACATATTTCCAACGCTTTTTCATAAATGCAAGGATTAACTTTAATTTTCAAAATTTTACGATGCTTTCTGGTATCCTGAACGAGTCTCTCGAAAAACTTCATTGTAACGATCATTTTGGGAATATCCAATTTTTTAAGACATTCCGAATTTTCTATCATTTTGAATACTCCATCTTCTGTGACGGGATCAAGATCATATCTGAATCTCAAATATTTAAATTTTAGCAAACGACTCAGAGTTGCGTCAGTGAGATAGTAGGGATAGAGTTGCAGGGACTCCAACTTTGGATGAGCCAACACAGCTTCTTGGACTACATGCGGAACTTCGCCTAAATGATAAACAATTATTGGAATGAGTTAAAGTAACAAGTCATTAGTAAAGAGGATACGTTCATTTTTCTTTACTCATTTTAAGCAATCTTTTTTTTTTTGTAGAGAATTTCAAGAAAATTTCAAATCTTCCTATCTATCTTTCATTAAAAAAATCAACTTATCCTGTTTTACTTTTTCAAAACTGATATGTTAAAGTAGTATGGAAAACATAATTACAATGCAAAAACTGCAAATTCAGGTTTTTCAAATTTATACAGTGGCGGAGTAAGTTAACTACGTCATCTTCATCATAGAAAGAACCTAGGACCACTGTCAAACAAGTTAAACGATTCATCAAAGAGGTGTTCAACATTAGGTTATTCTTTCCTATTTCATTATCGATTGGAAACTCAATTTTCTTCAATTGTTCACATTTTGAAATAGCTATTGATATCTTAACTGTCCAATTGTAAGTACAAAATGTTTCAAGAGATGGTGAGTTTTCAATTAGTGCAATTACTTTTTCTTCCCATTGCTTTTCCTCTGATTTGATTGGAGACCCAATGTCCAGTAACTTCCAGTCTCTCAGTGGCAGCATTTCAACAACCGTGACCGGAGAACGGCTTGAAATTGAGTGTAATTGTTTGTTACTTCTCAATAGCTTCGAAAATACCTCGACATTCGGCTCATACATACAGTCCCATCGAATATTTTTAATATTATGGCAGTATGTAGCGATAATCGATAGCGCAAGTGCACCATCACGTAATCCAGGATCAAAGATGAATTTTTCAATATGTTGTCCAGCTCTGGAAACTAAACTCTGAATAATTCCGAGTTCATCAGCACTAATATAGAGTGTATTGTCCTTCATCGTATTGAATTTACTTGACTTCTTTGAGGCTTCCAATGGATGAAAAAACTTTATATAGCCCGAGTTTAAATTTGATACAATGATTAGTACTTGTTTATCTCTCCATACTCTTTCGGTAGACACATTCTTCCATTTTTTACAAACTGTAATGAGTAATTCCATGAAATTCATGGCAAAGAGTTAGTCGATAATGGAGAGGTGAAACAGGAATATTTGGAAACTAAGCGAGATAGAGCGATTTTGCCTGAATCTTTCTTTTTTGTAGAGAATTTCAAATAGTCCCCTCATTATATATATCACACTAGAAGGCGAAAACTACATGAAATGAGGTAATTTTTGGGATAATGCCATTCGTTGAAGGGGTATATTCTGAGCATAATGCCAAATTTAAGGGATCCCCCCACTTCAGGGGACGCCAATATCGACAGAAACGCGTTTAATTCGATATCTCGGGAATGGCTCATTCTACGCAAAAAATTGTAGAGACATTTTCGTTTTAAAATTAAATTCCCTATCTTTTTTAGTCAAATTTTTTTTTTTTGATATATGTAAGGTCGAGTGCCATTTCACACCGCATGTGAGTATAGTGGCCCCAGCCAAAGAAGGATCTTCCGAAGTCAATCTGAAGCTGAAATTTACATGTTGTAGCATCGGAGCCGAATATTTCCGAGGGTCCTTCTTTAGCTGGGACAACTGTAATATAAAATTGTATAGACCACTCGTGCGGGGCACCGTACCCATATACGGCGCTTCCCGCACTCGTTGTCTAATATACTATTATTTCATGTAGCTCGATTCACAGAATGAGCGGACTAAAAAGCTACAAAGCTACAAAGAAAAATGGAGGTGGAAACTCCCTATCTTTCTTAGTTTTTTTTTTAGATATTCCTTGGTGAAAATATGCATGAAATATTTTGATAAAAAATGTCATAATATAACAAAAAATTACAAAATATATGACAATTAAAGGGAATAATGTCAAGTTTTGTCATAATATTTCATTTTTTTGAGATATTATAATACAAAAAATTTAATTTTTTTGCTGACCAATAATATCTGAATGTCAGATTTTCCAATTGACTAAAAATGACATAAATTGTAAAAATTTGACATTCATATTTCCACCTGGATTCTAAGAAAAAAGCCAAATTCTCCTGTTTCACATCTTTCTCACTGAATTCTTTTGTAATACCTCTTTCCACACGAACTCTATCACGAACTGGAAGATAACTGAGAATCATTTGCAAAATTTCGTTCGGCAATAATTCTATTGGACTGAAATCCATTACTTCTTCACCTGTCGACTCCATAATCAAATGAAGAAAATAGTTTACAAACAGGCAAATAGAACAAAATTTTTTTCACTGGAAGAACTGATGACTGTTGTGTGAGTTCGCCATTGTTGACGCATACAGTCATCCCAGCCAAAGAACGATCTTACGAAGTCGACCCGAAGCTGAAATTTACAGGCTGTAGCATAGGAGCCGAATATTTCCGAGGATCCTTCTTTGGCTGGGACAATTGTAGTCAAAGCTGGTTCTTATGTGCATCGATGTCGCCTGTGGAAACTGCAGGCTATAAAGGAATCTTCTTTATCTACAATTTTAAAGAATTTAAATCTAGACTAGAAAAACTACTTTTTAAATCTAGTCCCCTTCATCTCTAATTTCCAAAAATGCGGAATGATGATAAAAATTATGAAAACGTACAGATTAAAGGAAAAATTCCATTCATTCATACAATTTCATTCATTTTACTAGGAAGATACGAGTTGGGAATTCTTCTTTCATTCAATTCGAGCAGAATTTGTATTATGAAACACAATGATCATGGAGAACCACAATTTGATATTACAGTTTTATTATGAAAGTTATAAAGTTTGCCAGTACAGGAAACTTCTCCTTATCGATGATTCTGGGAATAATCACAGATTCCTTTGATTACTCATCTTAATAAGCCCATTGTTGTCCCTTCATCTGTTTCTTGGATGCTCAAGAAAAAAAGAAAATCTTCCGGTGTAGAGATGGTAATTCATCAGTCACATCATCTCGTCCAATTTCGTATGTCACTCACAAGATCATCGTACTCTGTAATTATGTGTATTCTAGAACCTTTACATATTTCCAACGCTTCCTCATAAATTTTAGGGTGAACTCTAATTTTCAAAATTTTACGATGCCTTTCCACAGTTTGAGCGAGTCTCTTGAATAGCTTCGATGTAACATTCTTGTTGAGAATTTCCAATTTTTCAAGGCATTCTGAGCTTATTATCATTTTGGATATCTCGTCCTCTTCGATGGAACCATGATGATCCTTAAGTTTCAAATCTTTCAATTTCTCCAAACGGCTCAGCATTTCATCAGTGAGACCAGGGATGGTTACTTCCAGAGACTTCAACTTTGGGAGATCCAACACAGCTTCTTCTACTTTATCCGGAATGTCGCCTAAAAAAATAAGGGATTATAAAGAATTGATCAGAGGATTAAGCCATCAGTGAAGGGGGATACGTCCATTTTTTTGTCCCTTAATTTTCAGAATATCTGAGAAAGTAAATGAGTAGAGCACTTTTATCCAGGAATTTTTTTTCATAAAAAATTTCAAGAATTATAAGAAGCAATCAGGCAAAAATTGCCCTACTTCACTCATTTTCTAAGATACTTTAAACAAATTGACATGAAAAATTGACCTATTCTGTTCTACCTTTTTACTACTAATATGGTAAAATAATATACAAATCAAAATTACAATCCCAATATAATAAATGCAGGCTTTCCAAATTGATACAATGACGTAGTAAATCAATCATTTGATCCTCTTTACTCTCTAGACCTCGCACCTTCAAACAAGTTAAGCGATTCAGTAAAGAAGTGTCCATCATCAAGTAGTCCTCTACTTCTTCATTCCAAATTGGGAAAAACAAATTTGTCAATTTTTCGCATTTTGAAATAGCTTTTGCTATGTTCAGTGTCCACTCGCAGATATAGAATTTTTCAAGAGATGGCGAATTTTCAATTAATGCAATCACTTTATTTTCCAAATTCTCTTCCTGTAAGTCACTGGCCCCCTCAATGTACAGTGTCTTCCAGTCTCTCAGTGGCAGTATTTCAATGAAATGAGGCACGTAACAGCCGGCGATCGAGTGTAATTGTTTGTTAACTTGGAATAGCCTTGAAAGTACTTCGACATTTGTGTTACCAAGAGGTCCCAACTGAATACTTTCAATGTTATGGCAGTGTGCAACGATAATTGATAGAATAGGTTCGCTACGATGATAGAGAGGATCAAAGATCAATTCTTTGATATGCTGTCCAGCTCTGGAAACTAAGCTCTGAATAACTCCGAGCTCACCGGCATCAATGTAGAGTTTATTGTTTTTCATTGTATTGAATTTATTGAATCTATTTGAGTCCTCGAATGGGTAACAAAATAGATCAAAGTTGTCTTTACGCCTTAGTGCAATTGTTAGTACTTTTACATCTCTCCATACTCTTTCGGTTGACACGTTTTTCCATCTTTTACAAACTGTAATGAATAATTTCATGAAATTTATGGCACAAGAATTCGTTGAATAGTGAAGAGGTCAAATAGGGGGGCTGGATTTTTTTTTTTAATTTTTTTAAAGGAATATTCTTAATACTAAGCGAGATGAGGCCATTTCGCCTGAATCATTCTTTGTAGAGAATTTCGAGAGCTACAAAGACGAATAGGGCTGAATC
The DNA here is from genome assembly GCA_963942555.1 of Aleiodes leptofemur. Classification (NCBI taxonomy): domain Eukaryota; kingdom Metazoa; phylum Arthropoda; class Insecta; order Hymenoptera; family Braconidae; genus Aleiodes; species Aleiodes leptofemur. The sequence goes on along the minus strand of OZ012623.1, from coordinate 12,398,239 downwards.
ACTTTATCTTGCTTAGGTCCCGAGATATTCTTCAAAGGAGAATCGACATTTCCTGTTTCTCATCATCCCTACTGAATTTATTTGCAATAATACCTCTTTCCACACGAACTTTATCATGGGCTGGAAGATAACAGAGAATCTTCTGCAAAATTTCCGTTGGCAGTAACTCCATTGGACTGAAATCTTCACCTGTCGATTCCATAATTAATAGAGGAGAAATAATGTATGAGAAGCAAATGGAACTAATTTTTCACTGGATGGAATGATGACTGTTGCGTGGGTACGCCATTGTTGATACATATTAAAAGCCAGTTCTCATGTAGATCGACGTCGCCTGTGGAAACTGTGGGCTATCAAGGAATCCTTTTTATCTGTAATTTTCAAAAATTCAGAATCCATTGAAAAATCATAAATATATGTGGATTGAAGGAGAAATGCGACCATTGATGCATGCTATTTATTTCATTGTATTGTAAAGATGTGATTGAGATGCTTTTTCAAAAATGTCAGCTTTATTACGGAAATTAATTTAGTAGCGAAGAGGTCAAGTTGGATTAATGGACTTGATGATCATTCTCGATAGAATATCTCGGAAATTAATCAAAAGGTTGATTTTGCTTTGAGCCTTTTTCGGAGAGCATTTTAGGGGCTACAAAAAAAAATTCAAGCAAAATTCCACCACCCTGCTTAGTTTTCAAGATATTTTAATTTTTCTCCTCGAAAAAAAATCGGAAATCGCGTGAAAGAAGTATTTCTTGAAAAATCCTAGTTTTCCTAATTCCAAAAATTCATAACACTTTTTCTGTGAGGGACTTTCTTACCGAAATCTATCAAGATAGCTGAGTGAATATATTGCAGTTAAAATTGGAGACAAGTAAAAAAAAAGAGAATCAAATTGAGTAGAAAAGGTGAAACAGGACAAATTAATTCTTCCATAACAATTTTTCTTTGTGAAAAATTTGAACTACTAAGAAAAAGGAGGAGAGAAAAAGGGCGTATCTTTGATAATTCCCTAGATATTTTCAAAAAATTGTTTCTTCATGATTAAGAACAAAGCATGATTTGGTTTGATATTTGTGCTGTTCAAGCACTTGGTCTCCAGCGATTGAGTTATACAGCCAATTTGTATTAATCTCTATGACACGAAGTGTGCTCAGCAAGTTTTTCCTTTTGTTATTTGAGCTACTCGAATTTTTCTCTCCAGTCGGGACTCGATCTTCAATCTTTTGCACATAAGTCTACAGTCCATAAGACTGGTTCTTATGTAAATCGACGTTGCATGTGGAAACTGCAGGATATCGGGGAATTCCCTTTATCTTCAATTTTAAAAATTTCAGAATTGATGAAAGAAATCATGAAAACGAGCAAATTAAAGGAAAAAACCCATCCATTCACACAATACCATTCATTTCGTTAGGAAGATACGAACTGGGAATTCATCTTTCATTCATTATGGGCAGCGTTTACATTATGAAACACTGATTACGTAGAATTACAATTTGATATTACAGTTGTATTATGAGAATTAATAGTTAAAAATTGGAAGGTCAACTCTGGTAAAGTTTTTCAGTACAAACAGAGTAATTTCCTTTATCAACGATCCTGTACTGACAAATTTGGGAATGATCATAAATTCCTTTGATTATTCATCTTCTTTTTTTTGTTAATACATGAAGCAAAAAACAGAATTTCCCGGTGGAGAGATGGTTATTCATCAATCCCATCATGATAGCCAATGTCGTATGTTACTCACGACATCATCCAACTCTGTGATTATGTGTATTCCAGAACCTTTACATATTTTCAATGCTTCTTCATAAATGTACGGTTCAACTCTAATTTTCAAAATTTTACGACGCTCTCTGACATTTTCAGTGAGTCTCTCAAATAAATTTGTTGAAACATTCATATCGAGAATTTCTAATTTTTCAAGACATTCTGAACTCTTTATCATTTCCAATATCTCATAATCTCCGAAGGAAGCCCAACAATTTACGAGTTTCAAATCTTTGATTTTCAGCAAATGATTCAAAAAATCGTCTATGATTGCATCATCTAGAGCCAATGACTCCAACTTGGGAAGATCCAATATAGCTTCTTGAACTTCATCCGAAAGGTGGCCTAAAAAATGAGGATTTATTAAAAATGGATGGAAGGAACAAGCCATCAGTGAAGAGAGTACGTCCATTTTTTGTCACTTATTCCTAGAAATATACAAAAAATAAACAAGATAGGGCAGTTTTTTCCGGGAAATTTTTTTAATTTTTAATAGAAAATTTCAAGAATTACATGGAAACAATGGAGTAAAAATTGTCCTATGTCCTTCATTCTTTGAGATACTTTGGACAAACAATTAACATAAAAATACGACTTGCTCTGTTTCCGCTTTCTACTACTGATATGCTAAAATAATATTTGAATCATAATTACCATCCCGATATGATAAGTGCAAGCTTTCCAAATTTTTACATTGACGTAGTAAATTAATGAGTAGATCGTCCTCATCATATCCACGTTCCACTCTCAAACAAGTTAAACGATTCAGCAAAGAGGCGTCCATCATCAGATTATCCGATGCTACTTTATTGCTGATTGGAAAAAACAAATCTGTCAATTGTTCACATCTTGAAATTGCTCTCACTATATTCAGTGTCCATCTGTGAACACAGAATTTTTCAAGAGACGGCGAATTTTCAATGAGTGCAACCACTTTGTTTTCCCACAGTTTTCTCTCAAAGTAGAGGAAGCCTTCGATGGACAGTGACTTCCAGTCTCTCAGTGGTAGTATTTCAATGAAATTTTCCATGTAACAGCACGCAATTGAGTGTAACTGCGTGTTAATTTGTAATAGCGTTGAAATCACTTCGATACTGGAGTTATGAACAGCGCCTAATTGTATACTTTCAATGTTATGGCAGTATGTAGCGATAATTGATAGGACAGGTTTGGTATTATCATTAAAATCATCAGGATCAAGGATGAATTCTTTAACATGTTGTCCAGCTCTGGAAACTAAGCTCTGAATAACTCCGAGTTCTTTAATATCAATGCAGAGCTTATTGTTCTTCATCGTGTTGACTTTACTGGACTTATTTGAGTCTTCAAATGGGTGAAAAAATAGGTCATAATTCTCAAGTCTTGATGCAATTGTGAGTATTCGTACATCTCTCCATATTCTTGAGGTAGACACATTCTTCCATCTTTTACAAACTGTAACGAGCAAATTCATGAAATTTATGGAATAAGAATTATTCAATCATGAAGAAGTAAAAGAAGATAAATTAATTTGGTCATTATTTTTGTTCGGAGAATATCTAGGGGATTAAGCGAGATAGGTCAATTCTACCAGAATCATTTTTTGTAAGTAAATTGAATATCACTCTATCTTACTCGATTTTCGAGATATTCTTCAAAAAAGGATCTAATCCTTCTGTTTCATATTTTTCCTACTGACTTTTTTTTGCAATACCTCTTTCGACACGAACTCTATCACGAAGTGAGAGATCACTGAGAATCTTCTGCAAAATTTCTGTCGGTAGTAATTCCATTTGGCTGAAATCTTCACCTGTTGATTCCACAGTTAATAGAGAAGAAATAATTTAAAAGAAGCAAATGAGCAAATTATTTTTGACTGAATGAAGTAATAACCGTTTTGCGGGTTCTTGTATTGTCGACGAATCTTGAGGCTGATTTACATGTGAATCGGCGTCACTTGTGGAAATCGCGGCCCATCAAAAAATCTCCTTTATCTGTAACTTTCGAAAATTCAGAATCCATTCACAAAATTATGGATATGTAAAAATCAAAGGAAAAATCCCGTCCAAGCCCACAATTTATCCCATTTCATGAGAAAGATCCGAGTGAAGGATTCTCCCTTCATTCGTTCAGGACAGAATTCACATCATGAAATGCAATGATCACGTAAAAATAAGAGTTGATATTCCAATTTTATTATGAAAAGTTTTTGTTTTTTTTTATATTATGAAAAGTAATGATACAAAATTTACATTCCAGCTTGAAGAAGTTTGCCAGTCAAAACAGTGTATTCCAATCCACGCCTCTCATGCCAATAATCACAAATTACTGGTGGAAATAATGATACGCTGGCTGCTGCAGCAGTGTCATCGTAATAGGCCTACTATCATTCCTTCATTTTTTCTTTAATACACATGAAAAAAAAGTAAACTGGTTCAGTGTAAATCGTAATTTACCAGTCGCATCATGACAGCCAATTTTCCATGTCACTCTCAAGATAATGTAACTCTGTAGTTATAAGTATTCTAGAACCTTCACATATTGCCAACGCTTCTTCATGAATGCTAGGATTAACGGTAATTTCCAGAATTTTACGACACTCTCTGGTGTCCTGAGCGAGTCGCTCAAAAAATTCCATTGTAGTAATCATTTCAGGAATTTCCAATTTCTCAAGACATTCTGAATTTGCTATCATCTCGAATATCTCATCTTTATTGATGAGATCAAAACGATTCGTGAGTCTCAAATATTTGAATTTCAGCAAACGAATCAGAGTTGCATCAGTGAATTCGGAATCGTAGAGTTGCAGGGACTCCAACTTTGGGTGAGCCAACACAGCTTCTTGGACCACATGCGAAAATTCGCCTAAATAATAAACAATTATTGAAATAAGTTGAAGTAACGAGTCATTAGTAAAGAGGATACGTTCATTTTTCTCTACTCGTTTGAAGCAATATCTCAAAAAGTAGAAGAAATAGGGTGATATTGCCTGAATCTTTTTTTTGTAGAGAATTTCAAGAAAATTCCAAAACCTCCTATCCACCTCTCATTAAAAAATCAACTTATCCTGTTTTACTTTTCCACAACTGATATGTTAAAATAATATATAAAACATAATTACAATCCCAAAACTCCAAGTACAGGTTTTCCAAATTTATACAGTAACGGAGTAGGTTAACTATGAGATCTTCATCATACTGTCCATGTATGGTCACCTCCAAACAAGTTAGACGATTCAGCAAACAAGTGTTCAACATTAAGTCATCTGCTGCTATATCATCATGGATTGGAAACGCAATTTTCTTCAATTGTTCACAGTTTGAAATAGCTCTTAATATCCTCGGCGTCCAATCGAAAGCCCGAAATTTTTCAAGAGATGGTGAATTCTCAATTAGTGCAATCGCTTTTTCTTCCCATTGCTCTTCCTCTGATTGGCTTGGAGCCCCAATGTCCAGACCCTTCCAGTCTCTCAGTGGCAGTATCTTAACAGCCTTGGACTCAGAACAGCTTGAAATGGAGTGTAATTGTTCGTTACTTCTCACCAGCCTCGAAAATACCTCGGCATTCGACTCAGAAAAACAGTACAATCGAAGACTTTTGATATTATGGCAGTATGTTGCGATAATTGATAGCGCAAGTGCACCACCGCGTAATCCAGGATCAAAGATGAGTTGTTCAATATGTTGTCCAGCTCTGGAAACTAAGCTCTGAATAATTCCGAGTTCATCATCACCAATATAAAGTTTATTGTTCATCAAGTAGAATTTACTGGACTTTTTTGAGGCTTCCAATGGGTGAAAAAACTGCACGTAGTTCCTACGATTTCTTGATACAATGATTAGTACTTGTTTATCTCTCCATACTCTTTCGGTAGACACATTCTTCCATCTTTTACAAACTGTAACGAGTAATTTCGTGAAATTTATGGCATAAGAATTAGTCGATAATGAAGAGGAACAATAGAAATATTTGGAGGCCAAGCGAGATAGGGCGATTTTGCCAGAATCATGTTTGCTACAAAAAAGAGTAAATTAAACATCACCCTATCTTGCTAAGTTTCCGAGAGGTTCTCCAAAAAAAGAACCAATTTCTTCTGTTTCACATCTTTCTTTCTGAATTTGTTTGTCATACCTCTTTCCACACGAACTCTATCACGTACTGGAAGATCTCTGAGAATCTTCTGCAAAATTTCTGTTGGCAGCAACGTGATTGGACTCGAATCAATTGATTCTTCACTTAACGATTCCATGATCAATAGAGAAAAAATATTTCACAACAAAGAAATGAAAGGAATTTTTCACTGAATGAAATGAAGACCGTTATATGGGTTCTCCATTGTTGACATATCTTGAGGTTGGTTTTCATGAAAATGACGTCGCACATGAAAATTGTGGGCTATCAAGGAATCTTTTTTATCTTTAATTTTCAAAAATTCAGAATTCATGGGAAAAAATTATGGATATATGGAATCAAAAGTAGATCCATGCGCAAAATTTAATATATTTGATGAAAATATGTATTAATATTATGAAAATTAATGATCCAAAATTTGGAATTTAATTCTAATAAAGTTTCTCAGTACAAACAGGGAAATTCTCCTTATCAACGATTCTATAATGATAATTTTGGGAATAAGTACACATTACTTCAATGTTCCTTCACCTCTTCTTTATTACATAAGAAAAAAACAAAATGTTCTGTTGTAGAGATGGTAATTTATCAGTTGCATCATATCCAATTTCGTCTGTCACTCACAAGATCATCGAGCTCTGTGATTATATGTATTTTTGAACCTTCACATATTTCCAAGACTTCTTCATAAATTTTAGGGTCCACTCTAATTTTCAAAATTTTGCAACACCTTCCATCAGTTTGAACGAGTCTCTTAAATAACTTCGATGTAATATTAAAATTCAGAATTTCCAATTTTTCAAGGCATTCTGAGTTTAGGATCATTTCGAATATCTCATCCTCTTTCATGTGTCCATAAGAATCCTTAAGTCGCAAATCTTTGACTTTCCTCAAACGGCTCAGCAATCCATTAGTAAGACTAGAGATGGTTAGTTCCAGAGACTTCAACTTCGGAAGATCCATCATAGCTTCTTCTACTTCATCCGAAATGTTGTCTAAAAAAATGAGGAATTTATTGAAATTAATTAAAGGAACAAGTCATCAGTAAAGGGGATACGTCCATTTTTTGTCACTTATTTCGAGGAATATCTCAGAAAATAAACGAATAGAACAATTTTTTTTATAGAAAGCTTCAATAATTACAAAAAGCGATCAGGCAAATATTGCTCTATTTCCCCCATTTTCTGAGATACTTGAAACAAACAATAGACATAAAAAATCGACATATCCTACTTCACCTTCCCATTACTAATATATAAATAAAAATTGCAATCACAATGTAATATTAAATGTAGAGTTTCCAAATTTGGACAATGACGTAGTAAATTGATTATTAGATCCTCTTCACTCTCTACACCTTGCACCTTCAAACAAGTTAAGCCATTCAGCAAAGATGTGCTCATCATCAGGTAGTTCCTTACTTCTTCATCCGAGATATGGAAGAACAAATTTTTTAGTTTTTCACATTTCGAAATCGCTTTTGCTATATTCAGAGTCCATTCGCAGAAATGGAATGTTTCGAGAGATGGCGAATTTTCAATGAGTGCAAGCATTTTTTTTTCGAGACGCTTTTTCTCTACGCCAGTGGCCCCCCCAATATAGAGTGACTTCCAGTCTTTCAGTGGCAGTCTTTCAATAAAATTATCCACGTAACGGCACGCAATTGAGTGTAATCCTTTGTTAATTCGGAATAGCCTCGAAAATACTCGGCCATTCGTGTTAGAGAAACGGCCGAATTGAATACTTTCGATGTTATGGCAGTGTCTAGCAATAATTGATAGCACAGGTTCGCTATCTTGATAACAACAATCAAAGATGAATTCTTTGATATGTTGTCCAGCTCGGGAAACTAAGCTCTTAACAACTCCGAGTTGATCAACATCAACATAGAGTTTATTGTTTTTCATCGTGTTGAATTTATTGAACTTGTCTGAATCTTTGAATGGGTAACAAAATGGATCAAAGTTCTCTTGATACCTTGGTGCAATAGTTAGCACTTGCTTATCTCTCCATACTCTTTCGGTAGACACAATCTTCCATCTTTTACAAACTGTAACAAGTAATTGCATGAAATTCATGGCACAAGGATTATTCGATAATGGAGATTTCAAACAGGAATATTCGGAAACTAAGCGAGATGGAGCGTTTTGGCCTGAATCTTTATTTTGTAGAGAATTCCGAAAGCTACAAAGAAGAATGGAGGTGGAATTACTCTATTTTTCTTAGTTTTTGAGATATTCTTCAGAAAAAAAACAAATTCTCCTGGTTCACATCTGGTGAATTTTTTTGTAATACCTCTTTCCACACGAACTCTATCATGAACTGGAAGATAACTGAGAATTTTTTGCAAAGTTTCTGTCGGCAGTAATTCTATTGGACTGAAATCCATTGCTTCTTCACCTGTCGATTCCATAATCAAAAGAGGAAAATAGTTCACAAACAGCAAATGGAACTGATTTGTCACTGGAAGAACTGCTGACACTGTTGTGTGGGTTCTCCAATGTTGACAGTGTTGTGGAATATATTCAGTGATTTTATTATTTGGGTTCTGTAGCCCGTGGAGGCGCTGAAGCGCTCTGCTCAAAAGTGTGGGAAGTTTAAAATGAATAACTCACTATTAAATGGACACTAACACTTGTTTGTTTTATTAATTAACATAAAATATTCACTCAGATGAAATTCATTGGTTACAATTACATTCATTAGACTCTAAAGTTCAAACAGTAATACAACTCGTCACTTATTCAAATAATGTTTAAATTCACAACTATTTTTATAGAAACTATTCTAAGTATTCTAAGGTCTCAACTACTTGGGAGTTCGTTCAGAAGTACTTGTCCCTTAAAATTCTACTCTTCCTCCAAGTGTTCGTTCCGTGAGGCCCAACCCTCTGGCTGAGGGAGAGGGGTAGTAGGTTTGCCAATCAGGATCTTCGATTTTGAGTTGAGGAGGGGGAGGTCCGAGGGTGAAACGCTCGAGCCACGAAAAAGGGATTCTTGACCATAGAAAGGGGAAAAATCAGGGATCTGCGTACTTTCCCAATAAAACGGAGTTTCACAGGTTTTATGACTTTCACGTGTTGAGGTGAACAATAGAAGAAGTAAAGAAAAGACAGAGGGACATTTCTTAGGATTGTAAAAGTAAAACCGTTTACAATTGAAGAAATGCGAAGGATTATTTTTAATGGTTTTTACAGTTTGCAGCTTGCTTGAAATTTGGTGGCCAGATGTTTAATTACCTTTACTAGTCGCGCTTGGGTTGAGGTCAGATAGAAGTGTTTGCTAAATCGTTTCAATGAGGTTCTGAAAAGGTATTCTTGAAAATAATTCTATTGAGGGAAAAATTCAAAGTGTTAGGGATTTTAAATAGCGTAAGGATTGGGGAATTTTGGTCGAGTGGGGAATTTCCCCATTGGCTAGTTCTCTACGTAACAACAGACAATCACAGCTGGTTCACATGTAGTTCGACGTTGCCTGTGGAAACTGTTGGCTATCAAGGAATCTTTTCTATCTGTATTTTTCAAAAAATTCAGAATCCATTCAAAAAATTATGGATATGTGAGAATTAAAGCATTATGAAACACAATAATCACGTGGAACCATAATTAGATATTTCAATTTTGTTATAAAAATTAATAATCTAAAATTCACATTTCAACTCTAATAAAGTTTTTTACAGTCCAAGTAGTGGAATTTTTCTTATCAACGATTGTGCATTAATAGTTCTTAGATATAGTTATACCGCCTATTGTCATACCCTCATTTTTATTCAAATACATAAGAAAGAGAGAAACTAAATATTTCAGTGTAGAAATCATAATTGACCAGCCGCATCATAATCACCAATGCCATATTTCATCCAGTAAAAATCCCAACTGTTCAAGTATATGTATTTCAGAACCTTCACATATTTCCAACGCTTCTTCATAAATTAATGCATTAACTCTAATTCTTAAAATTCCACAACGCTTTCCACCTTCTTCAACAAGCCCCTCGAATAAATCCGTTGTATAATGAATTCCGGGAAGCTCCAATTGTTCGAGACATTCTGAGTTTATTATGAATTTAAATATCTCAGTTTCCTCGATGAACTCAGTATCAGTAAGTTTCAAATATTTGAATTTCAGCAAACAATTCAGAGAATCCTCAGTGATTCCAGGGCCATCAACTTCCAGACAATCCAACTTTGGGAGAGCCAGCATAGCTTCTAGGACTTTATCCGGAAGTTCGTCTAAAAAATGAGTAATTATTGAATTTATTAAATAAAATTGTCATTAGTGAAGAGGATACGTCCATTTTCTATCACTTATGGTATTTCTGTCCGATCAGTCAAAAAAAAAGTCAATTTTTTGTATAAAATCGTTAATAACAATTTATACGAGATGAAATTCTCAAATTTGATGAAGTGAATTCACTTTTTCACTACTGATAGGGGAAGGTGGGGCTAAACGGACACATTAAAATTTGTAGGCAAATAATGTGGAAAACTCTGGAAATTCATAGAAATATTGGTGGTAGATTGTTTTTGATGATTCCATTGGAAAGCTGAAGAAATCTTACACGGAAAGAATATAATAGAATTGATTTTTGTGATTTTCGTTCATAATTTGACCAGTTTTGAGTTTAAAATAAATGTATTCCCATCGATCCATACAATTTCATTCATTTTATGAGACAGAATACGATTGGGAGATTCTTATTTCATTCGTTTAGGACAAAGTTCACATTATGAAATAAAATGTACAGGAAAAAATGAAATTTATGTGCCAGTGTGGAAATAACTATTAAACTAACAACATATTATGAAACAAAATAATTACGTAGAACCAAAATTTGATATTTTAAAATTCATTATGAAAATTAATAATTCAACATTTACATTCAAACCCAAATCAAATTCTCTTGTTCAAACAGTGAAATTCTTCTGATCAGCGATTCTGTACTGATAATTCTTGAACATAAACCGTTCATTGTCTTTCCTTCATCCTTTTTTTAATTTAAAAAAAATAGAATCTTTTAGTGCAAAAATCATCATTCAGCTGTTGCATCATGATCGCCAGTGTCGTATTTCCTTTACAATATCAAGCGACTCTTTCAATATATGTATCCTAGAACCTTTACATATTTTCCACGCTTCTTTATAACTTCTAAAACTAACTCTAATTTTCAAAATTTCACGAAAATCACTGGTATTTTCAGCAAGTCTCTTGAATAACTCCGTTGTAACATTAATATTGGAAATCTCTAATTTTTCAAGACATTCTGAGTTCATAATCATCTTGAATATTCCATCTTCTGTGATTCCACGAGCATGACCACGAATTCTCAGATATTTTAATCTCAGCAAACGATTGAGAAAATCGTCGGTGAGTTCAAAAACATCGAGTTCCAGTGACTCCAACTTTGGGAGAGCCAATACAGCTTCTTGAAGTTCATCCGGAAGTTCGTCTAGAAAAAGGACAATTATTAAATTATAATTCATAAAAGAAGTGATTAGTGAAGAGGATATTTCCCTTTTTTTGTTGCTTATCTTTAACCAATATCTCAGAAAGTAAACGAAATAGGGCGATTTTGCCCAAATCTTGAAATTTAAAGCGACTTTCAAGAGTTGAAAAAAAAATAATCAGGTTCAAATCACACGTGTCTCTCTCATTTTGTGAAGATATCCCAACAAATAATTTGCACAAAAAATCGACTTATCCACTTCTACCTTTCCACGAAGCGGAGACAAAAAAATCATTAAAAATTACTGTTTCTTTCCAGCAATTGACGGACCAAAGAGATAAATGCAAAAAATTAGTAAACCTACAGAGTAAAAATCACTGCGCATTGACTCCATCAATTTTTGCTTCCGAATGGAAGCTATATAATCATCAGAATTTTCGCTCGCAATTTTTTTAATAGAAGATACTTAAAATGATCTAAATAGAGAGAAAATCATATTTTTAGAGCACGTGTGTGTGTGTATGTCTGTGTGTGCATAAAAGTCTCAATTACAGCAAAATGATTTTATAGAAAAATTTCATATTTTGTCGAAAACTTCCTCTCGATGAACTATATTTTTTAAGCTTTATTTGAAGAGAATCTGATCGGTAGTTTTTTGAGATATGCCCATTTTTTGCAAAATGTTAATATAATGCAAAATGGTAATGTAAATATTTAGAATTATTTTTCTGTAATATTTACTATTTCATATCTCGATTTTAATCAAGTTTGTGAGATTCTGTTTACAATTTTAAAACAAAAAAAAATTGCAATTTAAATGATTACTCTGAACGGTGGATCACTTGGCTCGTGGGTCGATGAAGAATGCAGCTAATTGCGCGTCAACTTGTGAACTTCCATCTGACATTTTCCAATGTCCATTTTTCGAAAATCAGTTTTTAATGGAATTTCTTCGAAATTTGATATTGTGATGATGGTTTGAAAAAATTTGTATCACTTCCATTCGGAAGCATATTGCTAGAGTATTAGCAGAAAAAGCTATATCAGTTGGAAAGCAATAATATTATCCACTTGTTACAAAGTGGTACAGTAATTTTCACTGATTTTTTTTTCTCCATGTATATCAAAGTCATATATAAACTATAATTACAATAATGACGTAATAAGTGCAGATTTTCCAAATTTATACAGTGAGGTAGTAAATCAATCAATCGATCAGTTTCATCATCTCTTTCTTCCACCGTTAAACAAGTTAAACCATTCAGCAAAGGAGTGTAAAATCTTATAAAATCTTCTCTTCCTATTTCAACCATAACTGGAAAAAACAAATCTTTCAACTGTTCACATTTTGAAATAGCTGTTAGTATTTTTGCTGTCAAATTGTCAAAATAAAATTTTTCAAGTGACGGTGAATTTTCAATCAGAGCAACGACCTTTTCTTCCAATTTTTCCCCTATAATAAAGTACTTAGTCACAGGATCCATTAAGCTCACAAAAGACAGTGACTTCCAGTCTCTCAGTGGCAGTATTTCAATAACATTTACCGCTTTACAGCACGTAATTGAGTGTAATTGTTTGTTATTTTTCAATAGCCTGGAAATTACTTCGATATCCGAGTAATCAACATTGTGCAAGTGAATACTTTCAATGTTAAAGCAATGTTCAGCGACAACTGATAGCACAGATTTGCTGTTACCATGAAAAGGATCAATGATCAAGACTTTAACATGCTGTCCAGCTCTAGAAACCAAACTCTGAATCATTGCAAATTCATTAATTCCAGTATTGAAGTCATTGAATGAAAGCAGCTTGGATTCACGGAATTCATGAAAATCTGAGAAAATATCGTAGGATAGTAATGACTCGTTCTCAAATTGTTCGATGAATAAGATTTGGACATCTCTCCATAATCTTTCGGTAGACACATTTTTCCATCTTTTACAAACTGTAATGAGTAATTTCATGAAATTAATAGCACAAAAGTCATCCAATAATGAAGAGGTAAAACAGGATGATTCAATTCTTTCGTTATTCTGATTTGGGCAATATCTCGGAAACGAAGCGAGATAGGGCAACTTTACCTGAATCCTAATTTTTAGAAAATTTCAAAAACTACAAAAAAAAGTAGAGGTAATAATACTATATCTTGCTTCATTTATTCGAAATATTGATCGAAAAAGGATCGACTTCTCCTGTTTAACATATTTTCCATTGAATTTGTTTGTAATACCTCTTTCCACACGAACTCTATCACGAACTGGAAGATAAGTGAGAATCTTTTGCAAAATTTCCGTCGGCAACAATTCCATTGGACTAAAATCCATTACTTCTTCAACAGTCGATTCCGTAATCATCTTCTTCTTTTTGTGGCTTTGATTACAGTCAATCATCCGGCCGATCGATTCCATAATCAATGGAAAAAATAATAATTTATAAATGAGCAAACAGAACTAATTTTCTCACTGAATGAAATGATGACCGTTGCGTAGTGCTCTTTTGTTGATAAATCTCAAGGCTGGTTCTCATGTAGATTGATTTCGCCTATGGAAACTGCAGATTATCGAGGAATCGCCTTTACATGCAATTTTTAAAGATTCAGAATTAATTTGAAAAAATCATGAATATGTGCGGATTAGAGGAGCAATCTCGTCCATCCACACAATTCAATTGATTCTATAAGGAAGATGTGGGATGAAAAAATCGCTCTATCCTCGCTTAATATCCAAAATTCATTCAATTCTTATGTTTTTTAATTTTGATAAAATACCGGTTGAACCTTTAAAAATCATGAATATGTGCAAATTAAAAGGAAAATTCTATGTACACACAATTTAATTCATTTTATTAGAAAGATACGAATATTAATTTAATAACGATGAGGTAAAATTGGACTAATGGATTTTGTGATGATTCTCAATGGGACATCCCGGAAACTAAGCGACAGAGGGCAGTTTCAGGCTCAACATTTTTCGTAGAGAATTTCAACGTACTACAAAAAAATAATTGTAATGAAATTACTCTAGCTCACTCAGTTTCCAAGATATTTCAATTTTTTTTCTCGAAAAATGCAAGAAGACTTAATTCTCGTACAAAAAAAATTGAGGTGATTAAAAACCATTTTTTTCATCCCTGTTGAAAAAATCAAACTTTTCCCGTCATTTTGTATTTACCCTCCAAACTCCTTAATTTATATTACAAAGAAGATACGAGTGAGGAATTCTTCGTTCATTGGTTGAGGACAAGGTTCACATTATAAAACACAATAATCACGTAGAATCACAATTTAATATTCAAGTTTTTATTATGAAAATTGATAATCAAAAATTCTTAATTCAACTCTAATTCGAATCTTGTACTGATAACTTCAGAGAATAGTTACAGATTTCTTTGATTACTGGTGGAAATAATATTACATTGGCTGCGGCAGCAATCTTATCTTAATACGTCCATTCATCTCTATTCTAATACATGAAAAAAGCATATTCTTCCAGTGTAGATATAGTAATTCACTAGGCGTATAATATCCAATTTCGTTTTTGTTTCACCTGTTCATCTAACTCTGTAATTAAATGTATTCTACAACTTTCACATATTTTCAACACTTTTTTATAAAGGTAGGGAGCAACTTTAATCTTCAAAATTTTACTAAACTTCCTGGGGTTTTGAGCGAGTTTCTCAAATAACTCTGTTGAAGGTTTGATACAAGCAAGTTCTAATTTTTCAAGACATTCTGAGTTGATTATCATTTCTAATATTCCATCATCTCGAATGGAATGAGAAAGATCCCAAAGTGTCAAATGTTTAAATTTTGACAAACGACTCAGAATTTCGTTACTGAATTGTCTAATATTCAGTTCCAGGGACTCCAACTTTGGGAGAGCCAACACAGTTTCCAGGATTACAGCCGGACAGTCACCTAAAAGATGAGCAATTATTGAAATTGTATTGAAGAAGAAGTGATAGTTGAAAGGGATGTTCCATTTTTTGTTCATTATCACCCATAATCTCAAAAAGTAGAAGAAATAGGGTAATATTGTCCGAATCTTTTTCCTGAAATCATCCTATCTTTCTTATTTTTTGAAATACTCTCAACAAACAATTGACGGAAAAAATCGTTTCGATTCTGTTTTACCTTTTCACTACTGATATACTAAAATAATATGAAAACTATAATTACCCTCGAAATATCTTAATATCAGGCTTTCTAAATTTACACAGTGACTGAGTAAATTAATTATCAGATCTCTGTTCTGCTCTTTAGCCTCAATCTTCAGATAAGTTAAACGATTCAGCAAAGAAGTGTCCTGAACTAGGTAATTCGTTGCTATTTCATTCCAAATTGGATAATCCAAATACTTGAATTCCTTACATTTTGAGATAGCTGTTAGCATATTCGGTTTCCAATCGTGGACATAGAATTTTTCAAGAGATGGTGAATTTTCAATGAGTTCAACCAGTTTTCTTTCCCACTGCTCTTTCGGAGTGTTGTACATCCCCAAAAAGCACAGTGATTTCCAGTCTCTCAGTGGCAGTATTTTAATAACATTGGCCGCATTATTACATGCAATTGAGTGTAATTGTTCGTTAACATCTAATAGTCTCAAAAATATGTCGATAGCCGAGTCATTAACACGATGCACTTGAATCCTTTCAATATTATGGCAGTGTGTAGCGATAATTGATAACACAGGTTCACTATCATGATCATCAGGATCAAAGATGAATTCTTTAATACCTTGTCCAACTGTGGAAACTAAGCTCCGAATAACTTCGAGTGCATCAACATCAATATAGAGTTGATTGTCGTTCATCGCGACGGATCCACTGGACTTATTTGAGTCTTCGACTGAATCTGCTTTCACCCTTGGGGCAATGATTAGTACTTGTACATTTCGCCATAGTTCTTCAATCCACATGTTGTTGAATCTTCGACAAACTGTATTGAATAATCAAAAAGTAAAACAGGATAACTCAATTTTTTAAGGATGTTCTACCGGTGTTTTTGAGAAATGTAAAAAAAAATAACAATGTCCTGATTTTTTTTTTGAGATTCTGCAAAGAATCAGAACATCATTGATTCTTGTTTGGAAAAATATTTCCGAAACTGAGTGTGAAAGGACGATTTGTCCGAATCCTTTTTTGTAGAAAGTTTCAAGAGCTACAAAAAAGAGTGGGGGTGGAGCCACTCACTGTCAGTACTGAAAATGTATAGTTTCAGTGACAGAAAATGTACATTTTCGGTACTGACAGTGAATTTCGGATCACGTCCTTGATCTTGCTTGGGTTTCAATAGAGATATTCTTCCAAAAAAGAATCAATTTCACCTGTTTCACGTCTCCGACAATGAATTTGTGTGTCATACCTCTTCTCACACGAGCTCTGTCATGAAGTGAAAGACCACTGAGAATCTTTGATAGAATTTCCGTGGGCAGTAATTCTATTGGACTTAGATCTTCACCTGTCGATTCCATCATTATTAAAGAAGAAATAATCCACAAGAAGCAAATGATGTTGGATTCTGGGTTGAATTTATTAAAAACAGCTATGCCTCGAAATCGAATTTTATTAATACAAACTGTAAAACTCAAGTTGACTTTTGGTACTTCTTACAAACAACGACTTAAAGAGTAGATAGTATTCTAACTCGGATAGTAGCAGTATCTCTGATAAGGTCTCTACTGAGGTGTTTGAGGTATTTCGGAGTTTATATATCATAATAAGAGGGTGGAAATGGCTAGATGTGAGGTAAAGAGGGGGTAAGGCCCGCTACGTCGTTGGGGAGCTGAGGGTACTGAGTGGGAAAAACCCGGGGAAATAGGAATTGCTTGTACTACGAATTTGGGACCAATGGGTGCAATAAAACGATGAGTAAGGAAATTCGGAGTCTAGACTCTAGGGCCTAGAGTCTAGACCAGGCCTGGGCAGATTTCAGGTAGTCGAAGGTGACTTGCGTTAATCCCATTACCACTCCTCATACCTGAGGACTAATCCGACCATAAACTGTCCCCCTCAATTATTTCATTATGAATTTTCGGGCATATCTTCATTTTTTTTTTTCAAATTCTGTGCGACTACATGCTTATACATAGAACTTACACCCTTTTGCCAGTGTCGGGATCGTAATTCACCAGTCGCATCATAATTTCCAATGTCGTATTTCACTCACTAAATCATCCGCCTCTTCAAATATATGAATTTTAGAACCTTTCCACATTTCTAAAGACTTTTCATAAATTTCAGAATCAACTCTAATTTTCAAAATCTCACGACGCTGTCTTCTGTTTTGAGATAGAGTTTCAAATAACTCCGTTATAATATCAATTCCGAGAATTTCCAATTGTTCAAGACATTCTGAATTTGCAATCTTCTCGAATATCCCTTTTTCGATGATGGCATTATCATGACTGAGTTTCAAATATTTGTATTTCAGCAATTGACTCAGAAAATCATCAGTGAGATAAGGAGCGTTGAGTTCCAGGGATTCCAATTTTGGCAGAGCCAACACAGCTTCTTGCACTTTATCCGGAAGTTCGACTAAAAAAAGAGCAATTATCAAAATTAACTGAAATGTATAAGCATAGCACTTACGCCCATTTGATTCTAAGATGAGTTCCTAAGTGCTATGCTTATACACAGCACTTACACCCACTTTGTTTCTAAAATGACAATATAAACCATAATTACAATGCTGATATAATAGGTGCAAGCTTTCCAAATTTACACAGTGATGCAGTAAATCAACTAACGGATCATCATCATCATTTTCTCTACTTTCGACCTTCAAACAAGTTAAACGATTCAGCAAAGATGTATGCATTATCAGATCATTCGTTGCTTTCTTGTCCCGAATGGGAAGAAACAAGTCTCTCAATTGTTCACATTTTGAAATAGCTGTTAGTATATTCGGTGTCCAAACATAAACATAGAATTTTTCGAGTGACGGTGAATTTTCAATGAGTGCAACAACTTTTGCTTCCCACTGGTCTTTCTGAATGCCTCGCAACCGCTGAATAACAGGGAAGATCAAGCTCACGAAGGACAGTAACTTCCAGTCTCTCAGTGGCAGTATTTCAATAACATTCACCGCATCACAGCACGTAATTGAGTGCAATCGTTTGTTACTTTCTAATAGCCTTGAAAATGCTTCGACATCCGAGTCATCAACATGCTGCAAATGAATACTTTCAATGTTATGGCAGTATGTTGCCATAATTGATAGGACAGGTTCGATATTATGATTATCGTAATCAAGATCAAAGATGAACTCTTTGATGTGTTGTCCAGCTCTGGAAACTAAACTTCGAAGCATTCCGAGCTCAGTAACTTTAGTATGGAGTTCATTAGATTTGGACAAATGGGATCTACCAAATTCATATAAGTCTGACAATGTCTTATAATGAAATAGATTATATTCCTTGTCATCCCATTGTTTAATGATTAGTACTTGTACATCTTCCCATACTCTTTCATTAGACACATTTTTCCATCTTTTGCAAACTGTAATGAGTAATTTCATGCAATTTATGGTACACTGGGGAGCTATTCGCGCGTCTTAAAATATTTATGATTTTGCTCCAGTCAGAGGGGGATGTGAGTGATACTCAGTCATTTTGCTGCATTTTCATAACACTTGCTCATTCCTCCACTACATGAGTATAGAATATTGATAGCGGAAAACATGATCTACACTTGAAATTATCATTTTAATTCGATTTATTGATAATAAAATGATTCTTTTATTGCAGAGCAATACTAAGAATCGTATCTCAACCATCTTGATAGTTTAGTGAAACACATAGCGTTCGTAAGTTTCATCAGTCCGGTTCAAATCTAGCCGAGATGCCCTCTGACGGAAGTGAAATCGTAAATATATTAAGACACGAAAATAGCTCCCCTGGGGAGAGATTCCGCGCGTTATAAGCAGTATCCAATGAGCCTTTTTTTTTTAATTTTGAATTATTTATAATTGCACTTACTAAAACGTTAGTATTTCGTTCGCGAGTGATTGTAGTGCTGTTAAAATCGTTTAAGAGTTAATTGGTTAATTGTAATTAAATAAAATATAACACAAAGCTAACGCTTTTACGTTATAACGCAGTACCTTATAACGCGCGGAATCTCTCCCCTGGAATGGAAAGGGCGTAACAAGATAGGAAATGTGAACCATTTACGCCCTTTTCACTTTAGGACAACGATATAGTCATTTTAGATGCAAAGTGGCGTAAGTGCTATGCTTATACACATCACTTATGCCACTTTGTTCTGCAGACAACGATATTCAATAATGATTTTTATTTGAAGATTAACAATCATTATCTTTGAAACTAGGAAGATAGAGCGATTTTGCCTGAATTCTTCTTTTGTATAGAATTTTAAGAGCTACAAAAAAGAATAAAGATGAGATCGCTTCATCTTGCTTGATTTCCGAGATATATCGTCGCCTTGGAAACAAAGGGGCGTAAGTCCTGTGTATAAGCATATCACTTACGCCCCTTTGTTTCTGAGGCGACGATATAGCTCGGAAATTAAGGATTAAGAAGACAAATAGAAGAAGTCGATCCTTTTTTGAAGAATTCTTCAAAAAAAGGATCGAATTTTCCTGTTTCACATCTTCTCAAATGAATTTGTTTGTCATAATACCTCTTTCCACACGAACTCTGTCACGAACTGGAAGATCACTGAGAATCTTCTGCAGAACTTCCGTTGGCAGTAGTTCTATTGGACTAAGATCCATTGCTTCTTCGTCCGTCGATTCCATAATTTTAGCAAATTTTTCACTGAATGAATTGATTGACCGTTACACGAGTTCCTCCATTGTTGGAACACATAAAGGCTGGTTTTCATGTAAATCGAAGTCGCGTTGGAAATTGCGGGCTATCAAGGAATCCCCTTTATCTGTAATTTTCAAAGATCCAGAATCAATTCAGTAGCGAAGAGGTAAAACGAGATAAGTCTATTTTTTTCTCATTTAGTTGTTTGGAAATACGTTAAAATACACGAAATAGGGCAATTTCGTCTTAAAAATCCCATTTATTCACACAATTTAATTAATTATTATTATTTCAATTTATTATTATTGATTAATTTAATTAATTATTTATTTTATCAATATATAAGAAAGATGTAAATGAAGAAAACGGTCTATCTCGCTTAGTTTCCAAGACATTACAATTTTTCTTCTCGAAAAAACTTCGAAAAACATTTTAAAAAATGGTATTTTTTTGAAAAAAATTCACTCTTTCTATTTTCAAAAATTGATAGTGATTTATAAAAATTGCTCATTTTTTTCGATTTCAAGGCCATCGAAATAATTGAATCTCAAAGACTT
The DNA here is from genome assembly GCA_963942555.1 of Aleiodes leptofemur. Lineage (NCBI taxonomy): Eukaryota > Metazoa > Arthropoda > Insecta > Hymenoptera > Braconidae > Aleiodes > Aleiodes leptofemur. The sequence continues at coordinate 12,377,581 of OZ012623.1, read as the reverse complement.
CCTCTGAGATATCCATTTTCTCCAAATGGACGAGTTCATTCAACTCTTTGGAGGTGTCTTCCAGTCAGGAAAGCCTTATTAGCTTAATTATTATTCAGCCACGAACAATCCTCTCAATTATCTGAGGCGTTTGTAGCCACTGCTAACGACTCTTTCAGCTTTGTTATCAGTTCTCCACAGTCTGATCGGTTATAATGAGTGGGTGAGTCCAGAACAATTGATAAAAAGGGAAAAAAAGGGAAAATTGTCATATCCTTGGGCTCTGTTACTTGATTGAATAAATTACTGACTATTATGATAGGAAAAAGTGGAGTAAAATAGGGATTTCAGTGAAAGGGGAAGAGATATAATTTTTTCGATGATTCCATTGAAAAGCTGAGAAAATTTGACATGGAAATGATAGGTCACATCGATTTTTGGATTTTTTTCGAAAATTTCACTTTTTTTGAGTTCAAAATGGTGGAATTTTCAAAAAAATGATAAAAATTGATGTTACATATCGTTTCCATGTCAAATTTTCTCAGCATTCCGATGGAATCATCAGAAAAAATGGAAATGGTATGCCAGAGTAGATTTTTGAGATTTTTGTGAAAATTGTACTTTTTTGAGTTCAAAATGGTGGAATTTTTCAAAAAATGACAAAAAATGATGTGATATATCGTTTCCATGTCAAATTTTCTCAGCTTTTCGATGGAATCATCAGAAAAACTCTATCTCAAAGTTCATCACCTCCAAACATATTTAAAGATACTATTTTTCCATTTTTTTTTTGCAGATGGATTTTCGTTTATTTATTGTCATTATTCATAAGCCTTTGCTATGCCTCAAGACCAGAAAATGTGACTTCAGCAGTTGCGAGGATGATTCGCTCCGTTGAATTTCCCCAAGGAAGCGGAATGGGGGTATTTTAATAATTCCCAAATTTCCGCACTTTAATCCACAAAATTGTCACTTTTGTAATTCGAATTTTTCCAATTTTCTTCAGATTTTCTTTGCGATTGGTATTCCACTGGACATTCCAGATAAATCTGTCTCCATGGCCTTTTATTTCGAAGCTAATTATCGTCTTCCAGATCGAAAAAATTCGACTTACTACGAAGGATACGTGGAGGGAAGAAATTTCGATCGTAAAATGGCTTATGAAATTATTATAAATAAATTGGAAAGGTACTTAAATTTTTTTCGATTGTCGAAATTTTTTTATTTTTTTTCATTATATTTTTTAGTGTCGAAAAATTGAAAGACTCATTATTTTTTAATTTTATTAAATTCAGTGCAGGATATCCAGGAAGACAGTGTTTACTGCGAGCAATTTGTGAGGCTTCAAATACTCCAGTAACTCAGAATGGATTGATTGGAGATGTTCTTCACATACTTTTCACGTAAAATATAAATTTTTTAAGAAATTATTTCCTTAAAAAAATCGAAAATTTCACATTTTTGTGAATTTTTTAATTTTTTAATGGAGGGGAAGGTGGGGTAAAATGGGTATTCCAATTGAATGGTTGGAGATAGAAATTTTCTGATGATTCTATTGAAAAGCTGAGGAAATTTTAGGCGGAAAACATGTGTAAAAAATTTGTTTTCTCAATTTTTGGAAAATTTTACTTTTTTGGCCAAGGTTTGAAGGGGTTTTCCTTTTGAAAATCGAAAAAATTCACTTTTTCGGCGATATCTCCGGTTCTGTTGGTCGTATCGACCTGGGGTTCATCTCAAATGAAAGGTGAGCTCATTTCTCATCGATTTATGTGGTTCAAATTTTTTTAAAATCAATTTTTCAAATATTTATAGGTCATTTTCTGAAAAATCAGTTTTTGCCCTATAAGTACTTGAAAAAATTGATATTTTTCTTTTTAAACCCCATAAATCGATGGGAAATGAGCTCACCTTTCATTTAAGATCAACCCCAGGTCGCTACGATCAATAGAACCAGAGATATTCTCGAAAACCTGAAATTTTTCAAAAACAGAAGAATTTCACCTTCAAATCTCCCGCAAAAAATGAAATTTTTGAAAAATTCAAAAAAAAAACTTCTTACATATGATTTTTATGGGAAATTTCCTCATCTTTTCAATGGAATCATCAGAAAAAACCTATCTCCAATATTTCCATCAATTTCTCGTAATTTTCGTCGTATAAAATACCAAAATCTCCAGGATTATCCAATTATTCATTAAATTTATTTATAAAATCAATTACAGGCCTTCATCTTCAAAGAATGAAGATTTACCAACCGAAATTATTGAAGCAGAGCTCAAAAATAATTGCAATCAATACTGCAATTGTCCAATAAGTATATTAAATTTAATCAGTCGTTTCGATGATAAATAAACTTTATTAAATTAAATTCAATAATTTCTTATTTATTTACAAATAATAAAATATAAAAACAATTTAATTAAAAAAAATAACAATTCAATTAGTTAACTTGTACTGAACCAATCGCTTCCCATTGCTCCAAAGAATGCAGCTGCTCCAGATTTAATTGTCGAGCCAGTTGAATCGGTTCTAGTGTGTTCTTTCACCGGTGTTTTCTTTCGCTACGTAGGAAAAAGAAATCATAGAAATTCAATAAGCAATTACATCGAGAAAAGAGAAAGAAAGACGAGAAAAAAGTAAAAAAAATACAATTAAAATTGAAGAAAAAAATTAATTTAATAAAAATTCTTTAATTTTTTTTTGTCATTTTTTAATTTTATCGATAAAATTTTTTATTTTTTTTTTCATCAACAGGGAAATAAATTAATTAATACTCAGGGAATGAGATTCGCATGCTGAAAATCTTTAAATTGGATTTTAAATTGAAACATTTTGGGAGACAAAAATAATCACAGTTATTTTCATTACATTTTTTCGCGAATATCTTTGAAGCGAGTGGGTTTAGGGAAAAATGTCAGGACACCTTTTTTGTAGAGAATTTTAAAGACTAAGGAAAAGGTATCCTGGGATTTTTCGATAAAATGGATCGTCTACGAGATAATTCGCGATTGATGAAATTGCAAATATTAGGATTGCATTAGGGGGTGGGGTAAAATGGACATTTCGATCAAACGGTGAAAGCTAGAATTTTTTTGATGATTCCATTGAAAAGCTGAGGAAATTTTAGCTGGAAAACATGTGTCACATCATTTTTTTTTAATTTTTCGAAAATTTGAGTTTTTTTCGAAATTTGAGTTTTTTCAAAAATCGAAAAAATTCACTTTTTTGGGGATATCTCTGGTTCTATTGGTCGTAGCGACCTGGGGTTGATCTTGAATGAAAGGTGAGCTCATTTCCCATCGATTCATGTAGTTCAAATTTTTTTTATCGATTTTTCAATTATTTTCCCATTTTCTGAAAATCCGTTTTTGCTCTGTATTTATTTGAAAAATCGATAATTTTTTTTTACAACTATATAAATCGATGGGAAATGAGCTCACCTTTCATTTGAGACGAGCCCCAGGTCGCTGCGACCAATAGAATCTGAAAAATCCCCGAAAAAGTGAAATTTTTCGAAAACGAAAAGATTTTCACCTTCAAATTTCGATCGAAAAATCGAAATTTTGAAAAATGCCAAAAAAATCAATTGTGGCACATGATTTCTATCCAAAATTTCCTCAGCTTTTCAATGGAATCATCAGAAAAAACCTATCTCCAATATTTCCCTTGATTTCAGGTGATTTTCCTAAAATAAAACATCAAAATTAAAATTAAAATAATTTAAAAAAATAAAAGAAAATCAGTTTTATTTTGATATTTGAGATTTTTCGATTTTTCTCAAATTTTTCAAATTTTTTTCAATTTTTTTGATTTTTTTTTGAATTTTGTTGAATTTTTTTTGAATTTTTTTGAATTTTTTTTCGAAATTTTCTCAAATTCAACTCCAGCAACCTTCCTTTGCCCATATACATTTAAAAAATCGGTTTTATTTCGATATTTTACCAATTCTGTCCATTTTACCCCACATTTCCCTTTAATTAGGGAAAGCTTCTCAAGCATGGAGTAATATTAACTTTAAAAAAAAGGTGTTGGCCAGCTAGAAACACAAAATAAAGAATTGTTTCACCTGCTTACCTCAAGCAAACGCCAATCTAAAGATACACAACACAGAATAAGAACATAATGTGGGACTAAATATTTAAAATTGACGATAATAGAAAAACCTTGATAAATTTTTTTTCTACATTTTGATAAATGCCCTGGAACGATTGTTTTTTTTTCTCTCCCGTAATCATGAATTTCAATTACCTGAGCTTTGTCTGGGACTGCTACTGTAATTAGTGGTAAATTCCGTGGAGGTACTGTTACAGCGAGTCTTGGGAACCATGGGGCACCAGTACAAACTGCGAGAACCCCAGGAGGATCGGATATTGATTTTCCACTGTCTCCTAATTCACTACGGGCACCTAAAACCGAGTGCAGTTGCTCCAAGTGTGGAATGAGATTTCCATAGATCAACTGAAATGGAAAAAAAGAAATTTTTTACTATAAAAATTGGTAATTGAAGGGAAAAAAGGGGGATTCTGATGAAATGATAGGAGATAGAGTTTTTTTGATGGTTTCGTTGAAAAGCTGAGAAAATTTGATATGGAAATGACACGTCACATCGATTTTGGGATTTTTTTGAAAATTCGGCCATTTTGAATCCAAAAAAACGATGATTTTGAAAAAAAAATGCCAAAAATCGATGTGACCTATCATTTCCATGTCAAATTTTCTCAGCTTTTCGATGGTATCATTGAGAAACTTCTATCTTCTACTGTTTCATCAAAATCCTCTTTTTTCTACACCTCACCTCCAATGAAAAAAAAGAGACACATAAGATGAAATAGACAGATTTAAGTTTCGATGTTTCGTTTTATGAAAATCACTTGAAATCAGTGAAAAGACCTGAGATTTTTTTTTTCTGATGATTTTATGAAAAAAATGAGGAAATTTACCATGAAAACGATACGCCACATCGATTTTAGGCATATTTTCAAAAAAATCGTCCATTTTGAATCCAAAAAACCTCAAAATTTTCGAAAAAATCTCAAAAATCGATGTGACCTATCATTTCCATGTCAAATTTCCTCAGCTTCCCAACGAAACCATCAAAAACCCTCTATCTCCAACCCTTCCCCCAAAATCCCCCTCCCCTCCAAAAAATCCTCTATTTTGAATTCAAAAAAACCTCAAAATTCCCAAAAATCAATGTGACCTATCATTTCCATGTCAAATTTCCCCAGCTTTCCAACGAAACCATCAAAAACCCTCTATCACCAACCCTTCCCCCAAAATCCCCCCCTCCTCCAAAAAATCCCCCATTTTGAATTCAAAAAAACCTCAAAATTTTCAAAAAAATCCCAAAAATCGATGTGACCTATCATTTCCATGTCAAATTTCCCCAGCTTTCCAATGAAACCATCAAAAACCTTCTATCTCCAACCCTTCCCCCAAAATCCCCCTTAAACAACTCACCAACGATCTCTGCGCACTCTTCTTAACATTAACATGAATAAACGGATAAAAAACATCCGAGTCAAACGGATCAATTCTCCCCAGAATATCATTGCAAATCTCCTGCGATCTGTCCACATTTGCCTTATTTTCCCTCGGCACCAGCAGCATCGTCACATACTTAACATCCAACAGCACCTGAAAAGCCTGTTTTTGCCTCAAATTATCGCTCCTCGCAATTTCTCCATAATACCCAAACAACTCCTCAACAACAGCATCCGTAAATTCATGAAGAATCCTCTTTGGCAAAGTGTGCGGTATAATTTTATTCAAATCCTTCGTAATTGCCGCCAAAAATTTGTGCAGCGAAACGGACGGTTGATGAGGCACCAAAATCTCCGATTTTATCCTTTTGCCCTCTTCTCCCTCCTCCTCAATCGTCACTTTCTCCCATTCCGAGACGATAATATTGATTTTTAGTCCATCAACAGCTTCCGAAGCCAATAATTTATTCAAATTCTCTTTAATCCTTTCTTTATAACAATTTATCCAAATTCTCCAGATATTCGCGCTTTCTTCCCTCAATTTATCGCAGACGTTCTGCCATTTTACGCTGCTTATCGTCAGGCCCGAAACCTTTGACAACGTAAAACATTTATTAAGATTCGGACTTAATGCCGTCAATGCCTGAAGAAATCGCGCCGTCACAATGACGTTCACCTCTTTTTTCCCGAATTTCGGAGCCTCCAAACACTCGATTTTAACGAATTTGATCAAATCTTCGATCATTAAAGCGGAAATTTTCTGTAATTCTTCCTGGATCGTCGCACGATCCTCGAATTTATCGAAAATTGAGGCTAACGTCATCGTCAGAAGATCGTCAGCCACTGACGACACCTTTTCAGCCTCGTACAAGTATTGTTCCAGGTCGGACAACAAAAAATGCAAGTTTTCGTCGAAATTTTCGCATAAATTGACGAGATTTGAGGAGTAACCACGTGCTTTCATCAGTAAAGACCGTTTTACCTCGGTTGTACCTGTTTTTGAGAGTTTCTGGGGAATATCAGTCGGTGAATCCTTCCACATGAACCATCGCAAGTCATTTTCCGGATAATCAAACTTTTCGTTGGTCAATTTACCCAAAAATTCGGTTATCCGCGTTTTTAAATCGCGCAAAGTTTCGCGCCATTTTATTCGAAGGATTTCTTTTACGCGATTGGTTAATAATTGATGGAAATAAGTGGTCCAGAAGTTTATGCGGTAATTTGAGAGGTCTTTGCAGATGATTGGCCAATTTTCGGGAAGTTCGATGGATATTGACTCCTCGCGGATGTTGTAGACTCCGCGGACTGACGTCACGAGGTTCAAAAGACGTTTTATGTCGATGGAAATGAATTTTTCGACCCAGTCGAGCCATAATTTGAGCTTCTCGCTGAGATCGGACTCTTGGAGTTGTTTGAATTCACCTTTGGAAAAGGGTTTGTGGTTTTTTGTTACTGAAGGGAGATATTTTTCTATTAATTGGGTGTTTAGGTCCAATTGGAAGAGCATCACAGAGGCGGGCTGGTCCGATATCGATTTTATGTGCTGGGCGACTAAACCGATTTCTTGATTGTTTGATTCTGAAATTAAATATTAAAATTATTACATATTTAAATTAATTATAAATATATATAGTGAAATGGACACATCTAACTTTTTAGGCAAATATTGTGGAAAACTCTTGAAATTAATAGAAATATTGGCGGTAGATTGTTTTTTATGATTTCATTGGAAAGCTGAGGAAATTTTAGGCGGGAAACAAGTGCTGGAATTAATTTTTTTGAATTTTTGGAGATTTTGACTTTTTTGAGCATTTTAGAGGGGCAAAAGCCTTCCTTTTTTTGAAAATTTTCAGTTTTTTGAGAATATCTTCGGTTCTATTTGTCGTAGCGTAAAAATTCCGATGGGAGGTGAAAGGTGACATTATTTGCCATCGATTCATAGGGTTTTCAATTTAAAAATATCGATTTTTAAGGTTTTTATGGGCATTTTTGTGAAACAGTTTTGTGAAACAGTTTTTGGCCTATAATTATCCCAAAAATTGATATTTTTGAATTCAAAACCCCATAAATCGATGGGAAATGAGCTCACCTTTCATTTGAGACCAACCCCGAATTGCTGCGACCAATAGAACCAGAGATATTTGCGAAAAACTGAAAATTTTCAAAAAAGAAAAGGCTTTTACCCCTCAAAAAAGCCGAAAAATATCGAATTTTCAAAAAAATCGAAAAAAATACATCTGACACTTGTTTTCTGGCTAAAATTTTCTCGGCTTTTCAATAGAATCATCAAAAAAAATCCATCTATAATATTTAAATTAATTATAAATATATATAATAAATTATTATATATTTAACAAATTCTAGAAACATGAAATATTTTTTTGACACTTGAAATTCTCTACAAAAAAAGGTTTCTTCATTTTCTCTGATAAATCTAGGAATTTTGGAGATATTTCAAGAAAAATATACTTACTTATGAAACAAGAATGAATTAAAGAAATTGTGTCTGTTAATAATTTAACACAGAGTTTAATTCTGTGTCTAACACTGTGTGGACTCTCGTCTTTGATAACAGATTCAACTGCTTTACACCTGAATTGAATTAATCTGTGTAATAGTTCCTTGGAGGTCATTTTCTCCATTAAATAGAGAGACGACAGACAATTGGCAGCCACCTAAAATAAAAATTAAAAAAAAAAAAATTAAGTTTTCAAATCTACATAATTTCATCAATTTCCTTTTTTTCAGTATCTCGGAAACTAAGCGAGATAGAGCGATTTTACCTCAACCCTTTTTTGTACAAAATTTCAAGAGCTAAAAAAAAGGATTCTTGCAAAATCGCTCTATCTCGCTTAGTTTCCAAGTTATCTAAAAAAAACAAATAAGAAAATTTGAAAAAAATCCATAAAAACTTCAAAATTGTTTAAAAAATCAATAAAATAATCAATTATTTATGCAAAAAAAAGGATAATTCACCTCAGGTGTTAAATCTAACGATTGCAGAGTCGTATTGCACTCGTCTGCAATTACACTCCTAAAATTATTAATAATGCACCATTGTTTTCCAACAATTGGATATTTTTGAGTCAAAATCGACTGTCCAATTTCAAAAGTTAAACTGTAATTAATGTGTTGTCCCAAAATAAATAATTGACTGGCTCTTAAAATATTCTTTTCGTCAATCGATGACCAAATTTGTTCTGGAATATCGATCATTATTTTAATCTGAAGTACAACAGAATCCAAAATTCCTGATTTTTCTTTAGCAATTTGTTTTTCTGGTGGTTCCAACTTGAATCCAATGGAATATTTGTCCTTCAAGTCTCTAAATTTATTCTCAATGTCTCCAATTCTTTGGGTTACATCGGTGGACGTCTGTTTCATCTCTGCAATTGTGTCGGCAGCTTGAATTAAGTCTCTGTATCTCTCCCTAAAGCAATTAAATAAATTTAATTAATTAAAAAGTGAAAGAAAAGAATTTTTTTTTAATTTTATCCTCAGTTTTTTAAAGATATCTCGGAAACTAAGCGAGATAGAGCGATTTTGCCCGAATCCTTTCTTGTAGCTCTTGAAATTCTGAGCAAAAAAGGATTCGGGTAAAATTGCCTTATCTCGCTTAGTTTCCGAGATATTCTTAAAAAACAAATGATAAAAAATCTAATAATTTTCAGTTTTTTTTAAATATCCATTTGTGCGGAAGTTTTTTGAGAATAACTTGGAAACTAAGCGAGATAGGGCAATTTTACTCGTATCCTTTTTTGTAGCCCTCAAAATTCTCTAGAAAAAAGTATTGAAGTAAAATCATCCTATTTCGCTTAGTTTCCGAGATATTTTCAAAAAAATGGTGAAAAATTAAAATTAATTCCTCTAAAAACTTCGAATTTTCCCAAAAAATCTTTATAAAAACAATAAAAATTAATTTTTATAAATAATTTAAATATTTACCCAACTAGTGTCCTTAACTCCACTTTCTTCCAATCAATTTCCATCAAAATTTTCTTGTGTATCTGCTCAATTTCCTTTATCGTATGCTCCTCAAATAATTTATTAATATCTAAGTCCAAATAATTTTTACTATTCGACATTTTTAATATTTTTTACTCAAAAACTCTTCAAAAATGACAGAACACTTCAATTCTTTATTTTTTTTTTTGAATACGAATTTTTCGAGGTTAGAGACATTGCCACTTGTCATGGTTACTTTTCCAAGGTTACTTTTTTAGTCAAACCAACAGATGGCAGAAGTATAGGAAAATTTGTGGCGGCTTCGCCACCTTCAACTAGCACTCCGGCCACGGGACAGCGCGTCGAGCATTCTGTTGGAGATCAGCCAAAACGATCTCGTAAACAAACGCTCATTGCGCGCCCAGATTTAATTTAATTTTCACAATCAGAAACACACGCCACAGCTCTGGCGCTTCATTGTTTCACCTTCATCCTTTTCATTCATTCAAATAACCCTTTTGTATTTAATTAAAGATTAAAGTTAAAGTAATAAATATAATTTGTTTAATATTGAAAAGAGTGTAAACTTTAGTGGTAACCTATCAAAAAGACCACAAATTTACTTTTAATTATTTGAATTCTCGCGCCAACGCCCAAGTGGGGGGAAATCCCTAATTTCCTCCTCGCTACAGCTATAGCGACTCGTTGACCACTTCACTTCGCAACTAACTACGAAAAATAACGCATAAAATTATCTCAGAGAAAAGAAGTATTTTTGTGATTATTCATCGTTCAAATAAATTTAATTTTCAACTAAAGTATTTAAAACCAATCTTTCACCCAAATTATTTATTTCGTGGTGTAAAGAGACCACAAATATTATTCCTATATGGCACCCAAAGATGACCTTACTCATTTCTTCTATACCCATTTTCGGCCTGGCATTTTCTGGAACTGGCATTTTCATACATCTCCAAATTTTTATTGCAGTGAACAGTAGAATTTTGTTCAATAATGAAGAACAATACAAAATTGGAAAGGGCCCCAGCCACGCCCTTTCCTGTGAGACTCATCCAATTTCATGTCTCTCCACTAATGCCCCCGTTTTTCTCAATCTTCTAGCTTCCTGCCTGATTATTGAGAACGACGGAAAAGGGTATTTCTGGATTATCCGCTTGCTTGATAGCAGCCGATGATAATTCAGAAATAGAAAGAAAAATATATCTTTCGAATTATTCAGAAGCTGGATAGCTGCATTTTTAGGACTTAGAAATTGAGGAAATTCATGGAAAGACATTATCTGATGTTATTCGAACAAATAGATAATGTAAGGATTGAGGATCACTTGGTATTTTTACATATCTTCTTTCATATACTTAGGCACCCAGCCTGAGTATATGGAAGAAGACTTTTGGAAAGGGCCCCAACCCCGCCCTTTCCTGTGAGACACATCCATGGAATTGTCTCTCCAAAAATGAAAATTTATTTACAGTGATGAAAGACACAGATACGCCCCCTTATAAATAATAATGATTAAATTAATTTAAGAAGATAAAGGCAATTGCACTTATCAAATACTCGAGAAAAAAGCTCAACATCATCAGAACCGTAGACTGACGACGAACAGAGATTTTCCCCCTCAAAAATACTAATGATTGAATTATTTTAAGAAAATAGAGGCAATTGCACTTATCAAATACTCGAGAAAAAAGCTCAACATCATCAGAACCGTAGACTGACGAAGAACAGAGATTTTCCCTCTCAAAAATACGAATTGTTAAATTGATTAAAAAAAATACAACTTAAATTTCCCGCGATAACAGAGTACAATACAGAATTAGAAAGAGCCCCAACCCCGCCCTTTCCTGTGAGACACATCCATGGAATTGTCTCTCCAAAAATGAAAATTTATTTACAGTGATGAAGGACACAGATATATATATATATATATATTCGCCCCCTTATAAATACTAATGATTAAATTAATTTAAGAAGATAAAGGCAATTGCACTCATCAAATACTCGAGAAAAAAGCTCAACATCATCGGAACCGTAGACTGACGAAGAACAGAGATTTTCCCTCTCAAAAATACTAATGATTGAATTATTTTAAGAAAATAGAGGCAATTGCACTTATCAAATACTCGAGGAAAAAGCTCAACTCCATCAGAACCGTAGACTGACAAAGAACAGAGACTTTCCCTCTCAAAAATACTAATGATTAAATTAATTTAAGAAAATAAAGGCAATTGCACTCATCAAATACTCGAGGAAAAGGCTCAACTCCATCAGAACCGTAGACTGACAAAGAACAGAGACTTTCCCTCTCAAAAATACTAATGATTAAATTGATTTAAGAAAATAAAGGCAATTGCACTTATCAAATCCTCGAGGAAAAAGCTCAACATCATCAGAACCGTAGACTGACGAAGAACAGAGATTTTCCCTCTCAAAAATACTAATTGTTAAATTGATTAAAGGAAATACAACTTGAATTTCCCGCGATAACAAAGAACAATACAGAATTAGAAAGAGCCCCAACCCCGCTCCTTCCTGTGAGACACACCCATGAAATTGTCTCTCCAAAAATGAAAATTTATTTACAGTGATGAAGGACACAGATATATATATATATATATATATATTCGCCCCCTTATAAATACTAATGAATAAATTAATTTAAGAAGATAAAGGCAATTGCACTCATCAAATACTCGAGAAAAAAGCTCAACATCATCGGAACCGTAGACTGACGAAGAACAGAGATTTTCCCTCTCAAAAATACTAATGATTGGATTATTTTAAGAAAATAGAGGCAATTGCACTTATCAAATACTCGAGGAAAAAGCTCAACTCCATCAGAACCGTAGACTGACAAAGAACAGAGACTTTCCCTCTCAAAAATACTAATGATTAAATTAATTTAAGAAAATAAAGGCAATTGCACTTATCAAATACTCGAGGAAAAAGCTCAACTCCATCAGAACCGTAGACTGACAAAGAACAGAGACTTTCCCTCTCAAAAATACTAATGATTAAATCAATTTAAGAAAATAAAGGCAATTGCACTTATCAAATACTCGAGGAAAAAGCTCAACTCCATCAGAACCGTAGACTGACAAAGAACAGAGACTTTCCCTCTCAAAAATACTAATGATTAAATTAATTTAAGAAAATAAAGGCAATTGCACTTATCAAATACTCGAGAAAAAAGCTCAACATCATCAGAACCGTAGACTGACGAAGAACAGAGATTTTCCCTCTCAAAAATACTAATTGTTAAATTGATTAAAGGAAATACAACTTGAATTTCCCGCGATAACAAAGAATTATACAGAATTAGAAAGAGCCCCAACCCCGCTCTGTCCTGTGAGACACATCCATGGAATTGTCTCTCCAAAAATGAAAATTTATTTACACTGATGAAGAACAGAGATATATATATATATATATATTCCTCCCCCCTTATAAATACTAATGAATAAATTAATTTAAGAAAATAAAGGCAATCGCACTTATCAAATACTCGAGAAAAAAGCTCAACATCATCAGAACCGTAGACTGATGAAGAACAGAGATTTTCCCTCCAAAAAATACTAATTGTTAAATTTATTGAAAGAAATACAACTCGAATTTCCCGCGATAACAAAGAATTATACAGAATTAGAAAGAGCCCCAACCCCGCTCTGTCCTGTGAGACACATCCATGGAATTGTCTCTCCAAAAATGAAAATTTATTTACAGTGATGAAGGACACAGATATATATATATATATATATTCGCCCCCTTATAAATACTAATGAATAAATTAATTTAAGAAGATAAAGGCAATTGCACTCATCAAATACTCGAGAAAAAAGCTCAACATCATCGGAACCGTAGACTGACGAAGAACAGAGATTTTCCCTCTCAAAAATACTAATGATTGAATTATTTTAAGAAAATAGAGGCAATTGCACTTATCAAATACTCGAGGAAAAGGCTCAACTCCATCAGAACCGTAGACTGACAAAGAACAGAGACTTTCCCTCTCAAAAATACTAATGATTAAATCAATTTAAGAAAATAAAGGCAATTGCACTTATCAAATACTCGAGGAAAAGGCTCAACTCCATCAGAACCGTAGACTGACGAAGAACAGAGATTTTCCCTCTCAAAAATACTAATTGTTAAATTGATTAAAGGAAATACAACTTGAATTTCCCGCGATAACAAAGAACAATACAGAATTAGAAAGAGCCCCAACCCCGCTCCTTCCTGTGAGACACACCCATGAAATTGTCTCTCCAAAAATGAAAATTTATTTACACTGATGAAGAACAGAGATATATATATATATATATTCCTCCCCCCTTATAAATACTAATGATTAAATTAATTTAAAAAAATAAAGGCAATTGCACTTATCAAATACTCGAGGAAAAAGCTCAACTCCATCAGAACCGTAGACTGACAAAGAACAGAGACTTTCCCTCTCAAAAATACTAATGATTAAATCAATTTAAGAAAATAAAGGCAATTGCACTTATCAAATCCTCGAGGAAAAAGCTCAACTCCATCAGAACCGTAGACTGACAAAGAACAGAGACTTTCCCTCTCAAAAATACTAATGATTAAATCAATTTAAGAAAATAAAGGCAATTGCACTTATCAAATCCTCGAGGAAAAAGCTCAACTCCATCAGAACCGTAGACTGACAAAGAACAGAGACTTTCCCTCTCAAAAATACTAATGATTAAATTGATTTAAGAAAATAAAGGCAATTGCACTCATCAAATACTCGAGAAAAAAGCTCAACATCATCGGAACCGTAGACTGACGAAGAACAGAGATTTTCCCTCTCAAAAATACTAATGATTGAATTATTTTAAGAAAATAGAGGCAATTGCACTTATCAAATACTCGAGGAAAAAGCTCAACTCCATCAGAACCGTAGACTGACAAAGAACAGAGATTTTCCCTCTCAAAAATACTAATTGTTAAATTGATTAAAGGAAATACAACTTGAATTTCCCGCGATAACGAAGAACAATACAGAATTAGAAAGAGCCAGAACCCCGCTCCTTCCTGTGAGACACACCCATGAAATTGTCTCTCCAAAAATGAAAATTTATTTACACTGATGAAGAACAGAGATATATATATATATATATTCCTCCCCCCTTATAAATACTAATGATTAAATTAATTTAAGAAAATAAAGGCAATTGCACTTATCAAATACTCGAGGAAAAAGCTCAACTCCATCAGAACCGTAGACTGACAAAGAACAGAGACTTTCCCTCTCAAAAATACTAATGATTAAATTAATTTAAGAAAATAAAGGCAATTGCACTCATCAAATACTCGAGAAAAAAGCTCAACTCCATCAGAACCGTAGACTGACAAAGAACAGAGACTTTCCCTCTCAAAAATACTAATGATTAAATTAATTTAAGAAAATAAAGGCAATTGCACTCATCAAATACTCGAGGAAAAGGCTCAACTCCATCAGAACCGTAGACTGACAAAGAACAGAGACTTTCCCTCTCAAAAATACTAATGATTAAATTAATTTAAGAAAATAAAGGCAATTGCACTCATCAAATACTCGAGAAAAAAGCTCAACTCCATCAGAACCGTAGACTGACAAAGAACAGAGACTTTCCCTCTCAAAAATACTAATGATTAAATTAATTTAAGAAAATAAAGGCAATTGCACTCATCAAATACTCGAGGAAAAGGCTCAACTCCATCAGAACCGTAGACTGACAAAGAACAGAGACTTTCCCTCTCAAAAATACTAATGATTAAATTGATTTAAGAAAATAAAGGCAATTGCACTCATCAAATACTCGAGAAAAAAGCTCAACTCCATCAGAACCGTAGACTGACAAAGAACAGAGACTTTCCCTCTCAAAAATACTAATGATTAAATTAATTTAAGAAAATAAAGGCAATTGCACTCATCAAATACTCGAGGAAAAGGCTCAATTCCATCAGAACCGTAGACTGACAAAGAACAGAGACTTTCCCTCTCAAAAATACTAATGATTAAATCAATTTAAGAAAATAAAGGCAATTGCACTTATCAAATCCTCGAGGAAAAAGCTCAACTCCATCAGAACCGTAGACTGACAAAGAACAGAGACTTTCCCTCTCAAAAATACTAATGATTAAATTAATTTAAGAAAATAAAGGCAATTGCACTCATCAAATACTCGAGGAAAAGGCTCAACTCCATCAGAACCGTAGACTGACAAAGAACAGAGACTTTCCCTCTCAAAAATACTAATGATTAAATTAATTTAAGAAAATAAAGGCAATTGCACTTATCAAATACTCGAGGAAAAAGCTCAACTCCATCAGAACCGTAGACTGACAAAGAACAGAGACTTTCCCTCTCAAAAATACTAATGATTAAATCAATTTAAGAAAATAAAGGCAATTGCACTCATCAAATACTCGAGGAAAAGGCTCAACTCCATCAGAACCGTAGACTGACAAAGAACAGAGATTTTCCCTCTCAAAAATACTAATTGTTAAATTGATTAAAGGAAATACAACTTGAATTTCCCGCGATAACAAAGAACAATACAGAATTAGAAAGAGCCCCAACCCCGCTCCTTCCTGTGAGACACACCCATGAAATTGTCTCTCCAAAAATGAAAATTTATTTACACTGATGAAGAACAGAGATATATATATATATATATTCCTCCCCCCTTATAAATACTAATGATTAAATTAATTTAAGAAAATAAAGGCAATCGCACTTATCAAATACTCGAGGAAAAAGCTCAACTCCATCAGAACCGTAGACTGACAAAGAACAGAGACTTTCCCTCTCAAAAATACTAATGATTAAATTAATTCAAGAAAATAAAGGCAATTGCACTTATCAAATCCTCGAGGAAAAAGCTCAACTCCATCAGAACCGTAGACTGACAAAGAACAGAGACTTTCCCTCTCAAAAATACTAATGATTAAATTAATTTAAGAAAATAAAGGCAATTGCACTCATCAAATACTCGAGGAAAAGGCTCAACTCCATCAGAACCGTAGACTGACAAAGAACAGAGACTTTCCCTCTCAAAAATACTAATGATTAAATCAATTTAAGAAAATAAAGGCAATTGCACTTATCAAATCCTCGAGGAAAAAGCTCAACTCCATCAGAACCGTAGACTGACAAAGAACAGAGACTTTCCCTCTCAAAAATACTAATGATTAAATTAATTTAAGAAAATAAAGGCAATTGCACTCATCAAATACTCGAGGAAAAGGCTCAACTCCATCAGAACCGTAGACTGACAAAGAACAGAGACTTTCCCTCTCAAAAATACTAATGATTAAATCAATTTAAGAAAATAAAGGCAATTGCACTTATCAAATACTCGAGGAAAAAGCTCAACTCCATCAGAACCGTAGACTGACAAAGAACAGAGACTTTCCCTCTCAAAAATACTAATGATTAAATTAATTTAAGAAAATAAAGGCAATTGCACTCATCAAATACTCGAGGAAAAGGCTCAACTCCATCAGAACCGTAGACTGACAAAGAACAGAGACTTTCCCTCTCAAAAATACTAATGATTAAATCAATTTAAGAAAATAAAGGCAATTGCACTTATCAAATACTCGAGGAAAAAGCTCAACTCCATCAGAACCGTAGACTGACAAAGAACAGAGACTTTCCCTCTCAAAAATACTAATGATTAAATCAATTTAAGAAAATAAAGGCAATTGCACTTATCAAATACTCGAGGAAAAAGCTCAACTCCATCAGAACCGTAGACTGACAAAGAACAGAGACTTTCCCTCTCAAAAATACTAATGATTAAATTAATTTAAGAAAATAAAGGCAATTGCACTCATCAAATACTCGAGGAAAAGGCTCAACTCCATCAGAACCGTAGACTGACAAAGAACAGAGACTTTCCCTCTCAAAAATACTAATGATTAAATCAATTTAAGAAAATAAAGGCAATTGCACTTATCAAATACTCGAGGAAAAAGCTCAACTCCATCAGAACCGTAGACTGACAAAGAACAGAGACTTTCCCTCTCAAAAATACTAATGATTAAATCAATTTAAGAAAATAAAGGCAATTGCACTTATCAAATACTCGAGGAAAAAGCTCAACTCCATCAGAACCGTAGACTGACAAAGAACAGAGACTTTCCCTCTCAAAAATACTAATGATTAAATCAATTTAAGAAAATAAAGGCAATTGCACTTATCAAATACTCGAGGAAAAAGCTCAACTCCATCAGAACCGTAGACTGACAAAGAACAGAGACTTTCCCTCTCAAAAATACTAATGATTAAATCAATTTAAGAAAATAAAGGCAATTGCACTTATCAAATACTCGAGGAAAAAGCTCAACTCCATCAGAACCGTAGACTGACAAAGAACAGAGATTTTCCCTCTCAAAAATACTAATGATTGAATTATTTTAAGAAAATAGAGGCAATTGCACTTATCAAATACTCGAGGAAAAAGCTCAACATCATCAGAACCGTAGACTGACAAAGAACAGAGACTTTCCCTCTCAAAAATACTAATGATTAAATCAATTTAAGAAAATAAAGGCAATTGCACTTATCAAATACTCGAGGAAAAAGCTCAACTCCATCAGAACCGTAGACTGACAAAGAACAGAGACTTTCCCTCTCAAAAATACTAATGATTAAATTAATTTAAGAAAATAAAGGCAATTGCACTCATCAAATACTCGAGGAAAAAGCTCAACTCCATCAGAACCGTAGACTGACAAAGAACAGAGACTTTCCCTCTCAAAAATGCTAATGATTAAATTGATTTAAGAAAATAAAGGCAATTGCACTTATCAAATCCTCGAGGAAAAAGCTCAACATCATCAGAACCGTAGACTGATGAAGAACAGAGATTTTCCCTCTCAAAAATACTAATGATTGAATTATTTTAAGAAAATAGAGGCAATTGCACTTATCAAATACTCGAGGAAAAAGCTCAACTCCATCAGAACCGTAGACTGACAAAGAACAGAGACTTTCCCTCTCAAAAATGCTAATGATTAAATTGATTTAAGAAAATAAAGGCAATTGCACTTATCAAATCCTCGAGGAAAAAGCTCAACATCATCAGAACCGTAGACTGATGAAGAACAGAGATTTTCCCTCCAAAAAATACTAATTGTTAAATTTATTGAAAGAAATACAACTCGAATTTCCCGCGATAACAAAGAATTATACAGAATTAGAAAGAGCCCCAACCCCGCTCTTTCCTGTGAGACACATCCATGGAATTGTCTCTCCAAAAATGAAAATTTATTTACAGTGATGAAGGACACAGATATATATATATATATATATTCGCCCCCTTATAAATACTAATGATTAAATTAATTTAAGAAGATAAAGGCAATTGCACTCATCAAATACTCGAGAAAAAAGCTCAACATCATCGGAACCGTAGACTGACGAAGAACAGAGATTTTCCCTCTCAAAAATACTAATGATTGAATTATTTTAAGAAAATAGAGGCAATTGCACTTATCAAATACTCGAGGAGAAGGCTCAACTCCATCAGAACCGTAGACTGACAAAGAACAGAGACTTTCCCTCTCAAAAATACTAATGATTAAATCAATTTAAGAAAATAAAGGCAATTGCACTTATCAAATACTCGAGGAAAAAGCTCAACTCCATCAGAACCGTAGACTGACAAAGAACAGAGACTTTCCCTCTCAAAAATACTAATGATTAAATCAATTTAAGAAAATAAAGGCAATTGCACTTATCAAATACTCGAGGAAAAAGCTCAACTCCATCAGAACCGTAGACTGACAAAGAACAGAGACTTTCCCTCTCAAAAATACTAATGATTAAATTAATTTAAGAAAATAAAGGCAATTGCACTCATCAAATACTCGAGGAAAAGGCTCAACTCCATCAGAACCGTAGACTGACAGAGAACAGAGACTTTCCCTCTCAAAAATACTAATGATTAAATCAATTTAAGAAAATAAAGGCAATTGCACTTATCAAATCCTCGAGGAAAAAGCTCAACTCCATCAGAACCGTAGACTGACAAAGAACAGAGACTTTCCCTCTCAAAAATACTAATGATTAAATTGATTTAAGAAAATAAAGGCAATTGCACTCATCAAATACTCGAGAAAAAAGCTCAACATCATCGGAACCATAGACTGACGAAGAACAGAGATTTTCCCTCTCAAAAATACTAATGATTGAATTATTTTAAGAAAATAGAGGCAATTGCACTTATCAAATACTCGAGGAAAAAGCTCAACTCCATCAGAACCGTAGACTGACAAAGAACAGAGACTTTCCCTCTCAAAAATACTAATGATTAAATTAATTTAAGAAAATAAAGGCAATTGCACTCATCAAATACTCGAGGAAAAGGCTCAACTCCATCAGAACCGTAGACTGACGAAGAACAGAGATTTTCCCTCTCAAAAATACTAATGATTAAATCAATTTAAGAAAATAAAGGCAATTGCACTTATCAAATACTCGAGGAAAAAGCTCAACTCCATCAGAACCGTAGACTGACAAAGAACAGAGACTTTCCCTCTCAAAAATACTAATGATTAAATTAATTTAAGAAAATAAAGGCAATTGCACTCATCAAATACTCGAGGAAAAGGCTCAACTCCATCAGAACCGTAGACTGACAAAGAACAGAGACTTTCCCTCTCAAAAATACTAATGATTAAATTAATTTAAGAAAATAAAGGCAATTGCACTCATCAAATACTCGAGGAAAAGGCTCAACTCCATCAGAACCGTAGACTGACAAAGAACAGAGACTTTCCCTCTCAAAAATACTAATGATTAAATCAATTTAAGAAAATAAAGGCAATTGCACTTATCAAATACTCGAGGAAAAAGCTCAACTCCATCAGAACCGTAGACTGACAAAGAACAGAGACTTTCCCTCTCAAAAATACTAATGATTAAATCAATTTAAGAAAATAAAGGCAATTGCACTTATCAAATACTCGAGGAAAAAGCTCAACTCCATCAGAACCGTAGACTGACAAAGAACAGAGACTTTCCCTCTCAAAAATACTAATGATTAAATCAATTTAAGAAAATAAAGGCAATTGCACTTATCAAATACTCGAGGAAAAAGCTCAACTCCATCAGAACCGTAGACTGACAAAGAACAGAGACTTTCCCTCTCAAAAATACTAATGATTAAATCAATTTAAGAAAATAAAGGCAATTGCACTTATCAAATACTCGAGGAAAAAGCTCAACTCCATCAGAACCGTAGACTGACAAAGAACAGAGATTTTCCCTCTCAAAAATACTAATGATTGAATTATTTTAAGAAAATAGAGGCAATTGCACTTATCAAATACTCGAGGAAAAAGCTCAACTCCATCAGAACCGTAGACTGACAAAGAACAGAGACTTTCCCTCTCAAAAATACTAATGATTAAATCAATTTAAGAAAATAAAGGCAATTGCACTCATCAAATACTCGAGGAAAAGGCTCAACTCCATCAGAACCGTAGACTGACAAAGAACAGAGATTTTCCCTCTCAAAAATACTAATTGTTAAATTGATTAAAGGAAATACAACTTGAATTTCCCGCGATAACAAAGAACAATACAGAATTAGAAAGAGCCCCAACCCCGCTCCTTCCTGTGAGACACACCCATGAAATTGTCTCTCCAAAAATGAAAATTTATTTACACTGATGAAGAACAGAGATATATATATATATATATTCCTCCCCCCTTATAAATACTAATGATTAAATTAATTTAAGAAAATAAAGGCAATTGCACTCATCAAATACTCGAGGAAAAAGCTCAACATCATCGGAACCGTAGACTGACGAAGAACAGAGACTTTCCCTCTCAAAAATGCTAATGATTAAATTGATTTAAGAAAATAAAGGCAATTGCACTTATCAAATCCTCGAGGAAAAAGCTCAACATCATCAGAACCGTAGACTGACAAAGAACAGAGACTTTCCCTCTCAAAAATACTAATGATTAAATCAATTTAAGAAAATAAAGGCAATTGCACTCATCAAATACTCGAGGAAAAGGCTCAACTCCATCAGAACCGTAGACTGACAAAGAACAGAGACTTTCCCTCTCAAAAATACTAATGATTAAATTAATTTAAGAAAATAAAGGCAATGGCACTTATCAAATCCTCGAGGAAAAAGCTCAACTCCATCAGAACCGTAGACTGACAAAGAACAGAGACTTTCCCTCTCAAAAATACTAATGATTAAATTAATTTAAGAAAATAAAGGCAATTGCACTTATCAAATCCTCGAGGAAAAAGCTCAACTCCATCAGAACCGTAGACTGACAAAGAACAGAGACTTTCCCTCTCAAAAATACTAATGATTAAATTAATTTGAGAAAATAAAGGCAATTGCACTTATCAAATACTCGAGGAAAAAGCTCAACTCCATCAGAACCGTAGACTGACAAAGAACAGAGACTTTCCCTCTCAAAAATACTAATGATTAAATCAATTTAAGAAAATAAAGGCAATTGCACTTATCAAATACTCGAGGAAAAAGCTCAACTCCATCAGAACCGTAGACTGACAAAGAACAGAGACTTTCCCTCTCAAAAATACTAATGATTAAATCAATTTAAGAAAATAAAGGCAATTGCACTCATCAAATACTCGAGGAAAAGGCTCAACTCCATCAGAACCGTAGACTGACAAAGAACAGAGACTTTCCCTCTCAAAAATACTAATGATTAAATTAATTTAAGAAAATAAAGGCAATTGCACTTATCAAATACTCGAGGAAAAAGCTCAACTCCATCAGAACCGTAGACTGACAAAGAACAGAGACTTTCCCTCTCAAAAATACTAATGATTAAATTAATTTAAGAAAATAAAGGCAATTGCACTCATCAAATACTCGAGGAAAAGGCTCAACTCCATCAGAACCGTAGACTGACAAAGAACAGAGATTTTCCCTCTCAAAAATACTAATTGTTAAATTGATTAAAGGAAATACAACTTGAATTTCCCGCGATAACAAAGAACAATACAGAATTAGAAAGAGCCCCAACCCCGCTCCTTCCTGTGAGACACACCCATGAAATTGTCTCTCCAAAAATGAAAATTTATTTACACTGATGAAGAACAGAGATATATATATATATATATTCCTCCCCCCTTATAAATACTAATGATTAAATCAATTTAAGAAAATAAAGGCAATTGCACTTATCAAATACTCGAGGAAAAAGCTCAACTCCATCAGAACCGTAGACTGACAAAGAACAGAGACTTTCCCTCTCAAAAATACTAATGATTAAATCAATTTAAGAAAATAAAGGCAATTGCACTCATCAAATACTCGAGGAAAAGGCTCAACTCCATCAGAACCGTAGACTGACAAAGAACAGAGACTTTCCCTCTCAAAAATACTAATGATTAAATTAATTCAAGAAAATAAAGGCAATTGCACTTATCAAATCCTCGAGGAAAAAGCTCAACTCCATCAGAACCGTAGACTGACAAAGAACAGAGACTTTCCCTCTCAAAAATACTAATGATTAAATTAATTTAAGAAAATAAAGGCAATTGCACTCATCAAATACTCGAGGAAAAGGCTCAACTCCATCAGAACCGTAGACTGACAAAGAACAGAGACTTTCCCTCTCAAAAATACTAATGATTAAATCAATTTAAGAAAATAAAGGCAATTGCACTTATCAAATCCTCGAGGAAAAAGCTCAACTCCATCAGAACCGTAGACTGACAAAGAACAGAGACTTTCCCTCTCAAAAATACTAATGATTAAATTAATTTAAGAAAATAAAGGCAATTGCACTCATCAAATACTCGAGGAAAAGGCTCAACTCCATCAGAACCGTAGACTGACAAAGAACAGAGACTTTCCCTCTCAAAAATACTAATGATTAAATCAATTTAAGAAAATAAAGGCAATTGCACTTATCAAATACTCGAGGAAAAAGCTCAACTCCATCAGAACCGTAGACTGACAAAGAACAGAGACTTTCCCTCTCAAAAATACTAATGATTAAATTGATTTAAGAAAATAAAGGCAATTGCACTCATCAAATACTCGAGAAAAAAGCTCAACATCATCGGAACCGTAGACTGACGAAGAACAGAGATTTTCCCTCTCAAAAATACTAATGATTGAATTATTTTAAGAAAATAGAGGCAATTGCACTTATCAAATACTCGAGGAAAAAGCTCAACTCCATCAGAACCGTAGACTGACAAAGAACAGAGACTTTCCCTCTCAAAAATACTAATGATTAAATTAATTTAAGAAAATAAAGGCAATTGCACTCATCAAATACTCGAGGAAAAGGCTCAACTCCATCAGAACCGTAGACTGACGAAGAACAGAGATTTTCCCTCTCAAAAATACTAATGATTAAATTAATTTAAGAAAATAAAGGCAATTGCACTCATCAAATACTCGAGGAAAAGGCTCAACTCCATCAGAACCGTAGACTGACAAAGAACAGAGACTTTCCCTCTCAAAAATACTAATGATTAAATTAATTTAAGAAAATAAAGGCAATTGCACTCATCAAATACTCGAGGAAAAGGCTCAACTCCATCAGAACCGTAGACTGACAAAGAACAGAGACTTTCCCTCTCAAAAATGCTAATGATTAAATTGATTTAAGAAAATAAAGGCAATTGCACTTATCAAATCCTCGAGGAAAAAGCTCAACATCATCAGAACCGTAGACTGACGAAGAACAGAGATTTTCCCTCTCAAAAATACTAATTGTTAAATTGATTCAAGGAAATACAACTTGAATTTCCCGCGATAACAAAGAACAATACAGAATTAGAAAGAGCCCCAACCCCGCTCCTTCCTGTGAGACACACCCATGAAATTGTCTCTCCAAAAATGAAAATTTATTTACACTGATGAAGAACAGAGATATATATATATATATATTCCTCCCCCCTTATAAATACTAATGAATAAATTAATTTAAGAAAATAAAGGCAATCGCACTTATCAAATACTCGAGAAAAAAGCTCAACATCATCAGAACCGTAGACTGATGAAGAACAGAGATTTTCCCTCCAAAAAATACTAATTGTTAAATTTATTGAAAGAAATACAACTCGAATTTCCCGCGATAACAAAGAATTATACAGAATTAGAAAGAGCCCCAACCCCGCTCTTTCCTGTGAGACACATCCATGGAATTGTCTCTCCAAAAATGAAAATTTATTTACAGTGATGAAGGACACAGATATATATATATATATATATTCGCCCCCTTATAAATACTAATGATTAAATTAATTTAAGAAGATAAAGGCAATTGCACTCATCAAATACTCGAGGAAAAAGCTCAACTCCATCAGAACCGTAGACTGACAAAGAACAGAGACTTTCCCTCTCAAAAATACTAATGATTAAATTGATTTAAGAAAATAAAGGCAATTGCACTTATCAAATCCTCGAGGAAAAAGCTCAACTCCATCAGAACCGTAGACTGACAAAGAACAGAGACTTTCCCTCTCAAAAATACTAATGATTAAATTAATTTAAGAAAATAAAGGCAATTGCACTCATCAAATACTCGAGGAAAAGGCTCAACTCCATCAGAACCGTAGACTGACAAAGAACAGAGACTTTCCCTCTCAAAAATACTAATGATTAAATTAATTTAAGAAAATAAAGGCAATTGCACTTATCAAATCCTCGAGGAAAAAGCTCAACTCCATCAGAACCGTAGACTGACAAAGAACAGAGACTTTCCCTCTCAAAAATACTAATGATTAAATTAATTTAAGAAAATAAAGGCAATTGCACTCATCAAATACTCGAGGAAAAGGCTCAACTCCATCAGAACCGTAGACTGACAAAGAACAGAGACTTTCCCTCTCAAAAATACTAATGATTAAATTAATTTAAGAAAATAAAGGCAATGGCACTTATCAAATCCTCGAGGAAAAAGCTCAACTCCATCAGAACCGTAGACTGACAAAGAACAGAGACTTTCCCTCTCAAAAATACTAATGATTAAATTAATTTGAGAAAATAAAGGCAATTGCACTTATCAAATACTCGAGGAAAAAGCTCAACTCCATCAGAACCGTAGACTGACAAAGAACAGAGACTTTCCCTCTCAAAAATACTAATGATTAAATCAATTTAAGAAAATAAAGGCAATTGCACTTATCAAATACTCGAGGAAAAAGCTCAACTCCATCAGAACCGTAGACTGACAAAGAACAGAGACTTTCCCTCTCAAAAATACTAATGATTAAATCAATTTAAGAAAATAAAGGCAATTGCACTCATCAAATACTCGAGGAAAAGGCTCAACTCCATCAGAACCGTAGACTGACAAAGAACAGAGACTTTCCCTCTCAAAAATACTAATGATTAAATTAATTTAAGAAAATAAAGGCAATTGCACTTATCAAATACTCGAGGAAAAAGCTCAACTCCATCAGAACCGTAGACTGACAAAGAACAGAGACTTTCCCTCTCAAAAATACTAATGATTAAATTAATTTAAGAAAATAAAGGCAATTGCACTCATCAAATACTCGAGGAAAAGGCTCAACTCCATCAGAACCGTAGACTGACAAAGAACAGGGACTTTCCCTCTCAAAAATGCTAATGATTAAATTGATTTAAGAAAATAAAGGCAATTGCACTTATCAAATCCTCGAGGAAAAAGCTCAACATCATCAGAACCGTAGACTGACGAAGAACAGAGATTTTCCCTCTCAAAAATACTAATTGTTAAATTGATTCAAGGAAATACAACTTGAATTTCCCGCGATAACAAAGAACAATACAGAATTAGAAAGAGCCCCAACCCCGCTCCTTCCTGTGAGACACACCCATGAAATTGTCTCTCCAAAAATGAAAATTTATTTACACTGATGAAGAACAGAGATATATATATATATATATTCCTCCCCCCTTATAAATACTAATGAATAAATTAATTTAAGAAAATAAAGGCAATCGCACTTATCAAATACTCGAGAAAAAAGCTCAACATCATCAGAACCGTAGACTGATGAAGAACAGAGATTTTCCCTCCAAAAAATACTAATTGTTAAATTTATTGAAAGAAATACAACTCGAATTTCCCGCGATAACAAAGAATTATACAGAATTAGAAAGAGCCCCAACCCCGCTCTTTCCTGTGAGACACATCCATGGAATTGTCTCTCCAAAAATGAAAATTTATTTACAGTGATGAAGGACACAGATATATATATATATATATATATATTCGCCCCCTTATAAATACTAATGATTAAATTAATTTAAGAAAATAAAGGCAATCGCACTCATCAAATACTCGAGAAAAAAGCTCAACATCATCGGAACCGTAGACTGACGAAGAACAGAGATTTTCCCTCTCAAAAATACTAATGATTGAATTATTTTAAGAAAATAGAGGCAATTGCACTTATCAAATACTCGAGGAAAAAGCTCAACTCCATCAGAACCGTAGACTGACAAAGAACAGAGACTTTCCCTCTCAAAAATACTAATGATTAAATTAATTTAAGAAAATAAAGGCAATTGCACTTATCAAATACTCGAGGAAAAAGCTCAACTCCATCAGAACCGTAGACTGACAAAGAACAGAGACTTTCCCTCTCAAAAATACTAATGATTAAATTAATTTAAGAAAATAAAGGCAATTGCACTCATCAAATACTCGAGGAAAAGGCTCAACTCCATCAGAACCGTAGACTGACAAAGAACAGAGACTTTCCCTCTCAAAAATACTAATGATTAAATTAATTTAAGAAAATAAAGGCAATTGCACTCATCAAATACTCGAGGAAAAGGCTCAACTCCATCAGAACCGTAGACTGACAAAGAACAGAGACTTTCCCTCTCAAAAATGCTAATGATTAAATTGATTTAAGAAAATAAAGGCAATTGCACTTATCAAATCCTCGAGGACAAAGCTCAACATCATCAGAACCGTAGACTGACGAAGAACAGAGATTTTCCCTCTCAAAAATACTAATTGTTAAATTGATTAAAGGAAATACAACTTGAATTTCCCGCGATAACAAAGAACAATACAGAATTAGAAAGAGCCCCAACCCCGCTCCTTCCTGTGAGACACACCCATGAAATTGTCTCTCCAAAAATGAAAATTTATTTACACTGATGAAGAACAGAGATATATATATATATATATTCCTCCCCCCTTATAAATACTAATGAATAAATTAATTTAAGAAAATAAAGGCAATCGCACTTATCAAATACTCGAGAAAAAAGCTCAACATCATCAGAACCGTAGACTGATGAAGAACAGAGATTTTCCCTCCAAAAAATACTAATTGTTAAATTTATTGAAAGAAATACAACTCGAATTTCCCGCGATAACAAAGAATTATACAGAATTAGAAAGAGCCCCAACCCCGCTCTTTCCTGTGAGACACATCCATGGAATTGACTCTCCAAGAATGAAAATTTATTTACACTGATGAAGGACAGAGATATATATATATATATATTGCCCCCCTTATAAATACTAATGATTAAATTAATTTAAGAAAATA
Organism: Aleiodes leptofemur; assembly: GCA_963942555.1. Classification (NCBI taxonomy): domain Eukaryota; kingdom Metazoa; phylum Arthropoda; class Insecta; order Hymenoptera; family Braconidae; genus Aleiodes; species Aleiodes leptofemur. Next base: position 12,349,626 of record OZ012623.1, on the reverse strand, counting down.
AAGGCAATTGCACTCATCAAATACTCGAGAAGAAAGCTCAACATCCTCAGAACCGTAGACTGATGAAGAACAGAGATTTCCCCTCTGAAAAATACTAATGATTAAATTAATTTATGAAAATAAAGGCAATTGCACTTATCAAATACTCGAGAAAAAAGCTCAACATCATCAGAACCGTAGACTGATGAAGAACAGAGATTTTCCCTCCAAAAAATACTAATTGTTAAATTTATTGAAAGAAATACAACTCGAATTTCCCGCGATAACAAAGAATTATACAGAATTAGAAAGAGCCCCAACCCCGCTCTTTCCTGTGAGACACATCCATGGAATTGACTCTCCAAGAATGAAAATTTATTTACACTGATGAAGGACAGAGATATATATATATATATATTGCCCCCCTTATAAATACTAATGATTAAATTAATTTAAGAAAATAAAGGCAATTGCACTCATCAAATACTCGAGAAGAAAGCTCAACATCCTCAGAACCGTAGACTGATGAAGAACAGAGATTTCCCCTCTGAAAAATACTAATGATTAAATTAATTTATGAAAATAAAGGCAATTGCACTTATCAAATACTCGAGAAAAAAGCTCAACATCATCAGAACCGTAGACTGATGAAGTACAGAGATTTTCCCTCTAAAAAATACTAATTGTTAAATTTATTGAAAGAAATACAACTCGAATTTCCCGCGATAACAAAGAATTTTACAGAATTAGAAAGAGCCCCAACCCCGCCCTTTCCTGTGAGACACATCCATGGCATTGTCTCTCCAAAAATAAAAATTTATTTTTTCTCCTTGATTCTTGATAATTTTTCATGGGCTCTTTATTTTTTCCATTGTTATTATTATTTCTTCTAATATAAAAAACTAATGCTTTGTCAACTTCTATTTCAATTATTTCACAAAAAATCTATCCATTTACTCTTCAGTTATCGACAATTTATTTGATTGAACAACGCTCTAATAATTATCAAGGTCCAAGGAAAAAAAAATGAAAAATAAAAATTATATTATACTAAAATATATTTTATTTTCGACAATAACTGCTTCAAGACGCAGTGATTTCTAAGAGCCGACAAGGGGAAGGGAGGGGGAGTGAGCAGTGTCTTGACCGTTGAGAAATTCCGGGTAAATATGTAGTATAGCGGCCTTTCCAAATAAAATTAATTCAAAATTAATTTAAATTACCTCAGGAAGGGAGGTGGCGAAAATGATGTAATATATCTTGATCAAAAATTTGAAGGAAAGTATAGGAACTCGCAATAGCTCAGTGGTCAGAGCACCTGACATGTAATCAGAGGGTCGTGGGTTCAAATCCTGCTTGCGCATTCCATATTTTTTCCCGAAGATTTGACTTTGATAATTAATTAAATTTTATAAGAAAGGCCCTTATTCTCCATATTTACCAAATTCCGTTTATCGAAATCAGAATAAATGAATTAAACCGAAAATACGTTGAAATATTCAGAAAATCCACTCGACACCGACAGATTATTGTCCCTCGACATTTTCTCATTTTTTCTCCATTTTGTTATTAAAAATTCCCCCTGTCAATTCAATTTCATATTGAAAAAAGGAAAAAAAGAAAAAATTACTTTCACAGTCTCATTTCCTTCCTAATCATTTTATTTTAATCAAGTAGAGAAAAATTTTCACTTGACAGAGGAAAATAACAACGAGAAACTGCTAAATGCTAACTCCTTATTCAAAGAACTTTCAAATCCGTGCAAATTATTGCACAACATCTCGAATGCGTCGAAGCCCGCGCAACCATTTGAAATATTATATGTGCTCGAAAGAAAAATGTTGAAAAATGAATAGGGGAAAATAGGGCAATACGGACATAAGGGGTAAAATGGGCACATTTGAGTTTTTATGCATATATTATTAATAAATCTTTAAATGAATGAAAATATTGGAGATGGATTTTTTCTAATGATTCCATCGAAGAGCTGAGGAAATTTTAGTCAGTTTTTTCATTTTTTTGAGAATTCGATTTTTCCTGGGATTTTCGACGGGTAAAAACTTTCGATTTTTGAGTAAATTCAGTTTTTTGGGAACATTTCTGGTTCTATTCGCCGTAGCGACCTGGGACCGATTTTAAATGAAAGGTGAGATCATTTCCCATCGATTCATGGGGTTTTGGATTCAAAAATATCGATTTTTTAAATAGTTATAGCACAAAAACCGATGATCATGATTTTTCACAAAAGTTCCCATAACTTTTTGAAAAATCGATATTTTTAAATTCAAAACCCCATAAATCGACGGGAAATGATCTCACTTTTCATTTAAAATAGTTCCCAGGTCGCTACGACTAATAAAACCAAAGATATTCCCAAAAAACTGAATTTGCTCAGAAATCGAAAGGCTTTTACCCCTCAAAAATACCAGAAAAAATCAAATTTCCCAAAAATTGAAAAAAATTAATTCTGGCACATGTGTTTGGACTAAAATTTTCTCAGTTTTCCAATGGAATCATTAAAAAAAAATCTATCTCCCACTGTGTTTCATGACAATGTCCATTTTGCCCCACATTCCCCTGAATAAACTTTCACGAATAAATTTAAGGGAAAAAAAAAAGGATTTTTTCTATGGACACGAATAAAAAAAGAAGTAAGAATCATTATAGCCTCCCCCCTCCCCCCTTCCATTTTTAACTGATTTTTTTCAGCAGAATAATTAATTGAAAATGGTGAGAAAAAAAATTGATCCACAATAATTCAGTAGTGAAGAGGTAAACTAGGATAAATCGACTTATCTTTGAGGTCATTTCGAAGGAAATATCTCGGAAACTAAGTGAGATGAGGTGATATTATTTATCTGTTTTTGTAAAGAATTTTAAGAGTTCCAAAAGAGTTTTAGGGCAAAATTGCTGTTTCTCGGTTATTTTTTAAGGTATTTTCAAAAAATTTGATGAGAAAAAAAGAGACTTATCTTGTTTTACCTTTTCACTACTGAATTTAGGCAATTGAGGAAACGAAATGCGTGAAAAAAACTCGAATTTACTTACTCATTTCGATGATATGAACGCCGGATAATCCGCAATAATGCACACACAAATAAAAGGTCACATATAAAAAATTTCCCAGTATCCTCAGTGTATTTGTCAATTTCACTGTATAAAAACAAGTATTTTAACACTGTCAAACACTTAAAAAGTCACTTTCACACTTGTCTAAAGTCTCATTGCCGATGATTTTAGTCAATTTTCTGATGAAATTGCGGTGTAAATGCACTTAATGTAACGCAAAAGAATATTTGACACAAGAAGGCGGGACAAAAGGCGGTAAGGTAATACCGTACGATCCTTCTTCGGGGCCCCCAAATACGAATAAAATCAATAGTGATGATTAAATTCTATTATTATTGATCCAAATAATGTATTAATATTTATATTGCATTAATTATTCAATAAAAATTGGAAAATATGAGAATTTTCCTGATATTAACACAAACACGTCTGTGCTCGGTGGAGCCCCAACTCTTACTGAGGACAGGTTCGTACCTGCACTGTCGAGAGTGGGGATTGTCGAGAGCGGGGATACAGGGGCCCGTGATTGGCTGGCCCCCCTCTCTTCTCACAAGAATATATTATAGTGGTAATTTTTTGCTATTATCTCGGTGAATAAACGAGATAGAGCGGAATTGACGTTAATTTGGGATTACCTGGGAGTTTTACGGATTTTTACGATTATCTCGGTGAATAAGCGAGATAAAGCGAAATAGACGGTTATTTGGAATCACCAGGGAGTTTTACAGTTTTTTACGATTATTTTGGGTGAATAAGCGAGATAGAGCGAAATGGACGGTAATTTGGGATCACCAGGGAGTTTTTAACGATTAATTCGGTGAATAAGCGAGATAGAGCGAAATGGACAATTATTTGGAATCACCAGGGAGTTCTACAGTTTTTTTCGATTAATTCGGTGAATAAGCGAGATAGAGCGAAATGGACGGTAATTTGGGATCATCGGGGAGTTTTGCAGTTCTTTACGATTATTTCGGTGAATAAGCGAGATAGAGCGAAATGGACGGTAATTTGGGATCACCAGGGAGTTTTACAGTTTTTTACAATTAATTCGGTGAATAAGCGAGATAAAGCGAAATTCAGGTTAATTTGGGATCACCAGGGAGTTCTACAGTTTTTTACGATTAATTCGGTGAATAAGCGAGATAGAGCGAAATGGACGGTAATTTGGGATCACGAGGGAGCTTTACAGTTTTTTACGATTAATTCGGTGAATAAGCGAGATAGAGCGAAATGGACGGTAATTTGGGATCACCAGGGAGTTTTTCACGATTTTTTCGGTGAATAAGCGAGATAAAGTGAAATGGACGGTAATTTGGGATCACGAGGGTGTTTTACAGTTTTTTATGATGATCTCGGTGAATAAGCGAGTTAAAGTGAAATGGACGGTAATTTGGGATCACGAGGGAGCTTTACTGTTTTTTACGATTAATTCGGTGAATAAGCGAGATAAAGCGAAATGGACGGTAATTTGGGATCACCAGGGAGTTTCACAGTTTTTTACGGTTAATTCGGTGACTAAGCGAGATAGAGCGAAATGGACGGTAATTTGGGATCACCAGGGAGTTTTTCACGATTTTTTCGGTGAATAAGCGAGATAAAGTGAAATGGACGGTAATTTGGGATCACGAGGGTGTTTTACAGTTTTTTATGATGATCTCGGTGAATAAGCGAGTTAAAGCGAAATGGACGGTAATTTGGGATCACGAGGGAGCTTTACTGTTTTTTACGATTAATTCGGTGAATAAGCGAGATAAAGCGAAATGGACGGTAATTTGGGATCACCAGGGAGTTTTACAGTTTTTTAACGATTATTTCGGTGACTAAGCGAGATAGAGCGAAATGGACGGTAATTTGGGATCATCGGGGAGTTTTGCAGTTCTTTACGATTATTTCGGTGAATAAGCGAGATAGAGCGAAATGGACGGTAATTTGGGATCACCAGGGAGTTTTACAGTTTTTTACAATTAATTCGGTGAATAAGCGAGATAAAGCGAAATTCAGGTTAATTTGGGATCACCAGGGAGTTCTACAGTTTTTTACGATTAATTCGGTGAATAAGCGAGATAGAGCGAAATGGACGGTAATTTGGGATCACGAGGGAGCTTTACAGTTTTTTACGATTAATTCGGTGAATAAGCGAGATAGAGCGAAATGGACGGTAATTTGGGATCACCAGGGAGTTTTTCACGATTTTTTCGGTGAATAAGCGAGATAAAGTGAAATGGACGGTAATTTGGGATCACGAGGGTGTTTTACAGTTTTTTATGATGATCTCGGTGAATAAGCGAGTTAAAGTGAAATGGACGGTAATTTGGGATCACGAGGGAGCTTTACTGTTTTTTACGATTAATTCGGTGAATAAGCGAGATAAAGCGAAATGGACGGTAATTTGGGATCACCAGGGAGTTTCACAGTTTTTTACGGTTAATTCGGTGACTAAGCGAGATAGAGCGAAATGGACGGTAATTTGGGATCACCAGGGAGTTTTTCACGATTTTTTCGGTGAATAAGCGAGATAAAGTGAAATGGACGGTAATTTGGGATCACGAGGGTGTTTTACAGTTTTTTATGATGATCTCGGTGAATAAGCGAGTTAAAGCGAAATGGACGGTAATTTGGGATCACGAGGGAGCTTTACTGTTTTTTACGATTAATTCGGTGAATAAGCGAGATAAAGCGAAATGGACGGTAATTTGGGATCACCAGGGAGTTTTACAGTTTTTTAACGATTATTTCGGTGACTAAGCGAGATAGAGCGAAATGGACGGTAATTTGGGATCATCGGGGAGTTTTGCAGTTCTTTACGATTATTTCGGTGAATAAGCGAGATAGAGCGAAATGGACGGTAATTTGGGATCACCAGGGAGTTTTACAGTTTTTTACAATTAATTCGGTGAATAAGCGAGATAAAGCGAAATTCAGGTTAATTTGGGATCACCAGGGAGTTCTACAGTTTTTTACGATTAATTCGGTGAATAAGCGAGATAGAGCGAAATGGACGGTAATTTGGGATCACGAGGGAGCTTTACAGTTTTTTACGATTAATTCGGTGAATAAGCGAGATAGAGCGAAATGGACGGTAATTTGGGATCACCAGGGAGTTTTTCACGATTTTTTCGGTGAATAAGCGAGATAAAGTGAAATGGACGGTAATTTGGGATCACGAGGGTGTTTTACAGTTTTTTATGATGATCTCGGTGAATAAGCGAGTTAAAGTGAAATGGACGGTAATTTGGGATCACGAGGGAGCTTTACTGCTTTTTACGATTAATTCGGTGAATAAGCGAGATAAAGCGAAATGGACGGTAATTTGGGATCACCAGGGAGTTTCACAGTTTTTTACGGTTAATTCGGTGACTAAGCGAGATAGAGCGAAATGGACGGTAATTTGTAATCACCAGGGAGTTTTTCACGATTTTTTCGGTGAATAAGCGAGATAAAGTGAAATGGACGGTAATTTGGGATCACGAGGGTGTTTTACAGTTTTTTATGATGATCTCGGTGAATAAGCGAGTTAAAGTGAAATGGACGGTAATTTGGGATCACGAGGGAGCTTTACTGTTTTTTACGATTAATTCGGTGAATAAGCGAGATAAAGCGAAATGGACGGTAATTTGGGATCACCAGGGAGTTTTACAGTTTTTTAACGATTATTTCGGTGACTAAGCGAGATAGAGCGAAATGGACGGTAATTTGGGATCACCAGGGAGTTTTACAGTTTTTTCGATTAATTCGGTGAATAAACGAGATAGAGCGAAATGGACGGTAATTTGGGATCACCAGGGAGTTTTACAGTTTTTTACGATTATTTCAGTGAATAAGCGAGATAGAGCGAAAAAGACGGTAATTTGGGATCACCAGGGAGTTTTACAGTTTTTTACGATTATTTCGGTGAATAAGCGAGATAGAGCGAAAAGGACGGTGATTTGGGATCACCAGGGAGTTTTACAGTTTTTTACGATTAATTCGGTGAATAAGCGAGATAAAGCGAAATGGACGGTAATTTGGTATCACGAGAGAGTTTCACAGTTTTTTATGATTAATTCGGTGAATAAGCGAGATAGAGCCAAATGGACGGTAATTTGGGATCACCAGGGAGTTTTACAGTTTTTTACGATTAATTCGGTGAATAAACGAGATAGAGCGAAATGGACGGTAATTTGGGATCACGAGGGAGTTTTACAGTTTTTTACGATTAATTCGGTGAATAAGCGAGATAAAGCGAAATGGACGGTAATTTGGGATCACCAGGGAGTTTTACAGCTACCCCATCCATCATCTGAGATAGCTAAAAAGATTTTTCATGAAACATAGATTAATTTAATTTGAACAAAATTGTATTACACTAGAAATACAAAGAAAAACGTATACTGTCTCTGATCAGATATTAATTTATTGTAATTATTTTATAATAATGAGTTTTGGTATTGACCAAATTTTCAATTGTATGAAGAATTTCAATTAATTTAGAGTATACGGCATTTTTTTATTTTGTTTAATTAAGTATCCTGAATTTTTTTGTATTTTAATTCACTTCTTTGTAATATTCGATTAATGATGGAAAATAATAATTTTATGTAATTAAAGGATTGCAGATCTCTATTCTGCATGTTATGTTCCTTCCTTTCTGTTTCAAAAGAAAAAAAAAAGAAAAATTATCCCCAATTTTGTATCGATAATTCAGAAGTGGAGAGGGGATAAGTCTATTTTTTTGCTCTTCATTTTTTGAGAATATCTCGAAAATTAGGCGAGAAAGCAAAATTTTTTATAGAAATTCTTTTTTTATAGTTTTCAAAAAAAAAATTATAAAAAATGTATTGTAACGAAAATTGCGCTATCTCACTTAGTTTTCGAGATATTCTCAAAAAGTTAAGAGCAACAAAAATAGACTCCTTTAGTTTTTCCTTCTTACTTACTGAATTTTGATAATTGGAACTGCTAATTAAATTAAATTGAATTAGATTTCAAATTCATCACGAATTGATTTTATAATAACTTGAATGGATATCTAATAATTGTATCATTTCGATAAAAAGAAACATAAAAATTATCATGATAATGAAATTAGCAAACATCTGACAATTTTGTGCATTTTTTTAAGGAAACAAATTGTTATAAAAAAATATTTAAAAAATTTGCACTCATAGATTTTTACATTTTTAACATTTTTTACATTTTTTTTTGCATATTTTTCGTTATTTTTTTATAACTTACCTGTTAGAAAAGAAAAAAATGTGAAAATTGTCAGATGTCTGCTATTTTTAACAGAGATATTGATTATTCAGTATCATGAATTATCAGTTCAGTTTTCTTATAATACTAGATTCATTGATAGAAGTCATTAATTAGAATGAAGTAAATAATCATTTTAGAAAACAGTATAATTAATTTCTCATATTTTTTAGCTACGACTCTTTCGAATCCTCTGGATTACTCTTGTATTCACTCTTTTTTTAATATAATCAGTCATTAGTTCTGCTGCTCTGGCGGATTCGGTGGACAATTCTTCTTCAACTTTGCCTGTGGAGCCTGATGCAACAGAATCTTTGGAATTAACTTGAGATCTATGGAACCTGCATTAAAAAAATAAAGCAACTTTAGAAAATGAGGAAAACAAGTGGATAATAGTAATGCTTCCCAACTGATATTGCTTTTTCTGCTAATACTTTAGCAATATGCTTTCGAATGGAAGTGATACAACTTTTTTCAAACCATCATCAAAATATCGAATTTTGAAGAAATTCATTAAAACGCCAATAACTCGAGAACTAATCATGCAAATAAGCTCAAAATTTACAGACATCTAACTGATACAATTCTCGAGATAATAGGGGAAGGTGGGGCAATACGGACATAAGGGGTAAAATGGACACATTTGAGTTTTTATGTATATATTATGAAAAAATCTTTGAATGAATGAAAATATTGGAGATGGATTTTTTTTAATGATTCCATCGGAAAGCTGAGGAAATTTTAGTCGAGAAACATGTGCCAGAATTAATTTTTTTCATTTTTTTGAGAATTCGATTTTTTTGGGGCATTTTTGAGGGGTAAAATGGTAAAAGCCTTTCGATTTTTGAGGAAATTCAGTTTTTTGGAAATATCTCTGGTTCTATTGGTCGTAGCAACCTGGGACCGATTTTAAATGAAAGGTGAGATCATTTCCCATCGATTTATGGGGTTTTGGATTCAAAAATATCGATTTTTCACATAGTTATAGGGCAAAAACCGATGATTATGAATTTTTCACAAAAGCTCCCATAACTATCTGAAAAATCGATATTTTTGATTTTAAAACCCCATAAATCGATGGGAAATGATCTCATCTTTCATTTAAGATCGGTCTCATTTCGCTACGACCAATAGAACCGGAGATATTCCAAAAAAACTGAACTTTTTCAAAAAATCAAAAGGCTTTTACCCTCAAAAATTCAAAAAAAAATCAAATTCTCAAAAAATTCAAAAAAAATCAATTCTGGCATTTGTTATCTGCCTAAAATTTCCTCAGCTTTTCAATAGAATCATCAGAAGAAATCTATCTCTCACTGTTTCATTACAATACCCATTTTGCCTTACCTTCCCCTATATGAGTATAAATAACATCAGTTGAATAGTTTCCAGAAATTCCATTAAAAACTGATTTTCGAAAAATGGACAAATCTCAAAAAGTATCGATCGAATTCTCTTCAAATAAAGCTTAAAAAATAGAGTTTGTCGAGAGGAAGTTTTCCACAAAATATGAAATTTTTCTATAAAACCGTTTTGCTGTAATTTAAACTTTTATGCACACACAGACATGCTCTAAAAATATCATTTTCTCTCTATTTAGATCATTTTAAGTATCTTCTATTAAAAAAATTACAATCAAAAATTCTGATGATTACATAGCTTCCATTCGGAAACAAAAACAAGAATTTTCATGGAACTATAAATTATTATTTTTATTTGTAACTTTTCCCTCTATTTTCTCCCTTTTAAATGATTGATATTTCTTGTAACTTCTCTTTTAACAAATATTTTGGAGAATAATGGAAATCCAAGGGCTGTGCGATATGAATAATTCGTAATTCCGAATTATTCGCACATCCCAAGGAGATACACCCTTTTTATTACACCTCTGAATCTTTTTTTTTGTAGAGAATTTCAAAAGCTAAAAAAAAAGGATTAGGGCCAAAGAAATTCCCGAATTTCTATAGAAATTTCAAAGATAATAATAATTCTTCCAAATTCCTTTAATATTCTGGTAATTAATTTATGAAAGAATCGATGTCAGATACTCACGCGTTGCAATTTTATTCTTCTTCAACACGACTATCATTGGGGGCAGCTTGCCCCAGAGAATTCAGCAAATCATTGATCATATCCTCAATTCGTGTTTTCTGATTTAAAATTACTTCTTTCAGAATCTCAATGATTCTTTTGTAAATCTCCATTTCTTTTTCTAGTTTCTCAATCTGTTTGTACTGAATCTCAATTACTTTTTGCTGAATCTCAATTTGTTTTTCGGCTGAAGTCAACACCAAATCATCATATTCTCTTATCTAAAAAATAAAAATATTGATTCAATTGAATGAAATTTCATCGATAGATGAAAGTAACGATTCTCGATGAATTGTCAATTATCTTTGAACTCAGTAGTAAAGAAGTAAAATAGGGGAAGATGGGGTAAAATGGATATTGTAATGAAACAGTGGGAGATAGATTTTTTCTGATAATTCTATCGAGAAGCTGAGGAAATTTCAGGCAGATAACAAATGCCAGAAATGATTTTTTTTTAATTTTTTGAGAATTTGATTTTTTTGGGCATTTTTGAGGGTAAAAGCCTTTTGATTTTTGAAAAAATTCAGTTTTTTTGGAATATCTCTGGTTCTATTGGTTGTAGCGACATGAGACCGATCTCAAATGAAAGGTGAGATCATTTTCCATCGATTTATGGGGTTTTGAATTTAAAAATATCGATTTTTCAGATAGTTATGGAAACTTTTGTGAAAAATTCATGATCATCGGTTTTTGCTCTATAACTATGTAAAAAATTGATATTTTTGAATCTAAAACCCTATAAATCGATGGAAAATGATCTCACCTTTCATTTAAAATCGGTCCCAGATCGCTACGATCAATAGAATCAGAGATATTTTCAAAAAACTGAATTTCCTCAAAAATCAAAAGGCTTTTCCATCTCAAAAATGCCCAAAAACAAATCGAATTCTCAAAAAATTGAAAAAAATTAATTCTGGCACATTTTTCTCGACTAAAATTTCCTCAGTTTTCCAATGGAATCATTAGAAAAAATCCATCTCCAATATTTTCATTCATTTAATGATTTTTTCATAATATATGCATAAAAAATTTTTTGAGGACATTTTCTTTATGATACTTAAAATAACAATTATCTGACACAACTTTTTGGATTTTTTTTTCTTTTAAACAAGTGAATTATTACAAAAAAAAATATATATTTTTTTGAAATCTGCATTTATAGTTCTTTGAATTCTCTACATGTTCATATTTTTCATTTTTTTAAAAATAATTTCTTCATTGAGAAAAAAAAATAATTTAAAAATAATCAGATATCTGTTATTTTCAGTATCATTTAAAAAAATTCCATCACAAAATAGAAACTCATTCGCTCTATTTTGTGCAAAAAACTTTTTTTTTTAAACTTTAATGCAATTTTAATTACGGTAGACGTTGTCTTCATTTGATAGCTAATATCAGCCAAGAGACGACTGTTCTCTGGTGATATTAGTGATGTAATGAGATCTGTTTGGACATCATTTGTATTGCAGACTGAGCAAGTTCCAGATACTGCAGAAAAAAAAAAGAAAAAGAAAATTAAAATGAGTAACACAAAAAAATAAAAATATTTTACAACTATATAAAGTCTTCAGACAAATCTATATTATTTTTCTAATTCTTTTTTACAGTTTGAAATTCTCTACAAAATGCAAAAAAAAAAGAATTCCAGCAAAATCGCTTTATCTCGTTTAATTTCCGAGATATTAGAAAAAAAATAAAAATGAAAAAAAAATCGAATAATTTTTAGAATTAAAAAAAAAAATCAATTTTTTTCACCAGATTTTTCTGCAATATCTTGGAAACTAAGCGAGATAGAGCAATTTTACACCAATTCTCTTCTACATTTCAGAGATTTTCCAAACAAAAAAAAAACTGGTGATAAAATCAAATAAATCCTTCTCAAAATTTCATATTTTTTCTTACATTATATAATAAAATATATTAAAATATAAAATAAAATCAGTTTTATTGTGATTATTTGAGATTTTTCAGAATTTTCAAAATTTTTATGAAATTTTTCATGAAATTTTTAAAAAAATTTCATAAAACTTTTTTATAAAATTTACTTCAAAGGTAGCTTTCATATATTAAATTATTTAAAAAATATTAAATATTTTATAAAATATATAAAATATATAATATTTCTTAAAACTATAATTTTTTTTACATTTTGGAACACATTCTTCGCAGAATACATGGCTACATTTGCTCAAATGGAAATTTTTTGTATTTGCACTGCAGTAAACAAAGCATTTTCTGCAAAGTAGCAACAAATCTTCCATTTTTTAAATTAATTTAAATGAAAAATTTGCAAATAACGAGAAAAAAGATATTTTAAATACGTTTTTGTCTTTTCTAGTCAACGGATTTCTTTGTAATAATTCTTCGAACCTCACCAAACTCAGAAAATATAATTTCACGGCCTCTGATTGGTCGGCACTTTCTTACGAGCGATTTGATTGGCCGAAATTCGGTAATCTGCTCAAAAAATGGCGCCACAACGCTTTCAGCGCCTCAGCCGCCAATTTTGTGAATTAATAACGATTTTTCATTGGAAAAAAAGTGCAGATGTGTGTTTTTTGTTGTTTGTTGTGTCTAAAAATGTGTCGAACATTGATTTACAAGATTTCCCCTTCAAAACCCTCAAAAAATAAACCCTGAAATGAATTTATTAAAAAAATTAATTGACTTTTCGTAAAAAAAAAAGATTTTTTCTTTTATTTTTTGAAGAATTTCCTGGGAAAAATAATTTTTGAGGTTATGAAAGTGTAAACACAAACCGAAAAAAAGGATCAATCCTTCGTCCTGAGGCAATGGCATTTTCTTTGAGAGCTGGTACTCATTGGTGTCATGATTTTCCAAAACTTGCACGTGAATCTGGATTTTATTTCAATGTTCCAAGAACTCCAGTTCGAGTCGATTGGAATCGTTTGAGTATGTTATTTTTTTTTGTGCTTGTTATTGATAGAATATCTCGGTAAATAATGGAGATACGCCTTTTTTGCACGAATCCTTTTTTGTAGAGAATTTTGAGAGGTACAAAAAAGGATTGAGGTAAAATCACTCTATCTCGCTTAGTTTCCGAGTGATCTTCAAAAAACTAAAGAAAAAGAATTTGAGTCAATTTTTTTTTTGAATTATTTTTCAAATTTCTTCAATAATGAATTTTCTTATCTGTTTTCTAGAAATATCTTGGTAAATAATGAAGATATGCTTTTTTTGCACGAATCCTTTTTTGTAGAGAATTTTGAGAGCTACAAAAAAGGATTCCAGTAAAATTACTCTATCTCGCTTAATTTCCGAGTTATCCTCGAGAAACAAATAAGAAAAAAATTGAGTTATTTTTCAAAGTTGTTAAAAAATTAAATTTTTCCCTCACATTTTCGAGAATGTCTCAAAAACTAATGGAGATCCGCCCTTTTCACTCTTATCCTTTTTTTAAAACAATTTCAAGGATCACAAGCCCTTTTCAGCCCAAAATTCTATCATCTCCATTATTTTCCAATTTATAAAAAGAAAAAACTAAAAAAAAAATGATTTTTTTATTTTTTCAATTTTTTTTAATTACTAAATTTGATTCTAAAAATAATTCCTTTAATTTTTTTCAGATACAATAGACATAGATCGTCTGATTCGAGACCGAGACTTCCTAACAATCGACGAGAACGTCAACAACGTCGTCGACTATTCCTTAGAAAGTACCTACGACGTAAAAATCCTCGATTCCAATTTCGTAAAAATCTTCAGACTCGCGCAATTATCAATTGAATACTTGTTATATTGCCGCCAGTACCTGGACCAAAGTGTAATCATCTTGAAAGACGATTTGAAGTCAAAACTCGAAGAAAACCACCGTTTAAAAAAGGTATAGCTTATAATATGCATGGGGGAAGAGATGGGGCAAAATGGACACATCTAAATTTTTAGGCAAATATTATGAAAAACTCTTGAAATTGATAGAAATATTGGCGGTAGATTGTTTTTGATGATTTCATTGGAAAGCTGAGAAAATTTTGGGCGGGAAACAAGTGCCGGAATTAATTTTTTTGAATTTTTGGCGATTTTGACTTTTTTGAGCATTTTAGAGGGGTAAAATCCTTCCTTTTTTTGAAAATTTTCAGTTTTTTGAGAATATCTTCGGTTCTATTTGTCGTAGCGTAAAAATTCCGATGGGAGGTGAAAGGTGAGATCATTTGCCATCGATTCATAGGGATTTCAATTTAGAAATATCGATTTTTAAGGTATTTATGGGCATTTTTGTGAAACAGTTTTGTGAAACAGTTTTTGGCCTATAATTATCCCAAAAATTGATATTTTTGAATTCAAAACCCCATAAATCGATGGGAAATGAGCTCACCTTTCATTTGAGACCAACCCCGAATTTCTACGACCAATAGAACCAGAGATATTTGCAAAAAACTGAAAATTTTCAAAAAAGAAAAGGTTTTCACTCCTCAAAAGTGCCAAAAAATATCAAATTTTCAAAAAAATCGAAAAAAATACATCTGACACTCGTTTTCCGGCTAAAATTTCCTCAGCTTTTCAATAGAATCATCAAAAAAAATCCATCTCTAACCATTTCATTACAGTGTCCATTTTGCCCCACTCTCCCCTATATATATATATCACATATAGCTTATAATATGCATATATATATAATACAATAATCGCATATTAAAAATCAAGATTTCTCGAGAATTTCAAAATTTGAGATTAAATTGTCATTTTTTCCTTTTTTTTAGGACCTGGCCCTCGCCGAAGAGAGCATCAAAGAATTGCGTGAAAAACCGCGGGAAAAATTCAAATTAATTGAAAAAAAATTGAGCGATTCGCACGGAGAAATTCACAAATGTCCTCACTGTCCAAAAACCTTTATTTCCTCTGTTTTCATGAGTTCCCACGTGACTCGACGTCATCCCGCGCTTTCCCCCCCTCCTCCCATGCCCGCGGAATACCGCGCAGAGGCGGAAAAACTTCAAAACGAGATAAAAACGTTAAAAGAGCGTTTAAACGAGACGGAAAGGGTCATAAGAAGCGAAAGTGGCAAATTTTACGAAAAAAACGAATTTCGAGAGTCAAAAAATGAAGATTACGAGAAATATAAAGAGGAAATAAGCAATTTGAAGAGTATTTTGTTCAGTGAAATTCGAAATTTGAAAAAAACCGCGAAAATCGAGAGAAAAAATTCATTTTTTTCGGATTTTGAAGAGTTTGAAGTGAACAGAAGCTTTAATGAATTGATTAAACAGCAGGAAAATGAGATTCAGAGGTTGAAAGATCAATTGCAGAAGAAATTGCCGGATATTTCGGGTTTTCAGGGGAAATTAGAGGCGCAGGAGGTTTTTTGGGAGTCGAAAATTCGCGAAATCGAGGGAAAACATTCGGCAGATATCGAAAAATTGTTTTTAAAAATGAAAGAAAATGAGGAAGCTGCGGAAAAAATTAAAGAAGATTATATGAAGAGAATTGGGGAACTGGAGGAAAAGGCGAATTCGGTGAAAAATGAGGGGAAATTAAAGGATTTTGAGGGGGGAACGGAAATTGAGAGTATTTCGGGGAAAGAAAGTAGTGAAGAAAAGATTAAATGTAGGAAAAAGGGGAAAATCGAGGGAAAAACGAAAATTTTGGAGATTTTACCGATTCAGAGGGAGAATTCACCGAAAAAATGGGGATTTAAGGGGAAAAATGGGGGGGAGGGTAAAATTGAGATTTTGAGGACTCATGAAAGTCTCCAAAAATCCAATTTTTCTGAAATTAATAAAAAAAATGAGTTTAGAGTAAATTTGAGAGAAGATTTCCTCAGAAAAATTGAGAAATCGTCAAAAAAAATTGAAAAATTGCCGAAAAAAATCGAAAAATCGTCGAAAAAAATTGAAGAATTGCCGAAAAAAATTGAGGAATCTTCGGAAGAAATGGAAAAATCGTCAGAAGAAGAGGATTTGTCGTCAGAAGAAGCCTCCGACTCTCAAACAACTCAAACTCAATCGGAATCCTCATCAGAAGACGATTTTAATCGCTTTAATGAACCAGAAACCGTCAAAACTCTTTCGGAAATAAAAGCGGAAGTGGAGGAGACTTTTAATCAAAGATTAAAGGATCTAGGGATCGATCCGGACTGGAGGGGGGTTCCCCCCACCACTTACCGCCAATTATCCTCGATAATAACGCACCACCGCACCTTAAAATCCAAAAAATACCCGAAATTCGATGAAATCCGACGAAAAATCGTGCAGCAGCTTCTCAAAAAGGTTCCAGCGCCCAAAAAAACCCTCTCCAGCCCCGAAATTCCCCCAAAAAAGTCTCCGCGCCTTCATAAACTGATGACAAATGTCAAAGGAAAGGTGAAAACCCTAAAATCGTTAAAAAATCCGCACAATTTATTGCCGCAAAAATTAGACGTCAAATTCGCGAAATTCATTAATTCGCCGCGAGAAGCGATTTCGTCGCCGAAAATGGAGAGATACGTTTCCAGTCCTCGAAAACAGATAAAAAGCGCCGATTTTTCGGTTGATATTAAGGGATTGTCGCATTCTTATGAAAGCATCAAAGATTGGAGCAAAAATTCACCGAAAATGATGAATTTCGGACCGATTTCGAGTTCTACTCCGGAAAATCGAGAGAAATTAGAGGAAATTGCGAGTTTTCCGGCTTCGCCGAAGAGTGGGAGGAGCGTTTTGAAGACGGTTGGGGGTTCTACTGGGAGTTTGGGGAAAAAAAGGGTTTTATTCGATCTGCAGAATGTTGGGGATGATGGAGGGAGGGGGAGGAAAGAGGCGCATGATGCTGCGGATGATTTTGAGGATTTTACGGATAGTGGAGAGTCTAGTTTCTCTGAAAAAGTGGAGGTTCAGCCGAAATTTTTGGTGGAAAGTCCAGGAAAATTGACGCAGAGCGAAAAAATCGGTAAAAAAATCGATTTTCAGTCGAAATTTTTGGAGGAAAGTGCAGGAAAATTGACGCAGAGCGAAAGAATCGGTAAAAAAATCGATTTTCAGTCGAAATTTTTGGAGGAAAGTGCAGGAAAATTGACGCAGAGCGAAAAAATCGGTAAAAAAATCGATTTTCAGTCGAAATTTTTGGAGGAAAGTGCAGGAAAATTGACGCAGAGCGAAAAAATCGCTAAGAAAATCGATTTTCAGTCGAAATTTTTGGAGGAAAGTCCAGGAAAATTCATGGAAAATCGAAAAACTACGGAAATCGGTAGAAACAACGATTTTCAGCCGAAATCTTCGGCGGAAAAACCAGGAAAATCCATGGAAAATGGGGAAATTACGGAAATCGAGAGGAAAAGCGATTTTCAGTCGAAATTTTCGGTGGAAAGTCCAGGAAAATTCATGGAGAACAAAAAAAACGCGGAAATCGGTAGAAAAATCGATTTTCAGCCCAAATTTTCGGCGGAAACTTCTGGAAAATTCTCGCAGAATAAAGAAAATGCGGAAATCGAGAGGAAAATCGATTTTCAGCCGAAATTTTCCGGGGAAATTCCAGAAAAATTCATGCAGAGCGAAAAAATTGGAAGAAAAATCGATTTTCAGTCGAAATTCTCAGGGGAAACTCCGTTAAAATTTTTGCAGAATGAGGAAAATGCGGAAATCGAGAGAAAAATCGATTTTCAGCCGAAATTTTCGATGGAAACTCCGGTGAAATTTACGCAAAGCGAAAAAATCGCGGAAATCGCGAGGAAAATCGATCTGCAGTTAAGTGCGGGACGACAAAAACCTGTTGGAGGGGTTGAAGCGATGTTCATGAGGAAATTGGGGGAGGTTGAAGGGGAAAAAGGGGCGGATTTGAGGGGTGAAAAGGAGAAGGGAATTAGAGTTCCGCAGCCGAAACCGAGGAGCTCTTTGAATCCTCCGCTTTTTTTGGGCGCAAGGGAGGAGAGTGAGGAGGAGGATTTGGATCTGGATATCGATGAGTTACTGAGGATGGACTGATTTATTTTATTTTGTCAATAATTTGTACCTGAAGAAGGAGCAAGAGGGGGGGATGATTTTTTTTTTGGAGTTTTGGTGTTCTCGGGGATGAAAATGGGGGGAAAGAAGGGGAAGTATAGGAGATAGAATTTTTTTGATGATTTCAGTGAAAAGGTGGGGAAATTTTAGGGTAGAATCATATATAAAAAAATGTTTTTGCGATTTTTTTGAAAGAAAAATGAAATTTTTCGAAAAAAAATTTAATTTTTCGAAAAAAAAAACGAAAAAAATTTTCTAAAACTTTGTTTTCATCGCAAATTTTCTGCGTTTTTTGATGGAATTATTCGAAAAATTCTGTCTCCAATATTTTCCATGAAATGCCTATTTTCCCCCCTCTTTTCCCTATTTATTTCTAGACTAGAAATAAGGAAATCCGTCCAATTACAAAAATGTATATTCCAAAGAATTTTTTATTTGTCACAGTATGTTTCATAAACGCTTTTGCGTTTTACAGTCAAACTTTATTCTTAAGACTAATTAGGATACGTAATTTATTTATATTAAGACTGATGTAATGAAAAAAAATGAATAAATGTGAATGTGTTTTTTTTTTCTCTTAATCAACGAAATTGCCTCGAAGTTAGTCATTCTCCTTTTGTGGAGTAATAAAAAAGAGATTTATGACCTAAATAAACCTAAATAAACCAAATGAACATAAATAAACTCGTGATTAACGTAAAAAATAAAATACTTTTGTCATTTCAAGTAAAAACGTAAAAAAAAAAATACGAAAAAAAAGCAGAGTTTTTACTTAATCAGGAGAAGGTGGGGTAAAATCGGTATTTCACTTGAACGGTTCGAGATAGAAATTTTCCGATTATTCCATTGAAAAGCTGAGGAAATTTTAGGCAAAAAACATGTGTCAAAATTTTTTTTTCTCAATCTTTGGAGAAATTCACGTTTTTGGCCAAGTTTTGAAGGGATTTTCCTTCTGAAAATCGAAAAAATTCACTTTTTCGGCGATATCTCCGGTTCTGTTGGTCGTAGCGACCTGTGGTTCATCTCAAATGAAAGCTGAGCTCATTTCTCATCGATTTATGTGGTTCAAATTTTTTTAAAATCAATTTTTCAAATATTTATAGGTCATTTTCTGAAAAATCAGTTTTTGCCCTATAAGTACTTGAAGAAATTGATATTTTTCTTTTTGAACCCCATAAATCGATGGGAAATGAGCTCACCTTTCATTCAAGATCAACCCCAGGTCGCTACGATCAATAGAACCAGAGATATTCTCGAAAACCTGAAATTTTTCAAAAAACAGAAGGATTTCACCTTCAAATCTCCCGCGAAAAATGAAATTTTTGAAAAATTCAAAAAAATAACTTCTGACATATGATTTTCATGTGAAATTTCCTCAGCTTTCCAATGGAATCATCAGAAAAAATCTATCTCCAATATTTCCATCGATTTCCATCAATTTTCATAGTAAAAAATACCAAAATTAACACGTGCCCGTTTTACCCCACATTCTCCTACTAATAAATTCGCTTCAAGTCTCATTGTCAGTGCCAGCACTTTTTCTAATCAATTCTCGCCATCAATAAACCCAAGATTCCGTGAAGTCGTCTGTGAGACACTCCGATCTCGACACAACTCGAAAATAACTTCTTTGAACGAAGAAATTTGATTCTGCAGCTGTTTTATCTTCTTCTCCTGGAATTCAATAGTCCTCTCCTTCTCCTCAATACTTCTCTCGTACTCAGCAATTTTATTATCAATCAAATCTCCACTGCCTCTTTTATTCAATCCATTAAAAATGTCTTCGGCATCGCAATAATTCGATATTCCATAATTTCCATTTGGCACTTCAGTCTCATCGAAAAATGGCAATTTGTTGTTTGGAAAATCGAGGAAAATCCGGTCGATATCAAAATTATCGACTTTTTCATCGTAATTTAATTCCTTTAGGTTCTGGGAATTTTCGGAAATTTCCGCGGATTGATCCATGGAATTATCAGAAATTTCTGCGGATTCATTCATTGAATTTTCAGAAATTTCCGGGGATTGATTCATTGAATTTTCATAGATTTCCAGAGATTGATCCGTCGAATTTTCATCAATTTTCATGGCTTGATCCATCAAATCTTCGGCAATTTTCACGGATTGATCCATCAAATTTCCATTAATCATTGCGGATTGATCCATCAAATTTTCAGCAATTTTCACGGATTGATTCATCGAATTTCTATTGATTTTCGCGGATTGATCCATCAAATTTTCATTGATTTTTGCGGATTGATCAATTAAATTTTCAGCAATTTTCACGGATTGATCCATCAAATTTCCGTTGATTTTTGTGGATTGATCCATCAATTTTCCATTGATTTTCGAGGATTGATCAATGAAATTTTCAGCAATTTTCACAGATTGATCCATCAAATTTCCATTGATTTTGGCGGATTGATCCATCAAATTTCCATTGATTTTCACGGATTGATCCATCAATTTTCCATTGATTTTTGCGGATTGATCCATCAAATTTCCATTGATTTCCACAAGTTGATCCATCGAATTTTGAGAAATTTCCGCGGATTGATCCATCAAATTTCCATTGATTTTCACGGACTGATCCATCAAATTTCCATCAATTTCCACAGATTGATCCATCAAATTTTCGTGAATTGCCTCAAAATTTGAGGCACTTACATTTTCAATGGAAAATAATGTTGAAACACTTTCTGCCTTTAATTTCACGTATTTTCCACGTTTGAGGATCATCCCTGCGGATTGATCCATCGAATTCTCATCAATTTCCACGAATTGATCCATTGAATTTTCGCAATTTGCCTTAAAATTTGAGGCATTTGCATTTTCATGGAAAAATAATGTTGGAACGCTTTCTGCCTTTAATTTCGTGGATTTCCCGCGTTTGAGGGTCATCGCTGCGGATTGATCCATCGAATTTCCATTGATTTCCATGGATTGATCCATTGAAATTCCATGAATTGCCTTAAAATTTAAGGCATTTGCGGTTTTTGTTGAGAACAATGTTGAAACGCTTTTTGCTTTTAATTTCGCGGATTTTCCGCGTTTGAGGATCATCCCTGCGGATTGATCCATCGAATTTTCATCAATTTCCACGGATTGATCCATTGAATTTTCGCAATTTACCTCAAAATTTGAGGCACTTGCATTTTCATGAGAAAATAATGTTGGAACGCTTTCTGCCTTCAATTTCGTGGATTTTCCGTTTTTGACGATCATCGTCGACGGTTCGAAATGACGAGAACACAAGACACTTTCTGCTTTCGGCCACCACCCAGGAATATTCATGTTCTCCACCCATTTCCTCAGCAATTCAGGACTTTCATGTGGGAATTTGAAGCAGATGTTCTTGTCCTGGGGCTCGCGTTTGCGTCTGCAGTAGACGCAAAGTTCGCGAGGATCGTCGAAAATCGTTGGGACACTGTCGACGTGCAAACGAGTGCGAAAACCTGTTTTGTCCAGGCAATGAACGGCAAAGTGGTCGGAACAGATGATAGTAGTCTCCTTTGGTTTCCAATTCTTCAGGGGCAATTTTTCGAGCCATTTCTCCAGAAGTTTTGGATTTTTGGCGGGAAATCTGGAAATTTTTGAATTTCAAAAAGAAGTAAAATGGGAAAAATTGAAGAAAATGTGGGTAAAAAAGGGGAGATACGCCTTTTTTGTTCTGAGACGGTTTAGAAGAGAATTTTGAATGGTGCGGAACAGGATTGAAGTGAAATCGCTCCATCTCGCTTAGTTTCCGAGATCTTTGATAAAAATAAGAGACAAAATGGGAAAAATCTAATTTTTTAATCTGTTTTTTGAGACTATCTCGGAAACTAAGCGAGATAGAGCGATTTCACTGGAATCCTTTTTTTAAGAGAATTTCAAGAGCTACAAAATCGAATCCGGATGAAATCGCTCTATCTCGCTTAGTTTCCTAGATATTCTAGAAAAACAAAGAAGTAGTATGGGAAAAATCTAATTTTTTTATCTGTTCTTCGAGACTACTTCGGTAACTAAGCGAGATAGAGCGATTTCACCCGAATCCATTTTTGTAGCCCTTAAAATTCTCCTTAAAAACGAATTCTAGTGAAATCGCTCTATCTCGCTTGATTTCCGAAATAGTCTAAAAAAACAGATTAAAAAATGAGATTTTTCCCACTTTACTTCTTTGTTTTTCTAGATAATCTCGGAAACTAAGCGAGATAGAGCGATTTTGTGGACTCTATTTTGTAGAGAATTTCAAGGACTACAAAAAAAGTTCCTTGACAAATTTCCGTAAACCTCACCATTTCTAAAATATTTTAAAAATAATCCAGAGACTCTCAGATTCATCAAATTTTCTTTTTTTTCTCATTGTTCAACAACAATGAAACATAACCTATCCCCCCTCTCATTAATTAAAATTAATCCCAATTACTCTACTCACTTGTGAAAAGTTCGTCCCGAATTTTTGAGTGTCAAACTGCCGCAATAACAGCAGCGCCCCATTTTTTTCACTTAAATAATAGAAAGATTTTGAAAAAAAATAGGTAAATTAAAAAAAAAAAATTATAGAATTTTTCCTTTGAAAGATTTCAACGAAATGACGTAAATACGCAAAGTGCGCAGGAGCACTGATTCAAATTTCCCGCGCTCCCACGTGACACGCACACGAGTCTCCGCCCCCCCCCCCACCCTTCTTCATTGCACACAAAAAAATTGCTTTGTTTACATCATAAAAGCGCATAAAAATAAACCTTTTATCATGATTTTTTTACTTTATTTCCTGATTTTTACTACAATTTTTGGATTTTCGTGGACCAATGAATCTTGTGGAATAAATGACAGAGAAAATTGCGGGAAAAATGAGGACAAATTTGAAAAATTGGAAGGTAACCTCAAATTTGTTTTGTTTACTAACTGAATTTCGAATGAAAAATGAAAATTTGAATTTTTAATTTTCATTCTTTTTTAATTAAAAATAAATTAAATATATTATTTTTGCTTTTTGTTTTTTAAATAAATAAATTATTTAAAAGAATATATAAAATATGAACACATAAGAAATTTAAATAAACTATAAATTCGATTTTTTTAAAATCAGTTTTTAAAAAAATAATTTATTTGTTTAAAAAAATCAGAAAAATTGTCGGATGTGTTTCAATTTTATTATTATTATTTTTTTTCCAGATTTAGATGAGAAATGGAGAAATTACGTTGAAATCATTGAAAAGGCAGAGGAGAATTATGTTCCGTGTGAATTAAAAAAATGCGGATGCTTCAATAATGTTATTGGGAAGGATCTGAAACCGTTTAAGGATAAAGGAATTGATGAGGAACTAATTGAATTATCGAAATCGAGGTATTTTACATTAATTATCTCATAAACAATTTTTTTATTAATTTTTTGAGTTAAAATAAATTATTGGTTTTATTTCATCATCAGTATATTGAGAATATCTCGGAAACTAAGCGAGATAGAGCGATTTTTCCTGAATCCTTTTTTTTAGCTCTTAAAATTCTCTACAAATTTGCTATCGGGCAAAATCGCTCTATCTCGATTAGTTTCCGAGATATTCAACTTTAAAGATTGTGAAAAAATCAGACTTTTCTCATTTTTTAAATTTTTATCTTTTTATTCTATTTTCAGGGGAGTCATTTATCAAATAATTAATGGAAAATTATACAGAAGCAAGGAGTGCATGTTTCCATCTCGATGTGCTGGTATCGAGCACTTTATATTGAAAATCATTGGAAATTTGTCGGATACTGAATTTGTACTGAACACGAGAGATTATCCGCAATCAAGTAAACATTTCGGTGGAGCAATGCCGATATTTTCATTCAGTAAGGTATTCCATATTCTTTAGTACTCCCCCCACCCCTATCCCCTCATTTCCCCTACTGTCCCCTATATTTATCTGCAATTTTTTCAATTTTATGGAATTTTTTTAATTAAAAAAAAATTCAATTTTTTTGAATTTTTTAAGATTTTTAAATAAATTATTTGAGGATTTTTTTTTCTTATTTTCAGAATTCCAATTATTACATCATGTATCCAGCCTCCCCCTCCCCCCCTCCTCCCCTATTTTGATCTGCGATTTTTTCAATTTTCAAATTCATTGGAATTTTTTCTCATTTTTAAAATTTTCAATTTATTGGAATTTTTTTTAATTTTTAAAAAAACTTTATTTAACGATTTTTTTTCTTCTTATTTTCAGACTCCGGACTATTATGACATCATGTATCCAGCCTGGTCCTTCTGGGAAGGTGGTCCAGCAATATCCTTGTATCCCCGTGGCTTGGGCAGATGGGATCAGCACAGGCTCTCCCTAAATAAAGCGAACGAAAAATTTCCCTGGGAGAAAAAGAAGAGTCAGGCCTTTTTCAGGGGCTCGAGGACAAGTTCTGAGAGAGATAATTTGGTTTTATTGAGCAGGAAGAAGCCGGAGCTGGTAGATGCTCAATACACGAAGAATCAAGCCTGGAAATCCGATGAAGTACGCTCCTTTTTCTTTTTTCATTTCTTTAACAAGAAATTCAGGAAAAATCCATTTTTTATCATTTTTTTAAATAATTTATCATAAATGATTTTTATAAAATCGCGGAAACTAATGGAGATACGCTCTTTTAATCCTTATATATTTTTATAGCTCTTGAAAGTGTAAAAAAAATATTTTGGGGCCAAAAGGGCGTATCTCCATTAATTTTCTCGATATTTTAAAGAAGAAAAAGACAAAAAATGAATTTTTTCCAGTTTTCGATTCGTTTTGTTTTTTTTTCTTCAAATATCTCGAAAACTAATGGAGATACGCCCTTTTGATCCGAATCCTTTTTTGTAGCTCTTGAAATTCTCTACAAGAAATGATTCGTTCAGAATCGTCCTATCTCGCTTAGTTTCTAAGATATTCTAAAAAAAAAAATCTAAAATTTTTTTTTTTCATTTTTACGTAATTTGAAATTTTTTAGTTATGAAATGGACCTCATTTAATTTTTTATTTAATTTATTTAATACTCAGGACACATTGCATCAGTCTCCAGCTCCAGAAGTTTCATTGGAGGACCACTGCCAGTACAAATACTTGTTCAATTATCGTGGGGTCGCTGCCTCGTTTAGGCACAAGCACTTGTTTTTGTGCAATTCATTGGTATTTCACGTGGGCGATGAGTGGATTGAGTTCTACTATGACTCAATGAAACCGTGGATTCATTACATTCCAGTGACAAACGACGCAAGTCAAAAAGAATTGGAGTAAGTTGCTGGAAAAATGCTTCATAAGCAATTATTTCATAATTTCTTAAGGGGAAAATGGACTCTAACTCGAACCGTTTAATTCGAATGTCCATTTTACCCCACCTTCCCCTTAATATGAAAAAAATTAAAACTAAAATGACTATAAAATGAGTAAAAAATAATTTTAAAAAATTAATTTTCAGGCAATTAATCACGTTCACGAGAGAAAATGATAACTTATCTCGAAAAATAGCTGAACGTGGTAGAAATTTCGTTTGGAATAAATTGCGTATGTCTGACATTACGTGTTACTGGAAAAAATTACTCCAAAGATACACAAAACTCTTGAATTACAAGCCAGTATTGAGAAGAGACTTGATAAATATTGGTAAGAGATGACAAATAAAAAAAAATTCATGAATTTTTCTTATATTTATTAAACTTTTGTATATACATTTTGTTTTTCGATCGAATGAATACGATTTGACATATAATAATAAAAATAATTGTGGCCCGATATGGCGAATTTGATATGTTAAGTAACTATGAAAAAATGATAGATATTACAATGCGCATTGGCAGAGGATTTTCATAGTAAAAGGCACGAAATCCTTTTTTTTTCTCATTTAAATTCAATTTATGGGCCACTGAACATTTTTCGAATTTCCAATTTTTATTTTTCGTTATAAAGCCAATTATTAAGTTCTAAAAATACTCGCAAACTTAAAATTGTCGCTAGGACAAATTAGTAAATCAATTTCTCGCAATACTAAATAAATTAATACTTGATAACACATGTAACTGGCCATGGAGTATTTAATTTTATTTTCAAAAAATTAAAGGCAGATAATAATTCGAGTTTTTAATTAAAAATAGAGGGAACTAGGGTAAAATGGACGGATTAGGATGAAACGATTGGAGATAGATTTTTTTTGATGATTCCATTGAAAATGTGAGGAAATTTTGGGTGGAAAACAAGTGTCAGAATTAATTTTTTTGAATTTTTCGGGAATTTGATTTTTTTTTTGCAATATTTGAGAGGCTAGTTCTTTCTATTGTTTGAAAAATTCACTTTTTTCAAAATATCTGCGGTTCTATTGGTCAAAGCGTGAATATTCCGAATGGAGGTGGAAGGTGAGATCATTTGCCATCGACAGGTTGACAATTTCCACTCTCCAGCTCGAATCTTCAGTACAATAATGAGCCTTCTTCCAAAATTACCATAGTATCTTTCATAAAGAATTCGCTCCCGACCGTCTCTAAGCAGTTGTTGATATTTCGTGTTGATATCCAATTTGATCAAACTTTCATTTACAAGACCAAAATATTGAACAGCATTCAGCACTGTGTTCGTCCCAGGGATCTTTTTATGTTCGTAATAATGATAAACAGCAGCAAAAATATTAACGGATTGAGGCTTTATCATTTCCATCAAATTCGTAATCTCATCTGCAAGATTTTCAAAACGATTGAATAGAGCGTTACTCGATGCGTGGATTTCTGAAATAACATTTATCGCAGCCTGTCTATGATTTGCACCGCAATTTTCAACAAAATCCTGAAAGTGCAAAACCCGCTGCTTATACAGCTGGCCTATTCTTTCATGCACATAGACTAGAACTAACTTAATCAACGACAAAAAAATTCATAAAATTTACGTCATTCTCTTTGAGCCGTGACAAGAATTGCGTTGTTATATCCACCATCTCTGATAATTGTACGTATTTATGTCGTCTTATCTCTATGATAATTTTCTTCAGCACTCGTTTCTGTCCATTGTTCAGACCATTGAAAATGTTTTCTTCTTTGATGGTGATTTCTTCCAATGTTTCCTTGTTGAATATTTTCAAGAATGCTTTCCCAATGACTATCCGAGGATGAAGAAATCCCATTACCCTTCGAACGTGTGTCAGCAGAAGAGCTTCCGAACATTACTCTTAATTTGATATAATTAATATTTTTATCGAATTAATTGGATAAGTAACTTTATTATGACCACCAAATGTGAGACTCTGGTATTCCAGTAGTTATATGCTTCGGTTGGGGTTCGTCCGAGTCAGAAATGTCACGCCACTTTGAGATAATATTGTCGAGAATAGAGATACTCTTCTGTATGTTGAAAGCAGCGAGCTTTTGGGACAAGGTCGTTCCTTCTTCAACTACCAAATCTCCGTAGTCTTCGATCAAGAATTGTAGGGCAGATCTCTTCCTGAGAACACTTTGTTCTAGAAACGTTCTGTATTCGCAATCGACGCGTCCAATGTTTAGCTGTATTGGGTTTATGGCATTCAGGAGAAGAGGACCTAAAATTTTCCGATCCTCTTCCGTAAAAATAAGTTTCTTTCTGCCGATGTCAAATATGAGGTCCAGCAAGGCTTCAATCTTTGTGTGACTGGGACGAATGAAATTTGCATTCTTGTTTTTGTTGAGATTTTCCAACTCAACCAAGGATTGAATCAGCTTCTCAGTTTTCGACGACATTATAGACATGAAAACTGCTGGAAAAAAAGTTGAAATAATGTTCTATAGATTCGGATAATTTTTGCAGTTTAATCATAACGAATACGAACACAATCTATCAGTGATCAGTGATAGAGTAAAATGAGTTGAAAATTGGAATTTTAATTACCCTTTACACGTGTATTATTTGTATTGAAATTCTGATGACGCCAATATTTTGCAAAACTTGACTACACAAACAACTGGACTAGGGTGCATTCGATCAGGTAACTGTGGCAGCACAGTAATAGTTTATTTTGGTTTTGAAACTAGAAATTGGTACCAGTGGCGGTTGCTGCCAAACCGTTCGACCAAGCTAGGGACAGTAAAATAACGTAAATAAATGTTGGAATAGCCTCTCGAGTGGAATAGATAAAAACATAATTTATTGTGATCTTTTACATAATAATTATGATAATTCGAGAGGCTATTCCAACATTTATTCACGTTATTTTACTGTCCCTAGCTTGGTCGAACGATTTGGCAGCAACCGCCACTGGTACCAATTTCTAGTTTCAAAACCAAAATAAACTATTACTGTGCTGCCACAGTTACCTGATCGAATGCACCCTAGTTGAGAGACTTGGGTTGAGTTCCAAAATGCATTGGCCAGCACTATATTGTACAGTTTCCTAATGTTTACACTGTACAAAAATTGTACAGACGCCGTTTTCGAAAAAGAAATGGGGGGGGGGAGGGGGGAGGGCGCGTAACGGCCGGTTGAGAACTAAATAGAGAAACGCCCTTTTTATTCTAATATATTTTTTTAGTTGAAGAATTTTTTTTTTTTAATATCTTGGAGTGAAAAGGGCGTAACTCCGTTAATTTTCGAGATATTCTAAAAAAGGAAAAATGAAGAAAAAAAATTGATTTTACACATGTTTTCCACCTAAAATTTTCTCAGCTTTCCAATGAAATCATCAGAAAATCTATATTTCAAACCATTTAATTCGAATGTCCATTTTACCCCACCTTCCCCTTAATATGAAAAAAAATTAGAACTGAAATGACTATAAAATGAGTAGAAAATCATTAAAAAAAATTAATTTTCAAGCAATTAATTACGTTCACAAGAGAAAATGATAATTTATCTCGAAAAATAGCTGAACGTGGTAGAAATTTCGTTTGGAATAAATTGCGTATGTCTGACATTACCTGTTACTGGAAAAAATTACTCAAAAGATACACAAACCTCTTGAATTACAAGCCAATATTGAGAAAAGACTTGATAAATATTGGTAAAAGACGACAAATAAAAAAAAATTCATAAATTTTTCTTTTATTTATTAAACTTTTGTATATACATTTTGTTTTTCGATCGAATAAAAACGATTTGACATATAATAATAATAATAATTGTGGCCCGATATGGCGAATTTGATATGTTAAGTAACTATGAAAAAATAATATATATTACAATGCGCATTGGCAGAGGATTTTCATAGTTAAAGGCACGAAATTCATTTTTTTCTCATTTAAATCCAATTTGTAGGCCACTTAACATGTTTCGAATTTTCTAATTTTTTTTTCGTTATAAAGCCAATTATTAAGTACTAAAAATACTCGCAAACTTAAAATTGTCACTAGGAAAAATTATTAAATTAATTTCTCGCAATACTAAATTAATTAATACTTGATAACATATGTAACTGGCAATGGAGTTTTGAATTTTATTTTTAAAAAATTAACGGCAGATAATAATTCGAGTTTTTAATTGATAATAGGGGAAAGTGAGGTAAAATGGACGGATTGTAATGAAACGGTTGGAGATAGATTTTTTTTGATGATTCCATTGAAAAGCTGAGGAAATTTTGGGTGGAAAACACAAGTGCCAGAATTAATTTTTTCGAATTTTTTGAGAATTCGATTTTTTTTGGGCAACATTTGAAAGACTACTTCTTTCCATTTTTGGAAAAATTCACTTTTTTCAAAATATCTCCGGTTCTATTGGTCAAAGCGTGAATATTCCGAATGGAGGTGAAAGATGAGATCATTTGCCATCGATTTATGGGGTTTTTAATTAAAAAATATCGATTTTCAAGGTATTTATGGGCACTTTCGTGAAAATCAGTTTTTGCACCATAATTATCTTAAAAATCCATATTTTTTAATTAAAAACCCCATCAATCGATGGCAAATGATCTCACCTTTCACCTCCATTCGGAATTTTTACGCTACGACCAATAGAACTGGAGATATTTCCAAAAAACAGAATTTTCCCAAAAATGGAAAGGGGAACCCCTTCAAATCTCGACCAAAAAAATCGAATTCTTCAAAAAATAGCAAAAAATCATTTTTAACACATGATTTCCATCGCAAATTTCCTCAGCTTTTCAATGGAATCATGAGAAAAAATCTATCTCCAATATTTTCATTAATTTCAAGTGTTTTTCATAATATAGACATCAAAACTCAAATATGTATCCGTTTTACCCCATCTTTCCCTAATATATTCTCGTTAAAAATCACACGGAGTAACAAAAAATCGAAAAAAACTTATTTCTTCAATTATCGAACACGAAAGAAGCTGTGCGTTTTTTTTTCACAATTTATTATCATTTTTTCCCCCTTTTTTTGGATTATCATGAATTTATAAATTACAAAAATATTCTCTAGCCACTGGTATTTGCATGGAGATTGGTCGCTTCATTACAACACATTTTTTTTTCTTCATTATCTTCAAAAAATTCAGTTAATTAAAATTATTTAATATTAATTCTTAATTTTTATTTGTTAGTATTGTTCATATGGTTTCAAAGATTCCATTGTAATAATAGGAAATAATTTTTTGTTATTTCCTATTTATCTGACTGTGTTACATATACTCATTATCATCACATCTGTTCAATAGGCATAATTAAAACTCTTCTTTATTTTATTTAAAAAATTATTTTAAAACATTGTAAAAATGAATTAAATGAATTAATTTTTGAATTTCGACGATATCTTAAAGGCAATCAGGTTTAGGAGAAATTACCAGGAGACCTTTTTTGTGGGAAATTAAATTCTCTACAAAAAAGGTCTCTTGATCTTTTCCTCTAAACCCACTCGCCTCAAAGATAATCCAAAAAAACAAAAAAAATTAATCCAATTTTTTCTTCTTTTTTTTTTCTAAATAATTAAACGAGATTAATTTTCGAATTTCGGCAATATCTTAAAGGCGGTGAGGTTTAGGAAAATTTCCCAAGAGACCTTTTTTGTGGGAAATTAAATTCTCTTCAAAAAAGGTCTCCTGACATTTTCCTCTAAACCCACTCGCCTCAAAGATAATTAAAAAAAACAAAAGAAAATTAAT
Source organism: Aleiodes leptofemur (assembly GCA_963942555.1). Classification (NCBI taxonomy): domain Eukaryota; kingdom Metazoa; phylum Arthropoda; class Insecta; order Hymenoptera; family Braconidae; genus Aleiodes; species Aleiodes leptofemur. Next base: position 12,318,329 of record OZ012623.1, on the reverse strand, counting down.
CAAACTTTTTTTTTCTCTAAAAAAATTAATCGAATTTCTCTTTGTTCCCTTTTTTTTTTAATAAAATAAAGAAGAGTCCAAAAAAATTCGCGTCTTATGATTAGAGCCACTCAGTCAATCAGCTCATATTATGCACACTTTCCATTTAAAATCATCTTAAAATAAGTTACACTTTTAAATTTTTTTAATTAATTATCGAATTAATTAAATGTAATCAATTAATTCGGCAGTGTAACAGCCCCTAATCTTATTTCGCAAGTAAAAAATGAAATGCATGATGATTGTATGTCTGTTTATAGTTTTTTCTGTCTTTTTTCTGTGAATGTGTGCATGTTTTTCATTGAAAAATGAAGACTTAACAATTACAACAAAAAAATTACAATGAAAAACAAAAAAAAAAGGGATTTATAAGGGGAAGAACGTGGAAAAGTGCGGAGTTTTCAGATTTTATCGAAAAAAAATTTCGATTCGATAGAAATCATCAAACTTTTCACCACAGTCTTCGTTTAAATTAATTTAATCAATTAAATTAATTTAATTAACAATTTAAACAATTTTTTACGTCAATTCTACGTTGTGAAGAGCCTCTGCAATATAATTAGGCCAATTAGGAAGACAGGCACTTGATTTTTCGACGTTCCTGAATTACCAGAGTCTTGATTTGACGATGTAACAAGTTGCTCATCAGTTCCTCCTGCAGATTTTCATTATTATTTATTCATTAATATATTTTATTTTAATAATAATAATTTTTTTTCCACTCAGTTCTGAAGTATCGCACGAGGAAGTCCATCTTCGTCAATTTAATTTCTCCTTTTTTTCGACTTTTTCGAATTTTTTCAGTCGAATTTCCACGTTTTTTCGACGATTGGACTGGAATTTTCTCCTTTTTTTTTACTATATGTTTTCTTTTTTAATTTATTTAAATCCAGGAGCTGACAAAAAAGAGGCATTTGGCCCCTGACACTGTCTCTCTCATCCAGAATGTCTGTTGATCTCAGCTGGAAATTTATTTCATTCGTTTTTATCATAAAAACGTAATTTTCCTTTTTTTAAAATTCATTTTTTTCAATTTTTGTTAAAATTTATTCTGAGAAAAGTGAAGTTTTTTTTTTTTGGAAACGTGACGAATTTTTTTAGCGTGAGGAAATAAAAAAAAATTAGCAGTTCAATGAACTCGAGTGATGCTGAGTGAATTTCGTGATTTTTTTTTTTTTAACTGATTGAAATTCACATTGCACGTTTTGTTTGGTTCAATTGAATTTTAATTTTTTGCTTTTTTTTTGAGAATTTTATTGAAAGACATTTTTTTGGGATTAAGATAGTTTTTTAAGAATATCTCGGAAACTAAGCGAGATAGAGCGATTTTAGTGGAATCCTTTTTTGGAGCTCTTGAAATTCTCTAGAAAAAAGGATTCAGGTGAAATCGCTCTATCTCGCTTAGTTTCCGAGATATTCGCAAAAGAAGAATGAAAAATTATCAATTTTTTGAAAAAATTGAAGAAAAAAAATCATTTTTTGGAAGATATCTAGGAAATTAAACGAGATAGGGCGATTTTACGATAAAGGGCGTATCTCCATTATTTTTCGAAATATTTGCAAAAAGAAAAAATGATAGAAATATCAATTTTTTAAAAAATTGAGAAAAAATCATTTTTTTTTTGAAAACTGAAGAAAAAAATTATTTGTTTTCTTTAAATATCTCGGAAACTAAGCGAGATAGAGCGATTTTATCCAAATCCTTTCTTTTAGCTCTTGAAATTTTCTACAAAACCATCTCAGGACAAAAAGGGCGTATCTCCATTATTTCCCAAGATATTGTAAAAAAACTGGTTTTCGAAATAAATTCAATTTTCCTAAAAACTTAAAATTCTTTAAAAAAGTGTCTTTCAAATAAATTATCTCTAAAACATTTTTTTTTTAATTCTCATCAAGAAGTGGAAAAAAATGTAGGAATTAATTAGAACCATTCCACATGCTGCAAATCACTGCAAATATAATCACTACATCTTTTTAATTAATTCCACTCCTTTTTTTCTCATTTTATTGCTTTTTTTTCTTATTTTATTGCGTTTTTTTTGTCTGAAGAGGAGTTAAGAGTGAAAAACTGTGCATTAATGAGTCAGAAAACACGTGCAAGTAGTTTGTGAGTTGTGGAATTCCTCTGTGTGGCCAATAAAATCAGTATTTTTTTTGTTTCATCAAAGTGCAAGTGAATAATTTGCATTCAAATCAAATCCCAGACATTCATTATTTATATTTTTTTGCAAAAAAAAAACGAAAAAAATTTTTCTTCAATCATGCACCTTTTTTCTTATTTTTCCTGATGCTCTTTCGACAATTATCCTGTTTCCTTCAGCTCCATCGTGCGATACTCCACCAAAATGAGTGTATAAATATATGTAATTTGTAAATTTTTCCAATTTTTTTAATTAATTATTTTCATGCTTTATTTTAATGAGAATATTTTTATTTTTATTTATGGTAATTTTTTAGTTTATTCGTTGAATATCTTTGGAGCGAGTGGAGTTATCGAAAAATGTGAAGAGACCTTTTTTGTAGAGAATTTCAAAATCTACAAAAAAGGTCTTCTGACATTTTTTGATAAGTCCACTCGTTGCCGAGATCCTTTTAAAATCGTAAAAAATAATTTAAAAAATGAGAAACTTGCTCGAAAAATTTCGAAATTTGTTTATTTTAAAAGGATCTCCGAAATTAATGGGTTTAGGAAAAAATGTCAGGGGACCTTTTTTGTAGAGATTTTCAAAATCTACAAAAAAGGTCTCTTGATATTTTTCTCTAAACGCTATTGCCTCAAAGATATTCTCGAAAAACTGCAAAATTTCCAGAAAATGCAAGTAAATCTCTAATTAAATTAAAAATATTCTCTCAGTGTTGGAGAAAAAAGGTTTCAATTGTTACGATAACTAATTTTCACCATAAACCAGAGGTATTAAAGGGTTATTAAGACACAAATGTATCAACTCAAAGTAAGAAATGAGATAGAGAGAGTGAGAAGAGAATAATGAATTTTGAAAAAACCAAAAACCGAAAGGATTATTTTTTGTTTTTTTTGAAAATGAAAAGATAAGTGCAATTAAATTAAAATAAAATTTCTAAAATTAATTTCAGGCTTATAATTACTCTGGTTGTTTCTGGATACGATGACGACCATTGCTCATTACTCTTCTCATTAAATCAAATATTAATCAACAATTTTTTTAATCTACACTACTTTAAATACTTTTATTTTTTGTAATAGAAAAATAGTTCAGAAGGAATTAATTAATTAATTAGTTGCTGCCTGGCTTAGATACGACATTGGCTGATGAATGTTTCATTATTAAGGGATTTAATTAATTTTCTTCATAAAATTATTTAATCAATTATTTTTAAAAAATTATTTCATTTTTTTTCGAATTTTTGGTGATTAAAATTTTTTTGACTACTTTATGGTTTAGGCTCTCGGAAACTAAGCGAGATAGGGATTTTTTTGTAGAGACCTTTTTTGTAGCTCTCGAAATTCTCTACAAAAAAGGTATCTTGACATTTTCCTCTAAACCTACTCGCCTCAAAGATATTCGCAAAAAACAAACATTAAATTGGTTTTTTGCCATTTTTATCGAAAAAATCGAATCGAAAAAATTGAAAAGAAAAAAAAAATGAGTGTTATTGCCATCACCAATCAAATTTGAGTGATAATGCCTTTTTCAAATAGAACAATTGATGTTTCTTGTAAAAATAAAAAATATTATGCCTCGTTGCGCATAATTGTACGTAAAAATTCCATAATTTCAGCTTAAACAAACATTATTACATAATTTTATTTTTTTAATATTTTTTTTTTTTTACTTTTGGCGATAATTGTTTCGCGTATGGAAAAATATGCCAGGTCATCTATAAACGAGCATCACTAGATACATATTTACCGGAAACAGTACTATGCTAGATTCGATTCATTAAGTGTATACAGAAGAACCGATGAATAGTCATACAATATGTATTTGTAACAGTAACGGGGACGTTGCATCATTTCCGAATGACATTACTAAAAAAGGGGGAGGGGGGGGGGGATTTTTTAATAGGCTGCGGATTCGTGCAGCTTGCAAAATTGGATCAAATGTTGGATTAATAGGACAAAATGAAAAAATTCTGAATGTTTAATAAAAAATGAAAATCAGTTCATTTGTTTTTTGAAGTGCACTCGGAAACTAAGCGAGATAGAGCGATCTTATAAAAACGTTTTTTTTAGGTTTTGAAATTCTCTACAAAAAAGGTCTCTTCAAAAATTGCGCTATCTCGCTTAGTTTCCGAGATATTTTTAAACGACTAATGACGAAATCTATTTACTCGAAATTTAATAAATAAAAATCGTTTGTTTTTTCTTTTTTTTTTTTTGTAGAAAGAGGCAAATGAATTATTAAGTAATTAGTTAGCCTCAGTACGTACTAGCCAGGTTAAAAAAGCAAAAGTACCCAAGTTTTGAGTTGAATTGACTAAAAAAAAAACTTGTAAAACAGGTCTAGACAATTAAGTACCTGCATCCAAAATGATGTCATCAACATCATCGTGACTTCGGTCGTCACCGATTTCCTCCAGATTTCCAGAAAAGTAAGGATAACGATTCTTCCATTCCATATTACCTAGAGTACCCCGACTAGCTGATTTGCAGCCAAACCACCAGTAAGCAGTTGCCCTTGGAAACGGTGTTTCATCAACGTCAACCTGAAGGACACAGACAAAAAAAAAGAGGAAAAATCAGTTAAATGGGTAAAGTGGGATAAAATGGACGGATTAGAATGAAACGGTGGGAGATAGATTTTTTTTGATGATTCCATTGAAAAGCTGAGGAAATTTCGGGTGGAAAACACAAGTGCCAGAATTAATTTTTTTGAATTTTTTGAGAATTCGATTTTTTTTGGGCAACATTTGAAAGGCTACTTCTTTCCATTTTTGGAAAAATTCACTTTTTTCAAAATATCTCCGGTTCTATTGGTCAAAGCGTGAATATTCCGAATGGAGGTGAAAGATGAGATCATTTGCCATCGATTTATGGGGTTTTCAATTAAAAAATATCGATTTTCAAGGTATTTATGGGCACTTTCGTGGAAATCAGTTTTTGCACCATAATTATCTTAAAAATCCATATTTTTTAATTAAAAATCCCATCAATCGATGGCAAAATGATCTCACCTTTCACCTCCATTCGGAATTCTTACGCTACGACCAATAGAACTGGAGATATTTCCAAAAAACAGAATTTTCCCAAAAATGGAAAGGGGAACCCCTTCAAATCTCGACCAAAAAAGTCGAATTTTTCAAAAAATAACAAAAAATCATTTTTGACACATGATTTCTACCGCAAATTTCTTCAGCTTTTCAATGGAATCATGAAAAAAAACCTATCTCCAATATTTTCATTAATTTCAAGTGTTTTTCATAATGTAGACATCAAAACTCAAATGTGCCCGTTTTGCCCCACTTTTCTATGTGTTTCCCAATTCAGAATTTTGAGGAATTTTCCTACAATCAACTCTGACAATCTTCCTTTGTCCAAATGATTTTTAAAAAATTAATTATATATCTCAATTCGAAATTTTCCAGAATTATCATAGATTTTCCGGAATTTTTTGGAATTTCCCCACATTGAATTCTGGAAACCTTCCTTTTCTCACATAATTCTTGAAAAATCAGTCATTTATTAAGAAATCAGTAATTTTTTAAAAATCAGTCTTTTTTAAAAAATCAGTCATTTTTTAAAAATCAGTCGTTTTTTAAGAAAACAGTCATTTTCTAAAACCCAGTCATTTCTTAAAAATCAGTCATTTTTTAAAAAATCAGTCATTTCTCAAAAATCAGTCTTTTTTAAAAAATCAGTCATTCCTTAAAAATCCGTCATTTTTTAAGAAATCAGTCATTTTTTTAAAATCAGTCATGTTTGGAAAATCAGTCATTTTTTAAAAATCAGTCATTTCTTAAAAATCAGTCATTTTTTAAAAAATCAGTCAATTCTTAAAAATCAGTCTTTTTAAAAAAAATCAGTCATTTTTTTAAAAATCAGTCATTTTTTTAAAAATCAGTCATTTTTTAAGAAATCAGTCATTCTTTAAAAATCAGTCATTTCTCAAAAATCAGTCTTTTTTAAAAAATCAGTCATTTCTTAAAAATCAGTCTGTTTTAAAAAATCAGTCTTTTTCAAAAAATCTATGTTTTTTTTTTTTAAATCAGTCATTTTTCTATTTCAAGATTTTCCCTAATTTTCACAATTTTTTTCCAGGATTTTAATTAATATTCCAGAATTTTTCCTAATTTTCCGGAATTTTTCCTAATTTTCCTAAATTTTCCCTGAATTTCCCTCAATTTCTAGATTTTCCCCAATTTTCATAAATTTTTCTCAAACTTTCCCTGAATTTCCCCAAATTTTCAAAAAAATTTCCCCAGATTTTCTTTGATTTTCCACAATTTTCATGAATTTTCCCAAATTGAACTGCGGCAACCTCGCATTGCCATAAATGCTTGCAGAATTAATTATCATTTCATTTAAAAAAAAAAACGCAGATAAATTACCGAGAATGTACGGTCGTTAAACCTGTAGTAGGCTTCGTCCTTGAAGAAATATGTGTAATGATGATACGTTAGTGCTCCATCCAAGTTGTTTGGTAGACCCTCCCAATTGGCAATTAGCTTTGGATATGTGCTTTTAACTGGTGGCCTCTGTGACGGATCAAATCTCCAGAATTTCGTTCCTTTGTAGAAATAAATTTTACCATTACCAGTCCATACTGTAGCTGCATCAATGTTATCGGGGATTCCCGTAAATCCCTCACTGATTTCTTTTGGATAATCACCGTCCATCCTCTTCCCTACGTACCTCCAGTATTTAGAGCCCTTTAAAAAAAAAAAAAAATTAATTATCATTAATTAAATTGATTGATAATTTAATTTCTAATTTTAATCATTTTTTTTTCAAATAATTTTTTTTTTTAATAAATGTTTATTCTTAAAAGGATCTCAGAAAATAAGAGGTTTAGGAAAAAATGTCAAGAGACCTTTTTTGAAGGTCTTGAAATTCTCTACAAAAAAGGTTTCTTGATATTTTTCGATAAGTCTATTATTCACGGAGATATTCACGAAAGAATAAAATTTATTGCAATAAATTAGGAAATTGATTAGTGAAATTAACTTAAATTACCTTGAAGAAGTAAGTTTTTCCATTTTTATATGTAAAAGCTGCATCTATATTCCCTGGTAATCCTCTCCAAGAGTTACTTATTGACCTTGGATAACCACTTGCTACACCATTGGACGTCAGTCTCCAGTAACGATCGCCTGAATAAATTAAAAACCAAAAAAAAACATTAAAATTGATAAAACTAATGAATTTGGAGAAAAACAATAGAAATATATTTCGAGAAAAATGGCAAGGTACTTTATTTCATGGAGAATTTCGAGATCTACAAAAAAGGTGTCTTGACATTTTTCTCTATCTCGCTTAGTTTCCAAGATATTCAAGAAAAACAAAGTGCGTCTCAAGAAAATTATGAAAAAAAATTTAAAAAATTCTTTCAGTTAAAAAATTATTAATACGTAATTTTAATGATATCTTATAAACTATGAAGTTTAGAGGAAAATGTCAAGAAACCTTTTTTGTAGAGAATTTCAAGAGCTACAAAAAAGATATCTTGACATTTTTTCCTAAATCTTATAGTTTGCGAAATCCTTTTATCCTTTTATAAATAATCCGATAATCACCTTTGAAGACATAAGTATTGCCCTCAGCTGAATTGAATATGGTATCGATCTTTGGATCTGAACAAAGTTGAGAGTCTTCCTCTCCAGTTGGTGGTACAGTTGTTTTGTGATGGACAGTTGTGTCTACTCCATCACCTCCAGACGTTCTTTTTCCATAAAGTGCCTAAAATTTCCAATAAAATCAAATTAAAAAAAAGGACAAAAAAGGACAAAAAAATTGGTAAAAATTCGCGATTTTTACCTGAATTCCCTGGATATCGTCACTATCCAGCATAAAATTAGGATCATAGCCCCTGTAAAATGGGGCCATTAATGCTGCTTTAATGTCACTGTGACTCAGTCCTAGAGAATGACCAAATTCATGTGCAGCAACTTGGAAGAGATTTGTTCCTTTGTAACTGTTTATTGTCCAACGCTCGGAATCATCGAAATGTGCATCACCACCGTAAACTGGGAAATAGGCATGAGCAAGAGTACCACCAGGTCCATCGAATGGATCACCATCACCGTGTTCTCCTCTCTCAAATCTAATTTCAATGTGCACTTGACCTGATCTCTTCTGTGTAAATACTAAATCAGTGTACTCTGACCAGACATTAAAGGCACGTGCTATATCTGTGTCTACGTCTGATTTTTCGAGGAGTCGCGGATATTTACTGATCTTGTATGTCAAATTTTTCACTCTCCATCTCGATCCTAAAAAGAAAAAGAAAATTATTTTCATTTAAAAAAAAATGATTTTTATTTAAAAAAAAAGATTTTTATTTAAAAAAAAATGATTTTTATTTAAAAAAAATGATTTTTATTTTAAAGAAATGATTTTTATTTTAACAAAATGATTTTTATTTAAAAAAATTGATTTTTATTGGAAAAAAATGATTTTCATTTTTAAAAAATGCATTTTTTTTTAAATGAAGGAAAAATAATGATTTTCATTTTGAGAATGAAGGAAAAAAATTACTTTTATTCTAGAAAATGACTAAAAAAATGATTTTCGTCAAGAAAAATGCTTTTCTTCTTAAAAAAATCAAGAAAAAAAGGATTTTCATTCTGAAAAATGAAGGAAAAAAATGATTTTCACTTTAAAAAATGAATAAAAAAATGATTTTCGTCAAGAAAAATGCTTTTCTTCTTAAAAAATGAAGAAAAAAAATGATTTTCATTTTGAAAAATGAAAAAAAAATGATTTTCATTTTAAAAAATGAATAAAAAAAATTATTTTCGTTAGAAAAAATGCTTTTCTTCACAAAAAATCAAGAAAAAGAGGATTTTCATTCTGAAAGATGAAGGAAAAAAATGATGTTCACTTTAGAAAATGAATAAAAAAATGATTCTCGTTAAAAAAAATGCTTTTTTTCTTAAAAAATGAAGAAAAAACATGATTTTCATTTTAAAAAATGAATAAAAAAATGATTTTCGTTAAAAAAAAATGTTTTTTTTCTTAAAAAATGGAGAAAAAAAAATTATTTTCATTTTAAAAAATGAAGAAAAAAATTATTTTTGTTCAAAAAAATGATTTTCTTCTTGAAAAATGAAGAAAAAAAATGATTTTCATTTTAAAAAATGAAGAAAAAAATTATTTTCGTTTAAAAAAATGATTTTCTTCTTAAAAAATGAAGAAAAAAATGCTTTTTCTTTCCAAAAAATGAAGAAAAAAAATGATTTTCATTGAAAAAAAAGCTTTTCTTTTTAAAAAATGAAGAAAAAAAATTATTTTTATTTAAAAAAATGAAGAAAAAAAAATGATTTTCATTGTAAAAAATGAAAAAAAAAATTATTACTAATTAAACTTGAAAATTCAACAATTCGCCTTTTTTTAATCATAAAACATTAATTTGCGACAAAAAATAAGAATCTTTTGCTCTTGAAATTCTATGATTTTGTGTTTTTTTTTTTTAATTCTTTTGTATTCATCTATGTTATCAATTTTGTGTTCCGGCTTTTGAAGAGGACACTCATTAGCTTGCATGTCTCGATTCTGCATTTATGCAACTATTCGAGGCACCTACAGATACCACAAGACTAAACCGATCATCAGTAATTATCGAGGAACATGCTCATAACACGCCTGTTCAATGTTATATAAAATCCACAATTTTTTTTTATCATCATTCTCTCTTTTTGTAAAAATCCACTATACAATGATTTTTTATTATTTTTATTATTATTATTTATTTAATTTATTTTCTTTTTTTCTTAAAAAAATGAACCATCTAATGATTTTTTTAACATTTTCATTAAATCATTATTATTATTATTATTATTTTTTTTTCTCGTTTATTCATTTATTTATTTATAAAATAAATAAATATTATTTATTAAAATAAATAAATAAATGAATAAATTATTATTACTAATATTTTTTCTCGTTATAAAAATTAACTATAAATCCGATTAATTTTTTTTTTTTATTATTTTTTCATCTCGTTGTAAAAATCTACTGTACAATTAATTTTTTCTCTTTTTTTTTTCTTCTTTTTTCTCGTAAAAGCGTGAGAAACATTGACTATTCCACTGAATTATCATGTTTTTTTTTTTTTTCGTAATTTTCAATTGAATACTTGATTGACGAGTGTGAACAGCCCAATACACGTATACTTAGATAATTTCTAAGAATAAAATAGTAATTTTAGAAACAAAGTGGCTTAAATGCTATGCTTATGGATATAGCACTTACGCCACTTTGTTTTTGAGGTGATGAAAATGGATAAACTGTTAGAGATGAATTCTAATGAAGCAGGAAGTATCAAACGATTTTTAGAGAACACACTGAGGAACGTGTCACGAATGATTGATTTTATTAAAAAAAAAAAACAAGTGGATAATAGTATTGCTTTTCAACTGATATAGCTTTTTCTGCTGATGCTTTAGCAATATGCTTTCGAATGGAAGTGATACAACTTTTTTCAAATCATCATCAAAATATCAAATTTTGCTAATTCAATTCCCGTAAAAACTCTTTTTCCTTTTCTTTTTCACTTTTTTTTTTAGTTTTTTCGTGAGAATTTCACGTTATAATCACGTTTTTGAAGGGCATCCGGAAACTAAGCGAGATAGCGTGATTTTTGTAGAGACCTTTTTTGTAGCTCTGGAAATTTTCTAGAAAAAAAGTTTCTGCAAAAATTGCGCTATCTCGCTTAGTTCCCGAATGCCCTTCGGAAAATAAAAGATATAGCTTTTTCTGCTGATACTTCAGCAATATGCTTTCGAATGGAAGTGATACAACTTTTTTCGAAACATCATTAAAATATCAAATTTTGAAGAAATTCATTAAAACGCCAATAACTCGAGAATTAATCATGCAAATAAGCTCAAAATTTACAGACATCTAACTGATACAATTCTCGAGATAATAGGGGAAGGTGGGGCAATACGGACATAAGGGGTAAAATGGACACATTTGAGTTTTTATGGATATATTATGAAAAAATCTTTGAATGAATGAAAATATTGGAGATGGATTTTTTTTAATGATTTCATGGGAAAGCTGAGGAAATTTTGGTCGAGAAACATGTGCCAGAATTAATTTTTTTCATTTTTTTGAGAATTCGATTTTTTTGGGCATTTTTGAGGGATTTAACTCTGAAAATGACTCGAAATTAGTGGAAGGAGTTGAGATAGAATATTTTTGATGATTCTATCGAAAAGCTGAGGAAGTTTTAGCTGGAAAACATATGCCACATCGATTTTTAGGGTTTTTTCTTGAAAATTCGGGGATTTCGGGGACAATTTTGGGGATTTAAGGGGTTTTTGGGGACAATTTTGGGGATCGAATCCCTCGAATTTTCAAAAATCTCAAAAATTACTTGTGACACATGTTTTCTACGTAAAATTTCCTCAGCTTTCCAACGCAATCATCAAAAATGCTCTATCTTGAACCCATCACTCTCTCCAACCAATTTTAATCACCAAAACTTTCAAATTCCAAAAGCCTTTCGATTTTTGAGGAAATTCAGTTTTTTGGGAATATCTCTGGTTCTATTGGTCGTAGCGACCTGGGACCGTTTTTAAATGAAAGGTGAGATCATTTCCCATCGATTTATGGGGTTTTGAATTCAAAAATATCGATTTTTCACATAGTTATAGGGCAAAAACCGATGATCATGAATTTTTCACAAGAGTTCCCATAACTATCTGAAAAATCGATATTTTTGAATTCAAAACCCCATAAATCGATGGGAAATGATCTCACCTTTCATTTGAAATTGGTCTCATTTCGCTACGACCAATAGAACCGGAGATATTCCAAAAAAACTGAATTTTTTCAAAAATCAAAAGGCTTTTACCCTCAAAAATGCTCAAAAAAATCAAATTCTCTAAAAATTAAAAAAAATCAATTCTGGCATTTGTTGTCTGCCTGAAATTTCCTCAGCTTTTCAATAGAATCATCAGAAAAAATCTATCTCCCACTGTTTCATTACAATACCCACTTTGCCCCACCTTCCCCTATATGAGTATAAATAGCATCAGTTGAATAGTTTCCAGAAATTCCATTAAAAACTGATTTTCGAAAAATGGACAAATCTCAAAAAGTATCGATCGAATTCTCTTCAAATAAAGCTTAAGAAATAGAGTTTGTCGAGAGGAAATTTTCCACAAAATATGAAATTTTTCTATAAAATCGTTTTGCTGTAATTTAGACTTTTATGCACACACAGAAATGCGCTAAAAATATCATTTTCTCTCTATTTAGATCATTTTAAGTATCTTCTATTAAAAAAATTACAATCGAAAATTCTGATGATTACATAGCTTCTATTCGGAAGCAAAATAAAAATAAGAACCGAGACTTGTTTTTGCCTTTTTTTTGGATTAAATGAGAAAATTGATGGAATTGGTGGATTTGATACGCTCGAATAAATCTGATCAGTTGTGTCACACGAACAACAAGCATTCAACGATGAAATCAGGTGAATGACAAAACATTTGAGGTCGTCACAAAAAAAAATCAAAAAAAAAATTATTACAAATAATTGTTACATATTAAATTTTTTCTCTTTTTTGAGAGAAAAAAAATCGAGATTTTGATTAATTTTCATAGCATAATTTACAAAAAAATAAAACGTGCCCGTTTCACCCCTGGTGTCCATTTCACCCCACTTTCCCCTTTTTTTTTGTCTTAAATTCATCTTAATCATACCTTGAAGAGCATAACGTTTCGATCTTCCATCCGAGCTTGGTCCAACTTTGTCTTTGACACCACATCTTGGTAATGACATAGTCGTAACTGTTTCATTATCCAATGCACCTGAAAATAAAAAAAAATATATAAATTTCGATTTAAAAAAAAAAAATGTTTCCAATTTAACATAAAAAAAATTCAGAAAAAAAAAAAAGTTTCAATTTTAAAATGAAAAAAAAAATTTAATTTCAAAAAAAAAAAAAAAAATTTCCAATTTAAAATAAAAAATAAACTTCAATTTCGAAAAAAACTTTGAAAAAAAATAAAATTCTATAAAAAATGAAAATGAACTTGAAAACAATATGTGAACTTCGAATTAGAGTCACGCATGCATTTATTGATCTTGTGAAAGTTCTCGCACCTAGACGAGACTCTCATCCCTATATATAGATATATTCTAGGAGTGCAAGTTCATATCATCGCCTTAGAAGCAAAGGGGCGTAAGTGCTATGCTTATAGATAGCACTTGTGCCCCTTTGACTCTGAGGCAATGGATACTATTAGCATTGAATGAATGTTTTATTTTGTTCACGTGCAGCAAATTTGCTGGTGTATTTGATACAATCATTATAGTATTCTGGATGTACCTGAAAATAACAAATTGATCGGTAGAAGAGGAGAGCCACTGGCTAATGTAAAAACGTTTCCCTTTTTAAAAGTCACGCAATTGATGAAAATACGAGAAAAACAGAGGTTTTATTTTTAGTCATTTCGGATTTTTTTTGGGGATGAAAATGTCGGGGAAAAAATGTGAAAAAAATTGAGAAGAGGCTCTAACAGGTTTCACTTGTTGTCTAATTTTTTCAGAATTTTTTGATGATTTTTTCACCCCAAAAAAAAATTCTGGAGCAATTTTACTTGTAGGTCCATTTTACCCCGATTTTCCTCATTATTGATTATTCTCAGGAGTATTTTCCCCCATTTTGTGGTGAAATGAAGGAATTAAAAGGTGAATAATATATTTTCTTGGGGAAATACTGAAATTAATTGGATTTTGGGATTGCTGTAGGTGGAATTGGGATTTTTCTTGTGAACGGTTTGAGGGAGAGTGATTTTGATGATTCCATTGAAAAGCTGAGGAAATTTGACATGGAAATGATAGGTCACATCGTTTTTGTCATTTTTTCGAAAATTTGGCCATTTTGAATCCAAAAAAAGTTCAATTTTCAAGAAAAATCCCAAAAATCAAGTTTGACGTAACATTTCCAATCTTTCTGATGATTCCATTGAAAAGGTGAGAAAATTTGACATGAAAATGATAGGTCACATCGTTTTTGGGATTTTTTTTTGAAAATTCGGCCATTTTAAATCCAAAAAAAGCTCAATTTCCAAAAAAAAAAAACAAAAATCAAGTCTGACATATTATTTTCAATCTTTCTGGTGATTTCATTGAAAAGCTGAGAAAATTCCAGTAAGAAAACATGTGTCACATCGATTTTTGGGATTTTTTCGAAAATTCCGCCATTTTGAACTCAAAAAAGGTCGAATTTTCCAAAAAAATACTTAAAATCGATGTGACCTATCATTTCCATGTCAAATTTCCTCAGCTTTTCAATGGAACCATCCTAAAAATTGCATCTCCACTCTTTCACCCATTTCCCTCAATTTTCTCTCAATAAAATCCCAACTAATTAATTAAATTCTCGAATTCTAATGATTTATAGAGGAAATATTCCATTCTGCCCCCCTCTAAATTGAATTGCACCAATTATTAGTAGTCACGTAACACTCTGAAGATTATGGGGATGTTAATTGATAATTTGCCAATGATTCCACGTAAATTATCCTCAGTGGCCTTCTCGCGATTTTGCACTGTTTTATTTTTATTTTTTCATCTCCAATTCCTTCGTTGGCGTCTGCTGTCGTGATTTTTTATTAAAATCCCAATGGATAAACTGTTTATGACGCCAGTGCCTATCTCATTGTACCTCGTAATTTCATTCAGGATATGTCATGGTTTTACCTTGACTAAATTATCTTTATTTTCTCGTGTAATTTGTTATTTTCTATTTTTTTTCTCGGTTATTTGCCACCAAATTGGATGCAGTGGCATCCTGTGAATCATTTTCGAGTGGTTGGGAGCTTCATTGAAGCGTGAATCATCGATTTGAGTGGTCGAGTGGGATGAGAGGGCAGATGAATTTGTGAAGAATGAGAGAGATGTGGAAAAATGATGAAAAAATCAATTATTTCGAGAGGAAAACGGAGATTTCTGCAAAATGATGAGAGATAGAATCTTCTCGATGATTCCATTGAAAAGCTGAGAAAATTTGACATGAAAATGATATGTAAGTCGATTTTTGAGATTTTTTTTGAAAATTCGACCTTTTTTGAGTTCAAAAAAACTCAAATTTTTGAAAAAAAATCAAAAAATGATGTGACCCCTCATTTCCAACTCAAATTTTCTCAGCTTTTCAATGGAAGCATCGAAAAAAATTTATCTCAATTATTTTTACTGATTTCGAGCGATTTTCGTGATATAAAAGGGGATAATGTGTTCATTTCACCCTTTGCGACCTTTTCCCCTCACCTTCTTCTATATTACTCGATAATAATCAAATCACTAGGTCATGTGGCTCACGCCAACTCTATTTTGTTTTCATTTGCATTTCAATATACTCTTTCTCTTTTTTTCTAACTGGGTCAAACGATCCCAGGATTGGCCCCAGTTTTTTTTGAATCAATAGCAATGACTGTTTCTTGAAATTGTAGGACTTTTATTGAATGAGTTGATGGGAAGTTTCCGCTGATGGACGATATGAATCAATCGATATTGTGGAAAAACCGAAGATTGTAGAATTTTCCCATTTTTCATTGGTAAAAGGAGGAATTACGGTTGAACGGCTTGAGGGAGAATTTTTTTGATGATTTCATTGGAAAGCTGAGGAAATTTGAGATGGAAATGAGGGGTCACATCAATTTTTTGAGTTTTTTTTTGGAATTAGAGTTTTTTGAACCCCAAAAAAGTCAAATTTTATGAAAAATCCCAAAAATCAATTCTGAAACATCTTTTTTATCTTTTCTGATAATTCTATCGAAAAGCTGAGGAAATTTGAGTTGAAAATGAGGGGTCACATCAATTTTTGGATTTTTTGGTCGAAAATTTGAGTTTTTTGAACGCACAAAAGGTTCAATTTTCGAAAAAATCACAAAAATCAATTCTGAGACATCATTTTCATCCTTTCTGATGATTCTATCGAACAGCTGAGGAAATTTGAGATGGAAATGAGGGGTCACATCGATTTTTGGATTTTTTTTGCAAAATTTGAGTTTTTGGAACCCCAAAAAGGGTTCAAATTTTGAAAAAATCTCAAAATCGATGTGACCTATCATTTCCATGTCAAATTTCCCCAGCTTTCCAATGGAATCATCAAAAAACTTCCATCTCCAATATTTCCTCCATTTCCCCCCAATTTTCCGATTTTTCAAAACCCAATTTCATTTCCAATTCATCAATTAATTAGTTAATAATGTCTCGTTGTCTCCCCGGAAAAATTATCTTTCCCTGCTAAAATATTGTCAAATGCACTCATTATTACTACTCGACTTCACGCAGTTTACAGAAATTGAATATTCATGAGAAACTTGTGCTATTCTTCAGCCTTGACTGTGACGCTCATTAGGACTGGATACATAACGATGAGACAACGTGAAAAAGACGAACAGTTTGACCTGAGATCTAGGGGAAATTCTAATTAATTCTCTGTTTAAGTTATTTTCCTTCTTCATTCATCATTTTGAGGATATAATGATATAGAATATGTCATGATCATGGTCAATGTCACTAGTGGCTTTCGAAATACGTAAAAATCGAGGAAAAGCTCTAATTACGATGAAATTCCACAGTTTATTAATTTGAAAAAATATTTTAATAAAAATTAAGAGAAAAAAAAATTACAAAAAATAAAAATAATGAAAAAAAATTTAAAAAAAAAATTAAAATAGTAAAAAAAATTGAAAAAATTAATAAAAAAATTTAAGAAAAATTAAAATAATGGAAAAAAAATTTGAATAAAAAATGAAATGATAAAAAAAAAATTTGAATTAAAATTGAAATAATGAGAAATTATCATACGAAATGATTGAGGGAATTTTTCCTTTTTTTCTTTATGGAGAAAAAAATTAAACGCGAAACCTCAATACATTATTAATTAAATAGTCCATTGCTCTTATTTTTTTTTGAATTAAAAATTCTAATACCCTCGTGATTAATTGGCCATTCTCCGCAACCCTTCTTTGGCTGGCATCCAGAATTCAGTTCATTTGGATTATTATTAGGCGATTATGGTGAAAATAGAGCGTACAGTATTTATGAATATTAATTGCACAATATGTACAGAATTATTCAGTAAAAAAAAGTAGTACAGAAATTTTTTTTATCACTTTTCCCAATTTTTTCAAATATTTTTTTTTTATTTTTGGAAAAAGTCGATTTTTATTCAATAAAAAAAAACGATTTTTTTCCAATAAAAAAAAAATCAATCTTTTTTTTCAATAAAAAATAATCGATCTTTTTTTTTTCAATAAAAAAAAATAAATATTTTTAAAAAATGCAAAATTAAACCTGAATTAATTAAGAATAATCTAAAATTGCGTTAAAGATAAAGAAACAAAAGGAAAAAGAAACAATTTCCCTGTTTTAAAATTACAAAAAATTCACGTGACGTTAATTGATGACGTGCAACTGATTATTCATACAAACGCAAAAATCTATCGACTCGAGTAAATTATCGCGATGGAAAGAAATGCAAAAATTAAACGAGTAAGAAAAAGAAAAAAAAAAAAACTTGTGATATGACACGAAGTCCTTCAAATAAACTTGGCTACACGTACACTACATTGGCACGTGTAGGCGACAATGAATTTTATGAATGATTCAAGAGATGTATCTTCACTAATTTATTGAGAAAATTGGCAAAGAAGTGAAGAGTTGGTGATTTTGAGGCGTACAAAGAGTGCCTATATCATCAAAGATGATTGGCCTGAGTCATTACCTGTTATGTTTAATCCAGCAAATGATTGAAATTCAGAAATTGCCTTAGACATTGTGTCCTCAGTGACGATATTTCCAGTTGTTGGATTTTGAGGTGGTAAGTAACCAAACTGCGACAGATATCTCTGAAAAAAGAGGAAAAAAAATTGAAAACATTAGCGATATGAGTCTTTTCGTGATAACAAATAGTTATCAGTAAATAAATTTACACGATACTACGATTTTTTGATAAGAAATACGATTTGTCCTTGAAAAATGATGAATCAATGCTGATTGGTTTGAGATAGAGTGTTTTCGATGATTCCATTGAAAAGCTGAGGAAATTTGACATGGAAATGAGTGGTCACATCGTTTTTTGGATTTTTTTTCGAAAATTTCGAGTTTCTGGGCCTTTTTTGGGTCCAAAAAACGCGAAATTTTCAAAAAAAAATCGAAAAATCGATGTGACCACTCATTTCCATGTCAAATTTCCTCAGCTTTTCAATGGAATCATTAAAAAAAAGTCCATCTTCAATCCTTCTCTCATTTCCAACAGAGAATCAACTTCTACTTGTTTTTAAAAAATTTCAAATTGAAAATTTCAACAAATTTACACAATACTTCGATTTTTTTCTAAGAAATACGATTTGTCCTTGAAAAATGATGAATCAATGCTGAACGGTTTGAGATTGAGTGTTTCTGATGATTCCATTGAAAAGCTGAGGAAATTTGACATGGAAATGAGTGGTCACATCGTTTTTTTGATTTTTTTTGAAAATTTCGAGTTTTTGGGCCTTTTTTGCGTCCAAAAAACTCGAAATTTTCAAAAAAAATCGAATAAACGATGTGACCACTCATTTCCATGTCAAATTTTCTCAGCTTTTCAATGCAATCATCGAAAAAAGTCGATCTCCAATCCTTCACCCATTTCCAATAAAAAATTTGCTTCCAATTGTATTTAAAAAATTTTAAATTGTAAATTTCAACAAATTTTGATCAATTTTTTTTTGCTACGAGGAGAAAGGGTTACTGACCCTTCCCAACAAGCCAAGTACTGTTACTTTGGAATGTAAAAGACGTCGTTATTAATATTCCACAGAGAGAGCTACTGCCACTGAGCCATTCGTATTTATTTGAACCTCGAGGCATCAGCGAAAAAAAAAGTCCAGTTTTTTCCCCTCTTTTCGTTAGTGTGATTAATTTTTTCCCCCTTCCTGAACTCATCAAGGTAATGGGGGACATCAAATAAATTAAATTAAAAGTCCTAAATCATCGACCTTTTTTTTTTAGGTCTATCGAGCGATACTTTGTGAATGACGCGATGCAGGATGTGAGTATTTCGTATAAAACTTGGAAATATTGTTTTTTTCTTTTCTTCTTTACTTTCATTTTGTGAGTGTGATGTTCGAGGCCAGGATCTACACCTGTTTAACGCGTTGGTGTTTCATTCATAATCACTGGTAGGTGTGTCGTGCGGAGGTTGCCAAGTGATTCACATTCGTTTCAGAGTATTCCTGAGAAACTTGTAGTTTTTTTTTTTTAATTTTTTTTTTGGATTCGAGAGATTCGATAATTCCATTGGTGACGTGGCGAGTTCAATGAAATGCAATTACGGATTTACCAGTTTTTTTGCTGATGTGGGAGTTGCGGAAATTATTGTTTTTATTTTCTTTCGCTGTTTGAGGATTTATTTAAAAATGTATTTCGTGGAAAATGGGGGGTTTCTGGTGAACGGTTCGAGCGAGAATTTTTTTGATGATTTCATTGGGAAGCTGAGGAAATTTTAGCTGGAAATGAGGGGTCACATGGATATCTTTGGAAATTCGAGTTTTTTGAACCCAAAAAAGACCCAAATTTTGATGAAAAACCGGAAAATCAACGCTGATGTATCATTTTCATTTTTTCTGATGATTCCATCGAACAGCTGAGGAAATTTGACCCAAAAATGATATATCACATCAATTTTTGAGACTTTTTTGAAAATTCGAGTTGTATGAACCCAAAAAAAGGCCCAAAATTTCAAAAAATCCGGAAAATCAAGGCTGATGTATCATTTTCATTATTTCTGATGATTCCATTGAAAAGCTGAGAAAATTTGACCTGGAAATGACGGGTCACATGAATTTTTGCTATTTTTTTGAAAATTTGAGTTTTTTGGACCCAAAAAAAGTACAAATTTTCGAAAAATCTCAAAAATCGATGTGACCTATCGTTTCCATGACAAATTTTCTCAGCTTTTCAATGGAATCATCAAAAAAATTCCATCTCCAATCCTTCCCTCATTTTCCTATTTTTATCGCAAAAAAAAATCTTAAAAAATCTTATTTATCAAGAATTTATTGAATGGAACAACGTAAACTTCCATCTATGCTTTTGAACTCATTTTCACTGGGTCACAACCGAATTTTAAATGATCGATAAGGGCCTGTGCAGAGGTGTACTCCTCAGTAACTTCCTTGACCTGAATTAAATCTCAGAGACAACGGGATATTACGTCATTGTTTGAAGTAATTTTCACAGTTTTTATTTTTTATGTTTGTCCACATGCGAGCTCACTATCAACGAATTTTATATGATCATCAAGCGATAGAAGTGCTGTTTCTTTTTTTTTTTCTTCTTTTTACCATGGCAATTTCGTATTAGCAAGTAATTATGAGGCAAATATCCTTGAGTTGGAGAATTTCATAAATTTCATTTTTTTAAATTTTAAAAAATTATTCAAAAAAGACAAAAAAAAATTTCCAATAAAATTTTTTTTGTCTTTTTTTTTTAAATAAAATTATGAAAAAAAATCACAAAAAATTATTTTTAAAAAAATCACGAAAAAATGGAAAAAAAAAATCTTCGGGTTTGAAGATGAGATTAAATCATTTTTTTTCCACGTGCAGTCGTAATGAGTTCAACTGAGGAAAAAAAAACGTGAAATATAACACGCATTGCATTATTTTCCTGAAAATACTACATCACAAAACGTTCACACTCGGGTTATCGTGATATCTAATCAGGGATATTCGTGTATCGGTGTATTCAATCTCCCAACGATGTCATGACGTGATAAAGTGAATTGTAATGAAATTAGAATTGATTTTCAAATGCAGAAATTCAATAAAACAGATAAAAAAAAAAACAAGTGGATAATAGTATTGGTTTTCAACTGATATAGCTTTTTCTGCTGATACTTTAGCAATATGCTTTCGAATGGAAGTGATACAACTTTTTTCAAATCATCATCAAAATATGAAATTTTGAAGAAATTCATTAGAAATTCATTTTTTTGAGAATTCGATTTTTTTCGAGTATTTTTGAGGGGTAAAAATAGAAAAATCCATCAATTTCATCGGATTTGGAGGGATTTTGAAAACTACAAGGTTTAGGAAAAAATGTCAGGAGACCTTTTTTGGAGCTCTTGAAATTCTCTACAAAAAATGTCTCTTGACATTTTCCTCTAAATCCACTTGCCTCAAAGATATCTATGAAAGAAGTTGCATGCATCAATTTAAAGTTGAAAAAAATTTAAAGTTCGTCTTTCGATTTTTGAGGAAATTCAGTTTTTTAGGGATATCTCTGGTTCTATTGGTCGTAGTGACCTGGGACCGATTTTAAATGAAAGGTGAGATCATTTCCCATCGATTTATGGGGTTTTGGATTCAAAAATATCGATTTTTCACATAGTTATAGGGCAAAAACCGATGATCATGAATTTTTCACAAAAGTTCCCATAACTATCTGAAAAATCGATATTTTTGAATTCAAAACCCCATAAATCGATGGGAAATGATCTCACCTTTCATTTGAGATCGGTTTCATGTCGCTACGACTAATAGAACCGGAGATATTCTAAAAAAACTGAATTTTTTCAAAAATCAAAAGGCTTCCACCCTCAAAAATGCCCAAAAAAATCAAATTCTCAAAAAATTAAAAAAAAATCAATTCTGGCATTTGTTATCTGCCTAAAATTCCCTCAGCTTTTCAATAGAATCATCAGAAAAAATCTATCCCCCATTGTTTCATTACAATACCCATTTTGCCCCACCTTGCCCTATATGAGTATAAATAACATCAGTTGAATAGTTTCCAGAAATTTCATTAAAAACTGATTTTCGAAAAATGGACAAATCTCAAAAAGTATCGATCGAATTCTCTTCAAATAAAGCTTAAAAAATAGAGTTTGTCGAGAGGAAATTTCCCACAAAATATGAAATTTTTCTATAAAACTGTTTTGCTGTAATTGAGACTTTTATGCACACACAGACATTCGCTAAAAATATCATTTTCTCTTTATTTAAATCATTTTAAGTATCTTCTATTAAAAAAATTACAATCGAAAATTCTGATGATTACATAGTTTCCATTCGGAAGCATGGAAAAAATGGATATTATTCATTCTGATTTGCTTCAATTGCCGTAGTATTACGTGAGTGTTTTTGAAGTAAAGCCTGACACGTTTTTTTGTTGACAATGAAAAAAAAAATACTATTATCTGAAAATTATTCGAGTCATGAGAAACAATTTCCGTGGAAAATTTATAGTTGACATTTTTCGATAAGGCTCGTGATTATATTGTAATGAAATTTATGGATAGTTAAATGGAGATATTTTGCTAGAAAAAAATGAGAGGAATAAATTTTTTTATTTATTTC
This sequence comes from Aleiodes leptofemur, assembly GCA_963942555.1. Taxonomy (NCBI): domain Eukaryota; kingdom Metazoa; phylum Arthropoda; class Insecta; order Hymenoptera; family Braconidae; genus Aleiodes; species Aleiodes leptofemur. Next base: position 12,295,783 of record OZ012623.1, on the reverse strand, counting down.
TACGGTTTTAGTGGGAGTGTGGGGTAAAATGGGGTGTTACTGGTGAATGGTTGGAGGGAGAATTTTTTCGATGATTCCATTGAAAAGCTGAGGAAATTTGAGTTGGAAATGAGGGGTCACATCGATTTTTGGATTTTTTTGAAAATTTTGAGTTTTTTCGAACTCAAAAAAAAGGTCAAATTTTGAAAAAAATCCCAAAAATCGAGTCCGACATATGGTTTTCATTTCTTCTGATGATTTTATTGGAAAACTGAGAAAATTTGAGGTGGAAATGAGGGGTCACATCGATTTTGGCAATTTTTTTGAAAAATCGGCCATTTTGAACTCAAAAAACGTCAAATTTTGAAAAAAATCGAAAAAATCGATGTGACCTATCATTTCCATGTCAAATTTCCCCAGCTTTTCAATGGTCCCATCGAAAAGACTCCATCTCCACTCCTTCCCCCATTTTCCCCAATATTTCAATATTCAAGAAGATGTTCACTCCCAAAAAACATCCCAAAATCAATCCTAAAAAAATTTTATCCTCCATCCACCAAATATATCTATCAAAAACTCTCCCACACCATCACTAATAACTTTTTACAGTTGCAAAAAATCTTATAAAGGAAACTAAATAAAAAAAAATCCTTTTCTCTCATCCAAAAATAAGTTCAATGATTGGTTCAATAAGTTCATTGAACTCGCCAAAATTAATTCTCATCTCGTGATCAAAAATTCCTATATGTACACAAGGCGTGGTCCTGGATGAGACTTTTATGTCCCCCCCAAAAAAAAAAAGAAAAATAGAAAAAAATAAAAAAAAATAATAACAATACGTGATAAAGGATCAAATTTTTTTTTTTTGTTTCATATTTAATGAATGCATGAAAATAAAATGCAAAGGATTTTAAGACCTTAAGAAATGAAAAAATAATGATAATAATAATAATAACTATACGTAAAAAGAGTAATTTTTTTTTTTTTTTTTTTTTTTTTTTTTTTTTTTTTTTTTTTTACAAATGCAATGAATGCATGAATACAAAATGCAGAGGATTTTAAAGACCTTATCTCGAAAAAGGAGTCTGTTATGTGTCTTTGGAAGTAAATTTTTTCAGAAGGATGATAAACACATTTCAACTGACTGTGTACTATCATTGGTTGGATAAAAAAAACACACAAAGCCCCAACTATATATTGTCCTTTGTTATTCAAGCTGCGTTTCAAGTGGAAGATGTGCAAGAGGGTGTGGAATACCGAATGGATTTGACAAAGACCTCTTCAAGGACGAGGTCGCAGCTTGTTCAATGCACTACACTTCAAATTCTTTTTGCTCCTTTTTTTTTCTCTTCATTTATTTTGTCTATATAGTTTTGCATAGAGAGTGTTTATTCGCGTGCAGCAAACGGCAACGAGATGATTTTATCAAAACAGCTTTTTTACGAATTGCTAATTGACTATTTGAGTCGTCTCAATGAGTTTGCTGAAGCTCTTGATACTGGTTTTGAGAATAATTTTTTTTTTTTTTTTTTTTTTTGAGAATATCTTCCAAACTATTGAGTTTAAGGGAAAATGTCAAGAGACCTTTTTTGAAGGTCTTAAAATTCTCTATAAAAAACGTTTTATTGAAATCGCTCTATCTCGCTTAGTTTCCGAGATCCTTTTAAGATGAGATGAAATTGCTGAATTTATCCAGATTTTTGTCTTCTTTTCATTCGCGAATATCTTTGACGCGAGTGGGTTTAGGGGAAAATATCAAGAAACCTTTTTTTAAGAGAATTTCAAGCCCATCAAAAAAGGTTCTCTGACATTTTTTTCTAACTCTCATAGTTTTCGAGATCCTTTTAAAATAAGATTAAAGATTGCTGAATTTATTTATTAATTATTTTAATATTAAATTTTTTATTTTCTCTTCTTTTGCGAATATCTTAAACGCAAGCAGGTTTAGAAGAAAATGACAAGACACCTTTTTTGTAGAGAATTAAATTTTCTACAAAAAAGGGTTCTTGGATTTTTCCCCTAAACTCAAGGCTTTTCGAGATAATCTATCATGTAGCAGCTGATGCTGCATCAATCAATCTTTTTCTTTTTTTCCCCTTCACCTCTCTAATATTGACGGAATTAACGCGGAATCTGCGAGACTCACTCGATGGAGGAAAGGTCACTTGATAAAATATGAGTCATTCATTGGCACTTAAAAAAAATGCTGATTCAACTGAGGCCGGAAGTAATTCAGTGTATGCACATAAATCGAATATCCACGTATGAGCTGATTCATCGATGGACAGTATCATTTGTACTTATTATTATCGTTCACGGATTAATGCAAATTGGGACTTTATGTATCACCAATATTATCTTCTTTATTTTATTAACAGGTCAATCACATGATAGTCCCATTAGGCAGCATGATTTAATAATTTTATGGAAATTTTGACAATTTCATTAAAAAATTTTTTTTTTTTTTAAATTCAAAAATTGAGTTATGAATCTTATTGTTAGAATATCTCGAAAACCATTGGGTTTAGCGAAAAATGTCAAGAAACCTTTTTTGTAGCTCTTGAAATTCCCTACAAAAAAGGATTGAGTCAAAAACGCTCTATCTCGCTTAGTTTCCGAGATCCTTTTTAGAAAACATGAAAAATCCAGTTTTTATCATTTGTTTTTTGCGAATATCTCAGAAACTAATGGAGATACGCCCTTTTTACCCGAATCCTTTTTTGTAGCTCTCAAAATTCGCTACAAAAAAGGTTTCTTGACATTTTTTCCTAAACCAACTCGCCTCAAAAATATTCGCAAAAAACGTCACAAGTTTGATTTTTTTAAAATTAATTTTCGAAAATTTTGGAGAAAAAAAATCGTAAAAAAGGGGCAAAATGGGATAGGGTGTTAAATTTATTGTATTTTATCTCGAAATCATTGAACAGTTCCACAAATTCATTTAAAACAACAGAAAACTCCTTTTTTCCTTGTAATGAATGGAAAAAAACAGAAAAGCACAGAAATAAGAAGTGAGGATCCATAATGATGACTTCGTGATTTCACTCGAAGAGCCTCGAAATGATTAATTCAACAGCGGCTCAGAAGAATTTATCTTTATCGTAAGTATGTTTCACTGTGCACATAATAGTATTTTATCTGTCTTCTTTTTTTTTTATTTTTAAAAACGATTACTTTTTATTGCAGATACTATTAAAAAATTTTTTTATTTAATTTGTGAGTAATTTTTCCATTTTTTTTTTTATTTAATAATTTATTTTCAATGTCACATTTTTTTTCACGAATTTTAATCGAAATAGTCAATTTATTGTTTGACGTTGACGTTTTCTGATGAATGAAAAGAAAAATAATAAAAAAATAATAAAAAAAATACCAATTTAAATGCTTGAATTGTTTCCCATTCATGAAACTTCCACGTGTCTGCCAGATTTAATTATGTGAAAGGCAAAGAATAACAAAAATTATATATCTTCCAAAGATTTTTTGGGAAATTCCATTTTTGTAACAAAAAATAAAATCTAATGTGCGTTAATTATTTTTGATTGAATAAAAAATTAAATAAAATTTATTGCATTATTTCTTGATTTTTTTATTAATTTTTAATTTTGGAAAATTCAATTCTTTATTAAAAAAAAAAGAAAAAAAAATTATTTCAATTTTTGTTAATCGATTTTTAATTGAATAAAAATTAGATAAAATTTTCTTGCATTATTCCTTGATTATTTTGATTTTTAATGCAAAAATTCTATTTTATTATAGGGGAGAGGGGGTAAAATGGACACTCCAATTGAACGGTTCGAGATAGAAATTTTGTGATGATTCCATTGAAAAGCTGAGGAAATTTTAGGCGAAAAACATGTGTTAAAATTTTTTTTTCTCAATTTTTGGAAAAATTTACTTTTTTGGCCAAGTTTTGAAGGGGTTTTCCTTTTGAAAATCGAAAAAATTCACTTTTTCGGCGATATCTCCGGTTCTGTTGGTCGTAGCGACCTGGGGTTCATCTCAAATGAAAGGTGAGCTCATTTCTCATCGATTTGTGTGGTTCAAATTTTTTTAAAATCAATTTTTCAAATATTTATAGGTCATTTTCTGAAAAATCAGTTTTTGCCCTATAAGTACTTGAAAAAATTGATATTTTTCTTTTTGAACCCCATAAATCGATGGGAAATGAGCTCACCTTTCATTTAAGATCAACCCCAGGTCGCTACGATCAATAGAACCAGAGATATTCTCGAAAAACTGAAATTTTTCAAAAAACAGAAGAATTTCACCTTCAAATCTCCCGCAAAAAATGAAATTTTTGAAAAATTCCAAAAAATAACTTCTGACATATGATTTTCATGGGAAATTTTCTCAGCTTTTCAATGGAATCATCAGAAAAAATCTATCTTCAATATTTCCATCCATTTCGAATAAATTCAGCAGAAAAAAAACGCGCGAAAAATCAAATTTGAAAAAAAAGGAAAAAAAATTCTTTTAATGCACGTTAATTGTCTTTAATTGAATTTAAAAAAATTGAATAAAAATTTTCCTACATTATTTCTCGATTATTTAAAATATATATTCCAATGACGATCAATTCGTGTATTGACTGTGGATTCGCTATTACGAAGGCCAACTCCTCTTTCCAACATTGAAATTGTGTCTCTATTTCAACTATTTCCGCATTCAACTACATACATTATTTACAATTTCTCAGGACATTAAATAATTCTAAGTACACACCTCATCGAAGTGAGAAAATCACAGGATTTAACTTATTTTTTCAATTTTAATTGAAAATTAAAATGAAAAAAAAAATAGAAAAAAATAGAGAATTAAAATTTTATTGCGAAATTTTTTTTTTTAGAAAATCTTGAAAATTAAATGGAGATACGCCCTTTTTATCCTAAGGTGGTTTTTTCTAAAGAGTGTGAAGACCTAAAAAAAAATTAATTCGAGAAAAATTGCCCTATCTCGCTTAGCTTCCGAAATATTCTTAAAAAAACAAATAACAAAAAAAAATCGAAAAAATTTCGAATTTTTCACAAAAAATCCATTTTTCTCTCAAGTTTTGTAAAGAGATCTTGGAAACTAAGCGAGATAGAGCAATTTTACACGAATCCTTTTTTGTAGCTCTTGAAATTCTCCACAAAAAAGAATTCGTGCAAAACTGCCCTATCTCGCTTAGTTTCCGCGATATTAAAAAAAAACAAATGATAAAAAATGAAAAAATCGAATATTTCATAAAAATTAATTTTTCCCTCAAGTTTTGTAAAGATATCTCAGAAACTAAGCGAGATAGAGCGATTTTACCTGAATCCTTTTTTGTAGCTCTTGAAATTTTCCACAAAAAAGGATTCTTCCAAAACTGCCCTATCTCGCTTAGTTTCCAAGATACTCTCAAAAAACTTCGCACAAAACCTGAAATTAATTAAATAAATTGAATATTTATGGAATAATTGTAATGAAATCAAAGTACAAAGTACTTCATTCGACAAAGACGCTAACTGAAGGCCATGTAATTAGAAAATTACTCTTTGTCTCGCTTGAACAGTCATGATACGTTTTCTTTTTTCTCCTCTTTTTTTTTATAATCATTATTATTATTATTATTCCACAGAAAACCTTTTTTTTCTTGGAAATTATGAGTTCAAGATGAGCTACTGAGATGACTAAGGTCAGATGCCTCTATTTCATTGGCATTACGACAATGATAGCTGACACTTTAACTACTTAGACACCTACTCTGTCATCAATTTTTATTTTCCCTTGTAAAATTGTAAAACGAGATAATTTGAGAGATCAAAAAATTGAGAAAATTGAATTTGTTTCGAGAAAAATTCAATTTTTTTCTCCAATTTTTTATTTTTATTTTTTAGAAATTGATGGAGATATGCCCTTTTTGGCCTGAGGAGGTTTTGTATCAGATTTTGAGAATTGCAAAGAAAAATTCTTGAAAAACCGCTTTATCTCGCTTAATTTCCGAGATATTCTCAAAAAAAAAAATATGAAAAAAAAGGGATTTTTTCGGTTTTTCCAATCTTTTTTAAAGAGTATCTCAGAAACTAAGCGAGATAGAGCGATTTTGTATCAGAGTGGTTTTATAGAGAATTTTGAGAGCTGCAGAAAAGGATTCCGGTAAAATTGCTCTATCTCGCTTAGTTTCCGAGATATTATCAAAAAACTGGAGAAAAAAGAGGTTTTTTTTCAATTTTTTGGTGATTTTTTAAAAGAATATCTTGGAAACTAAGCGAGATAGAGCGATTTTATAAGAATCCTTCTTTTGGGGGTCCTTTCAAGAGCTATGAAACAAAATTGAAGCAAAATCGCTCTATCTCACTTAGTTTCCGAGATATTTAAAAAAAAAACTGATGAAAAAAATTCAATTTTTCCATTTTTTGCCTCTTTTTTTTAAAATATCTAGGAAACTAAGCGAGATAGACCGATTTTATCTCAATCCTCTTTTGTAGCTCCTCAAATCCTCTACAAAATCCTTACAACTCAAAATCGCTCTATCTCGCTTAGTTTCCGACATATTTTTAGAAAACGGATGAAAATTGCTATTTTCCAATTTGAAAAAAAAAAAAATTGAAAAAATTCAATTAAAATTCAAATTTAATAAAAAAATGCATTTTATCTCTAATATTTTGAAGCACTCAAGAAATTGGCCCAGAATCGCCTTATCTCTCTTATCACACAAACGGATTAAAAAATGAAATTAAACTCATTCTCTCCCCAAAATTAAAAAAAAAAATAGACAAATTTTTGAATTTTTTCAAATTGAAAAAAAAAAATTCTATTAATTATTGACTTTTTTCTTTATTTTAAGCCTATTTTTGTAGGAAAAATATATATCTATATATATATAAAATTTATATATATATATATATAGAAAAAATAGACAAATTTTTTAATTTTTTCAAATTTTTTTTTAGTAATTACTGACTTATTTTTTCATTTAGAGTCTATTTTTGTAGAAAAAATAAATATATACATACATATAAAAATTATATATATACATATATATATATAAAAAAGGCACAAAAATTAACTTACCATAGCTGAATTTTCAGCAATAACAGGTACAGCTTCCCGCGTTTTTACGCACATAATAACAACGATTGCTACAATAACTCGTTCCATAATTATTTCCTCAAAGTGCACACAAAAAAAAACCAAAAAATTCACAAAAAATTGGCGGTAACTCCTTTTTCTTTTAAATTATTAAAAAAAAAAAAAACGTAAGGATTTTTCCAAATGCACAAACTCGCGGCTCAGGACAACATCGTTGCCACGACACTATCGATCTTTAAAAAATCCCTCGTCTGACTCAGATTTCCTTTTTCTACTGTGTGTTTCCTCAATTTGACTTCTTGAAGGAACCCTTTGTGCTGTTGCACACAAACTGATTCACACAAAAAACCGAAAAAAAAAAACGGCGCGGGAAAAAATTTAAATTCAAATTTTTAAAGTTTTTTTTAGTGAAAAATTTTTTTTTTAATTTTTTTAAATTCAATTTTTTTAATGGTTGAGTCTTTTTTTTAACTTTTTTGAGGCACACGAGAGAATTGAGAGGTGCACAACGGTCTTCTCACGTGCTAAGACCGGAGTCAACCGTCACTCTGATTCACAAAGTGTACGCAACCGACTCTTTTATCGAGCTCTCCCACCAACGACCAGTTTTCTGTTTGATAGACACAGTATATATATATATATATATACACTACTATACTACAGACTGAATTACTGAGCAAACTGTAATCAAACGTATTTTCTGTCCTATCTTTATACTGAGAAACAATAATTAGTGGTAATTGTTATTAAATATTGATTTTTGTAGAATTAAAGGATTTGCGCTCATTTGATACTGAAGTGATGATTTAAATTTGAATTTTCGCGCTTTTTTTTTTAGAATTTACTCGAAATGGATGGAAATATTGGAGATAGATTTTTTCTGATGATTCCATTGAAAAGCTGAGGAAATTTCCCATGAAAATCATATGTCAGAAGTTTTTTTTTGGAATTTTTCAAAAATTTCATTTTTCGCGGGAGATTTGAAGGTGAAATTCTTCTGTTTTTGAAAAATTTCAGGTTTTCGAGAATATCTCTGGTTCTATTGATCGTAGCGACCTGGGGTTGATCTTAAATGAAAGGTGAGCTCATTTCCCATCGATTTATGGGGTTTAAAAAGAAAAATATCAATTTTTTCAAGTACTTATAGGGCAAAAACTGATTTTTCAGAAAATGACATATAAATATTTGAAAAATTGATTTTAAAAAAATTTGAACCACACAAACCGATGAGAAATGAGCTCACCTTTCATTTGAGATGAACCCCACGTCGCTACGACCAACAGAACCGGAGATATCGCCGAAAAAGTGAATTTTTTCGATTTTCAAAAGGGAAATCCCTTCAAAACTTGGCCAAAAAAGGAAATTTTTCCAAAAATTGAGAAAAAAAAATTTGACACATGTTTTTCGCCTAAAATTTCCTCAGCTTTTCAATGGAATCATCTGAAAATTTCTATCTCGAACCGTTCAATTGGAGTGTTCATTTTACCCCCATTCGAATTATTCGATTCTAATTTTCAAATCGAATAATTAATATTCAATTCAATCGAAATGATTCCTAAAAATCATTTGCACACGCACTTATTAGTAATTTCTTTAATTCGCCTTAATTGATTAGCAGCGAATCACTTTCTTCGGGAAATTGGCATTTTTTTTCTTCTTTTTCTCATGATTGTACTATCCTTCGAGGTGATTCAAGGCTTTGCCCCTGAATTCCACGAGTTTCTGGAAAATAATAATCATGTTAAAATTCATTTGTACGATTTTCATTGATTCATTGACGATTATCGCGTGATCTGGAAGACAATTCAGGTGCATTCACGTTTTTTTAAATTAAAAAAAAAAAATTTATTTAAAGTCTCTTCTTTTTTAAATATCTCATTATTAGTTCATTACCTCAGAAACAAAAGGGCGTAAGTGAGATATATATCGTCACCTTAGAAACAAAATGACTATATATGTATATATATGTATATATATATATATATATATGCATAGCACTTACGCCCTTTTGATTCTAAAGCAATGATTTAAATTTTATTTTTTGAGCAAATTTCTTGAAAAATTAATTTTCATTCAATTTTACATCAATTTTTCATGATTAGATTCTAATTTATAATATAATTCAGTGATTCATTGCGAAAATAATTTTTTTATTTTTTTTATTTTTCCATTTGCGAAAGTTATTATCTGCGAATTTTTAGGGCTCGTCCTTGCGTCCTGCTGCGCATATCTCATTTCTTTTGGATTATCTTCCACTGGGTCTATGGGGTTGTGGGACAGAACGACTCCGGTGGGCCCGCGAGAGTTCATTCGCCTTTGATTCATCATAAAATTCAATTTTCCATCGATTTAGATGAGATATGAATTATCAAAGTTGCTGAAAATAGCGGTGTTGGGGATGAAACGCCCCAAATCGGACGGAAATAACGAAATTACTAAAAAACCACAGGGTTGACCCATTATTTAAAAACAATTGGCGAAGAGAACAGCATTTTAACTAAATAATAGAAGAAAAAAATATTCAATTCTCCAAAAATTCTTGAAAATAATAAAAGAATCACGAATTATTAGAGTGAAAATTTGATTGGAAGGTGAAATTTCGGCTTGTTGGATATTTTTTTTGTGTAAAAATACGTAGATGGGATTATTTGAAGTTTTTTCCCCAATTCTCTACATTTTTTTTAGATTCAGGAACAAAAATTGAAGGATTTCTATGAAATGGAGGGAGATAGAGCTTTTTTGATGCTTCCAGTGAAAAGCTGAGGAAATTTCACGTAGAAAACATGTGCTGCAAGTGATTTTTGTTTTTTTTCTCGAAATTTCGAAAATTTGGGCTCAATTTTTTCAAAAAATCCTGGAATTTTCAAAAAAAAAACCTTAAAAACAATGCGACATATGGTTTCCATGTCAAATTTCCTCAGCTTTCCAATGGGATCATCTAAAATACCCTATCTCAAGTATTTCCCCCGATTTTCATCCTGTAGAACCCAAGAAACCTAAAAAACCACACAATTGACCCATTATTTAAAAACAATTGTCGAAGAAAACAGCATTTCAACTAAATAATAGAAGAAAAAAATATTCAATTCACCGTATAGTTATTGAGAAATTTTAATTAGAAGGTAGTCGTAACTATTTGCCTCTCTCTCTATCTCACGCATTTAATAGAAGATTAGTAACATAAAAAAAATTCGAGAAAAAAAAATTATATTCACAAGCTGAAGACATGACTTTCCAATAGTTTAATCACTTTTTCGGGTAAATTAAAGCACTTTTCCCTGAATTATCAGCAATTAATTGGAAACAAACCTAAAAATCCTCATTTTTTCCTGTTTTATCGACATTCTCTGGCATACTACCTTAATGCCTTTAAAAATGCCCTTTTTTCGAGTAAACTCCATAATTAAGGGGCAAAACGGGATGAATTCCTTCGTCCTTGCCCTTTTTCTCCACTCAAAAATCCTCAAACAATGAAAAAAAAAATAAAAAAAAATTCAATAAAATCGCAATAATAAATTCGCATTAAATTTGCATTTCAGGATTAATTAATTAATTTTTTTTTTTTCCTTTGTTCTAATGGAGTATGTCCTTTGTACATATATAGGTGACTCATGCCAACTCGAATGTCGCACTTTTATGATAATTCACCTTTTTTTCTTGGAAGATCACGAGAAATTGGGGGAATTGAATTAGAAAGATGAATTGAGCTGAATAAATTTGCATTTTCGCGAAATTTGAGGGGTTTAAGAAAAAGGCGGGAGGGGAGAGGGGGGGGGGGGGGGGGGTCTGGGGGGTTTCGAGTGAGTTTTTGGGAGTAGCATTGACCCCAAGGATGCAACGCTTTGAATACTTTATTCTCGTGGTCAAAGACATCTGAGTATTTTTAGGTTTTTTTTTTTTTTTTTTTTTTTTTAAAGTTCTTCGAGGAAATAAATCTTTCATTCATTGAAACGTCAGTCTTTTCCCAAGCGCAGAATCATTTCTTTCACCGATATTCATTAATATTGATGAAGATGAAAAAATGAGTGAATCACTGAGATAGGAAAAAAAATTCCACGAATTGATTAAGAATTTTTATTTTTAATTTTTCCAAATTTTTTCTTAAATTTTCATTTTATTTTGTGATAATTTTCCTTTTTTTAAAAGGATCTCGGAAACTAAGCGAGATAGCGAAATTTTTGTGAAGACCTTTTTTGTAGAGAATTTCAAGGGCTACAAAAAAGGTTTCTACAAAAATTTCGCTATCTTGCTTACTTTCCGAGAGCCCTTTCCCACAAGAAAATTATCGTAATTTGGAGTTAATTACGTTTTGAGAGATTCTTTTGCAAATATCTCTGAAAATAATAGGTTTAGAGAAAAAACACAAGAGACCTTTTTTGTAGAGAATTTTAAGACCTACAAAAAACGTTTGTGTAAAAATGCTCTATCTCGCTTAGTTTCCGAGATTCTCAAAGAATAATGATCGCAGGACCTTTTTTCCAGTTTTTCACGACTGAATCACTATCAAAATAATATTAATAACAATAATAATAATAATTATAATAATAATAATGATAATGAATGACTTATTCTTCAATCGAGACTGCAAGACTCTGTTTAGCCTGTGGAACAAAAAAACGATGATTAATTTCACGTTTAATAATAATAATAATAATAATAAAATCTGAATTCTTTCTTTCACCAACAATCGATGAATTTTAATCGGCAAAAGTCACCGCAAAAAATGAGTAACCTAGGGTTTTTGGGAAGCACAAAAGACTAACCGGCTGTCGGCATATTTTGTCATTCATATCGGATGTGGTTACTTGCATATATATATATATATATCGAAATAATTTTTCTTTGACATTTTTTCACAAAAAAAAACACAAAAGGAAAAAAAAGATGAGGGAAATTTCATTGTACTATAGATATCTTTGACGCGAGTGGGTTTAAGGGAAAATCTTAAGAGACCTTTTTTGTAGAGAATTCAATTTCCTACGAAAAAGGTCTCTACAAAAATTTCGCTATCTCGCTTAGTTTCCGAGATCCCTTTACAAAAAAACAATCTCATTCACTAAATTCACATTTTTTTACCACAAAAAAAATGAAAAAAAATCGTAAAAATTTGCATATTTTTTTAAAAAACCGCTTTCTTCCCGCCTCCCCCCCCCCCCCCCTCCCCCCACTTCCAACCAGAGCTCGTGCCAGTCTCTCTGAATGACTCACACGTGCATAATAAACATAATAACAATAATATGAGCTCCATACCTTTTTTTTCCTTTTAATAAAAAGAGAAAAAAGAGATTTTTTGAATGGAAAAAAATAAAAATAGAATATTTTTTCAACGAAAAAAAAAAAAATTAATGAAAAAAAAAGAAAAATATAATGGAAAAAAAAAATTTACTGAATAAAAAAACATTTTTCTAATAAAAAAAAAAAATTTCTTTTTTTTTCCAAGTGAAAAATTTTCCTTTAAACATTTTTCGACGGATTTCCTTTTCATTTTTTCGCTTTTTCTCTATTGACTCAATTATTTTCCTCGTAATCCACGAGACGTGCGTATTTAATCTGTTTATTCTCCTTAATAATAAAATGAAAAATAATTAGTAAATTAATTATTTTCTCACAAATAATTTATCTTCTCGTGAACTATTCACTTGAACTATCAATTCTGCATGACTAAATTTCTCGCGAGAGAGAGTGAGAATAAAAAGATAGAAAGAGAGAGAGAGAGAGAGAGAGAGAGAGGAGGACAAGTGTAGGAAACTTTTTACATGTGGATTGGTGACTCATCGTTGGACAATTCAAGAGCAAGATTACTAGGAAGATGCTCAGGTCACTCGGAATCTCCAGAGAATCTTCTCTTTTTTTTTGCTAAAAAAAAAAAAAAAAAAAAAAAAAAAAATTATTCTCTGAAATTTTCGTTAATTCACTCGAAGACATGATTCATTCATCAATTTTGTTATATCATGAGACGCAAAGTTCAGGCACTTTTTAGAGAAAAAAAGATGATTTTTCTCTACGTCATAAAATCGATGCAATTTTTTTTTATTTCGAAATGGACCAAAAAAAATTATTTTTAAAAAATTCGAATTTTTCCTTTTTTTTTGAGAATATCTCGGAAACTAAGCGAGATAGAGCGTTTTCTAGAATTCATTTTTGTAGAAAATTTCAAGATCTATAAAAATGTCTCGAGGCTGAAGGGCGTATCTCCATTATTTACCGAGATATTCTCAAAAATACGTAAAAATTCGCGAAATCTTGGGAAATTTTTTTATTTTTCTTTTTTTGAAAGAAAGAAAAATAAATTGATTCCGTGAAATTCTCGTAAATTCGCCAAAAGATACTCATGATTTATTCATTAACCATTTTACGAGACGCAAAGTTCAAGGCATTTTTAGGAAAAAAAAAAACAAGTAGACTGTTTTATGAGTAATCCAATGATTAATAAACACCATAAGTTTACCTAATGTGTATCATCTTTCGGGGTAATCTATTTTTAAATGCGATATGAGTTAATGGACTTTATCGTTGAGGCTCGTTGATTCTTTGTTGGTTTAATGTTGAACTTGAATTTTTTAATTGATGAATAGTTGACGAAAAGACCCCAAAAAAAAGTAAATTAAGATCGTATTCTAGTAAATTTGAGTGAATTTAATGCCTTATTTTTTTTTTATGAAAATTATATTTTTTTACATTTTTCTGAATTTTTTCATAATTTTTGACCATTTAGTTTATGATATGATTTTTCCTTTTCAATTTTGGACACTTTCGATAGAGCAGCATGATGAGATTTTTTAAAAATTCACTTTACACCATGTTACCGGACACGAATTGAGGCAAAAATAATTTTTGAAAAAAATTAAATTAACATTAGAACTCCATAAGCGAAATTCAGTTTCAGTTTCACTGCAACAATTCATGATTACAGATCTATTATTTCCTTGTATAACTATATATATTCTTGTTCGTCAGAATGTCTATTAATTTTTCAAATCATAAAAAATGCCTTTTACCGGACAATTAACGACGATTAATCCAATTAATTGCATGAAAACATGAAATGGCGGGAAAATTGGTATTTAAAATCCGAGGATCCTCCAATGCCAGTCCTGGATGCTGGAACAGCGTCAGTCAAATTCGCAACAATATTGGATATTTATAATATTATTTAATAAAAATTTATTATCGTGGACATTGTTTTAATATCGGTAAAATGTTACAAAATCGAAATAATTAGAATATTCATGATAACTTGGAAAAAAAAGGAAAAAGTAGATCATTTGGACCTGCTACTTAATCTTATAAAATCAAAAAAAATTACAATAATTATGAAAACATAAAAAAAAAAGTAGATAATTTGAATCTACTGCTTGGATCACATTAATTGAATACAGCTGTGACTAAAAGAGTCAAAAGCTCGTGGGTGGTCCTTGCAGAAACAGGAAATCTGGAGTAATTGAAAAATTGGCCACTCGACAGATCGTACTAGATAATACCAACGTGATTCAACGAAATTTCTTCAGTCTCAGTGAATCGTGACAATTGAACTACTTTTCTCGTCTCAAAACCTCGAGTTTTATCGTTTTTTCCACAAATATTTTTCTTTCTGATAGTTAAATGCATTTTTTTAAGGTATTCACGATATTTTAACGGGTTTTTTCCACCTCGGGATGAGGTTAAGGGCAAGTGGGGGAGCCACCATCAATCAGAACAGTCGCATTAGCAATCCAAATGGCAAGAACTGAAGAATTATTCAAATCGCGTGAGGAAAAGAGGATTCGCACTTTTTTTTTCGAGACAAACGAGGTCGAACTGCTGTCTTTGAAGGAATTTCATTCGACTGGTGCAATTGGAGGGGGAGAAGCTGGAGGCAAATGAGGTGAGATGGATTTTTTAGAGTTTGAGGGGTTCAAGATGGAATTTTTTTTAGGGTTTCAGAGAGAAACTGCGGAAATTTGGGATGAAAATGATAGGTTATAGCGATTTTTTTATTTTTGTTTGAATATTAGGGGATTTTGGGTTTTTTTTTGAAGGTTAAAGAGCCTACGGAAAATTTTGAAAAAATTCCCCGGAAATGTAGACATATTGGAGCATATCCTCAAATTTTTCCAGAATTTTTCATGAAGTCCTTCATTCTGAAAAAAATTCATTTATCATTTTGGGGCAAAAAGCACCTACGAGACAAAATTATTCAGAAGTTTTTTTGAGAGTCAAAGACTTTCCAGAAAATTTTGAGAAAATTCTACAATAATTTAGACCTGTTGGAACATATTCTCAAATTTTTTCAGAATTTTCCATCAACTCCTCCACTACAAAAAAAAATCATCGATCACCACGCCTCTGATATTTGCTACTTGACTCATCAAATTAATTCCATTGAAGGATTTAATTGAAATAATCCCGGTAAAATGGGAAGGAAAAGAGCATGAAAAATCACGGAAGATAATAAGTTTCCGCATACGATGCTCTTTTCGATTAAAGTCGAGTCACGCGCATTGCAAAAAACCATTGTATTCGTAAATTTGAACTTGAGGGAGACAAAATGAGAAAACTAACAATAAGTTGAATTTTCATTGAATGGAGATAAACATGAATTCTTTTAATCACTGAAAAATTAAAGTTCTATCATTTTTACGGTTGAACGAATAGTCTTGTGATCGTGACGAATATCTCACTTTCACGTTTCTACATGAAATTGAGTAATTGTTGCGTCTAAATTTTTTTAAAATTAAATAAAGATATTTTTCTACTTCATTCAATCGATGTAATGATTTTTTTTATTATGAAATTTAAAAAAAAAAGATTAATTCAGAAAATTCGACTTTTTTGATAGTTTTTTGAGAATATCTTGGAAACTAAGCGAGATAGAGCGATTTTGCATGAATCCTTCTTTGTAGCTCTACAAATTCTCTGGGAAGCCTTCTTAGAACTAAAAGGGCGTATCTCCCTTAGTTTCCGAAAGATTCTTTTAAAAAAGGCCAAAAACATGGAATTTTAATGGAATTTCGCGAAAAAGTCATTGACCGGTAAATATTGTGACACATAATTAATTCCACAGGACTCATGGGCGTGCCACACAAACCTTTCCCTTTGCATGAAATTCGATTGATCGATCTCAGGTATTCTCTGACCTGACAATAATACATGAAGACATGCTACAAATATCCAACAATTTATATTCATAGAATTGATAATCTAATCACGATTGAAATTTTTTCAAATCCAATTACCATAAGGAGGGATGCATCAAAAAAAAAGGAGGACAGAATATCCTTCCCCTTTTCTTCCCTTTTTTTTTCTCGAAAAATCTCCTAAGGGGAGATTTTTCGTCAACTAAAGTCGATATGCAAGTATAATCATGAAAAAATTCACTCATATTTTTGGATCAATTTCAGTTTTACTACTACTTTTCTATCTAAGGAGAGACATTCAACAAGTCAGGAAAAAACAAGGAAATGTGGCAGACTGCTTAAACCCTCTGCACACATTCATCGAATGATTAAAGATGTTCTACGGTATTTTATAAAAATTGAAAAATGTACGAATTCAATGAAATTTTTTTCCAAGGTCCTCCAATTTATACAGAAACCGTATGCAAAATTTTGGATTTTTTTCATACTTGGTTTAAAAGTTATAAATTTTTTAAAAACCACCGTTTAACATGTGTTCTTATGGGAAGTTCACAAAAGCTTCAGAAACTTGTCACCGAAGGCGACAGCAGCGCTAGAGATGCATGATCATTCATAGTCACTTATCATTAAAATTTGATATCATTGAAATTTACAATGACATAGAGAACGACACTAATCAACAGAGGCGGCCGCTTGCGTTATTACCGACTGATCGGATATGTAGGATTTTTCACGAAATTGACTGACCGCCTATATAACCCTATGTAAAAAGCCCGAAGCAAAAATTCTTGGCTATTTATTTTCTCCTTTATATTCACGGTAACTCAATTCCAAAAAATCAGCACATATTTTTGATCACCCAATGAACTTGATTAGAATTTTTCAGGACTCTGTCATATTTCCTTTGTTTTTGTTCAATTGCTGAAGAACCTCTTTAAGTGGCTATGTTACTTATCATCTGAGTGAAAATTTTAATCTACTTTTTTTCTGTCCAAAATTAATATTTTAGAAATAGCGAGTTCTTACATGCCGCATAAAAATGTTCTACAGCAAATGAGAATTCGATTTTTTTTAAATATTTATTCTACACAGAAACAGAAGTAGATTAAAATTTTCACTCCGATGATAAGTAACATAGCCACTCAAGGATGTTCTGGAGATATATTTGAATAGTGAAAAATGCCTAGAACTTTTATTATCGATAGATAAATTTATTTTCGAAATTGCTCTTTATACACATTGGGATCTAGAGAATCGATAAAGCTAGGATGAAATCTGTTGCATTATCCACGCGACTGCAAGGCAAAGACAAAAATGGTAGTTTAAAAAGTTTCCTGAAAAAATTGTAGGTCTCTGCTGTTAAGGAAATCTCGTAGATACATCATCTGAAACAAAAAAAAACGATTTCAGATTCAGTATGTTGATCGTTATAGCGCATCTTATGCGATTTTGGATATATGCAAAAAAAGTCCTCGACGTTCGCTATAGCTATAGTCGTAAAGGATATGTGATCAACATTTTATGAAGATCAGTTCAGTTGTTCCAAAGATTTTATCAATAAGCCGTGAATAGAAGTTATTCCGAAAAAAAACACGTTTGAAGCTTTCTTTTAATGGAAAATCATTGAAAAAATCTCACCTGTGACTCCCTCACCATAGTATGATTCGCTACCTTGTGTATAGAGTTCATTTTGAACTGAAATTGCGTGGTAATAGAAGAAATCGTTTATTATTTGTAAAATTGTAAAGCGGGAGAACCGTTTAATCCTACAAGGAACTGGGCGTTTCTTCCACCAATCTACGAAATATTCTTAAATAGTTCAAGCAGGCTACGCATTTTTTCTTGATGAAATGCAAAAAAAAGGGGAGTAATGAAAAATATACCAATCGATAGATAAAAATTCCCTCATTAACATATCAAAAGATCCCACGGATATTGTTATCCGTTTAGTTGTAATTAATTAAAAACAAATGAGAATTCTGACAAAATGTACTTTCAACATTCGTATCTTTTATTAAGTAGCAAATGAGCAGTAAGCGAAGACGCCATTTTGTAGCTGATTAAATTTGCTACGAAAAGTAAGCGAGAACCACTAATCAATAATGCTTCGCTCATTCAATATTAATTTTTTAATTATTTTTTCCCTATATTTACCAAACCATCAGCTGAGGTTTTAGCCCCGCCCCTTCGCCACGACGATCGGGTCTCGTAAAGAGCGCCGAACACCCGAAGTTCAAACATCTTTCGCTCGAATCCTTTCCGGGTTTTCTCTCAATTATTACTTATTTTAAATCACTTATTAATTAAATAATAAATAAAAAAATAAATTATTGAATGGGGAACACGAGTAGTTTTTTGAGCTCGAATTCTTTCCTCTTTTCCTCTCAATCATTATTTATTTTTGATCACTTATTAATCAAATAATAATAAAAAATAAATTAAATAAGGGGTAACATCACTGTCGAAATTTCAAATAATCAATCTTTGCTTTGGTGCTTTAAAAATTACTTTGGGCTTCCCAGAATACGGGCATGAAAAGTTATCTCCTGAAACCCTTTTTTTCTCATGAAATTTTGAATTTTCCCCAAGGCATTTTTTTATGTTCATAGCCTTAGTCGGAACTTCAATCGCGTTTTTCTGGAAACCTGATTTTTCAAATTGGCACGCAGCATAACTCCAATAATTTTCATTATTTTCATCTGAATTTCCCACAGCATCTTGAGAACAAAATTTCGAACAGAAATACGTCGGGGATTCTCAAAAAATTGATTTGCACATTTTTTATTGATATAAGTCGTTTCTAGAGTACACAGAAAAAAAAGGTGTTTGTTACAAAAAAAAATAACTTAGTTCAATATATATAGATCTAAGAATTGCGAAGGGAAAGTTTGCTGCGAAGAAATTTTCTTACCACAAAAATTTATTTCTCTCCGTGTAAATTCATGAAAAATAAACATTAATAATTATTCATTCAATTCATTTGATAGATAATTTTGGATTAGCCAAAAAACTACTGGTTTTCCGATTGAGTTAATAATTTATTTCTTTATTATCATTTAATTAATAAGTGATCTAGAATAAATAATAATTAAGAGGAAAAAAGGAAAGGATTCGAACGAAAGATGTTTGAACTTCGGGTGTTCGGCGCGCTTCACGTGACCCGATCATGGTGGCGAAGGGGCGGAGCTAAAAACTCAGCTGATGGCTTGGTGAATATCGGGAAAAAATAATTAAAAAAATGATATTGAATTAGCGAAGCATTATTGACCAGTGGTTCTCGCTCACTTTTCGTAGCAAATTTAATCAGCTACAAAATGGCGTCTTCGCTTACTGATTAATTGCAACTTAATAAAAGATATGAATGATCAAAGTATATTTTGTCAGAATTCTCATTTGTTTTTAATTAATTACAACTAAACGGATAACAATATCCGTGGGATCTTTTGATATGTTAATGAGGGAATTTTTATCTATCGATTGATATATTTTTCATTACTCCCCTTTTTTTTTGCATTTTATTTGCTTAAATGACTCCACTACAGTCGTTGCCATTTTCCTATGATAAAAATATTAATAAATATTGTCAAACAATTGGTTTGAAAATTCAATAAATATAAGGCGTTCCGTTACCCCTTAAGGATGTTTTGGAGCCATATTGAAACAGTGAAAAATCCCTAGAACTTTCATGATTGATAGATAAATGAGTGAAATGTTCACTGCCAAAATTTCGAGGACGATTGCCCATCTCGTTTTCGAGAAATTTATTTTCGAAATTGCTCTTTATACACATTGAGGTATAGAGAGTCGATGAAGCTAGGATAAAATCTTTTGCATTATCCATGCGAGTGCAAGACAACGAAATATATGTATGTGGATTTATCTCTGTAATTGTTGATTGCCTATTAATTCACAATTTTTGTGAGACAAATCTCGTTCAAATTTGGATCCAAAATTTGTATCAATATCTAACTTTTGACGAATTTCATACGTTCCAGTAAATTCCAACTTTTTCTTAACCGTCTATCCATTAGTAGTGTTACCCTATCCTCAATGAATACACTTGCGAAATACATGAATTCATTGTTCATTCATTCAAGTCACTATTTAAATACGAAAATGATCATTTGATTAGTGTCCTGAAGAAATTGTAGGTCTATGTTGAGAAAATCTCGTACATGGATCATCTGAAACAAAAAAAAAACGGTTTCAGATTTAGTATGTTGACGGCTATAGCGCATTAATATGCGCTATAGCGCATAGTAACATGCGATTTTTGATGTATGCAAAAATAATCAAATGGCGGACATTTTCCGAAAGGAAATAAAAAAACGTGTTGTTTTCATAGTTTCAAACAAAAAATGTAAATATCAAAATTTTGAAAAAATTCTCGACATTCGCTATAGCTATAGTCGGAAAAGATATGTGATTAACATCTTATGAAGATCAGTTCAATCGTTCCAAAGATTTTTTTAATAACAAATTATCGAAAAAATCTTACCCGTGCTCGATCATCCGTGGTTCGATGATTCCTGTACCATAGTATGGTTCTCCCCCTTGAACTGAAATTGCGTAATAATAGTGTTATAATGCGCCGTTACATCTAGTGTAGTGTATATGTGATAAAAATTTGAAGAAACTCTTTATAGAACACTCTACTATCATTTCCTTTAGAACGTTCTCTACATTAGAATGATCAGTCATGTTTAATATCAGAAAGCAGTTTTATCAAAAGCCATATTTCTGATGAACTCCATATTCTCTTTAATGACTTCGTATACTTATGTCAATTCGCTCTAATTTATCGCACTAAAATATTATGAAAGAAATTGAAAATCTTAGTCATATAATAATTCACACAATAACTCTAACAAATGGAAAATTTACTACTTTCGCTTCCATGGGCATTTGCCTACAGTCGTTAGAAATAAAACTATACATCTATCTATTCGTCAAGTCTCACTCGAAACGTCACTAGATTTCTGCAAGAATTGCGCTATAACGCCTAGTTTCCGAAATATTCTTAAAGAGATTAGTTAGCCTCAGGACATACTAGCCAGGTTAAAGAAGCTAAGCAGCCAAGTTTGAGTTGAATTAAATGAACTGATAATACAGCTGTAGATATTTGAGTACCTGTATTCGAGATGTCATTAACATCGTCGTAACGTGAAGAGTCATCAATTTCCTTCGGATTACCAGAAACTTGAGGATGAGGTCTCTTCCATCGCATTTCCCCATCAACCCTATAATATTTCTGGCAGCCAAAAAAATCGGTAGGAGTCCATCCATGAAACGATCCCCTATACTAACGGACACACGAAAAACGGGATGATCAGTCGTATTTCCCACCTTTAAAGTAATTAGTAGTAATTGTCACAAAACGGTTATATGATGGTCATGTAACACCACGTCATGGAGTAGTAGCGACCATCACAAAATTTAAGTAAATATTAGTAAATGGACTGTTAAAAGATAAAAGAATCAACATCGTTTCAAATGAAAATGATTCAATGACCATCATTTTACATCTCTATGAATGTATTTTACCGTATAAAAAAAATACATTTCTTGATAGGTACTCATAAATTTAGTCATGATCGTCATTTTCAATTCATAATTTTGTGAAGTCATGAAACCGTCACAAGTTGGTAATTTTTTTGACGTCAATTGAAAAATAACCGTCACTGCCCATCTTTAGTTGTAATAAGTACCTTCATGTAGCTTTGGCCTGTGAAGAAGAATAGGGTTCCATTGAGAATCAACACTGTCTTCTTAAGTTCAAAGAGCCACAGCTGAGCAACAATATCTTCCCACTTCTCTGGCACCAATGACTTTGATCCTCCATTTTGTGGATGCTGCAACGGATCAAATTCCCAAAATTCCTTGTCCTGGTAGAAGGTGACTTTGCCTGATGTTTTCGAGTATACCACTGCATGAATACTATTCCAGGGTATCCCCGGAAATCCCTCTTTAATTTCTTTCGGGAAATTACCATCCATCTTCTTTCCTTCGTATCTCCAAAACTTAGAACCCTTTTAGGAGAAAAAAAAAAGTCGAGATTTAATTCAGTAGCAAAGTGGTAAAGGGAGTTAAGTCATATAGGATAACCATATACACTTAACTCCCTTTACCACTTCGCTACTGAATTTTCTCCTCGAATAAATGAATTCATTCAAGAGCACATTAATTTTAGAATATTTGGCAAATTATGAGGTTTTGAGGGAAAAAAAAGTCAGGAACTTTTTATGTAGTTCTTCAAATTTTCTACAAGAAAGGTCTTTCGACGTTTTTTTTTTTGAAGAATTTATCAGGGAAATTAGTTGCATTACCTTGAAGAAATATGTTCTTCCATCTTTGTATGTAAATGCTGCATCTATGTCTCCGGGTAATCCTCTCCAAGAGAGATCGATATACTTTGGGTATCCTCTTGCCACACTCCACTTTCCATTACACTGGGATTCCAGTCTCCAATAATAAATATCTTGATAAATTGAATAGATTAATCAAAGAAAAACTCGTAACTAAATTCTTCCCTCGATATCTCGGGAATTAACCCTCTAACCTGAAAGTCGGCCTAACTCGTACTCGGGCGGTCGGAGTGGGGATGGCCAATCGCGTGAGCCCGCTCGCTCCCACCACTACCTTTCCATGCTTGCAACGTGCTCGAGCAGGACCGTACACGTTCCGTGTGGTTTACGCAATTCAAAATAGGAAGTTAATATTCAAATTTTTATCAATAACGTGCCGCGCACGGAAAATCAAAATATAAATTATACTAGTGATAGTTCAGAGTGTTCATTCAGTGATAGTAAATAGAAAAGAAAATTATTTTCTTCTTAGCACCCCATATATACGTCCCTGCCGCCAGTGAACGTGACTGGACGGCGTCCCCTTTCTCCGCGGACGAGAAAAGAGTGGGGGAAACGCTTTTCAGGTGAGAGGGTTAAGAGCTACAAAAAAAAAGACCCTTGACATTTTTCCTTAAATCTATCAGTTTTTGAGATATTTGAAGAGAACGAAATGCTTCTCAGGGGAGTAATGAAAAATTTCGGAAATCCATAGTACCTTATCTTAAAAATATCTCAGAAGCTAAGTGACAAAGAGCTCTTGAAATTCTCTAGCAAAAGAGGTTTCTGATATTTTTACCTAAACTCCACCACTTCCAAAAGCCTTTTCAGAATAACTCATGATACTCACTTCTGAAAACATAAATATGGCCCTCAGCTGATTGAAACATAGTATCGAACTCTGGATGTGCACAAAGATCTAGCTTTTTTCTTCCAACTAATGGTCGTCTTACCGGCTGATGGTCAGTCTTGCTTAGGTCCTTACTTGGAGCATTTTTCGGTCCATAAATTGCCTGAAATTGTATGTGAATAGTGTGTGTATGCACGAGCTAAACAGGCTAAACAGGCAAATATATATATTTTTTTTGGTAAATATGTCTCACAATTGGCACTATCACTGGGATTTTTTCCTTTGAAATCCTTATTATTAAATTGACGAATCGCCATGTTATCAAATGGAGAGAAGGGCAAACTTTGAGCAGAATATCCGCATTAAAGCTGTTAATTACGACCATACCTCAGTTTATTGCAAATTCAATCAGTCTAATTTGTCATTTCAAACGTCATTTTCAACGTTTTTATGATAAAACAGCTTGATTTTCTAAAGTTTACAGATTTTGGATGCTTAACAACTATACCACGCTTTTTGAGACGTAAAACTTCACGGTCTTTTATGTCATCACTGATAAAATAAAAAAACAATATTCCATCAACTTTTAATTGATCAATTTTGAAAGTTTGATTAATCAGTGCCATATTTTGCATTGAATTTGAGATATAGCATATGATTCGAATGATTAGAAACCTTCGAAGTACTCAATGATTCAAATTATTCCATACCAATAATTCCCAAATTCAAATCAATTTGACTAAATTTCAATTTTACCTGAATTCTCTGAATATCGTCTTTGTCGAGTATGAAATTGGGATCATATCCAGTATAACGTGGCGCCATTATTGCTGATTTCATACGACTGTGATCCAGGCCCAGAGAGTGTCCAAATTCATGAACAGCGACTTGAAAGAGATTTGTTCCTAGATTACCGCTGACTGTCCAGTACTCTGAATCATCAAAATGCACATGACCACCATAAATTGGAAAATTAGCATGCCCAAGAATATGTCCAGGTCCATCGAATGGATCACCGTCTCCGTGCTCTCCTTCTTCGAATCTAATGTCAATGTGCACTGAACCAAATCCCTTTTGTGTAAACGTAAGATCTGTGCAATTGGACCAAACGGCAAGAGCACGAGCAATCTCTCTTTCAACTATAGTTTTATCAAGTATCCTCGAATATCTGCTTATTTTATATGTGATATTTTTCACTAACCAGGGCGTTCCTGAAAATGAATGAAGATGCATAGAAAAATATGATTCCATTATTTTCGTCATTTCTAAGGAATATCTCAGAAAAATAATGGAGATACGCCCTTTTTGCCCCGAAAATCGATTTATTTGAGGAGTGATTATCATGTTTATTATTTATACAGTAATGGCAATTGTGAAAATTATAATTTTGGAAAGCTCTCGATGGATTTTTGAACCTGAAGTCACAATATAACAATAAAATAAGAAAGAGGGATATTTGCTTTAAAAAAACGAGTGAAAAATTACCTGTTACATTTCATTGAATAGCTTTTTCTGCTAATTCATTAGCAATTCACTTCCGAATGGTTGGCATATTTTTTCAAATTGAACAGACTCATGAACATTATAATATACCAATTATATTTGTCATTATAATACAGAAATTTTTATCAAATAAAGAAGAACACGAACAAGCCTTAAGAGAAGAGAACTGATGTGCCCTCAGCAAAATCTTCTGTTTTCCAAATTTATGATAAGTCTTTTTATCAATTCATTATCCAAAGATGATGAGCAGATGGCGAATTTCTATAGTTTCTACTTATTTTTATTAAGATTATTCATTGTACTATGAATTTGAAAAATACCTCGAAGTAAGTGAAAGTTCGATGGTCCATAGAACCGCGATTCAACTATGTCCTTGACACCACACCTGGGCGATGACATGAACTTCCGCGCATCATCATTCAATGTACCTGCAATGGAATAACAATAATCTCAATTCCAATAAAAATGGAAATAAAGTTGAAACTAATACTTGAGTTTTGAATGAGAGTCGCGTATACATTTATTGATTTTGAGTAAGTTCTCACTCCTAGACTTTCTTATATCCACGAGCGCAATTTCATACTACACTGAGAGAATATTTTGGAGTCTTGGACTAAATACCCGGAAAAATATGTTTAGATCTGATCAGATCTAACTTGATCTGATTAGATCTGATTAAATTTAGAAATTTGATATAGATAGATCTAACTAGATCTGATTTGATCTATACCTGACTAGATCTGTTCAGATCTAAGTAGATCTGACCAGATCTGATTAGATCTAACTAGATCTAATCAAGTCCATTTATATCGGTTCATGAGATTTAGTTAGATCTAACCAGATCTAATCAGATCTAGCTAGATCTGATCAGAGCGTGCCAAATTTCAGATCTGATCAGATCTAAGGAACTCAGATCTAATTAGATCTGATCAGATCTGAACATCTTTTTCCGGGTAGTATAGTAGACATAAGTCTTGACTATAATCATATAGTTAGTAAATATTGTGATCAGAAATAGAAATTTTTATTCTGAAAATCAATTTTTTCACTCCAAATATATTATCAGATAGTAGACATGAATATAACCTGTTTGTTTTTGTTATGTGAAATTTCATTATCATAGTTCTAGTACAAAATTAGTTAATGATACCAGAAATAAGACAATTTATAATTTTTAAAATTTCAAAATTTTTTTATCATTTTATTTCTGTTAAGAAACTTTTTAGAAAAATTGAATATTAATGAGAAATTTACACACGTAAAATTTACATTTATTCAATCATTAGTAAATCAAATATGAATCAATGGATTCTGTTCTATCGCAGTCGAGCAATCCTTCATAAAGTATGGCTTATGATACGAAAATGGCTATGCATGAATGGAATTCATGAATGATTCAAACGATGGATCTTCACTAATTTATTGAGAAATTACGAGTAACAAGTAGAAGATAATAAGCCTCAGACGATACCTGTTACATTTAATCCCGTGAACGATTGAAATCCAGAAACTGCCTCAGACACTGCCTCCACCGTGACATTATTTTCATTTGTTAGATCTTGAGAGGAATAACCAAATCGCGTTAAATATTGCTGGAAAAAAAAAATATGAAAAACCATAGTGAATCTTTCGTGATAGCAAATAATGATCAGTAAATCAATTTCGATGAGGCTACGATTTTGACGATAAAAAAAATACGATTTGTCCTCGAACAATGGTAAATGAATGCTGAACGGTTTGTGATAGAGTATTTTCATCGATTGCATTAAAAATTGTTCATTTATCATCTTCCATAAATCTCAGAAGTGCAGAAATTGAAGTATTCACTGAATTAATATAGAAATAAATGGATAGGTTATGAAGTAGATAGTAGAACAGAGACGTAAAGCAAAGCAGAACAGGTGAGCATTTTGCTTCGCTTCGTTATATATATTTATACATAGTTATACATAATTATATCTGCCTAGACATGGCCATTTTTCAGATCCAATTATATATCATTCATTATACATAATCATATATGCTTAGACAAAATCTTTTTTTCGGGGGGTGCTTCGCTTCGCATTATTGGGCTTTGGTTCGCTTTTAGCGGCATTTAACGTAGCACCACAGGAGTTGCGTTACCATCGCGCGCTATCGTAGATTCACATTTATTGGCTGACAGGCTAACAAAATTTTCCAAATAAAATAAAATAGATGACTTACCAACGCGAAATCTCCAGGAACAACAGGCACAGCTTCCTGTGTTTTCAAGCAAGCAGTAATCACAAGTGTGGCAATAATTCGCTTCATGATTAATTTCCAAAAGTACCTGAAGATCTCAAAAAATCGATAGTAACTCGTCTCCAATAAAAAAGTATAAGGATTTATTTTTCTATTTTTTACCAATTTTGCAACTCTTGGAGGAACGCTTTGTGTATTTTTTTTCCGAGACACAGGAGAATGGAGAAGTGATCTCGGTCTTCCATGTGCTAAGACCATAGGGTCAACTGTTACTCTGATTTACAAAGTGTATGTCATCGGCTCTTTTATCAAGCACTCCCACCAACGGTCCACCCTTGATACATAGTGTTTACCACTACCTACAAGCTCGAATAATTGAGCTGTTATCAATTACATTTATTTCTTCGAGAGATGAATTTTTTATTTTTATCTTTATCTTTATTAAATTCCGGAGTCTAGGATTGGAAACCCATCGGAGTCCACTGATCCATACAATGGATCCCATTGGAGTCCATTGATCCATACCATTGATTCATACAAAATGATACAAAATATTAAAATTGATTTATCACAATTTACTCTTCATGTTTTTGAATGAATAAATATTTTTCGACCAAAAAACCAGTTTATCTATTTCAAAATTTTCTCACTCTCTCATCATTAATCGTATTTTTTTAACCTTTGATCCTGAATTCTCTTCATACGAATAATCATCAGAAGTCAAAGATAAATCTGCGAAAGCTGAGTAATAACACAACAGGAGACTCTGAAATGAGTCAGAAGAAAGAAGTTTCAAGCTTTAATTTTCCAAACTGTAGTTACTTGATCACTACGCCCCTGATATTCGCTACTTGACTCATCAAATTAATTCCATTGAAGGATTTAATTGAAATAATCCCGGTAAAATGGGAAGGAAAAGAGCATGAAAAATCACGAAAGATAATAAGTTTCCGCATACGATGCTCTTTTCGATTAAAGTCGAGTCACGCGCATTGTAAAAAACCATTGTATTCGTAAATTTGAACTTGAGGGAGACAAAATGAGAAAACTAACAATAAGTTGAATTTTCATTGAATGGAGATAAACATGAATTCTTTTAATCACTGAAAAATTAAAGTTCTATCATTTTTACGGTTGAACGAATAGTCTTGTGATCGTGACGAACATCTCACTTTCACGTTTCTACATGAACTTGGGTAATTGTTGCGTCTCAAATTTTTTAAAATTAAATAAAGATATTTTTCTACGTCATTCAATCGATGTAATGATTTTTTTTTATTATGAAATTAAAAAAAAAAATTAATTCAGAAAATTCGACTTTTTTGATAGTTTTTTGAGAAGATCTTGGAAACATAGCGAGATAGAGCGATTTTGCATGAATCCTTCTTTGTAGCTCTACAAATTCTCTAGGAAGCCTTCTTAGAACTAAAAGGGCGTATCTCCCTTAGTTTCCGAAAGATTCTTTTAAAAAAGGCCAAAAAACATGGAATTTTAATGGAATTTCGCGAAAAAGCCATTGACCGGTAAATATTCGTGACACATAATTAATTCCACAGGACTCATGGGCGTGCCACAAACCTTTCCCTTTGCATGAAATTCGATTGATCGATCTCAGGTATTCTCTGACCTGACAATAATACATGAAGACATGCTACAAATATCTAACAATTTATATTCATAGAATTGATAATCTGATCACGATTGAAATTTTTTTGCAAATCCAATTAGCATAGATAGGGATGCATCAAGAAAAGGGAGAAAAAACACTACCCCCCCCCCCCCCTTTTTTTGATGGGATGAACTTTTTGCAGCTCCTTATTTAGCAAATATTGACAATTTCCATTTTTTTTATTCAATTTTCTCGTTAAAAAAACCTAATTATGCACATATATATGGATCATTTCATCGAATAATGGTAATTTCAGAGTTTGACATCTGCAGATTTTGCTCGAATTTTGTGGAGTAATTCTCTGCATCAGAATAATAACTCAGTTAAGAGTTGAACTATTAATCAAAATCATCGTGACTTTTGTCGTCATTGATTTCCTCCAGATTCCCAGAAAAGTAAGGATAACGATTGTTTCATTCCATATTATCTGAAGTATCTCGAATAGTTTATTTGCAGCCAAACCACGAGGAAGCAGTTGCCTTTGGAAACGGCCTTTCATCGATATCAACCTGAAAAACACAAAAAAATTAGGTGAAATTGAGGTAAAATGGGCAATTAAGAATATCCAAGAAGATCAAAATGATCTACTTTTTCCTTTTTTTTCTAAGTTATCATGAATATTCTAATTATTCCGATTTTGTAACATTTTACCGATATTGAAACAATGTCCACGATAATAAATTGTTATTAAATAATATTATAAATATCCAATATTGTTGCGAATTTGACTGACGCTGTTCCAGCATCCAGGACTGGCATTGGAGGATCCTCGGATTTTAAATACCAATTTTCCCGCCATTTCATGTTTTCATACAATTAATTGGATTAATCGTCGTTAATTGTCCGGTAAAAGGCATTTTTTATGATTTGAAAAATTAATAGACATTCTGACGAACAAGAATATATATAGTTATACAAGGAAATAATAGATCTGTAATCATGAATTGTTGCAGTGAAACTGAAACTGAATTTCGCTTATGGAGTTCTAATGTTAATTTAATTTTTTTCAAAAATTATTTTTGCCTCAATATGTGTCCGGTAACAGGGTGTAAAGTGAATTTCAAAAAAATCTCATCATGCTGCTCTATCGAAAGTGTCCAAAATTGAAAAGGACAAATAGATTATCGGAACTACTTGGATATCCTTAATTGACCTCAAAAGATGTATAAATTACCGAGAATGTGGGGTCGTTGAACCTGTAGTAGACCCTGTCTTTGAAAAAGTATGTGTAGCCAGAGTATGTTAGTGCTGCATCCACACTGTTAGGGAAACCTTCCCATTGGGGAATCAGCTTTGGATATGTGCTTTCCACTGGTGGCCTCAGCCATGGATCAAATGCCCAAAATTTCGTGCCCTTGTAGAAGTAAATTTTTGTGTTACCGGTCCAGACTGTCGTTGCATCAAGATTATCGGGGATTCCCGTGAATCCCTCACTGATTTCCTTCGGGTAATCACCGTCCATCGTCTTCCCTCTGTACCTCCAGTATTTAGAGCCCTTTTGTGGGAAAAAATTGGAATTTGATTTTTAAATAATGGAATTATTTGAGAGAAAAATATAGATTTTCCCAAAAATCTAAAAAAAAATCTTAAAAACTTAAAATTTTGAAATTTTTGAATAAATGGAAAATTATTTTAGATTAAATTGATTCTCTTTTCGTTCAATTCTAAATAAATGGATTGATCCAAAAACACATTATTTTTGAAATTTTTCGAAAAATATGAGATTTTTAATTGTAATTACCTTGAAGAAGTAAGTTTTTCCATTTCTGTATGTAAAAGCTGCATCGATATTTCCGGGCAATTCTCTCCAAGAGTTACTGATTGTTCTTGGATATCCATTTGCGATACCATCAGACGTCAGTCTCCAAAAACGAAGACCTGAATTAATTAAATTGATTAGATTCTTTGGTAAAATCCTCCAAAAGGAAGCAAGATGAAGAAAAATGTTAAGAGACCTTTTTTGTAGCTCTTGAAATTCTCCACAAAAAAGGTCTCCTGGTATTTCTTTCTAAACCGCACCATTTCCGAGATCCTTTCAAAAATAAATGGATATTCACCTTTGAAGACGTAAATAACGCCCTCAGCTGAATTGAATATTGCATCGATCTTCGGATCCGAACAAAGTTCGGAATCTTCCTCGACAGTTGATGATAAAGTTGTCTTCTGATGAACAGTCACAGGTACCCCATTACTTCTAGAAGTTTTCAGTCCGTAAAGCGCCTGAAATCCACGATTAAATTAAATTTGATATTAAGAGAAGTGTGGAGTCAAACGGACATTCGAATGGAATATTCCGATCAGTAAATTTTCTAATTGTTTCATTAGGGAACTAGGGAAATTTAAAGAGGGAAACATGTGTCAGAATGATTTTTTCATTTTATTTCTTGAATTCCACATTCTTGGCTAAGTTCTAAAGTGGTAATCCTTTTCAGTATTGAGGAAGAAAAATTCGTAGGGCAAAGAAAAATTTATAAAAAAATTTCTCTTCGCAGTTTTTATATCTACTATGCTGAAAGATTATGATCTGGGGAGATTTTGTATGAAACGTCCGATGGGTATGGAGTCTGGGCCACTGTAGGTGACTTTCCAGCCATAGGACCTCATTATATCGGACATGGAGCATTCCCTCTCGCTATTTTTTTCTTTCATCCTCTAAATCACTCAGAATGCCTTCTATGGTGTCCGAACTTTCATGCCTGAAGTGGAAACTATGATCTGGGATGATTTTCCATAAAACGTTCACTGATAAGGGAGTCTGGGCCACTGTAGGTGACTTTCCAGCCATAGGACCTCATTATATCGGACATGGAGCATTCCCTCTCGCTATTTTTTTCTTTCATCCTCTAAATCACTCAGAATGCCTTCTATGGTGTCCGAACTTTCATGCCTGAAGTGGAAACTATGATCCGGGATGATTTTCCATAAAACGTTCACTGAGTAGGGAGTCTGGGCCACTGTAGGTGACTTTTTCCAGCCATAGGACCTCATTATATCGGATATGGAGCATTCCCTCTCGCTATTTTTTTCTTTCATCCTCTAAATCACTCAGAATGCCTTCTATGGTGTCCGAACTTTTATGCCTGAAGTGGAAACTATGATCTGGGATGATTTTCCATAAAACGTTCACTGATAAGGGAGTCTGGGCCACTGTAGGTGACTTTTGCCAGCCATAGGACCTTATTATATCGGATATGGAGCATTCCCTCTCTGTTTTTGATTCCCTCCCCCAAAATCACTGAATTTGCCTTCTTTGTACACACTTCGGATGGCAACAAGTCAACCTCGACAAATATTCGGCACCCTCGCTTCGCTTGGGTGGCAAATTTTTGTCGAAGTTCACTTATTACCGTCCTAGGTGCGTAAAGTACTATTACCTGAATCCCTCGAATGTCGTCGTTGTCGAGCTGAAAATAAGGATCATAGCCCCTGTAAAATGGTGCCATAAGTGCTGATCTGATGGGACTGTGACTCAGACCCAGGGAATGTCCAAATTCATGAGCAGCGGATCGGAAGAGATCCTTTCCATCGTAACTGTTGATTGTCCATTGCTCGGAATCATCGAAATGTGCATCACCACCTTGATTTGGGAAATAGGCATGAGCAAGTATACCACCAGGTCCATCAAATGGATCACCGTCTCCGTGTCCTCCTCTCTCGAAGCTAATTTCGATGTGGACTGGACCCAATGTCTTCTGCGTAAATGTGAGATCAGTGTAGTCTGACCAAACGGCAAAGGCACGAGCAATCTCTTCGTCCACCGCACTTTCCTCAAGATCATTCGGATACTTGCTTATTTTATATGTCAAATTTTTGGTTGTCCATCTTGATCCTAAAAAAAAAATTAAGAATAAAAAGAATAGAAAAAAATGTTTAATTTTTAGGTTTTTCGTGGTTTTCGAGAATTATATCAATAAAATTCCGGGATATTTACAAAAAAAAATCGATAAATTTCATCATCACTAAAAATGATTGATTCATCTTCATTTAATTTAATTCGTACCCTGAAGAACGTAACGTTCTGATCTTCCATTAGAGATTGATGCAATTTTATCCTTGACACCACACCTGGGTAATGACATGAGTGTAATCGTATCATTATCTAATGCACCTGTAATAAAATAAATATAATCTCAATTTGAATGCAAATGAAATAGTATATTACCTAACGAGTGCGGTAAAGTACTTTTCGCACGAGCCGAAGGCGACTTTTCTAATCACCTGTTAGGTAATGTACTAATTTTGAATTGATAATATATTTCCAGAATTCTTTATCAATGCGTTTTTTTCTACAAATCGTACAATACGTGTAAAAAATAAAAAAATAAAAAAAATCTTGAGTGTGAGGAATTTAACATTGAAGCTTATCGTAAAATAGATTCGAGTTTCTACCACGTAGAATTTTTTATTAGACGGTAAAATTGATTGTGTCGCCTGATTTGAAGAAATAAATCTTCATAATTCGTCATTTTGTTCAGAATTTTTTCATTATTTCCATAGCATATTATCTAACAAGTGCGGAAAAGTACTTTTCTGACGAGTGTGAGGCTGCAAAACGAGCCGAAGACGAGTTTCGTAATCATACGAGCTTAAAAATCTTCACCGCAAGTGTAAAGTACAGTTTTTTCATGTACGCGGTGTGAAAAGTGCCATTGACTTCACGCATAGCGTGCAAAAAGTGGCTATTTTCCGCACGGCGTGCGGAAAAGTACTTTTCTGACGAGTGTAAGGCTGCAAATCGAGCCGAAGACTCGAAAATCTTTACTGCACGTGTAAAATACAGTTTTTTTCATGTAGACCGTGCGGAAAGTAGCTACTTTGCGCACGGGGTGCTGATTTTATCATTTTAATCATGTTTTAAAAGACTCCCAACAACAATGTTGCAATGAATGCCTTTGTACTTTGATAAAATGTGTTATTTTTGTTTAAAATGGGTTGTACTTTCGATAAAAATCATAAAATTGAAGGAGACTTTCACTATTAAAAAATCATTTTGGAGTTTATAGTTACTCGAAAATGACAATTCATGTTGAAAAATGTCGGTCTTTTAATGTCTTCAATACTTCCTTGAGGTGATAGACCTTCTGTCTATCATTGCAGATGATTGGCCTGAGTCATTACCTGTTACGTTTAATCCTGCGAATGATTGAAATTCAGAAATCGCCTTAAACATTGTGTCCTTAGTGACGATATTTCCAGTTTTGGAATTTTGAGGTGGTAAGTAACCAAACTGCGACAGATATCTCTGGAAAAAAGGGGAAAAAATGGAAAACATTGGTGATATGAGTCTTTTGTGATAACAAATAATTATCAGTCAATAAATTTACACAATACGACGATATTTTGGATAAGTAATAGGATTTGTTCTTGAAAAATGATGGATCAATGCTGAATGGTTTGAGATAGACTGTTTCTGATGATTTCATTGAAAAGCTGGGGAAATTTGACTTGGAAACGAGTGGTCACATCGATTTTTGGATTTTTTTTGAAAATTTTGAGTTTTTTGAACTCAAAAAAGCTCAATTTTGAAAAAAAATCCAAAAATCGATGTGACGTATCGTTTCCATGGCAAATTTCCTCAGCTTTTCGATGGAATTATCGTTATCGACATTCCGAGGATAGAACTACTGCCACGAAGTCATTTATATTTATTTGAACCTCGAGACATCAAAAAAAATTCACTTCTTTGCTCTTTTTCATTGCTATTATTCATTTTAGTTTTTCCTTGGACTCATGGAGGTAATTCAGGACTTTTTTGTCCCAAATTAAGTAAAATAGACGACTTACCATCGCAAAATTCTCAGTAATAACAGGCGCAGCTTCCCGCATTTTTACGCACATAATAATCACGAGTGCGAAAATAACGTGTTTCATTATAATTTCCTAAAAAAACACAAAAATCGCAAAAAAATCGGCAGTAACTCCTTTCTTAAATAAAAAAAAAAAAAAAAAAAACGTATGGAGGATTTTCAAATACATAAATTTAATTCGTGGCTCGCGACAATATTGTTCTCACGACACTATCGATTTTGAAAAACTAGATCATAAAGCGCGCTTCTGATTTAAAACGTGTGCGCGACTGATTTTTTTATTGAGCTCTCCCACCAGGATATCCAAGTAATTCCGATAATCTATTGTTTCCTTTTCAATTTTGGACACTTTCGATAGAGTAGCATGATGAGATTTTTTTAAAATTCACTTTACACCATGTTACCGGACACAAATTGAGGCAAAAATAATTTTTGAAAAAAATTAAATTAACATTAGAACTCCATAAGCGAAATTCAGTTTCAGTTTCACTGCAACAATTCATGATTACAGATCTATTATTTCCTTGTATAACTATATATATTCTTGTTCGTCAGAATGTCTATTAATTTTTCAAATCATAAAAAATGCCTTTTACCGGACAATTAACGACGATTAATCCGATTAATTGCATGAAAACATGAAATGGCGGGAAAATTGGTATTTAAAATCCGAGGATTCTCCAATGCCAGTCCTGGATGCTGGAACAGCGTCAGTCAAATTCGCAACAATATTGGATATTTATAATATTATTTAATAACAATTTATTATCGTGGACATTGTTTTAATATCGGTAAAATGTTACAAAATCGGAATAATTAGAATATTCATGATAACTTAGAATTTAAAAAAAAACGACCCCTCAGGGAATTCTCAAATAAAAGAAATAATTCAGAGCATCGAAATTATACTTTTATTTTTCCATAAAAATTAACATATACATACGAATATGCACTGATTTTCCACGTATTCACTTTAAATTATGTTTAATATATATTTAATTATCATTTTCACATTTTCATGTTTCAACACCAGCTCTCTTTCTCTCTTTCTCACATTATTCGTTTTTTCATCATTTCCAAAATCCCCCAAAAAAATTAAAAATACCAAAAAAGGCATAAATTCGTCGGATAAATTGCTATTATTATTATTATTGATTTGCATTTAATCATTTCCTCTCAAAATATATTAATTATTCACTGAAAAATAACATTTCCCACTTAATTTGTTCATTAAATTAAATTTATTCACAATATCTCAGAAAATAATGGAGATACGCCCTTTTTGGCCTGAAAATACTTTCGTAAATAATTTTAAGAGTTAAAAAAGTGGTTCAGGGGGAAAAAAGGGCGTATCTCCATTTTTTTTTAAATATTTCCCAAAAAAAGCAAAAAAAAAAAAATTTAAATTTTTTTTTTTTTAAATATTTTTGGAAACTAAGCGAGATAGGGCGATTTTATTTTTCAGGCCCTAATTTCCTTTTTTAGCACTTAAAATTCTCTAGAAAAAAAGACTTGGATGAAAAAGGGCGTATCTCCATTATTTTCTGAAATTTTGAATTAAAATTAAATTAATTTATTAATTAAATTTTAATTAATTTTTTTTTTAATGACAGATTAAATGATGCGTTTGTTCCTACAATCAGGTCATTATCATTACAACTAGTATTTTCCTCAATTTTGGTGTTTTTTTCTTTAATTAGTCGCCTGCTGAAGTGATATAAAGGGAGAATGTGGGGTAAAATAGACAAATTTTTAGTTTTTTGATGTTTTATACTATGAAAATCACTCGAAATCAATGGAAATATTGGAGATAGGTTCTTTCTGATGATTTCATTGAAAAGCTGAGGAAATTTTGGGTGGAAAACATGTGCCACAATTTATTTTTTGAGAATTTTTCAAAATTTCGATTTTTTGATCGAAATTTGAAGGCGAAAATCTTTTCGATTTCGAAAAATTTCACTTTTTCGGGGATTTCTCAGGTTCTATTGGTCGTAGCGACCTGGGGCTCGTCTCAAATGAAAGGTGAGCTCATTTCCCATCGATTTATATAGTTGTAAAAAAAAATTATCGATTTTTCAAATAAATACAGAGCAAAAACTGATTTTCAGAAAGTGGGCTATAAATAATTGAAAAATCGATGAAAAAAATTTTGAACTACATGAATCGATGGGAAATGAGCTCACCTTTCATTCAAGATCGACCCCAGGTCGCTACGACCAATAGAACCAAAGATATCCCCAAAAAAGTGAATTTTTTCGATTTTCGTAAAAACTCAAATTTCGAAAAAAAACTCAAATTTTCGAAAAATTAAAAAAAAATGATGTGACACATGTTTTCCAGCTAAAATTTCCTCAGCTTTTCAATGGAATCATCAAAAAAATTCTATCTCTCACCCCTCCATTGAAATCCCCATTTCACCCCTTTTTCCCCCCTATTTAATTCATCAAAAATCATTAATTTTACGTCTTACACACATTTTTTCGCCCACGCATGATTAGAGCAGCAATGCTTTAAACAATTAATGCGAAATGCACACTTACGATACAATATCTACATGGTTTTCATTTTTTTAGTGATTTTTTTCAAAACTATCATTAATTTTTCCTTTTTTTTTCCTTTTTTTCAATCATTTTGGAGTCATTTCAGTATTATTCGAGCAATTAATTATTATTTACATTAATAGCTGTGCGCAAATTTAATGCAAAAAAAAAACAATGAAAATTATTATTATTATCATTTTTTTATTAAAAAAAAAACATTAATTTTTTTTTTTAATAAAAAAAAATATTAATTTTTTTTTGCAAATTCTTCTAATTTTTAGTTTTATATTCACTGGATTTTTTTTATTTTTGTGTTTCTGATTTAATCGAAATGAGACAATTTTTTAATGATTCTACTAATACATTACATTAATTAATTACATTAATTAATTAATTAATTATGCAAATGCTGAGTGATTGTTACATTTTTTTTTTGTCTTTTTTTTCTTCTTTTTAATTTCATATTTTTCTCATTCATATTTTTTGCTTATTAATATATTAAAATATAACACCAATTTGCGATCTTACTTTGCAGAATTATTTGGTATTTATTAATAATATTTTTTTTATTTAATTTCATTTTTTTTCTGAAATTATTAAAAATTTAATTACGTTTTTTTTTTCTCACATACAACGAAAAATTTTTATTAATAATTTTTTTTTTTTCTTTTAATTCTGATTATTCAAATGGGAAATGGCACATCTGAATTAATCATTTGAACTCTGCATTAATCATATGATTTATCTCGTTATACAACCGATCAGTCGCAGAATTTGTTTTTTTTTTTTTTCATTTTTTTTTTCTCTCAAAATTTTAATAATAGGGTATACGTTCAAAAGAATTTATTTATTCTTTAATTTATTGTATAATGTGGACTGATTTTTTTTTATTATGGGATGGAATTGGCTGTTATTAAGCTCCCTCAATAATTAAAAAAAAAAAAAAAAAAAAAAGTCAATTATTAGGGGAAGGTGGGGTAAAATGGACACTGCAATTGAACGGTCCGAGATAGAAATTTTCTGATGATTCCATTGAAAAGCTGAGGAAATTTTAGGCGGAAAACATGTGTCAAAATTTTTTTTTTTCAATTTTTGGAAAAATTTACTTTTTTGGCCAAGTTTTGAAGGGGTTTTCCTTTTGAAAATCGAAAAAATTCACTTTTTCGGCGATATCTCCGGTTCTGTTGGTCGTAGCGACCTGGGGTTCATCTCAAATGAAAGGTGAGCTCATTTCTCATCGATTTGTGTGGTTCAAATTTTTTTTAAATCAATTTTTCAAATATTTATAGGTCATTTTCTGAAAAATCAGTTTTTGCCCTATAAGTACTTGAAAAAATTGATATTTTTCTTTTTAAACCCCATAAATCGATGGGAAATGAGCTCACCTTTCATTTAAGATCAACCCCAGGTCGCTACGATCAATAGAACCAGAGATATTCTCGAAAAACTGAAATTTTTCAAAAACAGAAGAATTTCACCTTCAAATCTCCCGCAAAAAATGAAATTTTTAAAAAATTCCAAAAAATAACTTTTGACATATGATTTTCATGGGAAATTTTCTCAGCTTTTCAATGGAATCATCAGAAAAAACCTATCTCCAATATTTCCATCAATTTCTCGTAATTTTCATAGTATAAAATACAAAAATCAACCCGTGTCCATTTTACCCCATCTTCCCCTATAAAAAAAAAAGAAAATTAATTTTTTTAATTCATTTTTTTTATTCAATTTCTCTTTTCGAATTTTTAATAATCATGTATTAATTATTTTTTTCATTTGTTTCAATCAATAACTTCGATTACCAAAAAATGGACAGGTGCCACTGCAGTTGCAACGTTTATCCAATTGCTCCACAAATTATTTAAATAATTGCAATTTGTTTAATTTTTAAACAAATTGATTTTGTTCCATCAGTTTTTTGAAGATATCTCGGAAACTAAGCGAGATAGCGAAATTTTCCAAGAAACCTTTTTTGTAGCTCTCAAAATTCTCCACAAAAAAGGTCTCTACCAAAATTTCGCTATCTCGCTTAGTTTCCGAAATCCCTTTTAAAAGGAGATCCAGAAAGAAATTTTTTTTTTAATTTTTCAATAATTTACTAAAATTCTTCATTAATTAATTTAATTAAAATTTTATAGGAGAGGGGGGGCAATTTGGCAAACGCTACTACCAACATGACTCATTTATTATAATCAATAAATATTACATATATATTAATTAGTGATAGTATTGTTCTAATTGGACAGGAATATTTATTATTTTTTTCAGTTTTTTTTTCATTTTTTTTTTCACAATATGGACAAATTTTATTAATTATCTTAAATTTTAAGTCTATTATTTTTCGCGTTAATTCACACACTTTAATTTTTTTTCATGTTTTTTTTTCTTCTTTTAAATTCATTTATTTCTCAAAAAATATTATAGTCCATTAATTTGATTTCGCTTTTTGTTTTTTACTTTTTTTTCGTGGATTACAGGAATGATACATTGTTGCGTATTGAGAAGTGTTATTTATTGCGTTTTTCATTAATTAATAATTAATAATTAAATTTTAATAATAATTAAATTAATTTAAAAACGACTAGGGTTTTTGGTCAACCAAAAAATTTAAACAAATAATTAAATTACAATTAAATTCCTTAAAAATTACAAACTACTTGTCAATTTCTTCGTTTTTTTCACATTTTTTTTCTTCATTTTTTAAAATAAAAAATGAATTAATTATGCAATTGATACAATGAAGCAAGCTCATGTGTTTTTTTTAATACAATAATCTAATTAATTAATTAATCTATTATTGCATTTCTACTTGCAAATGTGGAATCACTCAGAGAAAAGAAAAATAATAAAAAATAATTTATTACACATTGAAAAATTCAATTAAAAATTAATATTTGAGAAATTAATTCATAAATTTCAATTTTTTTATTAATTATAATTTTTTTTCACTTTTGTTTATAATTTTAACGTACGCATGTAATAACACAAGTAAATAATACAATTAAACAATAATTAATTTATGTAAAATAATTAAAAATAATTAAAAACTAAGAAAAATTAGGAGAAAATTTCATTTAAAAAAAATATAATAAACAGATTTTTTTTTGCTAATTTACATAAACAAATTATTAAATAATTTATACATTAAATCGAGTTTTTATTTCAATTTTTTTATAATTTTTCTTTTAATTATAAAATTTCATTTTCCAATTTAATTAAATTGCCGAAGCAATTTTGGAAAAGAAATTAATAATTTTTTCGATAAATTCTCGATTTTTAAAATAAAAATTTCCAGTTTTTTTTCGCGGGTTTATTAAATTAATTACAATTATTGCAAAACTGGAATTTTTTCATCAAAAAATTCTCCCGAAACCCGAACACAACCCAATGGACAATTAAATTATTAATATTAATAAAAAAAAAAAATTATTATTATTATTATAAAATAAAAGATAAAAACGATAAAATAATTCACAATTAAATGCGCAAAAATGGAATGTCTTTTAAATTAAATTTACCGCCGAAATTTTTGAATTTTTTCGAATTTTTTGAATTTTTTCAGCTACAATTACAATTTCTATATCTAAAACATGTGAATAAGTTCAATACCCTTCGACGTAATTAAGTCGCTTTTCAAAATTCATTTTTTATTCATTAATTTTTTTCTCTTAAAACCTAATTATGCATATATATATGCATATATATATATATACTATTCCACTGTCAATTAAAAATTTTTGGTCGTCGAAATTTCTTGAAAATTTCGAACTTTCGAAGAAAAAAAAGAAAAAAAATTCAAATTTTTTGAAAAAAAATTCAAAAAAAAATTAAAAATTATTAATTAATTTTTTTTAAATGCCTTCAATTTTTGTGAATATTCTTATTTTTTGTGGTTTTTTTAAAAATTAATTATTATTTTTTTTGAAGAAAAAACTTTCATTTGTTCGCAAAAACACATTCAGACTTTAGCGGTTTAAATTTTAATGCATTTTATTTTTGATAATGTTTTGGAATGAAAAATGTTTTTTTTAATGATAATTGTGGAGTCAGTGGAATGTGCCACATATATAAATATACATATGTGTATATGATTTATTTTTTTTTCAAATTTTTTTTGTTGGGGAAAAGGACGAAACATACTAAATGCTCCAACTTTTTAATGAGTAAAATATCCACTGAATCAATCGACTATTGGCTAAATGCTAAAGACTCAAAAACACGACCTATACATTATCATTGAAGATGATTTTCTTATTTAATTTTTCTCGTATTCTCAATTTCTCGGATTTTTTTTTCTGTTTTTTTTTTTAGGCATGTAGCAACTATTCGGTATTGATTATTTATTCAATTATCTTCATTTACCACGAGGTGATAAACGTGTACCAGTTGTTGATAGACCCTCGCCTCTACTCCGGCTGCGATGCAGTGAGTGTAAGCCCTCGCCTGTAATTAATTCAAAAAATTGTTTCGATTAATCGATATTTGAAAATTGTCGATTTAAATTTTTTGTTTTTTTTTTTCAATTCAATGAATCTCGAATTCGATGCGAGATATCGCATCGATTAATCGATATTTGATTCGATATATCGAATCGATTAATCGATATTTAATTCGATATATCGAATCGATTTATCGATATTTGATGCGATATATCGAATCGATTAATCGATATTTAATACGATCTATTGTATTAATTAATCGATATATAATGCGATATATCGAATCGATTAATCGATATTTAATTCGATATACCAAGTCGATTAATCGATATTTAATTCCATGTATCGAATCGATTAATCGCTATTCGATGCGATTTATCGATATTCGATGCAATAATCGAAGCGATTAATCGATACTCAATGCGATATATCGAATGGATTAATCGATATTAGATGCGATGTATCACATCGGTTAATCGATTTATCGTCTCGATTAATCGATATATCGCATCGATATTTTGAACTTTATGCGATATATGGAATCGATTAATCGATATTTAATACGATCTATTGCATTAATTAATCGATATTAAGTACGATACATCGCATCGATTAATCGATATTTAATGCGAAACGTCGCATCGATTAATCGATATTTTAAAAGTATCAATTGAAAGTTCATGTAATATTGATTTTTTTTACGTCAAGAAATCTCGAATTTTCATGCAAAATATCGTATTAACCATTAATCGATATCTAGAATTCAATGCGATATACCGCTTGATTGATATTGCAATTATTCGATATTTCGACTAATTGATAATTTTGATTAATTGATCATTTCGATTAATCGATAATTTCGATTAATCAATAACTTCGATTAATCGATAATTTCGATTAATCGATCATTTCAATTAATCGATCTCTTCGATTAATCAATCATTTCGATTAATCAACAATCTTGATTAATCAATAATTTTGATTAATCGATAATTTCGATTAATCGATAATTTCGATTAATCACTAATTTCGATTAATCGATAATTTCGATTAATCACTAATTTCGATTAATCGATCCTTTCGATTAATCGATTTTTTTTAAATAATTTTTTGAAACTTACCCCTACTGACACTCCTGCGCATAGCCGGTTGATTCTCCTGTTTCGTAAAATTCCTGAGTGCCCTCCCCCTCTTATCCTGTATAAGTTTATCAGCTTTAACAAATATCCCACATTTAGGACGACACGTAAAGTACCTGTGTCCATTAACAGCACCATCATTCTTCCCAGTTGGTGCATCAAGTTCCACACCTATCCACGTACCCGAAGCAAACTCCGTTCCCCCAATATACGCTATAACTCCACAGTAACTGTACGGTCGGACCATTACCGACTCACCAACGACAATCCAATCGGGAATGTGCGAGTCGATTCTCGACAAGTCGTGTTTTGAACCGAACGCAGAACTCTTGTCGCTCATGTCGTCATCAATGCGTTCTGACGAACTGTTGTTGCCGTTTTCGTAGTTCATCGATTGTTCGAGTCGCATCGCTGCTTTGTCCGGTCGAACCATTGGAAAAGACGCTCGATGCTGGGAGTTCTGGTTTCTCGTTGCATTGTTCGATAATTTGCGTCTTCGGACGATTTTTCCGGGCGGAAGTTTCGTGCTGACGATGGAGTTCCCCTCCAACGGACTGTCGTCACCCGAATTCGACGTTTGACTCGAATCCAT
The DNA here is from genome assembly GCA_963942555.1 of Aleiodes leptofemur. NCBI lineage: Eukaryota > Metazoa > Arthropoda > Insecta > Hymenoptera > Braconidae > Aleiodes > Aleiodes leptofemur. Next base: position 12,252,526 of record OZ012623.1, on the reverse strand, counting down.
CGCCTTTTTTTCGATCTCATTTGGCGAATGCGACTCGTTTTTCTGGGAATCTTCGGTGCTGGAGGACATTTCGCTTGAGATGCTCTCGCTCATTTGGTTGTTGTTGTTGAGGACGTTGTCGCAGGAGGGGGGACGAAGGTTCTTGGAGACGTTGTCGAGGTCGTAGTAGTCGGGCGCTTCTTCGGCGAGGGAATTCGGGATTTTTTCGGCTTTTCGGGGCTCGAGGAGGGGGAGCGGCTTGTACTCGAGGTCTGGAGTTTCATCGACGCTTATCGATTTTATTGATATCGAGTCGTCGGAGGTTAAGTTTGTTGTGGAGACTGCTTGGGAACCGTAGCCCGAACTGCTCATGCTTGGGGTTGTTATCTTTGTTGATTGGAGCTCGGCGAGAGAGTCGAGGGTACGGGAGGTCGTTAATGGCTTGACTGATTTACGGGCCTGTGGATAATTCGATTTTTTTGAGTTAATGGAAAATAGTATATTGCCGAACGAGTGCGGTAAAGTACTTTTTCCGCACGCCGTGCAAAAAGTAGCCATTTTCCGCACGCTGTGCGAAAAGTAGCCATTTTCCGCACGCCGTGCAAAAAGTAGCCATTTTCCGCACGCCATGCAAAAAGTAGCCATTTTCCGCACGCCGTGCAAAAAGTAGCCATTTTCCGCACGCCGTGCGAAAAGTAGCCATTTTTCGCACGGCGTGCAAAAAGTAGCCATTTTTCGCACGCCGTGCAAAAAGTAACCATTTTCCGCACGCCGTGCAAAAAGTAGCCATTTTCCGCACACCGTGCGAAAAGTAGCCATTTTCCGCACACCATGCGAAAAGTAGCCACTTTCCGCACGCTACGCCTGCGGTCAGTGGCACTTTCCACACGCTGTGCGTAAAAAAACAGTACCTCACACGTGCGGTAAAGATTTTCAGACACGTGTGATTACAAAACTCGCCTTCGGCTCGTTTTGCAGCCTGACACTCGTCAGAAAAGTACTTTTTCTGTACACTGGGACGAAAGTGAGACTTTCGGCCCTCGCTGCGCTCGGGCGTAAGCTCACTTCTGTCCCAGTGTGCAGAAAAATCGTATACACACCTTGGGCAGTAAGTAAGAAAGCCTCAGAGCACATGTTTGTTGACCTCGGCTTCGCCTCGGCCAACAATTACATGTGCTCTGAGACATTTCTTACATTACTGCCCTAGGCATGTAATATACTATACCGCACTCGTTAGGAAATGTACTATTTCTGTTGAGTATGAGGTTGCAAAATGAGCCAAAGATGAGCATTGTTATCACAAGAGTCGGAAAATCGTTATCACACGTGTAAGATAGGGAAAGGTGGGGTAAAACGGACACAGATTGATTTTTGGTATTTTGTACTATGAAAATTACGAGATATCAATGAAAATATTGGAGATAGGTTTTTCCTGATGATTTCAATGGGAAGATGAGGAAATATCCCATGAAAATCATATGTCGGAAGTTATTTTTTTGAATTTTTCAAAAATTTCATTTTTCGCGGGAGATTTAAAGGTGAAAATCCTTCTGTTTTTGAAAAATTTCAGGTTTTCGGGAATATCTCTGGTTCTATTGATCGTAGCGACCTGGGGTTGATCTTAAATGAAAGGTAAGCTCATTTCCCATCGATTTATGGGGTTTAAAAAGAAAAATATCAATTTTTTCAAGTACTTGTAGGGCAAAAACTGATTTTTCAGAAAATGACCTATAAATATTTGAAAAATTGATTTTAAAAAAATTTGAACCACATAAATCGATGAGAAATGAGCTCATCTTTCATTTGAGATGAACCCCAGGTCGCTACGACCTACAGAACCGGAGATATCGTCGAAAAAGTGAATTTTTTCGATTTTCAAAAAGAAAATCCCTTCAGAACTTGTCCAAAAAAGTAAATTTTATCAAAAATTGAGAAAAAAAAAAATTTTGACACATGTTTTCCCCCTAAAATTTCCTCAGCTTTTCAATGAAATCATCAGAAAATTTCTATCTTGAACCGGTCAATTAGAGTGTCCATTTTACCCCACCTTTCCCTACATTGTAATTTACGATTTCCTACAAAAAATTAACTTTTTTCCCCCGATTAACGATTTTATCTCCCGAACATTTTTAATGAGAGAAAATATTTGAGATAGGGATTTTATTGATTTTATCAGTCATTTTACCGCGAATGAGTCGTATTCCACGTCCTCGGTGTCACTTTTCTCCTCGTCATCATCAGGAATTGGTGATGGTTGCTGATTTCCTGCATTGCACGTTTCTTCATGAAGAGTCGTCATACGAAGTCCCAATTTTCCGCCCATATTCGGAGATGCTTCATGAAAAAAGAGGAAAAGAAATTATTATTTTTTTTTCTCAACTCAATTAATTACAAAAAACAGCAGGCTATTTTACGAATAAATAAATTTTATAAATAATAATAAAAATAATAAATAGAGAAGACTGGGGCAAAATGGACCGAAATAACGTGAATAAAAATGATTGAAGATTTTTTTTAAGAGTGAAGGGCTTTTAAAAAAAATTTCAAAAAATTCACCAACAATGTTTATGTTTTGGAGCATTTTTTCAAATTTTTTCAGATTTTTTTACCGAGTCCTTCACTCCGGAAAAAAAATAATGTTCTCTATAATGTAATTCTCATATTAAAAAATAAATAAAAAATCTAAAGTTTTCGTGAAATTAAAAATTTCTACACTGGAAATGCTGAAAATAAATTGCATAAAAATTAATGGGAAAAAAAATAAAAAATCTCTAACACTAGAAAAGCTGAAAAAAAATTGCAAATTAATTAATAAATTATTTAAATAATATAAACAACAACATCTAATGACAACAACAAGTGTCACCTACACTTGAATGTAGATTGTTGTACACGTGTCAATGAATTCTGGTTGAGATTCAATGATGTTGGTCTCGCTGAAAGGAGCAATACTCATTTATACTCATTATTATTAATTTTAAAAAAATTTTAAAAATAAAAAAAAACAGTAAAAAAATTTTTCTAACTAATATTATCACTTCCTAATATTATATCAATTTTATACAATTATTCACAACAATTTCAGACAATTATTTCATTTTTTTTTGTATTTTTTTCAATTTAATTTAATTTAATTTAATTTAATAAAATTAAAAAATTTCAATTTAATCATTTAGAAGTCAAAGACAATTGAATTTCTTTTAAATAATCATGCAGTGCACAATTTAATTCAATTAATTAATTAATTACCATTATTATTGTTATTGTTTCATGCACATTCGGGAAAAATTACGTTTTTCAATCAAACATTTAATTTAATTTAATTTTTCGATAATTCAATTGACTTTAAAACTATTTTTTATTAAAAAAAAAAAACATTTTTGGAAATTTTGTTTTTTTTTTGGTTTTTTTGCTTTTTTTACCTTTGATAAATTGAAGAAAAATTAATTTATATCAATTAATTGTATTGGTTTTTTTTTTTTTTTAAATTAATGGATCGATTTTTATGTGATTGAGAGAAAAAAAAATTGTGCACTCAGCAAATATAAATGGAATCAATGCTATTATGCATACACATGCACATTTTTATTTTTAAAATAAACATCAAGCACTTGTTATGTTGTGCAGAAGGTTTATGCATATAAAAATGACATTATTGAGTATTTGATAAATATTTTTTTAGCGAATTTTAGCAATTTCTCAATTTTTTTTTTAATTTTATTTGAAAGTTTTTTTGTTATTTTTAAAAGGATCTTGGAAAATATGAGATTTAGGGGAAAATGTCAGGAAACCTTTTTTGTAGGGAATTTCAAGAGCTACAAAAAAGGTTTCTTGACATTTTTCTCTAAACCCAATTGCCTAAAAGATATTGACGAAAAAAGACACGAAAATTTCACAATTTGTTAAAATTTTCCTTTTTATTCAATTTTATTTCATTTTATTATTCAAGAAATTAAAAGAATCTGACGCAATGCATCGATCAGTTTCTTTTCCTATCGATAACTATCAATTATGCTAATCGCATTTGACCTCATCCAGAATAAAAAAAAGAATTAGAAAAAAAAAAAACGATAAACAGCAATTTTTCATGATTTTTCGATATTAATTTAATCGAACATTCAATTTTTCCTCATAAAAGAAATTTCTTTTAAATTTTTCTTAAAAAAAAAGGAAAGAAAAAAACAAAAATCCACGATAAACAACAATTTTTATGATTTTTTCAATTTTAATCATTAAAATCAAAAAGTTTTTCTTTACGAAAAAAACAACGAAATTTTTACGATTTTTTCGATTTTAATAATCAAAATAAAAAAATCGTAAAAATTGTTGTTTATCAGCGAATTTTTATTGTTTTTCTTTTCTTTACTTTTTTTTTGTAAAAAATCCCTTTTAAATTTTTCCTAAAAAAAAAGAAAGAAAGAAACAAAAATTCACGATAAACAACAAATTTTACGACTTTTCGATTTTAATTCGATCTAAAATTCAATTTTTCCTCATAAAAATTGCTTTTAAATTTTTCCTGCAAAAAATAAAAATAAATAAATAATTTTTCCATCAGCATATTCTGAAAATTGTTTTTACAATCTCTTTTACAACTACAATACTCTTGAAACTCGCATTTATAGAGCAATAAAGAGTGCTCCAATTTCGTAGTAAATAACCCGTTAGAAAAGTTTCAATTCTTTTTTTTTTTTTTTTTTAAGTTTCAGATAGAGAAAAAAAATGGGAAAAACTTTACTCGATAGATTTCTTTCGAGAGCGAGAAAAAAATAAATGCCCGCACAAATACTTCGAGATTTTAGGAATTTTTCGCTTATTGTTGCAGGCAACAATAATGAATGGGCTTTTAAAAAATTCTTGATTCTCTGCCAAAAAAATCCTTTTTCTGTAATTACTCTCGTCATTCATATATGCATAAGATATATATATAATATATATATATATATATATCGTTGCCTTAGAAACAAAGTGGCGTAGATGCTATATTTATACATTATAAGGTCCAAATGATCTACTTTTTCCTTTTTTTTCCAAGTTATCATGAATATTCTAATTATTTCGATTTTGTAACATTTTACCGATATTAAAACAATGTCCACGATAATAAATTGTTATTAAATAATATTATAAATATCCAATATTGTTGCGAATTTGACTGACGCTGTTCCAGCATCCAGGACTGGCATTGGAGGATCCGCGGATTTTAAATACCAATTTTCCCGCCATTTCATGTTTTCATGCAATTAATTGGATTAATCGTCGTTAATTGTCCGGTAAAAGGCATTTTTTATGATTTTAAAAATTAATAGACATTCTGACGAACAAGAATATATATAGTTATACAAGGAAATAATAGATCTGTAATCATGAATTGTTGCAGTGAAACTGAAACTGAATTTCGCTTATGGAGTTCTAATGTTAATTTGATTTTTTTCAAAAATTCTTTTTGCCTCAATTTGTGTCCGGTAAAATGGTGTAAAGTGAATTTTAAAAAAATCTCATCATGCTGCTCTATCGAAAGTGTCCAAAATTGGAAAGGAAACAATAGATTATCGGAATTACTTGGATATCCTTAAGAATACCCCCCAATTACGCTCCTTTATTCCTAAGGCAACGATATATTTTTTTCCTTAAATTAATTTGTTAATTAATATTAATAGTAATATTTTAACAGAAATTAAAGTGCTCGTGACAGAAATGCGCAGTGAAATTAAACAACAGGCAGACTCAATCACTCACGATAGAAATTCACTAATTTACCGATATTTATAATTTTTTTTTTAATTTATTTGAATTGATAAAACGAAAAAAAAATTTAATTTGAAGTTGATTTTTGGAATTATCTTGGGAATTAAAAGGGATTTCGTAAACGATGAGGTTTATCGAAAAATATCAAGAAACCTTTTCTGTAGCCCTTGAAATTCTCTACAAAAAAGGTTTTCTGACATTTTCTCCTAAACCCACTCGCCTTAAAGATATTTTCAAAAACCGTTTCATGCAATTTTTTCTATTTTTTCCACTTAAAAAAGTCAGATTTATCTTTTTTCCCAAATATCTTTGGAGCCAGTGGTTTTATTGAAAAATATCAGGAGACCTTTTTTCTAGCTCTCAAAATTCTCTACAAAAAAGGTCTCTTCATATTTTTCCCTAAACTCAAAATTTTCCGAGTTCCACTTAATTTTCTTACGAATTTTCCATAAAATCAACGACTAATTAAAAAAATATCTCGTTTTATCAATTAATTTAACCAATTATTTTTTGATTAATCAATTATAATATTCAATATCAAGACTCCATTTTACCTGAGATGATAATGGAGCCTTGGATGGGCCGAAATAGTGGTAGAAGTAGACGTAGTATTAAAAAACAGGATAAACACAAATTTTAATAAAATTAATTAGTGGTTTTTTCGATTATTTTTCTATTTAAAAAACTATTGAGTAATTGAGTAATTTTTTAAATATTTTTTTTCAAGTGTCAGAGCTTTATTGGAGGCCGCTAATCAATGCTTTAGGCCAATCCCACAAAGTGATAATAGCCATAACTAATTTTTACTGCAAATGTTGATCGTTGCGATTGAGAAAAAATAAATTAAGTGATGAATTTTTTCGAATTTTATTGTTTTAATTGATTTTGATTGATTAAAAAAAGGGGCAAAATGTGGATTTTGTTGGAAATGGTAGGAGATGGAATTTTTTTGATGATTCCAGTGGAAAGCTGAGGAAATTTCAGGTGGAAAACATGGGTCACGTGATTTTTTTTCGAATTTTTTCGAACATTCGAAATTTTCGAATTCTTTTCGAAATTCGAAATTTTTGGTTTTTCCGAAGAAAATTCAGTTTTTTGGGGATATCTTTGGTTCTATTGGTCGTAGCGATCTGGGGTCGATCTTAAATGGAAGGTGGGATCATTTGCCATCGATTTATGGGGTTTCCAGATGGAAAACATCGATTTTTGAGGAATTTATGAGCATTTTTGTAAAAAAAACAACGTTTTTGCATTATAAATACCTCAAAAATCGATAATTTATTTTTTTAAACCCCATGAATCGATGGGAAATGATCTCAACTTTCATTTAAGATCGACCCCAGATCGCTACGACCAATAGAAACAGAGAAATCCCCAAAAAAGTAAAATTTTTCGAAAAATCAAAAAAATAGAATTTTTCCAAAATTCGAAATATAATTTTAAAAAATAAAAAATAAAAACGTGGCACATGTTTTCCACGTGGAATTTTCTCAGCTTTTCGATGGAGTCATCAGAAAAATCGTATCTCGAATATTTCCGCTGATTTATCCCAATTTTCAAAACCTAAAACATCAAAAAAAAATTATAATAGAACTAAAAATTGAAAAAAAAATCAAATAAAAATGTTTTAAAAAATGAGAAATCCCATTTTGCCCCTTTTATCAAAAAAAAAGATATGATTTAAGCTGTAAATTGTGTAATAATCATTCAAAGTTCATCAATAAAAAATAATTAAAAGAAATTTTGATGGGAATTCACAATTTTTAATTTATAATTAAATAAGTGCCATTTATTCGATTTGTGTGTGTTCGTGAGTAATTATCACATTATTTTTTATTTTATTTTGCAGTGTTGCTAAATGAGTTTGAGAAGTACTTAGTGAAGAAAGGGGAATTTTAATTGGGTATTAAAAAACAGTTACAGGGTTTCATTTTGCCCATTTTTCCTTTTATTTTCATGATTTTCATGAAATAGTTCTGACAAAGGTACCTTCTTTTGCGAATATCTTTGAGGCGAGTGGTTTTATCGAAAAAAGTCAAGACACCTTTTTTGTAGCTCTCGAAATTCTCTAAAAAAAAGGTCTCCTGACATTTTTCCCTAACTCCACTCGCCTCAAAGATATTCGCAAAAAAGAACTGAAATTTTCACAATTTTCAAATTTTTTTTGATGAAAAATTTTTTATTTAAAAAGGAGCTTAAAAAAAACCCTGTAAAAAATGCGAATTTGTATTAAAAATTCATTATCAGCTATTGAAAAAGTTCAAGGGTATCAGCAAATTCAGTCAATGCTAGAATGAATTGCAGAAGCAATAAATAAATAATTAATAATTTGTAACACACAGAGTGATTTTATCGGGTAAATATGACATTTTATGGAGTCACGTGGATAAAAAAATTGAAAAAATCAATGCATAAGGCACACAATCCATAAAAAGTAAAGCTCTCTCAATATTTTCGTGATTATTAAAAAATTCGTAATTAATTTTTAATTTAATAATAACAAATTTTCAAAAAAAAAAGAAAAAAAAATTTTTTTTTAACGAAATTTTTCGAAATTTTTCGAAATTCGTGGAATTTATGGGATTAAATTATCGATAAAAATGACAAAAACAGAATATCGAGCAATTAAAGATTAAAATTGTAATAATTTTGGCTTTTTTAATTTTTGCAGCCCTTGGCATTAATATATTTTTGGGCCCAATGCAATAAAATTATTTACTTTTCAAATAATTTTTTTTTTTAAATATTCAAAATATTAAAAATAAATTTTAAAGTATTTTTTTTTTGGTTTTTTATAAATTTTGAATAAATTATCGAAAATTAATTACCTTGTCGCTGTCGAACTTGCGTCACTGTCGTGAATTTAGTATTTTAATAATTAAGAAAAATACGAGTTAATAACGAGAAACAAAATTTCTAGTCCAAAATTAATTTTAATTAATTTAAATTAATTTTTCCAATTTTTTTTCATTAATTAAAAAAAGAAATTGGAATATTTTCACTTATTTATTAACATTGAGAGTCAATTAATCAATAAAAATAAAGCGATAATGAAGTTTTTAGTTTTAAACTCACCAATTCCAAATGATTTTTGAGGACAAGTCAAGAAATTATCGTCATTTCTTGTGTGACCCAGTGATGCACGTCGAGGAAGATGAGGTAGTCCATTTAATTCTGAATTGAGATCAGTTACACTCTCTGAACGTGTGACACTCAGGGATTCTGTTGATGTATCAAATCTCATGATCTGAAAATTAATTGAAATTAAAATTAATTAACATTTAATTAGCATTTAATTAAATTTTTTTTAAAATTAGTTGAATTTCGATATTTAAAAAATTCGAAATTTTTCGAAATTTAAAGAAAATTAATTTCGAAATTATTTTGAAATAATTAATATTTAATCAGTATTAAAGTGAATTTTTTGGAAATTAGTTGAATCTCAATTTTTGAAATTTTTGAGAATTTTCGAAATTAAAAAAAAATTACTTTCGAAATTACTTTGCAAAAAATAAACATTTAATTGAATTTTTTAAAAATTAGTTAATTCTCAATATTCGAAATTTTTGAGTATTTTCGAATTTTTTTAAAAATTACTTTCGAAATTATTTCGAAAATATCGATTTTTTTCGATATTTCCTCAAATTTAATTGTGGCAAACTTCTTTTATCTACATATTGGCTTAAAAATCGATTACAGTTCAAAATTTGAGATTTTTCAGGATTTTAAAAATGATTTCGAAATATTTTAAAAATATTTCGATTTTTTTTTTATTAAAAAAATTCTTGAAAATTTATTTTTACCTGAGAGAAGTTTGGAACACTCGCGGTTTTCCTCATCAGTGGTTGTCCTCGTGCCTGAAGTAACTCTTTAACCGCTACATTTTGCCTCAATCTGTCGAGGGTCAGGATGCTCTCAACAGCAGAAACTCCTCTCGTGTATTTTTCTAAATAAAACATGAAAATTAAGTGAAATTTGGAAAATTCTTGTACTTTATTTCAGAAATATCTCGAAAACTATGAGATTGAGAGAAAAATATCAGGAAACCTTTTTTGTAGCTCTTGAAATTCTCTACAAAAAAGGTTTCCTAACATTTTTCCAAAACTCAACAGTTTCCGAAGATCTTTCAAATTGAAATATTATTCATTTTTTTCCTTTTTCTAAATTCATCATTTTTTTAAGAACTCATTTCTTTTCTTTTAATATCTCGAAAACTAATCGAGATATCGAAATTTTCCAGGAGTCCTTTTTTGTAGCCCTCAAAATTCCCCAAAAATAAGGTCTCTACCTCCCTCCCCCTACCTCCCCTCGCCTCAAAGTTATTCCCAAAACCCTCCAAAAAATCCCAAAATTTCATTAAAATCAAATAATTTTTTTAAAAACTCATTTACTTTATTGTCAATATCTCCCAAACTAATCGAGATATCGAAATTTTCCAAGAGTCCTTTTTTGTAGCCCTCAAAATTCCCCAAAAATAAGGTCTCCACCCCCCTCCCCCTCCCTCCACTCGCCTTAAAGTTATCCTCAAAAAACCCTAAAATTTCATTAAAATCGAATAAAAAAATTAAAAAAAACAAATTTAAATAAATTACCAATATAAGTTTCTCCATCAGCATCACTGCTATCCTCTCCACTCGCTGCAATCTGCGCAAGACTCTCCCGATCTTCCAGCTCCTCACTAGCCTTTGGTATATTCGAAACAATCTCATAAGTAACCCCCGTCTGCGATAAACAATCAGACCTAACGATTTTCTTGAAAATCCTATCAGCAAAGCTCTGTTTCTTATAAATATTAAGCGCGAGTCTTTTCCTCAGCACGAGGTCCATTGGTGCAGGATGCGACAGCCTCACTGTTGTCTTCAAAATCAAAAAAACCCTCTCATTGGCCGGAGTTAACCGATTTAAATGCAGATTTTCGTGAATACTCGAGTCCCAAGCTGCAATAGCACAAACATCCTTCTCCAGATGTTTAATAATTGGCAAAGGATAAAATTTATTTCCATATTCCTTGGAAAGAATTGAATTTTTGCCTGTGACGGAGACTTCCTCTCCTGACTGATGGGTCGACAGATCGTCTGCATTTAAATCGAGGAAAAGAACGGGAATATGCGGTTCCATTCCGGAAGGTGGGTTCCAATCTGCTGGAGCTCCGGGAATCCCTGATCCTGCTGCAGGAACGAGAACTGCATTTCGCTCCTCAGTGAGGCTGACCTATGAAAAAAAGGAGAAAGTGAATAAAAATAATTTAGAAAATAGGAAAAAAAAGGAAGATGAAAAATATTCAGTTTAAAACCTAACTAAGGATTTATAGGAGAAATTAGGGCAAAATAGGCCTGTTTTTTTTACAATTGTTTGGGATTTTCTAGAGAATAGGCAGCTCTATAAAAAAATTTGAAAAAATTATACAACAATGAAGACATAGTGGAGCATCTTGTCAAATTTTTTCAGATTTTTTCATCGAGTCCTTGATTTCAAAAAAAAAATGCTGAGGTATGTTATTGCAGAGGTCCATTTTGCCCTATTCTCCCCTGTAAAAAAAAGAGAAGATATAGCTAAGAGGAATAAGAAGAAGTGAGGCTGACCCATTGCTCCACGAGACTCTGCTCCCTTTCAACGTCCTGCTCAGTCTTCGCCTGTTTGTTAACCAATTTTTGAATTTGTTGGTCGAGATACTGTCTCCTGCGCATTAACGCGTCACTCCACTTTTCTCGCAGGACACGAAGATCCTCGTCCTGGTAACTGTCTAGGGGGATTTGAAGGGGGTTCCTGACGACTACGGAACCAACGGTTATGCTCTCGATGGACTGGCAGATGATTGGGAGAGTTCCAGAGTTTTGAACAGGCTTCACTCGGACCTGGGGGGATTATGTAATAGTTAGAAGAGTGGGAATAATTCAAATTTTGGAATTTGTTGAAAAATTTTGTAATATTTTTGAATTTATATTTCATTGATGAAAGTGAATTTCGATTAATCGGCATCGAAATTCGATTAATCGAATTGCGATTAATCGATTTTGAAATTTGATTAATCGATTTAAAAGTCGATTCATTGATTTGAAAGTCGATTAATCGATTTAAAACTATTAATCGATCTAAAAATTCGATTAATCGAAGTAGAATTTGATTAAATGCCGTAACAATTCGATTAATCGATCGAGAATTTGATTAATCAATTTAAAATTCGATTCATCGATTTGAAATTCAGGCAATCAATCTAAAAATTGGATTAATCAATCTAAAAATTCGATTAACCGAAGTAAAATTCGATTAATTACCGTAACAATTCGATTAATCGATTTAAAATTCAATGAATCAATTTGAAACTCTATGAATTCATCTAAAAATCGATTAATCAGTCTAAAAATTCAATTAATTGATCTAAACATTCGATTAATCGATGTCAAATTTGATTAATCACCATAAAAATTCGCGTAATCCATTTAAAATTCGATTAATCGATTGAAAATTCGATTAATTCATCTAAAAATCGATTAATCAATCTAAAAACTCCATTAATCGAACTCAAAAATTTTATTAATCTGTGTAAAATTCGATTAATCGATGTAAAATTTGATTAATCGCCATAACAATTCGACTAATCGATTTAGAATTCGATTAATCGATTTAGAATACGATTAATCGATTTAAAATTCGATTAATCGATTTAAAATTCGATTAATCCATCTAATAATCGATTAATCCATCTAATAATCAATCTAAAAATTCCATTAATCGATCTAAAAACCTCGATTAATCAATCTAAAAATTCGATTAATCGAATTATCGATCAATAATTCCTCCCTTCGACATGAAACCCACCTGCATCCGCCTCTGTTGTCCTTGCCGCAGCTGATAAATTCCCCCTGTCCACGTATCTGGATTGATCATGACCTCAACGGGGGAGTACTCCCCCTGTTCATTCAGCTCCTGGATCTCCACCCAAACCTCGATCTTCCGCGTCAGCTCCGACCATCGATCCGCGAGTGATCGCGCCTTCGCCAGCTGCTGCTGCTCCACCTCCCAACCAGGTTTAGCCCGCGAAAACCCTGCGCTCCGGTGACCCCAGACCTCAATGCTCAGAGCACCTTCGGAGCAGTGCTCCAGGAACTCTTCCGTTATTGGGACGGTAAAGTCGTTTGTGTGCTCAAATTTAAACGCGGGCGAGTCTCTTTGCCCAGTTTTGGTGCAGTTGATGGGCAGATCTGGGTTCAAGAGCGAGGGGACGACGATTGGCTCCGGATGACCCCAGAAGTTGTACTGGCAGAAGACAAAGTGGCTGAGGGAGAGGGGGAGACCACTCGCCTGTTTTTGGGAATGAAACAAAGAAAATTACGGTTATCTGGGGGTCATTTAGTGGGTATTTGGAGGTCATTTGATGGTTATTTGAAGATCATTTCATGGTCATTTGAAGGTCATGTCTCAAAATGGTCAATTGACGACTGACCAGTCATATAATGGTATTTGGATGGTCATTCAATGGTCATTTGACGGTCAGTGAATGGTTATTTGAAGGTCATTTGATGATCATGACTCAAAATGGTCAATTGACGACTGACCAGTCATTTAATGGTATTTAGATGGTCATTTGAGGGTCAATGAATGGTTATTTGAAGGTCGTTTGATGTTCGTCTGAAGGTCAAGTCACAAAATGGTCAATTGACGATTGACCAGTCATTTAATGGTCATTTGACGGTCAGTTGAAGGTTACTTGATATTCATTTGAAGGTCAAGTCACAAAATGGTCAATTGACGACTGACCAGTCATTTAATGGTTACTAGACAGTCATTTAATGGTCATTCAACAGTTATCTAAAGGTCATTTGGAAGTTATTTGAAGGTCAAGTCACAGAATGGTCAATTAGCGATGAACCTGTCATTTCAAGGTTATTGGACGTTCATTCAATGATCATTTGACCACCATCCAATGATGATTTGAAGATCATTTGATGCTCATTTGAAGGTCAAGTCACAAAATGGTCAATTGATGACTGATCAGTCATTTGACGGTCTTTTAATGATCATTAAATGGACATTTTACAGTCATTAAATGGTTATTTGAAGGTCATTTGAAGGTTATTTAATAGTTAACAGACGGTCATTGGATGGTCATTTGACGGAAATTCAATGGTCATTTAATGACCATTTGACAGTCATTTATGTGTTATTCTAACGTCATTCAACGGTCACTTAATGGTTATTTGAAGGTCATTCAATGGTTATTTGAAGGTCATTTAATGGTCATTTAGAGGTCATTCAATGGTTATTTGAAGGTCATTCAATGGTCATTTAAAGGTCATTTAATGGTTATTTGAAGGTCATTTAATGGTTATTTGGAGGTCATTTAATGGTTATTTGAAGGCCATTCAATGGTTATTTGAAGGTCACTTAATGGTTATTTGAAGGTTATTCAATGGTTATTTGAAGGTCACTCAATGGTTATTTGAAGGTCGCTCAATGGTCATTTAAAGGTCATTTAATCGTTATTTAGAGGTCATTTAATGGTTATTTGAAGGTCATTCAATGGTTATTTGAAGGTCACTTAATGGTCATTTAAAGGTCATTCAATGGTTATTTGGAGGTCATTTAATGGTTATTTCAAGGTCATTTAATGGTTATTTAAAGGTCATTTCAAGGTCATTTAATGGTTATTTGAAGGTCATTCTACGGTTATTTAAGTCATTTAAAGGCCAAATTCAGAAATCGGTCACAAAACGGTCAATTAACCACTTCCCCTCACCAAAACCGTCATTTTAACGACTATTTCACAATAACCCGATGTTGTTAATGAACTCCCCAATATCCCTACCAACAATAAGAATAAAAATCGTCGATTTCTCACCCTTACCTGTTTTATCGTGACCCTGCACGTGATGTGGCTAGACCCATTGTAGTCATCCTGCTCCGAAGAAGTAGAATCGGAACTAGACGTTTCCGAAGAGGCCTCGCATATCCGGTCCTGCGGAAATTGCCCCTTTATACGGCTTATCTCGACCTGAAGTCGACCAGCGACTTCTCCCTGTTGACTTATTATCGGCGTGTGATAGTCGAGCTGAACGTCATGAAAGAGGACTTCCAGGAAAATATTCGCGACACCTATCAAGTTGTGGTTTTCTTGTAATTCGTAGAAAGGATCCGTTGTTTTCCCTGGGAGCTCGTCTTTTACCGGAAGACGGTAGTTGTTGTGGTCCTTCCGGTCCTCGTACATCTCGCGCATGTCCACTAATTTGTTCTCCAGCTTTTCCATAGTCCAGACCTGACTGCCCATGTTCAGGCGCTTCACGAGAATCGCGGGCTCACTGACAAAGGCACCGCGCTGAAAAAATACACTCTGCGTGATTCGAGAGTGTTTTTGAAGAAAAAAAAAACGAAAAAACGAAAAAAAACATGAAATAAAGAAAATTCGGGACGAAATTATAAAATTGGGGAGTGATGGAGGAGGCTGGGGGCCATGGATTCAGAAATAAAATTATTATTATTATTATTATAGGGGAAGATGGGGTAAAAAGGGTTGATTTTTATATTTTATAGTATGAAAATTAGGAGAAATTGATGGAAATATTGGAGATAGGTTTTTTCTGATGATTCCATTGGAAAGCTGAGAAAATTTTACATGAAAATCATATGTCTGAAGTTTTTTTTTTGAATTTTTCAAAAATTTCATTTTTCGCGGGAGATTTGAAGGTGAAATTTTTCTGTTTTTTGAAAAATTTCAGGTTTTCGAGGATATCTCGGGTTCTATTGATCGCAGCGACCTGGGGTTGATCTTAAATGAAAGGTGAGCTCATTTCCCATCGATTTATGGGGTTCAAAAAGAAAAATATCAATTTTTTCAAGTACTTATAGGGCAAAAACTGATTTTTTAGAAAATGACCTATAAATATTTGAAAAATTGATTTAAAAAAGATTTGAACCACACAAATCGATGAGAAATGAGCTCACCTTTCATTTGAGATGAACCCCAGGTCGCTACGACCAACAGAACCGGAGATATCGCCGAAAAAGTGAATTTTTTCGATTTTCAAAAGGAAAATCCCTTCAAAACTTGGCCAAAAAAGTAAATTTTTCCAAAAATTGAGAAAAAAAGAATTTGACACATGTTTTCCGCCTAAAATTTCCTCAGCTTTTCAATGGAATCATCACAAAATTTCTATCTCGAACCGTTCAATTGCAGTGTCCATTTTACCCCATCTTCCCCTATAAAATTGGAGTTTTAGGGAAAAAATCAATTTTTCTAAAAATTCGAAAATTTTAACAAAATCATGATTAAAATTTGACAAACCTTTCTATTTGGACTTAAATTATTTGGCGGAATTTGAAGCGTTACACTAAATTTTGTCTGTTTGTCCATTTCTTCAGCCAAAAAATTTGCCTCCTGGACCAAAGAATTTGCCTTTAGAATATCCGTTTTTAATTGGCCGAGACTGCGTTTGAACATTTCATCTCGTTCTTGTGCCCATTTTTCAACGCGCATCTGTGTTGTTGGGGTACAGGCTGGCAATTTCCCACTCTGGCTGCCTCTCAGTGGATCGTAAGGTACATAGGGTGAGTATGGAGTTGACGGTGATAGGATATTACGTAATTGCTGGAATTGCCTCTCGTACTCCAGCCTCTGTTTCTCCAGCGCAACCTAAAATCGACCAAAAAAAATAAATAAAAAAGTGATTTTTTAATTATAATAATAAATATTAATATTATTAATTAATATTATTATTATTATTATATTATAGTATTATTAAAACATTATATTATTATTATTATAATTAATATCGATCTAAATGATTCGATTAATCGATCTAAAAATTTGAAAAAAGTGAATTTGAGAATAATTATTTAAAGAAAAATATGAAAAAAACACTAAAAAAAAGATATCTTTGAGGCAAGTGGGTTTAGAGAAAAATGTCAAGAGACCTTTTTTGTAGCTTACGAAATTCTCTACAAAAAAGGTGTCTTGAACTTTTTTTCTAAACCTCATAGTTTCCGAGATCCTTTTATAAATAATGAAAAATTCTGAATTATTCAAAAAAATATTCAAAAATGTGAAAAAAAATATTTTAAAAAATAAAAAAAAATATATCTCTGAGGCGAGTGGGTTTAGAGAAAAATAACAAGAGACCTTTTTTGTAGCTTACGAAATTCTCTACAAAAAAGGTATCCTGAACTTTTTTTCTAAACCTCATAGTTTCCGAGATCCTTTTATAAATAATAAAAAATTCTGAATTACTCAAAAAAAAATTTTAAAAGTGAAAAAATATTTTTAAAAAATGTGAAATGAACACTAAAAAAAATATATCTTTTAAGCGAGTGGGTTTAGAGGAAAATGTCAATAGATCTTTTTTGTAGATCTTGAAATTCTCTACAAAAAAGGCCTCTTGAACTTTTTTCCTAAACCTCATAGTTTTTGAGATCCTTTTATAAATAACAAAAAATTCTGGATAGTTAAAAAAAAAAAAAAATTTTAAATATTTTAAAAAATGTGAAATAAAGACTAAAAAAATTTGAATAAAAATGAAAAATAAACCTGTTTATCCTCCTCGTGTTGCTTCTCAAGTCTCTGAATGGCTCGTTGAATAGGATCATTTGACAGTTCATTTAACATTAATTCCTCTCTAGCAAAATTGTAATCAATATTTTGTGCTGGTGTTTGTGGCTCACTACTAATTGACGTAGCTGGTCTTGGACAATTAACACGAAAGAAGTGATGATTACCCCATACTATTCTATCACCATGCTGCAGCAATGTTTTTTCAATAACTTGGCTACCATTAATAAAGCACCTAGCACCATTCAATGGTGTCATATAGAGTCCAGACTCTTCAATTGTTATCACACAATGCTCTGGTAAAATACCAAGTCCATGTAATTGTATATCTTGATCAGTTGTTGCTGATCTACCGCCAACAAGTGTTTTTTCCTGAAATCATTAATTATTGTAATTAATTGATTAATTGAGATTAATTAAATTTTTTTCAAATTTTTTAGAAAAAAAATTTTTTTTAAATTAATTTTTGAAAAAAAATTGGAAAATTTAATGATTTTTTGAAAAAAAAACCAAAAATTATTTCATGAATTTTTGAAAAGAAAAAGAAATTTTTTTAAAATTAATTTTTTTAAAAAAAGAACGAAATTATTATTTTTAAATACTTTCTCTTGAATTTTTTTGATTTAAAAAATATGTAAATTCTCGAAAGAAAGTTGAATTTCATGAAATCCTACATTCTTAATTTATTCGCTGCATAAAAATTTAATTCTGTGAATTTATCACTTTTCTTTGAGTTTTTAGTTGAAATGAGATTTATTAAAATGATGAAGAGATGTCTCAGAACTGTGTGACAACTTCATACGAACGAATGAATTCTTTTCACCTCAACTTTTACACATTATGCAGAGAATAATGGAATATTCTTTATTAAATGAATTTGAAAGACAGAATTGTGAAAATAGTAGAAAATTGTATGAAAGTTTTTGAATATCTTGCAAAATATGAGGTTTAGGGAAAAATGTCAAGAACCCTTTTTTGAAGCCCTTGAAATTCTCTACAAAAAAGGTCTCCTGACATTTTTCTCTAAACCCACTCGCCCCAAAGATATTGGCAAAAAAGGTCCATCGAATTAAAATTCGATTAATCAATTTGGAATGTCATTAATCGTTCTAAAATCCCTTCAATCGATTTAAAATTTGATTGAACAATTTGTAATTTGATTAATCGATCTAAAAATTTGATTAATCAATATAAAATCCCTGTAATAGATTCAAAATTTGATTAATCAATTCAAAATGCGATTAATCACTTCAAAAATTTGTATTAATCTCTAAAAATTCCATTAATCTCTCCAAAAAATTCTATTAATCTCTGAAAGTTCCATTAATCTCTCCAAAATTTGTATTAATCTCCCCAAAAATTGTATTAATCTCTAAAAATTCCATTAATCTCTCCAAAAATTCTATTAATCTCTAAAAATTCCGTTAATCTCTCCAAAAATTCTATTAATCCCTAAAAATTCGATTAATCTCTCAAAAAATTGTATTAATCTCTAAAAATTCCATTAATCTCTCCAAAAATTCTATTAATCTCTCCAAAATTTGTATTAATCTCTGAAAATTTGATTAATCTCTCCAAAAATTCTATTAATCTCTAAAAATTCGATTAATCTCTCAAAAAATTCGATTAATCTCTAAAAATTCGATTAATCTCTCCAAAAATTGTATTAATCCCTAAAAATTCGATTAATCTCTCTAAAAATTCGATTAATCTCTCCAAAAATTCAATTAATCTCTCTAAAAATTCGATTAATCCCCCAAAAAATTCAATTAATCCCTCAAAAAACTCGATTAATCGCCTCCCTCCCCTTTCCCCTCCCCCTCTCCCTCAAATCCCCCATACCTTCAAGTAATAAACCAGCAGTTCATTCAAACTCGGATCATCATTAAGATTAACCAAATAATATTTGTTCTTCTCCACTTGAATCCCAGAGGCCTGAACACTGATCCCCATCTTCTCCAGTGCCTGTTGCCTCTCATGTTGAAGCCTCTCCGTCTTCACCAGTTTCTCCTCCCAAGTCTGCGACATCTCCTTCATCAGCTTCTCCGACTCCGACAACTTCTCCGTAATGTCCGTCCTCCTCTGCCCAACAACAGACCCAATCCCTGTTGCATGGAGCAGCATCTCCTTAAGTGCCTCAACTTCCTGCCGCAATTCCCTGATAATTCGGGCGTTAGGATCCTCGTTAACGACCGCGTGATTAACGATCCGTTTGGCGCGATCGGCGTAACGAAGCGTCGATAACGTCTCCTCGTAGTTATCGGCAGCCGGTGAAATCGTCGCAACCATCACAGTTTTGCTGTTTCCTCCCAAATTGTCCTTTAGGAGCCACGTTAAAACGCTATCTCGATACGGAACGAATTTGTCCCGATTTTTACCCCCCGAATTTTGATCGGCGAGCTTCGAAATGACTAAACCGAGAGTCGTCAACGATTTGTTGATGTTGCTGCCTTCTTTTAGACGATCTCCGACAGCTCCCGTCTTGACGGCTCTTTCGCTTCCCGCCAAATCTACCAAACTCATGCGGGAAACCTTTTCTCCGCTGACGCCACTTCGCTCGTCCGTCAACGTTTGCGTCAAAATAACGGAAAAAACAGCGTGCGATCGCGAACTTTCCGAATTCATGTTGGTAGCTGCAACGGTTCGGGATTTGTTGCCCTCCGTCATGAGATTGTCGATGTCTTGGTATGACGTCACGGCTAGTTGGGACAATCCGTCGACGTAGGGACCCAAAACGTTGTGCTCGCGCACTTTTAGGGACTGTTTGTTCGGCTTTGGGTCGAGGAGATCGTGGACTTTTTCGTTGTAGATCTCCATGTAGGAGACCTCGACTTTGTAGGACAATTCGGAACTTTGCTGTTTTGCTATCATGTCGAAGAGGTTGTCGCAGAGACGGGGGATTATACCTTTGTTGTCGCCACTGCCCATCATTGTGTAGGATTTTCCGGATCCTGGGGGGAAAAAAATGAGGATTTTTTTAGTGAATTGGGCTTTTTGGGGGATATTTTTTAGGCGAGGGGGTTCAGGGGAAAATGGGAGGAGGGGTCCTTTTTTTTGGGAGGGGGGAGGGGGCGTGGGGGCGGGGGTCTAGGGCTAGGAAAAAAGTCTTTTGGTAATGATGCATTTTTGAAAGGAAAATAAAGGAATTTAATGGATTTTTTGAAAAAAAAAAGGAAAAAGTTTCATGAATTTTTGAAAAAGAGAGGATTTTGGTAATAAATGTGATTTTTGGGGGATATCTTTTAGGCGGGTTTAGGGGAAAATGGGAGGAGGGGTCTTTTGTGTGGGGGGGGCAAAAAAGGTCTTTTGATAACGATGCATTTTTGAAAGGAAGATAAAGGAATTTAATAGGTTTTTTGGAGAAGAAAGAAAAAAGTTTCATGAATTTTCTAAAAAACGAGGATTTTGGGAATAAATGTGATTTTTGAGGGATATCCTTTAGGCGGGTGGTTTTAGGGGAAAATGGGAGGAGGGGTCTCTTTTTTTTTGTGGGGGGGGGGGGGGGGGGGGCTAAAAAAAGGTCTTTTGATAACGATGCATTTTTGAAAGGAAAATAAAGGAATTTAATGGATTTTTTGAAAAAAAAGGAAAAAATTTCATGAATTTTCGAAAAAAAGAGGATTTTGGTAATAAATGTGATTTTTGGGGGATATCCTTTAGGCGGGTGGTTTTAGGGGAAAATGGGAAGGGGGGGTCTCTTTTTTTTTGGGGGGGGGGGCGGGGGCTAAAAAAAGGTCTTTTCATAACGATGCATTTTTGAAAGGAAAATAAAGGAATTTAATGGATTTTTTGAAAAAAAAGGAAAAAATTTCATGAATTTTCGAAAAAAAGAGGATTTTTGTAGTGAATTGTGATTTTTGGGGGATATCTTTTAGGCGGGTGGGTTTAGGAGAAAATGGGAGGAGGGGGTCTTTTTTTTTGGGGGGGGGGGGGGTCTAAAAAAAGGTCTTTTGATAACGATGCATTTTTGAAAGGAAAATGAAGGAATTTAATGTATTTTTTCAAAAAAAAGGAAAAAATTTCATGAATTTTCGAAAAAAAGAGGATTTTGGTAATAAATGTGATTTTTGGGGATATCTTTAAGGCGAGTGGTTTTAGGAGAAAATGGGAGGAGGGGTCTCTTTTTTTTGGGGGGGGGGGGGGGGGCTAAAAAAAGGTCTTTTGATAACGATGCATTTTTGAAAGGAAAATGAAGGAATTTAATATGTTTTTTGGAGAAGAAAGACAAAAGAACTATTTCATTGCCATTTAATTTTAGCCCAAGAAACTCTAGAGGTGCATAATCTCATTTTGCCTTCTGTCATTCATCTCCAATGACTCTTGACATTGACTCAGAATTACGTGAAAAAAATCATTCACAGAATTCTACACATTTTCTATTATTTAAGAATGATTTGAAAGTACAATCTTAAAAAAAAAAAGTTAATTTTTTGGATAAAATCGTTAATAACAATTAAATAAAAGATGAAATTCTCAAATCTTATTCAGTGAATCTGTAAAAAAAATTAATGAGAAATAAAATAAGCCTTAGAATCAAAGAAATAATTGAAAATTGAAGAATTTTCATTATTTTTTACATTTCTTTGGTTTTTGAAAATTTTTAAAAAATGTAAAAAATAATGAAAAATTTTCAATTTTCAATTAATTTTTGGTTTCTAGGGCTTATTCTATTCATCATTTGAGAATTTCATCTTGTATTTAATTTTTATTAAAGATTTTATACCAAAAATTGAACTTTTTTTCCGATTGGATGACTATTGCTTTATCAAGCAGAATGCCACGATAAGATTTTTTTCAACAATTCTTTTTTTTCGTACAATATAGAAAAAAAATAGAAAAAAAATTCTTACCAGTCTGTCCATAAGCAAAGATACATGCATTGTATCCCTGAAATGCATTGTCCAAAATATCACGACCAAGTGCATCAAATACAACATCTTGGCTTGCAAAATGTTCAGCTCCTGGCTCGAGTGAATAAAAGCAATGATCGAAGGCAAACGTCTTTGGTTTATTTCTGTAACACAAAAATTGAGAAAAAAAAAATTACAATTAAAGTCAAAAAAATTGATAAATAATGATTCAAGTGAATTTAATTAATTTTTTTTGTCTTTTTTTTTTTGTTAAATTGACGATCGACAAGTATTTCGTGGATATCTTTGCGGCGAGTGGATTTAGAGAAAAATATGAAGAGACCTTTTTTGTAGAGAATTTCGAGAGCTACAAAAAAGGATTCGGGTACAATCGCTCTATCTCGCTTAGTTTCCGAGATATCCTCAAAAAACTAATGATGCAATCAAATGTATTTCTTTAAAAATTGTAGAATTATTTTTAAAAAATAGGATTATTTTAGTGGATTTCGACTTGAAGGGGCTCTAAAATTCATGGAGTATCATGAGCTCTTTTAGTTACGTATCAGTGTAACATATGCCATTCATTGAGATTAGTGGAATTACCACAAACTTGGGAATAATAGTAATGCTCATTAATCCAGTTGGTAGAGATCCAAAAAAAATCAGTTGAGGCATTAAGGCAGTAGTGACTTTGTGCCTGGATCATCTCCAAAAAGTGTCACACACCCACTGTCGACACATTGTTAATCTGTTTTTCTCATTTTTGCTTCCGAATGGAAGCTATGTAATCATCAGAATTTTCGATTGTAATTTTTTTAATAGAAGATACTTAAAATGATCTAAATAGAGAGAAAATGATATTTTTAGTGCATGTCTGTGTGTGCATAAAAGTCTAAATTACAGCAAAACGGTTTTATAGAAAAATTTCATATTTTGTGGAAAATTTCCTCTCGACAAACTCTATTTTTTAAGCTTTATTTGAAGAGAATTCGATCGATACTTTTTGAGATTTGTCCATTTTTTGAAAATCAGTTCTTAATGGAATTTCTGGAAATTATTCAACTGATGTTATTTATACTCATATAGGGAAAGGTGGGGCAAAATGGGTATTGTAATGAAACAGTGGGAGATAGATTTTTTCTGATGATTCTATTGAAAAGCTGAGGAAATTTTAGGCAGATAACAAATGCCAGAATTGATTTTTTTTAATTTTTTGAGAATTTGATTTTTTTGGGCATTTTTGAGGGGAAAAGGCTTTTGATTTTTGAAAAAATTCAGTTTTTTTGGAATATTTCCGGTTCTATTGGTCGTAGCGACATGAGGCCGATCTCAAATGAAAGGTGAGATCATTTCCCATCGATTTATGGGGTTTTGAATTCAAAAATATCGATTTTTCAGATAGTTATGGGAACTTTTGTGAAAAATTCATGATCATCGGTTTTTGCCCTATAACTATGTGAAAAATCGATATTTTGGAATCCAAAACCACATAAATCGATGGGAAATGATCTCACCTTTCATTTAAAATCGGTCCCAGGTCGCTACGATCAATAGAACCAGAGATATTTCTCAAAAACTGAATTTCCTCAAAAATCGAAAGGCTTTACCCCTCAAAAGGCCCAAAAAAAATCGAAATCTCAAGAAAATGAAAAAAATTAATTCTGGCACATGTTTATCGACTAAAATATCCTCAAAAAATTGATGATAAATTTTTCGAACTGAAGAATTTAAATTTTCTGAAAAATTCAAATTCTTCATTTTCATCATTTAGTCTCCTTTCTTCGATTTTTCCAAGAATTCCCATGAAATTTCTGGAAATTCATCAAATTTCCTTGACTTATCTATAAAATTTTATGGCGCGAAATTCAAATTCCAGAAATTTTAATAGTAAAATCCCCTGAATGAAGCATTAAAGTGAAAGAATAATAAAAAAAAACAAAAGGAAAATTGTGAAGAAGCTCTCTGATTGTACTTTCTAGACAGTATCATTGCATGGACAAACAATAACGAGCGTGTGAGATGAATTCTGATGTGGCAAGTGTGTTATTGTGCACTTGGGGCACTCAACGTTCGGTTTGTACAGACAATAAACGCTTTTTTTTCTTCATTTGGAGGGTGAGGTATGAATTCCCAAAGAGATGCACTTGTTGTATTCATGATTCTTTTTATCTCGGGAAGATAAAAAGAATGGTTTTGGGTTTCTTTTCACTGGAAAAAAATTTTTTTTCCTCTAAAAATGGAGAAAATCGGATTTTTAGAAAAATAAAAAGAAAACCCGACAAATATTTTCCACTTTTATGGTGAAAATCACTCGAAATTAGGGAAAGTAATTGAGATAGAGTATTTTTGATGATTCCATTGAAAAGCTGAGGAAATTTTAGCTGGAAAACATATGCCACATCGATTTTCAGGGATTTTTTTTGAAAATTCGGGGATTTTGGGGATAATTTCGGGGATTTTGGGGATAAAACCCTTAAAATTTTCAGAAAATCACTGAAAATTGATGTGACATATGGTTTCCAGCTCAAATTTCCTCAGCTTTTCAATGGAATGGTCGAAAATTCTGAAAAACGATTGTTTTTTGTTATTAGGGGTTGAGGAATAGATTCCTAAAGGAATTCTCGTTATATTGACGACTCTATTTATCTCAAAAGGTGAAAAAAATAGGTTGTGCCTTTTTCGACTGGAAAAAATGCTATTTTTTCTATTATTTAAGACCAAAATCGTGTGAAATCTCTGAAACCATTTAAGATAGAATGTTTTTGACGATTCCATCGAAAAGCTGAGGAAATTCTACCTGAAAACCATATGCCACATGATTTTTAGTGATTTTTCAAAAATTCGGGGATTTTGGGGATCCCCTCTCCCCCCAATTTCAAAAAAATCCCCCAAAAACGATGTGACCTATGCTTTCCAGCTCAAATTCCCTCAGCTTTCCACTGGAATCATCAAAAAACTCCTATCTCCAACCCCTCCCCCAAAACCCCCCTTTCCCCCCATTTTTCCTTCGATAATTCGATTCTTTTTATTCACCTCATGACTCATACACAGAGATGCACCTATAATTGAACAGTTTGACATGAACAATAGACCGTTGAAGATACCAAGGTGAGTGTACAACCTCCAGACCAAATATATATACATATATATATACACACACACATACACACATTCACGTCATTATAACTCGCCCACAAAATGTCATATTCGTATGTAGATTAGGTAAGAAAAGAGGGGGGGAGGGGGGGGGGGGACGGGAACACTATTCGGGTAGTTCATTACCGATTAAACTATATATAGGATGTTTCGTACAATATATCGATTGTTAAGCAAAGTGTCTGGTGAATGGTAATACTATATATATTGCATGAAAAAAAAAAAAAAAACGAGACAAAGAGTGCAGTTGTATCGGTTCATTTAACATTGTGTACTTTTTTTTTTGTAAAAAAAAATCACGTTTACAAAAGTCCCACGCGTTTACCGAGCTCTGATAATCTCTATTGTACTTCTCTCTGCTTTTATTACGAGCATAAATAAAAGGCACTTTACTGCATTAAAGCTTTTGAAAAGTCGAGGAAATACAGAGGCTTTTCATTCGCTTATTTTTAAATTTTGAATTAAAGGGAAACTGCAGATTATTCTGGAAAATCCAGTTTCAAGGTCGATTGAAGGTGAAAAAATGATTTCAAGGTCAAATGAAGGTGAAAAAATGATCTGTTTGTTATTTTGTGGAATATCTTTTAGGCGAGTGGAGATACGCCCTTTTTGCACGAGACCATTTTTGTAGAGAATTTCAAGAGCTACAAATATGGATTGGGGTAAAAAGGGCGTATCTCCATTATTTACCGAGATATCCTTAATAAAAGGTCAAAAAATCGACTCATCCTGTTTTGGAGTCGAAAAATGTGTAATTAAAAAAATGTACAGAAAAATCGAGAAATTTAATTTAATGAAAGCCTCGAAAATTCTTCATGAAGTTTCATGTTTATGCTTCATTTCTAAAGCTTTGCTTCATTCAGAAGTTCTTCAATTTTCTCTTGTTTTCCTGGGAAAGTGTAAATAGCTCGAGAGTTTGTTATACACAAAGCACTTTGGTCATGAAGTGGATGAGCATGTGCGTTGCGCAAATATCTCTGGATGGCTGACTATCGCGTGACTCAATTCCCTTTAATTTCGATTTTTCTTGGGGCATTTTGTTGTGTAGAAATGGCCTCGTCTACGTCACACTATGAATCACGTTTTCTCCCTTGCCCCCTCTCCTCTTCTCCCCCCCCCCCCCCTTTTACTTGACAACAGGGACAAACTTTCGCTTGGTTTAATTGGATGGTTCATTTTGCTGATGATTATCCTGAGGTCAAACGGTCATATTATTACTGTAATTCTGCAATTGTGGAGATTAAAATTGGCTGGAAAGAGCGAAAGATTAGAGATAGAGTGTTTTTGATGATTCCATTCGAAAGCTGAGGAAATTTTACGTAGAAAACATGTGTCGCATGTGATTTTCGGGATTTTTGAAAATTTGAAGGGGTTTGATCCCCAAAATCCCCGAATTTTCAAAGGGTCTCGAGGAAATAGTGTTTTCGATGATTTTATTGGGAAGCTGAGAAAATTTTACGGAGCAAACATGTGTCGCATGGGATTTTTTGAATTTTTGATAATTTAAGGGGGTTTGATCCCCAAAATTGTCCCCAAAAACCCCTAAATCCCCGAAATTGTCCCCAAATCCCCCGAATTTTCAAAAAGTCTTGAGGAAATTGTGTTTTCGATGATTTTATTGAAAAGCTGAGGAAATTTTACGAAGAAAACATCTGTCGCAAGCGATTTTTTGGATTTGTGAAAATTTGACGGGGTTTGATCCCCAAAATTGTCCCCAAAATCCCTAAAATCCCCGAATTTCCAAAAAGGTCTCGAGAAAATAGTGTTCCCGATGATTTCATTGGAAAGCTGAGAAAATTTTACGTAGAAAACATGTGTCGCATGTGATTTTTTGGATTTTTGAAAATTTGAGGGGGTTTCATCCCCAAAACCCCCTAAATCCCCAAAATTGTCCCCCGAAATCCCCCAATTTTCAAAAAAAACTCTAAAAAACGATGTGGCATATGCTTTCCAGCTAAAATTTCCTCAGCTTTTCGATGGACTTGTCAAAAATTTCCTATCTCTACTCCTTCCACTGATTTCAAGTGATTTTCATAGTTAAATTCAAAATTTTACTCATTTCGTTGTTAATATCCATTTCCCCCAAACATTTTTTACTATATCTCATCATTTTCACCTGTCCCCATTACGACAGTCACCATAAAAAACAAAACCTTTGTAAGATCGTGCGTGTTTACCAACGCACAATAAATTTCTTGACCTTGAAACTTATTACGAGCAAAAAACTTTCGCTCGGTTTAATTAGATAGTTCATTTTGCTGATCATTATTCTGAGGTCAAAGAGTCGTATTATTGCTGTAATTCTGCTATTGCGGATGATAAAATGGACGGATTGTGATTTCAGTTGGAATTTGAAAGTTTTGGTGATTAAAATTGGTGGGAGAGAGTGAGGGGTTCAAGATAGAGAATTTTTGATGATTGCGTTGGAAAGCTGAGGAAATTTTACGTAGAAAACATGTGTCACAAGTAATTTTTGGGATTTTTGAAAATTTGAGGGGTTTGATCCCCAAAATTGTCCCCCAAAAACCCCTAAATCCCCAAAATTGTCCCCGAAATCCCCGAATTTTCAAAAAAAAAACTAAAAATCGATGTGGCATATGTTTTCCAGCTAAAATTTCCTCAGCTTTTCGATGGAATCATCAAAAATATTCTATCTCAACTCCTTCCACTAATTTCGAGCCATTTTCAGAGTTAAATCCCGAATTTTGATCCCTACTCTCTTGATATTCACTTGTTCCTATTTTCCATCAGAAAACTGAGAAAATTTCACCTGGAAATCATGTTTTCACACTCAATTTCCAGGATTTTCTAAAATCTAAGGGATTTGATCCCCAAAATCCCCGAATTTTCCAGAAAAATCCCTAAAAATCGTGTGGCATATGTTTTCTAGCTAAAATTTCCTCAGCTTCCCAATGGAATCATCAAAAACATCCTATCTCTACACCTTCCACGAATTTCGAGCCATTTCCATAGTTAATCTAAGAAAATTTAACCTGAAAAACAAGTTCACACTCAATTTCCAGGATTTTCCAAAATTTAAGGGATTTGATCCCCAAAATCCCCGAAATTTCCAAAAAATCCCTAAAAATCGATGTGGCATATGTTTTCCAGCTAAAATTTCCTCAGCTTTTCAATGAAATCATCAGAAACATCCTATCTCAACTCCTTCCACTGATTTCGAGCCATTTTCATAATTAAATTCCTCATTTTGGACACCTTTTTCTCTCTTGATATTCATTTTTCCCCATATTTTCAACTATTCATATATCCATATATATATAGATATAAATATCTATATATATATATCCCATTATTTCCACCCCCCCTTTCCCCTCCCCGTCCCCATTACAGCACTCAACACGATAAACACAACCCTCATAATTTCGTGCGTGTGTGACCTTGAGACTTATTAAGAGCGAAAAAATTTATAATTCCATGTTATCACTAGGGGGAGGAGGGGGAGGGTGAGTGGGAGGGGGAGGAGGTGTGGGTGGGGGAGGGAGAGGGGGAGTGGGATGGTGAGGGGGAGGAGGCGGGGGAGGGTGAGTGGGAGGGGGACTGGGAGAGGGACGGGGAGTGGGAGGGGGAGGGTGAGAGGGGGGGGGGGGTAGAACGCAGGCGCACATTTTTTCACATTATTCCGGGCTCTCAGCGTGAAAAATAGGACACGAATAGGAATAAAGAAAGAAAAAAAGGGGTGATACAAATTAATGATAAAAACTTTGATAAAATTCCAACGAGTAAATTGTGTTTGTGTGTGGGGGAAATTGACTGAGATAAGTATCAATCGATGAAATTTCCTAATGAAACGAACTATTTTATCGTATTTTTTTTATTCTGTAAATAATTCTACGCTTTATGAAAAAAAACATTTTTTGTTTGACTTTAACGATAAAACTCACTTGATTATCAACACACAATTTATTATACATTTGCAATGAAAACTCGTTGGTGAATACATTAATTTAATTCTATTTTTCTATGGTTCAAAGGTCATCATGAGAGAAAAAAAATTATTTTTATTATAAATTTTTTAATTTTTTAAAATTGGAAAAATTAGGAAACAAATTGAAAATTTTTAGAAAATTTGAAAAAAAAAATTGAAAATTTTTTTTGAATTTTTTTTTCCGAAATTTTCTCAAATTAAAATCCGAAAAAAATATTTTGACAATATTTTTTATGGAATTTCGTCTTTTTTTCTAATTTTTTCAGGAAAAAAAAGGGGGTAAGTCCAATAAAATGCCTATTTCATGCTTCAACCCTCCAAATTACCTAAAACCTATAGAAAAAATGATTAAAAAAAATTTAAAAAAAAAACTGAATTAATTTTTGCTTCAATGGAATAAAAAAGAGTTGATCGAATTATCCAATACATTTAATGTTTGGCAACTGCGTGAGTCAGGATTTTTTTGGCTCCACCGTATATGGATTTATTCTTGGCTTTCGTGGGATATCCACTTTTCTTCCACATGTACAGACACAAAATAAATATAAATAAGTCAGATTCACATGAAGAACTCTCCAACTCCTTCCGTTTTTTATCTTTCATTTTTTCTATGTTTTATTGTTATATATATGAAAATCCCTTGAAATCAATGGAAATATTGGAGATAGGTTTTTTCCGATGATTCCATTGAAAAGCTGAGGAAATTTCCGATGGAAATCATGTGCTACAATTGATTTTTTTGGAATTTTTCAAAATTTCGATTTTTCGATCGAAATTTGAAGGCGAAAATCTTTTCGATTTCGAAAAATTTCACTTTTTCGGGGATTTCTCAGGTTCTATTGGTCGTAGCGACCTGGGGCTCGTCTCAAATGAAAGGTGAGCTCATTTCCCATTGATTTATATAGTTGTAAAAAAAAATTATCGATTTTTCAAATAAATACAGAGCAAAAACTGATTTTCAGAAAATGGGCTATAAATAATTGAAAAATCGATGAAAAAAATTTTGAACTACATGAATCGATGGGAAATGAGCTCACCTTTCATTCAAGATCAACCCCAGGTCGCTACGACCAATAGAACCAGAGATATCCCCAAAAAAGTGAATTTTTTCGATTTTCGAAAAAACTCAAATTTCGAAAAAAAACTCAAATTTTCGAAAAATTAAAAAAAAATGATGTGACACATGTTTTCCAGGTAAAATTTCCTCAGCTTTTCAATGGAATCATCGAAAAAAATCTATCTCTCATCCCTCCATTGAAATCCCCATTTCACCCCTCTTTTCCTTTAAAAAAAAAAATAAAAAAAATTCTCACTTCCAAAAAATTGCATTAAAAAAAAAGGAAAAAATCTCTGCAATTGTGTTTGAGTCGAGTGAAATGAGAGCAGAGGAGAAGAGCCTTCAATCTTTTAGTTTTCTATCCTCTCTCGTACCACAAGAAACATCAGTCTGTACTTTTAAATGTAAGTAGAGGAGTTCTCTCGTCAGTTTCCTCTCTTTTTTTTTTTTATTTCAAGATGAAAGACTGCTTTTGATGCAAGAATACAGTGTTACTATATCTATGTATTTCAGCAAAAGAAGAGAATCTCAAGAATAATTGCGAATATTCCACAGCAATGAGTAATAAATAATAAAAATATAAGATAATTTTTTAGAGAAAAAAAAAAACTTCGAAAAATCGAAATTTTATCATTTTTTTTTTCGATTTGTGAAAAAAATACGATTTTTCCATTTATTTTTTTAGAATATCTCGGAAACTAAGCGAGATAGAGCGACTTTGCAAGAACTCTTTTTTATAGCTCTTGAAATTCTCTAAAAAACCACTTTCGGGTAAAATCGACCTATCTCGCTTAGTTTCCGAGATCCTTTCAAAAAACAAATGACAAAAAAAAGATGAACTTTAAAATAAATTAATTGGAATTTTTTTAATTAATGAAAAAATTCCCAAAAAATTAAATGAAAAAGAAAATTCTAAATTTTTGATGAAATTGATATTTTTATTGCATTTTTGAAATAAAAACAAGAGAAAAATCCATTTTTTAATCATTTTTTCCTGAAAATCTCGTAATTTAATGGAGATACGCCCTTTTTATTCCAAAAAAAAATCGATTTCATCTGAAGTGTTCAACAGTGAATGAAAACACAGCATCACGGACAATATCCGCTGATTGGAGAGTGCTTTTCTCCACCCCCCCCCCTCCCACCCCCTCCTCCTCTTCCTCAGATCACAGTCAACAGAATGATAATAGCTCGAGAATCCAAAGTTTCTCCACGATTCTTGTTTCAATTCCAAGAAACTTCATCCCAAATGGATTTTTCAGAGATTCTCGTGCACTCTGAGCTCTCGAGGAGCATTCAGCATTTACGCTTCATTCAGTGCCTGGATGTTTGGAATCTTTATTGAAAGGAATAATGAGAAGATCCATCAGCATATTGCAGCACTCAGATTTAAGAAACAGACAGTTTTCCACGTTTTCAGAGGATTATTTTCATTTTTCTTGAGGAAAAATCTCTCGGGAAGAGTGGCAGATGCTGGGGGGATGCTGGGGAGGGATTTGGGAGTGAAGAGGAGGGGGGAAGAAGTCTTGCCCTTTTTTTTTCATCGTTTAAATTGGAGGGAATGGGATAATTCATCAGAGAAATGGACCGAAATAAGTCTAAAAATTACTTGTGGGGGTTTTTAAAAGGGATCTTTGAAGTGAGTGGGTTTAGGGGAAAATGTCAGGAGACCTTTTTTGTAGCTCTTGAAATTCTCTACAAAATAGGTCTCTTGATATTTTTTGATAAAGCCACTTGCCTCAAAGTTATTTACAAAAGTAGCTTCATGCTGTAATTTAATCCTGTTTTCACTGATAAATTCAAACTTAATATTTTCAATTTTTTTTTCTTCTAATTTCAGGAATTGAAAAAGCACAATGTGATGGAGGTAGTGAGAGTCTGTGAACCAACATACAAAGTTGAGGAACTCAAATCTGAGGGAATCCAATGTAATCGATTTAGTCTTTGATGATGGAACTTTTCCACCAAACGAGGTATCCACGAAAATTCCCATTAAATCCTTGAATACCTCGAATAACATGAGATTTAGGAGAATTTATCAAGAGACCTTTTTCGCAGCTCTTGGAATTCCCTACAAAAAAGGTCTCCCGACATTTTCTCCTAAACCCACTCGCCTCAAAGATACGCGCAAAAGAAGTTTCACGCAATTTTTTTCTATTCATTCCCTTAAAAAAATCGGATGTAGCTTCTTTCGCCTATATCTTTGAGGCAACTAGGCATATCAAAAAAATTCAAGAGACCTTTTTTGTAGCCCTCAAAATTTCCTACAAAAAAGCTCTCTTGACATTTTTCCTTAACCCACTAGTTTATGAGATCCTCTTAAGATAAACTCCAGTCAATTAAATCTGAAAACTTTTTCTTAATTAAAATAATTTTAATTAAAATTCTCTCTCACCGATCGATTTTATCCATGCTCGTAGGATGCTGCAAAATTGTCTGTTGTCCCGTCATTTCGACGACACATTGTGTACCAAGCTCCAGTTCTGCAATTAAAAGAGATAAAACAATTGATTAATTAAATGTCAATCCACTAAAATAATCATTTTTGCATCCAAATGAAAGCTATGTAATCATCAGAATTTTCGATTGTAATTTTTTTAATAGAAGATACTTAAAATGATCTAAATAGAGAGAAAATGATATTTTTAGTGCATGCCTGTGTGTGCATAAAAGTCTCAATTACAGCAAAACGGTTTTATAGAAAAATTTCATATTTTGTGGAAAATTTCCTCTCGAAAAACTCTATTTTTTAAGCTTTATTTGAAGAGAATTCGATCGATACTTTTTGAGATTTGTCCATTTTTCGAAAATCAGTTTTTAATGGAATTTCTGGAAACTATTCAACTGATGTTATTTATACTCATATAGGGGAAGGTGGGGTAAAATGGGTATTGTAATGAAACAGTGGGAGATAGATTTTTTCTGATGATCCTATTGAAAAGCTGAGGAAATTTTAGGCAGATAACAAATGCCAGAATTGATTTTTTTTTAATTTTTTGAGAATTTGATTTTTTTTGGGGCATTTTTGAGGGTAAAAGCATTTTGATTTTTGAAAAAATTCAGTTTTTTTGGAATATCTCCGGTTCTATTGGTCGTAGCGACATGAGACCGATCTCAAATGAAAGGTGAGATCATTTCCCATCGATTTATGGGGTTTTGAATTCAAAAATATCGATTTTTCAGATAGTTATGGGAACTTTTGTGAAAAAATCATGATCATCGGTTTTTGCCCTATAACTATGTGAAAAATCGATATTTTTGAATCCAAAACCCCATAAATCGATGGGAAATGATCTCACCTTTCATTTAAAATCGGCCCCAGGTCGCTACGACCAATAGAACCAGAGATATTTCCAAAAAACTGAATTTCCTCAAAAATCGAAAGACTTAGATTAAATTTTTTTCAACTTTAAATTGATGCATGCAACTTCTTTCATAGATATCTTAGAGGCAAGTGGATTTAGAGGAAAATGTCAAGAGACATTTTTTGTAGAGAATTTCAAGAGCTCCAAAAAAGGTCTCTTGACATTTTTTCCTAAACCTTGTAGTTTTCAAAATCCCTCCAAATCCGGTGAAAATTGATGGATTTTTCTATTTTTACCCCTCAAAAATACTCGAAAAAAATCGAATTCTCAAAAAAATGAATTTCTTCAAAATTTGATATTTCGATGATGATTTGAAAAAAGTTGTATCACTTCCATTCAGAAGCATATTGCTAAAGTATCAGCAGAAAAAGCTATATCAGTTGAAAAGCAATACTATTATCCACTCCTTTTCTAATTGAAACCGTTAAAAATTAACAATTAAAAAAAAAGTAACAGGCAAAACGAACGAACTTTAGTGATGAAGAGTTTATTCAACGGAGATAATTGATAGCACCTGACCCTGTGGGATTTCCCACATGATACTTGAATACAAAATAGCTGAGTGAAAATTTCATTTTATGATTCATTCAAGTTTATCTCAGTATTTTTTCATTGCTTTCCAACAAACAAATTTCACACAAATTTGCAATTTATCGAGATAATTTCATTGTTATTATTTAAAAATTAATTAATTAATATTCTATTTTAAATTAATTAATTAATATTTCATTTTAATTCTCCCGGGTAATTTAAAAAGATAATTTTTTTTATAAAATTCATTTAATTTTGCTTTAATCTAAATTTTTATTGAATTTTTAGAAATTAAAAAAGAAAAAAAAAAGCAATTTTCTATTTATTTTTTTGCGAATATCTGGGAAAATAATGGAGATACGCCCTTTTTACCCGAAGAAGATTTTCTTGAGAATTTCAAGAGCTATAAAAATGATTTCATGAAAAATTACTCTATCTCGCTTAGTTTCCGAGATATTTGCAGAAATAATCTCAATTTTTAGTGAATTTTTAAATAATTTGGGAAAAAAAAAGGAAAAAAATCAATTTTTATTTATTATTTTGTGAAATATCTCGGGAACTAATGGAGATACGCCCTTTTTACCCGAATCCTTTTTTGTAGCTCTTCAAATTCTCTAAAAAACCATCTCAGGGCAAAAAGGGCGTATCTCCATTATTTTCCGAGATATTCTTAGAAAAAAGAAGAAAAAAATGAATAATTCATTTTTTTTTACTCTCGTTTCAAACTTAATCATAAAAAAATTTGATACACTCCCAACTTTATTGAGTTGACACAAGTGCATGATGAAACGATTCCCCTGAGCACAATATACGACAATATTATACGTGAGAAGTTGTTCGACTACGTGATGCCCCCCAGAAGAGCCCTTCTGCATGAGCATGTCTTTGATTGTTTACTTATACAAGATTGTGCAGAGTCTATATTAGGATTAAGTCACGAAGTTTACTCTCATCCTCTTGAGCTTTGAAAACCGAAGAGATTCGATCGCGTCAAGTGAGATGCAGGACAAAAAAAATAAAGTTGAGACTCATGTGAAATTGAATTTTTTCGAGAATAATGAAAAAAAAATTTTTTTAATTATTATTTATTGCTTTTTTATTTTTAATGAAATTTTTCGATTTCGGTTTTTAGATTTCGATTTTTCGATTTCGATTTTTCCACGTTTTTATAAAAAAACAATGAATAATATTTTTTTTTTTTTTCATGAAATTTTTTCGATTTTTCAATCACGATTTTTCGATTCCGGTATTTCGATTTTTCGATTCCAAGTATTCGATTTCGATTTTTCCAATTTTTTATAAAAAAAACAATGAATAATAATTTTGTTTTTTTCTATTAAATTTTTTCGATTTTTCGATTTCGGTTTTTCGATTTCGATTTTTCAATTCCGAGTTTTCGATTTCGATTTTTCGATTCCGCGTTTTCGATTTCGATTTTTCGATTCCGAGTTTTCGATTTTGATTTTTAGATTTCGATTTTTAGATTTCGATTTTTCGATTCCGAGTTTTCGATTTCGATTTTTAGATTTCGATTTTTAGATTTCGATTTTTAGATTTCGGTATTTCGCTTTCGATTTTTAGATTTCGGTATTTTGATTTCGAGTTTTCGATTACGATTTTTCGATTTCGAGTTTTCGATTTCGATTTTTCGATTAAGATTTTTCGATTCCGAGTTTTCGATTTCGATTTTTCCAAGTTTTTATAAAAAAACAATGAATAATAATTTTTTTAAATATTTTTTTCGATTTTTCGATTTTCTGATTTCGATTTTTCCATGTTTTATAAAAAAACAATGAATAATAATTTTTTTTTTTTATTAAATGATATTTAGGAGTGTGGGAATGATTCGAATTTGGGAATTATTTGGATTGAATCAAATATTAATATTCGATTTAAAATTCGAATTGAATAATTCAAAATTTCGAAGTTTCCGAATTATTCGAAAGATATTTCGAATAATTCGAAAATCCCGCCAAACTGAAAGTGGTGAAACGGAACTTATCGAATGATATGCGATATCTCGAATTTAATGCGAGATATCGAATCGATTGATCGAACTTTTGAAATTGATCGATTGAAAGTTGATGTGAAAAGAGAAAAAGTGGGGTAAAACGGACACGAGTTGATTTTTGTATTTTATACTATGAAAATTACTCGAAATTGATGGAAATCTTGGAGATAGATTTTTTCTGATGATTCCATTGGAAAGCTGAGAAAATTTCCCATGAAAATCATACGTCAAAAGTTATTTTTTGGAATTTTTCAAAAATTTCATTTTTTGCGGGAGATTTGAAGGTGAAAATCTTCTGTTTTTGAAAAATTTCAGGTTTTCGAGAATACCTCTGATTCTATTGATCGTAGCGACCTGGGGTTGATCTTAAATGAAAGGTGAGCTCATTTCCCATCGATTTATGGGGTTTAAAAAGAAAAATATCAATTTTTTCAAGTACTTATAGGGCAAAAACTGATTTTTCAGAAAATGACCTATAAATATTTGAAAAATTGATTTTAAAAAAATTTGAACCACACAAATCGATGAGAAATGAGCTCACCTTTCATTTGAGATGAACCCCAGGTCGCTACGACCAACAGAACCGGAGATATCGCCGAAAAGATGAATTTTTTCGATTTTCAAAAGGAAAACCCCTTCAAAACTTGGCCAAAAAAGTAAATTTTTACAAAAATTGAAAAAAAAAATTTTGACACATGTTTTCCGCCTAAAATTTCCTCAGCTTTTCAATGGAATCATCAGAAAATTTCTATCTCGAACGGTTCAATTGCAGTATCCATTTTACCCCACCTTCCCCTATTTTTTCCCCTTCATTTCACTGTCAAGGCGAGTAAAAAAATGATTCATTCACCTTGACCCCAACTTGTGTGTGTCAAATAAATTCAAACACACACATGTTTAGTGTGTGTGAAATCCTTTTCAATCACGTAATTCAATCTGACAATCTTCAACATTTGGACAAGTTGAAACTACTTTTGATATTTATCCAATTACACTTGAAAACAAATTTTAAACTTTTCTGAGAGAGAGTTTGAGTAATGGAGAAATGGCGAATTGAATTTCATTGAATATATGAATTTTGAATGAATTTATATATCTATAAATTAATGAATCAATAAAAGGGGAGGGGGGAGGAGAAATGCGAAAGCGAATTTAATTAATTGAAATTAAGTAAAAAAAGAGATGAAAACCGAATATTTTCACTTGGTTATTCTTTATTGGTGAATATCTCGGAAATTAAGCGAGATAGGGTGATTTTGCATGAATCCTTCTTTGTAGAGAATTTCGAGAGCTACAAAAAAGGGTTGAGGTAAAATCGCTCTATCTCGCTTAGTTTCCGAGATATTGTTGAAAAACTTGAAGAAAAAATGGATTTTTGTGAAATTCTTGATTTTTTGTCATTTGTTTTTTAAAAGGCACTCGGAAACTAAGCGAGATAGGGCGATTTTGGCTGAATCCTTTTCTGTAGAGAATTTTAAGAGCTAAAAAACAAGATTCGGGCAAAACCGCTCTATCTCCCTTAGTTTCCAAGATATTCTCAAAAAACTAATTTAAAAAATCTTAATTTTCCTTTTTTTCTTTCAAAAATAAGAATTTTATTCAATGAGATTTATAAAATTTTATCCTGCCCCATTTTCTTCTTCTAGACCTCGAAAAGAAGAAGAAATCTTATTTCCAAGTAGAACTCATTCATCTCATTTTTCCGCTTTATTACAGCATTGAAGATGAAAAGGTCAAACATTTTCCTTCAATCAATGGAGAAAAAAAAAAAAAAAAAAAGATAAATTCTCAGTGAAAAGAGTTTTTACGAATGAAAAGAGCAAAAAAT
Source organism: Aleiodes leptofemur (assembly GCA_963942555.1). Lineage (NCBI taxonomy): Eukaryota > Metazoa > Arthropoda > Insecta > Hymenoptera > Braconidae > Aleiodes > Aleiodes leptofemur. The sequence continues at coordinate 12,214,516 of OZ012623.1, read as the reverse complement.
CACTGATTTGCAGAAATAAAAAAAAATCCTTCTTCTTTTTCTGTAAATTCGTTTCTGTGAAAATATTTACTCTCATTGATTTTTTTTAGACGTATTTATTTTAAGCCCATCGAAGAAATGACTTATTGGTTATCGATTAAAGAATAATTCATCAGATTTGATGGAATAATTTTCTTATTTTCAATTGCAATAGAGAGGTCGATGGTTTATTGCATTATTTATGCTTCAATATTGAATTTAAAGCAATTAATTCCATTTGATTAATTGAATTTTAATGAGATTTTGAGAGTAAAAAACCTTTATTTGTCGTTTTTTGAGAATATCTTGGAAACTAAACGAGATAGAGCAATTTTGCAAGAATCCTTTCTTTTAGCTCTCAAAATTCTCTATAAAACCATCTTAGGGCAAAAAGGGCGTATCTCCATTATTTCAGGAGATATTCTCAAAAAACAATGAAAAAAAAAGAGTTACCCTTTTTTTTCGTTTTTTTAAACTCAATTTTCCTCTCGAAACTATAAAAAAAATCTAGAATAGACTCTTCTAGCTTCTTCACTCAATCTCCAGACTCATATTCCATGAAAAAACATTTTCATAAACTCTCAGCGAAACTACGTTGAAAACTATCGCCATATGTTCTGACAAAATCAGCTGATATAACAGCTTTTTAGTGTTTATTCTTTCGTGAAGTCTCTTGAAAAAGTTAGAAACGAGAGATTGGCTTTTATCAGCAGAAGCAGAAGCAGTACATGTCTCTTGATGATTCGATTTTCCCTCATTTTTCCTCTCCCCCTTTTTTTTTCAAAGAAAATCCAAGTAGCAGGTCCAAATGATCTACTTTTCCCCTTTTTTTTCCAAGTTATCATGAATATTCTAATTATTCCGATTTTATAACATTTTACCGATATTAAAACAATGCCCACGATAATAAATTGTTATTAAATAATATTATAAATATCCAATATTGTTGCGAATTTGACTGACGCTGTTCCAGCATCCAGGACTGGCATTGGAGGATCCGCGGATTTTAAATACCAATTTTCCCGCCATTTCATGTTTTCATGCAATTAATTGGATTAATCGTCGTTAATTGTCCGGTAAAAGGCATTTTTTATGATTTGAAAAATTAATAGACATTCTGACGAACAAGAATATATATAGTTATACAAGGAAATAATAGATCTGTAATCATGAATTGTTGCAGTGAAACTGAAACTGAATTTCGCTTATGAAGTTCTAATGTTAATTTGATTTTTTTCAAAAATTATTTTTGCCTCAATTTGTGTCCGGTAAAATGGTGTAAAGTGAATTTTAAAAAAATCTCATCATGCTGCTCTATCGAGAGTGTCCAAAATTGAAAAGGAAACAATAGATCATCGGATCTACTTGGATCTATCCTTATTTAAGGTCCTAGATCCAAAAAAATTGAAGAAAAAGCGCTTTTTTCTCCCAATTTCGTGAATAATTTCTTCAATTTTTCATTTATCAACGAAAAAAATGGGAAAAAAAAGTGATGACTGTGTCCTCGTTAACTTTGTTGGCCAGCTAACACAGATAGCGTGAATCGTTGTGGACTGTGCACGATCAATAAGGGGTCGAGGTAGTATCTCGTGTGTTGGTGTTAAAAAAGGGGAAAAAAAGAGAGAAAAAAAGAAGAAATTGTTGAGCCAACACTGAGAAAAATGTGAACAATTCATTGTCGTCATAATTATTGTGGATATTTGATGTGGGGATGTAATCCGTTTTGCCCCATGTTTCCTTGAGATTTGCAGATCCTTTGGAGTAATTGGACCTTTCGATAAAATCATGAAAAAATGAGAAAAAATGAAAATAATTCATTGAGAAAAAAAAATTAGAAATTTTTTGAATTTTCATCTTTTGTTTTTTGAAAATAACTCGGAAATTAATGGAGATACGCCCTTTTTGCCCTAGGAAGGTTTTTAAGCTCTTGAAATTCTCTACAAAAATGGATTGGGGTAAAAAGGACGTATCTCCATTATTTACTGAGATATTCTAAAAAATAAAAACATTAAAAAGTAGATTTTTCGTATTTTTTTGAAAATATCTAGGAAATTAAACGAGATAAAGCGATTTTGTCCAATTCCTTTTTTTTTATAGCTCTTAAAATTCTCTAGAAAACGATCTTAGGGCGAAAAGGGCGTATCTCCATTATTTATCGAGATATTTACAAAAAATTAATAGGAAAAATTGTTTTTTTTTCTTTAATTTTTTCGAATTTTTCACATTTGATGAATTTACTGAGTGAAAAATTGGATTTTTTTCCATTCCAGCGATATTTATCAGGATAATTGCTGAAAGATTGGCTCCAATATTTCTGGACCACTGCCAATATCATCCATTTAATTATTATTATTATTTTTTTTTTTTTTTTGAAACTTCAATATGAGAGTGAAATTCGTAGAGTGAAATTTTCTTATGAAATTCACATTGCCAAACTGGCATTCTCACTTCGATGTGACATTAATAAAGAAAATGATGAAATTGAATTATTCTGTAATTATTATTATTTTAGAATTCGAGGATTAAAATCGAAAAACTCAATTTTTTCAAATAAATTGATTTTTTTTCATCAGTTTTTTGAGAATATCTTGGAAACTAAGCGAGATAGAGCGATTTTATCCGAATCCTTTTTTTTAGCTCTTGAAATTCTCTACAAAAAAGGTCTCTACAAAAATTCCTCTATCTCGCTTAGTTTCCGGATGCCTTTTAAAAAACAAAAATTCATCGAAATTGTGCAAATGATTATCGATCGAAAAATTCGATTATTCTCGATTCAAAGTGGTTCGTCAAATTTAGGGAGAAGGTCGTCAAATTAAGAGGAACGTTGTCAAATTGAGAGAATTAGTCAAATTTGGAGGGAATTTGTCAAATTAAGAGGAAAATCGTCAAATTAAGAGGGAGGTTCGTCAAATTAAGAGGGACGTTGTCAAATTCGAAGGGAAATGCGTCAAATTAAGAGGGAATTTGTCGAATTAAGTGAGAATTAGAGCCCCAATTTTTTTTTTAATAGGAATTAAAAATTCTTTAACAACTATGGCATGTTAATTTTATTCAGCATCATTAAATGCTAATAATAGAGGCTTTAGCTCAATTTAATTGAAATTAGATTGCACAACGTAATATTGGCGTCTATATGTCCTTCGGGTCTTTTACTTTCTAGTAGAAAAAAGTTTAAATAATTCGAAGCAATAAAATATGAAAAAAAATTGAGAGATTGAAGTATTTGAATGGGAGTTTTCGTGGAAATGGTTGGAGATGGAGCATTTTCGATGATTTCATTGGAAAGCTGAGGAAATTTGAGCTGGAAAAGATAGGTCACTCGATTTTTTTGATTTTTTTTTCAAAATTTCGAAAATTTTGGAAAATCGAAAATCTTGGAAAATCGAAAATTTTCAAAAATTCAAAAAAATTAATTCTGACACATGTTGTCCACGTAAAATTTCCTCAGCTTTCCAATGAAATCATCTAAAAAATTCTATCTCCAATATTTTCAATTATTTCCAGCAATTTCCACAAAAAATCGAAAAATCTAAATTTTTCGAAATTTTCGATTTTCAAAAAAATTCGAAAAAATTAATTGTGACACATGTTTTCCACATGAAATTTCCCCAGCTTTCCAATGAAATCATCAAAAAAATTCCATCTCCAATATTTCCAATTATTTCCAGCAATTTCCACAAAAAATCGAAAAATCGAAAATTTTCGAAATTTTCGATTTTCAAAAAAATTCTAAAAAATTAATTGTGACACATGTTTTCCATGTAAAATTTTCTCAGCTTTCCAATGAAATCATCGAAAAAATTCTATCTCCAATATTTCCAATTATTTCCAACAATTTTCATGAAAAATCTTAAAGTATCAAGTCAATGCACTACTCCCACTCAAAAAAATTCAACTGAGGAAAGAAAAAAAAAAAAATTTATTGCACACGGCAGTGATTCCTCACTTTCTCACGACTACCACCGGTGATTCCTGTTTCCCTAGAAATTACATATTATCTCTTTATTAATACACCATGAAGAGGAAAAATTCGCCTTTGAGTGAGTCCACTGAAGTGAAGTATCTCTGATATCACTTCCTCTTAGATATCTCGGAAATTAAGAGAAATAGCGCAATTTCACAGGAAACCTTTTTTGTAGCCCTCAAAATTCTCTACAAAAAAGGTCTCCTCGCAAATTTCCCTATCTCGCTTAGTTTCCGAGATATCTTCAAAAAACTCAAATAACCCAGTAAAAAAATTAAAAAATTGTAAAAAAATCACTAAATCCTTATTTTGAAAGGATCTCCGAAAATACTAGGTTTATCGAAAAATGTCAGGAAACCTTTTTTATAGAGAATTTTGAGAGCTACAAAAAAGGTTTCTTGACATTTTCTCCTAAACCCATTATTTTAGGAAATAATAATGAATAAATAAAAAAAATCTAGACAAATTAAAGAAAAATTGAAAATTCTAAGAAAAATTAAGAAAAAAAAAATTAACGACTTTGCATTTTTTAATAAAAAAGACGCAGACCGTAAAAATATTCTTGAAAATAAAAATGAATGAATATTCATTAATTTCCGTGAAGAAATAAATTCTAATGTTTCGTGTCAGTTGCGCATTAACGAAAGCGCAAGTTTTACTTATTATTAAAAAAAAAAAACTTATTATTTTAGTCCAGCGAATCGGAAAATTTCCCTATTGTGTTTTTTTTTTCGTGTGGAGAATAAAAAAAAATATAGACACACACGAGACACTAATAGTTAGTGAATAAAGTGATACTGGACACCTGAGAACTTTCGTTCGATGATGAAAGTCTAATTTAGATGAAATTATTACTATTTTTTTTTTTTTAATACTATTTTCTTTATTTATTTGTGGAGTTTAACTTTCACAATTCATTTACACTTGTTTTGTGGAAAAAAATGAGGGGATAAAATGACAACAAGACGTTGGGAAATGCATGCGATTAGGAAAGTGAAGTCACTAATGTGTGAAAAAATAAAAAATTAAATTAAAAAAAATGAAAAAAGTATTTTTTTCCATTTTTTTCCATTAAAAATTCGAATTTTAGTAAATTTATAATTTTTTTTTAGTTTCTTTTTTTTTTTAATTTAGATAAATTATGAATAATTTTAAATTATTCAATTAAATAAAGAAAGTTCGTTTATTTCCGGAAATTTATCATTTTTGAGAGGTTTTTTCAATTAATTATCTAGTAATTATGAATTTTTTAGATAAATCGAATTTATTTAGTTACAAAAAAATGAAGAAAACAATGAATTTCATTTTTTGAACTGTTTTTCAAGAGTATCTCGGAAACTAAGCGAGATAGAGCGATTTTGCTCGAATACACTTTTCTAGCTCTCGAAATTCTCTAAAAAAAAGGTTTCCTGCAAAATTCTCCTATCTCGCTTAGTTTCCGAGATATCTATAAGAAACCTACGTTTCCAAGAAAAATAGTGAAAAAGTGAAAAAAAAAGACATTAGTAGCTGCTTTTGAAAAGATCTCGTAAAGAACGAGGTTTAGGAGAAAATGTCAAGAGTCCTTTTTTGTGATCCTTGAAATTCTCTACAAAAAAGGTATCTTGATATTTTTCCCTAACTTATCTTGCCTCAAAGATATTGAACAAAAACTAAGAAAATTCCACGAGTTTGACTCATCCCTTTACTCCCTCCCCCTCCTCCCCCTCATAATAATCAAAATAATACGCCTTATCACTTCCAACTTCATTCGTCACCTCAACTATCAGAATTATCGACAATTGCCAACAAAACCATTTCTCTTGACTTAAAAAATTGAATTAAATCAAAAAAAATAAAAAAAATTATATCAAAATTATCGAAAATTCGACTTTTTTTTATTTCCATTTTCTTTCTCAAAAATTGAATTATTAAAAAAAAAACAAATAAAAAAAGTGCACATATAGAAAATTTAATAAACAATTAGGCCAATTTAAAAAAAAAAATTTAACAAATGAATTTCTGTCAATTTTTTCCAATTTTTGCTTTTTTACAAAAATTTATTTATTAAAAAAAAAAATTAAAAAAATTGTTAAATTCTAATTTTGTCATAATTTTTTTTTTTTGGAGTTTATCAGTTTTTTAACGATATTTTGTAAATTGGACGAGATAAACTGATTTTTTAAAAAATTTTTTGAAGAAATACTTTAAAAAATTGCAAAAATTTGCAATAAAAATGCAACAAACAGTAGTTCGCATTGACTTTCAAACTCTTGCAGTCAGAAAAACATGTGCGAGCAACCTTTGTTCAATTACAACTCCATTTTATACATATATATGTAGTAAAGTAACGAGTAACAGTCCAAGTTCTCAGTGTTTTTCTTTCACAAGTCAGTATAAAGTGCCAAGACTCATCTGACTCATTATCGTATCCGCATTCGTGTGTGTTGTGTGTTGTTTTCCTCTTCAATTGATGATGCTGGAGAAAAAGCAAAAATCTGCCAATTTTTTAGATTTTTTTAAACAATGAAATTATTTTTTTTTTAATATTTGAAAAATTCGCACTTCTAGTTTTTTAAATTCTCTAAATTTGCATATATTTTTTTTTTAAATTATTTATTTGTTGAAAAAAGAAAATGCTCCAAATTGTCAAGTGTCTGCTATTTTTTTAAACAATGAAATTATTGAAAAAAAAATATTTAAAAAATTTGTATTTATAGTTTTTTTAATTTTCTGAATTTGCATATTTTTTTTTTTTAATTATTTATTTGTTGAAAAAAGGAAATGCTCCAAATTGTCGAATGTCTGCTTTTTTTTAAACAATGAAATTGTTGAAAAAAAAATATTTAAAAAATTTGTATTTATAGTTTTTTAAATTTCGTATATTTGCGTATTTTTTGGTTTTTAAAAAAATTATTTATTCATTGAAGAAGATAAATGCTCCAAATTGTCAAATGCCTGCTATTTTCAGTATTTTTGAAATTAACTCACATCTGACAATTTTTATGATTTTTTTAAACAATGAAATTATTTTTTAAAAAATATTTAAAAAATTCGCATTTATAGTTTTTTGAATTTCCTAAATTCGCATATTTTTCAATTTTTTGAAAAATAATCTATTTGTTGAGAAAAAAATAATAACAATTGTCAAATTTCTACTATTTTTAGTATTGTTAAAATTAGCATATATCTGACAATTTTTATCATTTTTTTAACAATGAAATTATTTTTAAAAAAATATTTGAAAAATTTGTACTTATAGTTCTCTAAAGTCTCTAAATGTGCACATTTTTTTTTTTTTGAAACTAATTTATTTTGTTAATAAAAAAAAATGCTCCAAATTGTCAGATGTCTGCTGTTTTCAGTATTATTGAAATTATCACATATCTGACAATTCTTATAATTTTTTTACACAATAAAATTATTAGAAAAAAAATATTTATAAAATTTGCACTTATAGATTTTCAAATTTCCTGAATTTTCATATTTTTTAATTTTTTGAAAAATCATTTATTCGTTGAAAAAAAAAATGCTCTAAATTGTCAGATGTCTGCTATTTTCAGTATCATTGAAATTATCACACATTTGAAAGTTTTTTATGATTTTTTTAAACAATGAAATTATTACAAATAAAATGTTTAAAAAGTTTGCATCTATAGTGTTTTCCATTCTCTAAATACACAAATTTTGTATTTTTTTAAAAGTAATTTGCTTATCGAAAAAAAAAGAAAAAGACAAAAAATTAACAGATGTCAGCAATTTTCCCCAAAATCCCAAATTCCCCTCAAAAATTCCGCAAAAAGGGAAAATTCTTCCCCAAAAACCCCCCAAAAAAGTGGAAAATTCCTCCAAAAAAAGGGAAATTCTTCTCAAAAACCCCCCAAATAAACGTGGAAAATTCCCTCAAAAAAAAGGGAAATTCTCCCTAAAAGAACATGAAAAATTCCCCAAAGAAAGGGAAATTCTTCTCAAAAATCCCCAAAAAAAGTGGAAAAATCCCCCAAAAAAAAAGGGAATTCTTCCCAAAAAAACGTGGAAAATTCCCCCAAAAAAAGGGAAATTCTTCTCAAATACCCCCCAAAAAAGTAGAAAATTCCCCCAAAAAAACATGGAAAATTCCCCCAAAAAAGGGGAAATTTTTCCCAAAAACCCCCCAAAAAAGTGGAAAATTCCCCAAAAAAAAGGGAAATTCTTCCCAAAAAAACATGAAAAATTCCCCCAAAAAAGGGGAAACTTTTCCCAAAACCCCCCAAAAAAGTGGAAAATTCCCCATAAAAGGGGAAATTCTTCCCAAAAACGTGGAAAATTCCTTTTTCCAACATTTCCCTTTTTCCCTTTGTCCAAAGTCGACTTCCAGAAATTCTCGTCTTTTCCTGAAGAGGCACGATCTGTCAAAAATCTCTCCAAAACCCCAAAAAGAAGCCTCCACTCTCCCCTTCCCCCTCAAGGCCACCCCCCCCTTTTATTTACCCAAAAACCCAAATTTCCCCTCAAAATAAATGAATTAACAAAATAAATAAACTTACCACGTCGATTAAACGGTCGTACTCTGACGGCCACTTTAATTTTATCCGTGGCCATGATTTTTTCACAGTAAAAAAACGTTTTTTTAACGAAATAAAAAAAAAGGCAAAGAAAAACCGGTGATTAATTAATTCCTCACTCGATTAAACGATGAAAAAAAAAAAGAAAGAGAGAGAGAGAGAAAGAGATTTTTTGCCTTTTTTCCCCCAGAAATTCACCAAAAAAACACAATTTTATTTAATTTTATTTTATTGACACACACAATGAGCACTTTTTGCATGTAATCGACTTATTCACACACATACACACACACACAAACACACACACAATACGTTATTATTATTATTATTATTATTAATCACAGTAACATTTTTAGTTTATTTTATTATCATCTCTCTTCTCTCTTTTTTTAAAACGCTACATTATTTTAATTATCAACCCATAATCCATTGAATTATTATTTTTCTTCTTCTTCTTCTTCTTTCTTTTTAAATACTAGTTCATGCAGCAGCAACGACACTACGTCTAACCGAGCTCGTGACACACTTCGCCATATTGCTTTTTGTGATATGAAACAGCCTCGTGTGTGTATAGAGTTGAAGTCGAGAGAGAGAGAGGGACGGAGAGGGGGGAGGCGAGGGAGGGGAGGGTGAGCTTCGAGTTGCAGACTAGCAACGCTGCGCGGCGAGTCGAAGAGTTGAGGGGTTTTTAGGGAAAGGGGAGGGGGGAGCATGGAGGCTAGTCGAGAGTGAGTCAATTGCCTTTGTGGAGAGGGGAAAAAGGGGTGGAGGGGAGGGATGAGTGTGCGGAATGGGCGAGTGGGGGCGGTAGTTGTCGGGAGAGGTGAAAGGGAATTTTGGGGGGTTTTGGAGGGTGTGGGGATTTTTTGAGGGCTGAGGGGGATTTTTCGAGGGTTAAGGGGGATTTTTTGAGGGTTGAAGGAGGATTTTTGGGGGGATTTTGGAGGGTTTGGGGATTTTTTAAGGGTTGAGGGGGGATTTGGGGATTTTTTGTAGATTTTTTGGAGGGGGAATGGAAGGGGAAAGTAAGCGGGGATTTTTTGAGTGTCGGGAGAGACGGTGGGGATTTTTCGGGGGGATTTCGGAGGGGCGAAGAGGGATTTACGGGTTTTTGGTAGATTTTTCGGAGGGGGAATGGAGGGGAGGGAATACGCGGGAATTTTTTTGAGGGGCGGGAGAAATGAAGCCGATTTTTTGGGGGATTTTGGAGGGGCGAGGGGGGATTTAGGGATTTTTGATAGATTTTTTGGAGAGGGGGGGATAAGGGGGAAATTTTTTGAGCGACGGAGGGGATTTTTTGTGGGAAGTTTGGAGGGTTATGGGGATTTGAGGGGAAAGGGGGGTTGAGGGGGGAGTCAGGTTCTTTGGGGGCTGAGGGAGGATTCGCGTTTTTTTAAGGGGCTGAGGGGGGATTTGGGGGCAGCACTAGGGAATTTTTTGAAAAGGAGATTAAACGAGTGTGTCCATTGCCTTTGGTAAGAGGGTAAAAAGGGGGGTGGGGAAGGGGAAAGTATACAAAATAGCCGCATGATGGCGCCAGCTGACGGGAGACTCAGAAGCCAAATTTTGAGAATTTCGGGGGATTATTGATATTTTCTTTGTTTTGGATATTTGGGATGGGGATTGCGGGATGTAGGAATCAGGAGGTAAGATCTGGGGGGCTTTAACGATATTTGGAGGGGTAAAACGGAGTGGGGGAAAACACTAGCCATTTTTCAAAAAACCCGAAATAACGAATTTCGATGTTCTTCCATGAATATCTCGAAAACTGTTCAATTTAGAGAAAAAAGTCAAGATACCTTTTTTGTAGCTCTTAAAATTTCCTTAAAAAAAGGTCTCTTGACATTTTTCCCTAAACCCAACGGCGTCAAAGATATTCATCAAATAACTCCATAAGTTAACTAACTCCATGCTGAACCATGTTGAACAGAATCACAGTTTGGACCCTTTTCAAACTGGGTTTAGGCCCATGATGGGGACGCAAGATGCAGTTTTGAAGCTTCTGGAGGATGTTCGTCTAGGTTTTGACAATAAACTTATTACGATCGCGATCTTTCTGGACTTTTCTAAAGCATTCGATTCAGTTATCCATGAGAGGCTGCTTGGTAAGCTGCGAAGCTTTAATGTGGGAGAAAAAGCTTGCAGTTGGATTGCTTCATATTTGTCTGGTAGGACGCAGTCCATAGTTGATGGAGATAGAAATTCCACCTGGAAAAACATACAAAGAGGTGTGCCGCAGGGGAGTGTTCTTGGTCCTTTGCTATACATATTATATGCTTCAGATATGGGTGAATGTTTTAAACTTGCAAAGCATATCTCTTATGCAGATGACACTGTTCTCTACGTTACATGTCGTCTTGAAGAAGTGGATATTATCATTCATTTGCTGAACGAAGATTTGCATCGACTATCAAATTGGTGTCAGGCAAATGGTATTCGATGCAACCCACAAAAGACTCAATTAATGGTATTCCACCATCAGAAAAGGGCATCATACTTGGAGATGGACAGCTGGCCTGATATCGTGCTTGATGGTGTTATATTGAGATATGTTGCAATGGTGAAATATCTAGGAGTTCTTCTAACACCACATCTACAATGGACTGAGCAAGTTGTTTTGATTTGTGTGCGAGTCTTCAGGTCATTAAGGAGACTACGTGCTAATGGGGATCTCTTCAATGAACATCTAAGGAGACGCATGGTTGTGGCTTTGATCCTGCCCTTCTTCGACTATTGTACGATTGCTTTCACTGATATGGCAGATAACGAAAATCAGAAGCTTCAGCGTGCTTTTAATGCGTGTGTTCGTTATGTAGCAGGCTTAAGGCGTTTTGATCGTATCTCTGAAGCTAGACGCCAAAGAAATTGGCTGACAATTAAGAATCGAAGGCTTCTGCTAGTGGTTACGGCTATATACAAAACAATAAAACTGAATCATCGAAGTCTTTTTACTGATGATCTACAAAAGATTACCAATGTGAGAGCACGTCAGAATTGTCGCAATGATTTGCTTCATCTAAGAACATCGAGGACTTCTTCAAATCAAAAGTCCTTCCTTACAACTGCTATTTCATTCTGGAATGAATTACCACGAGATGTAGCTTCAGCAGAATCCCTTTCTCAATTTAAAAAATTGTGTTTCGAGTATTTGATGAATAAGGAAATTACTGAGGCGAATAACTGAACTATGAACTCTTTGCAAAGTGCTTATTACGATGCTGTCAATATATTATAATAACGTTTGACGATTTTAATAGCAGTATTTAAGATGCAATTTTAAAACTAATTCTGTGATACCAGATTATATCAATTTACTTTTATTTTTGTATATATCTCAATTTTTGAATCTGAATTTAATTTCCGTATATTGTGATGTTTGTAATAGCGATTTTAAAGAAGCAATTTTATAACAAATTCTGTGATATCATTTCACGTTAATTTACTTTTACTTTTATTTTTGTATGTATCTCAATTTTTTGATGTCGATTAATTTATGGAAGTTTATATAATTTGTGATTTTTTTATGAAAGAAATTTTTTTTAATGCGACTTCTGAAGTATGTATATATAATTTACTGTATTAGCTCCGATGGGCTCACTAGCCTGGAGTTTTAACGAATAAACATTAAACATTAAACATTAAACATTAAACATAAGTCCCTTTCAACCCAACTTTAACTGTCAATTTCAAATTTCCCGCGCATTATTGCACTATAGAGGGCAATCCAGAAGCAGCAGCAGTCATCAAAAGTCAAAATAAAAATATTTTGATTTTCACCCGGTGAGTCTCAATTGTTCTTTTCATTAATATAATTAATAATAAATTAACATAATAAAAATAAATAACTTTAATTTCCCAATTTTTTAAACAAAAAAAAATTGAATTATTTCAGATTTTTTTCGAGTAATTTCTGATATTCGCATTGATGCAGCCATTTACGCAGTGAATCGCATGTTTTGAGGACCTAAAAAACCGTCTTTTGCATCAATTTTAATTGAATAATTAAATAATACAGAAAAATGGCTAGTGCAAATGATTTTTTTGGGTTTGAAATTCTCGAAAAATTGGTGGAAAAACAAGTTCACAAGAAAGAAGATGTTATTATTTTATTTGCACATTGGTTCTTCGTTAAAAATGGATTTAGATGTATTGGGTTAGGTGATTCTGTAAGTTCTCTATTTTATCAAATATTATTATTATTATTGTTATTGATTAATTAAAATTGAAATTTGCCTTTTTTTCACTGAATTTTTGCAATAATTTGAATTTTTTTCAGGAAAATCCAATTTTTTTTCAACTGTTTTTGGAGAATATCTCGAAAACTAATGGAGATAGGCTCTTTTTGCCCTAAGACGGTTTTCGAGCTCTTGAAATCTTGTAAAAAAAAAGATTGGAGTAAAAAGGGCGTATCTCCATTAATTTCGGAGCTATTCTAAAAAATAAAATCGATAAAAAAAGGATAAATCTGTTTTTTTATTTGTTTTTTTGAGATATCTCAGAAACTTAACGAGATAGAGCAATTTTGCTCCAATCCTTTTTTGTAAATCTCAAAATTCTCTTTAAAAAAGGATTGAAGCAAAATTGTCCTATCTCGCTTAGTTTCCGAGATATTTTCAAAAAACAAATGACAAAAAATTAATATTGAAAAAATTGAGAGAAAAACTCAATTTTCTTTTCGTTCGTTTATAAAGAATATCTCGGAAAATAAGCGAGATAGAGCGATTTCACTTCAATTCTATTTTGTAGCTCGGGAAATTCTCATTAAAACCATTTTTAGGGCAAAATCGCTCTATCTCGCTTTATTTCCGCGATATTGAAGAAAAACAGCTGATGAAAAAAATGAATAATTCTAATTCTTTATTTTTTATTTATTTTTTTCATTTCAGAAAACATTTACTCCAAATGAAGAGGGATCCGAATTATTGCCAGAGGGATGGAGTGAAAATGATCATTATGCACTGAGATATCTCAAAGAAGGAAAATTGTACATTCTTCTTGGTCGTAAATCCGATGCGGATTTACTTCTCAATTTTTTGGTAATTTCCCCATTTTCTACTATGAAAATTACGAGAAATGGATGGAAATATTGGAGATAGGTTTTTTCTGATGATTCCATTGGAAAGATGAGAAAATTTCCCATGAAAATCATATGTCAGAAGTTATTTTTTGGAATTTTTCAAAAATTTAATTTTTTGCGGGAGATTTGAAGGTGAAATTCTTCTGTTTTTTGAAAAATTTCAGGTTTTCGAGAATATCTCTTGTTCTATTGATCGTAGCGACCTGGGGTTGATCTTAAATGAAAGGTGAGCTCATTTCCCATCGATTTATGGGGTTCAAAAAGAAAAATATCAATTTTTTCAAGTACTTATAGGGCAAAAACTGATTTTTCAGAAAATGACCTATAAATATTTGAAAAATTGATTTTAAAAAAATTTGAACCACACAAATCGATGAGAAATGAGCTCACCTTTCATTTGAGATGAACCCCAGGTCGCTACGACCAACAGAACCGGAGATATCGCCGAAAAAGTGAATTTTTTCGATTTTCAAAAGGAAAACCCCTTCAAAACTTGGCCAAAAAGGTAAATTTTTCCAAAAATTGAAAAAAAAAAATTTTGACACATGTTTTTCGCCTAAAATTTCCTCAGCTTTTCAATGGAATCATCAGAAAATTTCGATTTCGAACCGTTCAATTGCAGTGTCCATTTTACCCCACCTTCTCCTACAATTTACTGTATTAACTCCGATAAACTAATCTTCTTCTTTTTTTTTCAGAGAATTGCAGACAATTGTTTATCGACAATAAAATTTGCAATTAACGCAACCGTGTCAAATATTCATGGACCACTGCAAACATTGATCGAGAATCATCATGAGGCGTTGAAAAAAATTCAGAAAGAACTGGTTGAACCAGTTTACACTGGTACAGCAAGGGAAATGTCGACTCAAACAGCAGCTGAATTGTTGGAAATGGGAAGAGAACAAAATAGACACAGATATTCACCAGTTCCATATGATAATCCCTTGAGAATATCGCCTCCAAGAGGGGGACGACAGCCCTGGTAACCGATTTTTATTTTTTTAAGAGGCCTTTTTTTGTAGAGAATTCTTTTTGAGAACAAAAAAGGTCTCATTTTGATGTTTTATATTATGAAAATCACTCGAAATCAATGGAAATATTGGGGATAGATTTTTTCTGATGATTCCATTGAAAAGCTGAGGAAATTTCCGATGGAAATCATGTGCCACAATTGATTTTTTTGGAATTTTCAAAATTTCGATTTTTCGATCGAAATTTGAAGGTGAAAATCTTTTCGTTTTCGAAAAATTTCACTTTTTCGGGGATTTCTCAGGTTCTATTGGTCGTAGCGACCTGGGGCTCGCCTCAAATGAAAAGTGAGCTCATTTCCCATCGATTTATATAGTTTTAAAAAAAAATTATCGATTTTTCAAATAAATACAGAGCAAAAACTGATTTTCAGAAAATGGGCTAGAAATAATTGAAAAATCGATGAAAAAAATTTTGAACTACATGAATTGATGGGAAATGAGCTCACCTTTCATTCAAGATCAACCCCAGGTCAATACGACCAATAGAACCAGAGATATCCCCAAAAAAGTGAATTTTTTCGATTTTCGAAAAAACTCAAATTTCGAAAAAAAAACTCAAATTTTCAAAAAATTAAAAAAAAATAATTGTGACACATGTTTTCCAACTAAAATTTCCTCAGCAATTCAATTCATCAAAAAAAATCTATCTCTCACCATTCCATTGAAATCCCCATTTTCACCCTTTTTCCCTTAATTAATAAAAAAAAATCGTACATACCTTCTATTCCAAATATCTTTGACGCGAATTTGTTTGAAGAAAAATATCAGGAGACCTTTTTTTCGAAGAATTACAAGAACTTCGAAAAAGGTCTTCTGATAAATTCCCACAAATCTGATATTTAACGAGATATTCACGAAATAATCCACTGTAATCATTTTTTTGCAGGAATCCTGAAGCAGATCCGAGAGGAGTTGGACGTCACGACGTGGATCCTTTTGCAGGAGTTGGACCTCGAGGTGGTGGTATGATTTTTGATCCATTTGGACCAGCAAATCGTGGAGTGCCTGATCCACTCAGGCCGAGACCAGGAGGAATAGGTGGACCACCACATCTTCCAGCGTAAGGCTTTTTCCACGTATTTAAGAATATTTCCAAGTAGTTCCGATGATCTATTTTGTTCTTTTCAATTTTGGACACTTTCGATAGAGCAGCATGAGATTTTTTTAAAATTCACTTTACACCATGTTACCGAACACAAATTGAGGCAAAAATAATTTTTGAAAAAAATCAAATTAACATTAGAACTCCATAAGCGAAATTCAGTTTCAGTTTCACTGCAACAATTCATGATTACAAATCTATTATTTCCTTGTATAACTATATATATTCTTGTTCGTCAGAATGTCTATTAATTTTTCAAATCATAAAAAATGCCTTTTACCGGACAATTAACGACGATTAATCCAATTAATTGCATGAAAACATGAAATGGCGGGAAAATTGGTATTTAAAATCCGAGGATTCTCCAATGCCAGTTCTGGATGCTGGAACAGCGTCAGTCAAATTCGCAACAATATTGGATATTTATAATATTATTTAATAACAATTTATCATCGTGGACATTGTTTTAATATCGGTAAAATGTTACAAAATGGGAATAATTAGAATATTCATGATAACTTGGAAAAAAAGGGAAAAAGTAGATCATTTGGACCTGCTACTTGGATTTTCTTAATAAGAAAAAATACCTTTTGTTTTAAATATAATATTCTGTCCCAACTTTACAAAGTTTTAGACTCGGGTCATTGACCTGTCCCTTCCCAATATATTTAATTAATCCAATTTCGAGGATAAATTCACTTTAATAATGAAATAATTAAATTTTGAAAATTTCTAGAAAAGACAATTTTAAAGTTCTCTTGAATATTTTATGGAGTAATTCGACATTGACATGCTCTAAATAATTCTGAAGCTCCTGTAGTTGTCAATTAATGTAATTAAGGAATAGAACAATCCTAGAAAACTAATTATCTTGAAAAAGCTCATTTTTCATTAAAAAAAACTTAAATTTTCGAATCGACTTCATTTTTTTCCGATTTCTTTTTTAATTATCTCGGAAATTAATGGAGATACGCCCTTTTTGTCCGAATCCTTTTTTGTAGAGAATTTCAAGAGCTACAAGTAAGGATTCGTGTAAAATCGCTCTATCTCGCTTAGTTTCCGAGATATTCTCAAAAAACAATTGAAATAAAATCGACTTTTCTTAGAAATTTTTTAATTTTTAATTTTTTTAAATTTTTTTAAATTTTTTTTTAGTGGAGCAATACCACCAGGAGCCAGATTTGATCCCTTTGGACCACCAGATTTGGTCCAGCCAAGGCCACGACCAAGAAATCCTGATCACGATCATCTCCCACCACCAGGTTACGATGATATGTTCATGTAAATCCGTTTATTTAATTAATAATTGGAGAAAAAAAGTTATTTTTCGAGTTAATTCCTTTTTTTTCTACAGTTTCAAAGGAAAATTGTAATTTTTTTTTGTTATTAATTAATTATGAAATATAATTGCGTTTTTCTTTTATAAAACATAAACTGTAATTTTTCCAAATTTATTTCTTCTTTTATTGACAAAAAAAAAATATTTTACATGTGTAAGTATTGATTTTTTTCATTTTCGAAATTACTGCGAAAAATGAGATGATTGAGCTAAAAAAAAAAATTTTCTACTTAACATAATTATTTCAGCTACAAGCATATTAATTAATTATCTTCCACGTAATCGACTCCAATTCTTCAAGAAATTGAAATTAATTGAACTAAAAAAATCTGATTCCACGATTAATTTTAATTATGATAATGAAAAATGGAATTAGCATATATCTGACGATTTTTTTAATTTTTTTAAACAAATAAATTATTTTAAAAAAAATATGTAAAAAATTTGCACTTATATTTTTTTTAATAATTAATTTAAAATAATTTATCTAAAATTAAAAAAAAAAAATTGTCAGATTTTTGCTATTTTCAGAATAATTTTCAATTTTCACTAAATTATACTTGAAAATATGAGAAATTATATCACAGTTATATGTAAAAGTTTGTTATTATTATTATTATCTATTATTATTATTATTATTAGAATTATGAATTCTTGAAGAAAGGAGTCGATTCGCAGATGCAAAGATAAAAACAATTATTTTTTTTATTAAATGGAAAAATTATTAATGCCTTTTTCTTGTTTAATTATATGATTTTTATCTTTTTTTTAAATTATTATTAAATTATAAATTAATAAATTCCAGTTAGTGAGGAAGCAAAAAGATTGATGAAAGCGAATCATTGCGTTAACTCATGAATTTATGAAGTTGATTACGTCATTGAACTCGCATTTTGAAATTAGTGGGTTTAGGGAAAAATGTCGGGAGACCTTTTTTGTAGAGAATTTAATTCTCCACGAAAAAGGTCTCTTGGTGAATTTTCCTAAACCTCGTGGTTACCGAGATCCTTTTGAAATAAGGTATCAGTGATTTTTTTCAACTTTTTCATCACTTCCCTGGGGAAATTCCGGGCTTCTTGAGGATCTCGGAAACTAAGCGAGATAGAGAAATTTTTGTAGAGACCTTTTTTGGAGGTCTTGAAATTCTCTACAAAAAAGGTCTCTTGACAAATTCTGCTAAATCTAATAGTTTTCGAGATCCTTTTAAAATAAGATACTAGTGATTTTTGGACGTATTTCGTTTCATTTTAAAAAATCGCATGAAACTTGTTTTGCTAATATCTTTGGAGCGACTGGGTTCAGAGAAAAATGTCAAGATACCTTTTTTGTAGCTCTTGAAATTCTCTACAAAAAAGGTCTCCTGATAAATTCTCCTAACTCCAATAGTTTCCGAGATCCTTTTTCATATGAGCAATCAACTTCATCAAAACTCATAAATTTCTCACTCATACAGAAATTGGCAACATAATTTAAACATAAAAAAAAATTGGATAGACTGCATGTTGAGACAAAAAAATTTATTACTAATATTATTCCAAATATTTAAGCTAGCATTTGAATATTAATTATCCTTCATTTTAATGAACGTCCATAGTCCTATCCTCTGATAAAAAATATTGCAGTTTTTTTTTTTTATTAAAAAATAAAATGGGGGAAAAAATAATAATTTGCCCAATTAATTACAGGGGGAAGGTGGGGTAAAATGGGCATTCTCCTCAAACGGTTTGAGATAAAGATTTTTCGATGATTCCATTGAAAAGCTGAGGAAATTTTAGCTGGAAAACATGTGTCACATCATTTTTTTTTAATTTTTTGAAAATTTGAGTTTTTTTCGAAATTTGAGTTTTTTCGAAAATCGAAAAAATTCACTTTTTTGGGGATATCTCTGGTTCTATTGGTCGTAGCGACCTGGGGTCGATCTTGAATGAAAGGTGAGCTCATTTCCCATCGATTCATGTAGTTCAAAATTTTTTTCATCGATTTTTCAATTATTTATAGCCCACTTTCTGAAAATCAGTTTTTGCTCTGTATTTATTTGAAAAATCGATAATTTTTTTTTACAACTATATAAATCGATGAGAAATGAGCTCACTTTTCATTTGAGACGAGCCCCAGGTCGCTACGACCAATAGAACCTGAGAAATCCCCGAAAAAGTGAAATTTTTCGAAAACGAAAAGATTTTCACCTTCAAATTTCGATCGAAAAATCGAAATTTTGAAAAATTCCAAAAAAATCAATTGTGGCACATGATTTCCATCGGAAATTTCCTCAGCTTTTCAATGGAATCATCAGAAAAAACTTATCTCCAATATTTCCATTGATTTCGAGTGATTTTCATAATATAAAACATCAAAATTAAAATTTATCCACTTCACCCTTTTTTTCCCCTTTCATCCCCACCTCCCCCTAATTTCATTTCACGTCTGCGATCTGAGTGAATGTGTATGTGCCATCAAATTGTCAATGTATTTATTTAGATATTTTTTTTTTTTTTCATTTCAGTACTTTTTATAGAAAAATAATTTTTCTCCAACAAAAATCCTTTTTTTTTTAAATTCAGTTATAAATTTTTAGTTTTCTTGTTTTTGGGTTTTTTGAAATTGTACAAAAATTTTAATTATTTCCAATTGTTCAAAGGCTTCTTTGGTGCCGTTAACACACACATATATATATATATATATGTATGAAAAATTACAAGCAAAAATTGGATTTAAAACGGACGGCTATAAAAAATGACTCCAGATTTTTAATAATTAATTAATTAATTTTCTCTTTTTTGTTGATTCTTTTTTTTTAATTGTTGGATTATTATCAACAAATTTGAAGGAGATTGATTGGCAGTTCGTTTTTTTCCAAACATCATTGACCCTGCTCAAAGAAAAAAAAAATCGAAAATTTCGATTTATAAACAATTGCACAATTTTCGAAATTAATTTCAAAAATGTACCAAAAATTTCGATAATTTCGTTTTTTTAATGCATTCGGAAACTAAGCGAGATAGAGCAATTTTCGTAGTGACCTTTTTTGTAGCTCTCAAAATTCCCCACAAAAAAGGTCTCTACCAAAATTGCTCTATCTCGCTTAGTTTCCAAATGCACAAAAAAAAGGAAAATACACAAAACGCATAAAATAACGAAATTATCGAAATTTCTGTGATCTTATTGTTTCATGCACTCGGAAACTAAGCGAGATAGAGAAATTTTCGCCGAGACCTTTTTTGTAGCTCTCAAAATTCCCTACAAAAAAGGTCTCTACAAAAATCGCTCTATCTCGCTTAGTTTCAGAGTGCCTTTTAAAGAACAAAAATTTATCGAAATTGTGCAAATGATTATCGATCGAAAAATTCGATTATTCTCGATTTAAAGTGCAACAATGATTTACTGCCTGTATTGACTAGGTGACGAAGCATTTAATATTCATTAATTATTAATTATTATTATTGTGATTAATAATATTAATATTATTAATTATTCATTACAGTTAGAATCATAATTCATTAAATTTTATCGTTAATTTTTTTGTTTTTTTAAATTCTTTTATTATTATCATTATAATTATAATCAATTATTATTATTATGTGAAAGAAATAAACATTCACAAGATCGACAGACGATTGAAATGATCTGGGTGATAAATTCATTATTATTATTATTTTTTTAAGGTTTTTTCCTTCATTTTTGCCTTTTTTTCTCTTTTTATTTCTTCAAAATTTCTTGGGTTTCTTTCATTTTTAGTCATTTTTTTATTTATTTTTTTTTCTTTTTTTTTTTCTTTGAACACAGTTTAGCGTGGCGCACAGCGTCACTGACAATTTTATACAAAACTTGTCAGAATATTGTTATTTTGTCACAAAATATGGAAAAATGAGAAGAAATTGAAAAAATGAGTCATGGAAATTTTTTTTTTTCGAGAAAATTTTTTTTTTTTTTTTTTTTTCAAGACTTGGTTTGAATTTTTTAAGGGTTTTTTTTCACGAGTTTTCATAAAATTGCCATTGAGCTACGATACGAGAGATGAAATAAAAACAACTATACAGAACTTTGGAGTACATTACCTCGCCCATTTTACAAACACACACAATATTGAAAAAGGTTTTTTTTTAATTTTTTTTTAATAAAAAAAAATTGAAAAAAAAAGAGAAACTTTTTTTGTCTTTTTTTTTTTTAAGTGTTTTTTTTTTTTAATCGTTCATGTTAATGTAGAAATTTCAGGCCCAACGAGAATAGGAGTACATCCATCAATCCGGCCTGCCATTGGAAATGCAACTTGGCTCGAATTTTTTCTGATTTTTTCTGGCAAATAGAAGCTTTTTTGGGGGGGATATTTTTGAGGCGAGTGGGTTTAGGGGAAAATGTCAAGAGACCTTTTTTGTAGAGAATTCAATTCTCCACGAAAAAGGCCTCTTGGTGAATTTTCCTAAACCTCGTGGTTTCCGAGATCCTTTCGAAATAAGGTATCAGTGATTTTTTTCAACTTTTTCATCACTTCCCTGGGGAAATTCCGGGCTTCTTGAGGATCTCGGAAACTAAGCGAGATAGAGAAATTTTTGTAGAAACCTTTTTTGGAGGTCTTGAAATTCTCTACAAAAAAGGTATCTCGACAAATTCTCCTAAATCTAATAGTTTTCGAGATCCTTTTAAAATAAGATACTAGTGATTTTTGGACGTATTTTGTTTAAATTTTAAAAAATCGCATGAAACTTGTTTTGCTAATATCTTTGGAGCGACTGGGTTTAGAGAAAAATGTCAGGATACCTTTTTTGTAGCTCTTGAAATTCTCTACAAAAAAGGTCTCCTGATAAATTCTCCCAACTCCAATAGTTTCCAAGATCCTTTCAAAACAAGGAATTAGTGATTTTTACACTCGAAAAATAAAGAAATTAAAAAATTTCATGCCACAAATAATGAACAATTCATAAATACTTGATACACCTGAGTCTTCATATTTTCATAATTTTACTTAATTCCTACATAATATAAGTTTAATGTGATGATTTGGTGGTGATTGCACAGGAAAAAAAATACAAATGTTCAAATTGTGGCAATTTTCTAAAAAAAAAAGGAAAAAAAATCTTTTTTTATAAAATATTATTGAATTTCCCGCAATTTCACATCTGCTATTGTGTCACCCTCGATTACAAATTACCATAAAAACCTCATTTCCCCCATTCACATTAAATTTTTTCCTCCTTAATCAAATTTACTTTTTTTAATAAAAAAAAATTGAAAAATTTTCTGAAAAAAAAAAATGAAACAGATTTGTTTTTTGCGAATATCTTTGAGGCGAGTGGTTTTATCGAAAAAAGTCAAGAAACCTTTTTTGTAGCTCTCAAAATTCTCCACAAAAAAGGTCTCTACAAAAATTTCGCTATCTCGCTAATTCTCCGAGATATTCTTTCCCAAAAGTTTCACTTTTTTTTAACTAATTTCGAAAAATCCAAAAATTAATCAAAAAAAAAAAGAAAAAAGTAAATATTAACTAATTAATTAATTAATTTTTTTTTCAATTAAAATAAAATCTATACTTGAGTCAATTCAAAAATTACAATTTAATATACGCATTATTAAATACATATACAGTGATATAACGCCAGAAATTTGTTGGCTGAATTAATTTTTTTTGGACCATTTTCATTTAATTTTGGCTCTTTTTCTCTTTTTTTTTCGCCAGATTTAATAATTAAAAAATGAAATTATGTATAAATTGTGTTTTAGGAAGTAATCTACAATTGTAAATTTTCAGTCAATCATTTTTTTTTTTCATGAAATACGATTGCCATTTAATTGTCGTAAATTCATTTAATTTAATTTAATTAAATTCATTTTTATTAAATTTAATTTAATTCAATTTAAATGAAATGAAAATAATAAAAAAAAAAAAGTGGAGAATTTTTTTGCTGAACTTTTGGCAATAATTTGTTGCATTTCCATTGATAAGCCATTTTTTCATTTTTTTTTATAGTATAATTGGTACAATACGTCACTTTTTTCGTCAATAATCGTGCAAAACTCGGAGAATTCGTATTAACAATTAGAAATTTTTTCTTGCACTGACAGAAAAAAAAAAAAAAACGACAAAATCACTTTTTTTCCTTTTTTTTTTAAATTACTGGACGCAGCACGAATTTTTCTGCCCATTTTTGAGCTTCAATCGAGACTTGGGACGATATTTCTCCAAATATGCCAGTTGCTTTGAATTTATTGCGCCTCGCCTTTTTCTGAAAAATGAAAATTACGATTTTTTTTAGAATAAATAAATTTTTTTCTATGAAAGGAGAAAAATGGACACATTTGAGTTTTTATGGATATATTATGAAAAAATCTTTGAACGAATGAAAATATTGGAGATGGATTTTTTTTAATGATTTCATCGGAAAGCTGAGGAAATTTTAGTCGAGAAATATGTGCCAGAACTAATTTTCTTCATTTTTTTGAGAATTCGATTTTTTTTGGGCATTTTCGAGGGGTAAAAATAGAAAAATCCATCAATTTCATCGAATTTTAAAGGGATTTTGAAAACTACGAGGTTTAGGAAAAAATGTCAGGAGACCTTTTTTGGAGCTCTCGAAATTCTCTACAAAAAAGGTCTCTTGACATTTTCCTCTAAATCCACTTGCCCCGAAGATATCTATGAAAGAAGTTGCATGCATCAATTTAAAGTTGAAGAAAATTTTAATCTAAGTCTTTCGATTTTTGAGAAAATTCAGTTTTTTGGGAATATCTCTGGTTCTATTGGTCGTAGCGACCTGGGACCGATTTTAAATGAAAGGTGAGATCATTTCCCATCGATTTATGGGGTTTTGAATTCAAAAATATCGATTTTTCACATAGTTATAGGGCAAAAACCGATGATCATGAATTTTTCACAAAAGTTCCCATAACTATCTGAAAAATCGATATTTTTGAATTCAAAACCCCATAAATCGATGGGAAATGATCTCACCTTTCATTTGAGATCGGTCTCATGTCGCTACGACCAATAGAACCGGAGATATTCCAAAAAAACTGAATTTTTTCAAAAATCAAAAGGCTTTTACCCTCAAAAATGCCCAAAAAAAATCAAATTCTCAAAAAATTAAAAAAAAATTAATTCTAGCATTCGTTATCTGCCTAAAATTTCCTCAGCTTTTCAATAAAATCATCAGAAAAAATCTATCTCCAATATTTCCATCGATTTCGATCAATTTCCATAGTATAAATTACAAAAATTACCAAAATTACCCGTTTTACCCCGGATTTTAGGAGAAAAAGTGGGGTAAAGTGGACATTTCACCCCATTTTTCTCTAAAATAATGGATTTTCATAAAATAAATAATTAATAAATGATAATTAATAATAATTAATGAAGAAAATAATAATTAATAATAAATGAATAAATAAAAATACTAATAATGATAAAAGGGATAATTACTCTCTGATAAGAGCCACAGCATCTTCGTATTTCAGTCCCAATTCGATAAGTGCAAGTGCAACTAGAACAGGTGCTCTGCCAAGTCCTGCAACGCAGTGCACTGCTACACATGCCTCAGGTGTTTCACGGAATCTATTTTTCAGTAACTCGAACCATTCATCGATCACCTGAAATTGATTAAAAAATGTTTAATTAATTGATTAAATTGACTTTATTGTAACCGATTGAATATTTTAGTGAATATCTTTGATGCGAGTGGAGTTAGGGGAAAATGTCAAGAGAGCTTTTTTGTGAGGAATTTTGAGGGCTACAAAAAAGGTCTCCTGAGTTTTTTTGATATGGCTAGTTGCCTCAAAGATATCGGCGAAAGAAACTACATCCGATTTTTTTAAGGGAATCAATAGAAAAAAATTGGGTGAAACTTGTTTTGCGCGTATCTTTGAGGCGAGTGAGTTTAGGAGAAAATGTCGAGAGACCTTTTTTGCAGGGAATTTCAAGAGCTACAAAAAAGGTCTCTTGATAAATTCTCCTAAATCTCATGTTATTCGAGGTAATCAAGGATTTAATGAGAATTTTCGTGAATACCTCGTTTGGTGGAAAAGTTCCATCATCAAAGACTAAATCGAGTACATTGATTCCCTCGGATTTGAGTTCCTCAACTTTGTATGTTGGCTCACAGACTCTCACTACCTCCATCACATTGTGCTTTTTCAATTCCTGAAATTAGAAAAAAAAAAAATTGAAAAAATTAAGTTTGAATTTATCAGTGAAAACAGGATTAAATTACAGCATGAAGCTACTTTTGTAAATAACTTTGAGGCAAGTGGCTTTATCAAAAAATATCAAGATACCTATTTTGTAGAGAATTTCAAGAGCTACAAAAAAGGTCTCCTGACATTTTCCCCTAAACCCACTCACTTCAAAGATCCCTTTTAAAAACCCCCACAAGTAATTTTTAGACTCATTTCGGTCCATTTCTCTGATGAATTATCCCATTCCCTCCAATTTAAACGATGAAAAAAAAAGGGCAAGACTTCTTCCCCCCTCCTCTTCACTCCCAAACCCCTCCCCAGCATCCCCCCAGCATCTGCCACTTTTCCCGAGGGATTTTTCCTCAAGAAAAATGAAAATAATGCTCTGAAAACGTGGAAAAACGTCTGTTTCTTAAATTTTTAACACTTATTTAAGCAAAAAAAATGAACATACTTGAATGAATGAGTGAATAGTCTGATCACTTGGTCTATCAGTAATGAGAAACTTCATATTTTTGTATTCAATTTCGGCTGGTGCCGGTCTGATATCCTTGACCCTCATGTTGCTCATTTCCTTATGGATTTCCCAAGGTTTTGCTGATAAATTTGTTCTCTTCAATTTTTTCAAATCAAAAAATAAAGAAAAAAAAAACGTAGAATTTTCCTCAATTTACTCAGTAAATTGTTAATTTCAGGATTTAAAATAAAAAGTGTGTGCGAGATTAATTTTCCACATTAAAATTGGATAAATTAATTAATAATTAGACAAATAAAGATGTAATCTCGTTGAGACTCCAACGTAATTAAGTGACAATGGCTGAAAATTACGATTGTTTTAATTTTTTTTTTCTTTTTTTTTTTCTCTTTTTTTTTAGCCCATTTATGTCAGTCTTATAGTGTGGTTATTCATTTCACTAATCAATTTTTTTTTATACAGAGGAAAGAACCAATGGGGTTCTCTTTTACATGTAGGACCTCGAGAAGGATTGGGTTCTTTTTTTTTAGCGCAAATATACGCTATTAATTCGAGGACTGCGTTACATTAGACGGTGATATGCGCTATTCGGAAGATTATCTGGAAAAAAAAACAGAAAAAAAAGGAATTAGTGGAAATTTAGATTTAAATTGGGGATAATTTTATTCTAATGTTTGGGATTTTTCAGAATTTTCGAAATTTTTATGAATTTTTCGAATTTTTTAAGAAAGTTCTGAATTTTTTAAATGAAATTTTCGATTTTTTAATGGAATTTCCGATTTTTTAAATGAAATTTTCAAAATTTTCATAAAATTCTCGAGATTTTCATGACATTTTCGAAATTTTTATGGAATTTTTGAGATTCTAATGGAATTTTCGAGATTTTCATGACATTTTCGAATTTTTTATGAAATTTTCGATTTTTTGAATGAAATTTTTGATTTTTTAAATGAAATTTTCGATTTTTTTTTAATGAAATTTTCGAAATTTTCATGAAATTTTAGAGATTTTCATGACATTTTCGAAATTTCTATGCAATTTTCGAGATTCTCATGAAATTTTCGAGATTTTCAGAACATTTTCGAAATTTTTATGAAATTTTCGATTTTTTGAATGAAATTTTCGATTTTTCATATGAAATTTTCGAAATTTTTATGCAATTTTCGAAGATATCATGAGATTTTCGAGATTTTTATCCCATTTTCGGAATTTTTATGCAATTTTCGAGATTTTAATAAAATTTTCGAAATTTTTATGAAATTTTCGAATTTTATATGAAATTTTTGAATTTTTTATGCAATTTTCAAGAATATCATGGAATTTTCAAGATTTCCATGACATTTTCGAAATTTCTACGCAATTTTCGAGATTTTAATACAATTTTCGAAATTTTTATGAAATTTTCTATTTTGTAAATGAAATTTTCTAAATTTTGATGAAATTTTCCTAAAACTTTACTAAAAACTTTTATAGAGTGGGTTTAGAGGGAAATGTCCTGGACCTTTTTTGTAGAGAATTTTAAGACCTCCAAAAAAGGTCTCTACAAAAATTTCTCTATCTCGCTTAGTTTCCGAGATACTCAAAAAAAACGAAATGAGTTCCTCAGGAAGTGATGAAAATGTTAAAAAATCACTAATTCCTTATTTTGAAAGGATCTCGGAAACTATTGGAGTTAGGAGAATCTATCAAGAGACCTTTTTTTGTAGAGAATTTCAAGAGCTACAAAAAAAGGTATCTTGAAATTTTTCTCTAAACCCAGTCGCTCCAAAGATATTAGCAAAACAAGTTTCATGCGATTTTTTAAAATTGAAACAAAATACGTCCAAAAATCACTAGTATCTTATTTTAAAAGGATCTCGAAAACTATTAGATTTAGGAGAATTTGTCAAGATACCTTTTTTGTAGAGAATTTCAAGACCTCCAAAAAAGGTCTCTACAAAAATTTCTCTATCTCGCTTAGTTTCCGAGATCCTCAAGAAGCCCGGAATTTCCCCAGGGAAGCGATGAAAAAGTTGAAAAAAATCACTGATACCTTATTTCAAAAGGATCTCGGAAACCACGAGGTTTAGGAAAATTCACCAAGAGACCTTTTTCGTGGAGAATTGAATTCTCTACAAAAAAGGTCTCTCGACATTTTCCCCTAAACCCACTCATTTCAGCAATAAAAAAAATTAACAAAATATATATTCACCTATTTGGCACTGGGTGCTCCTCACCAAGTGCACTCAGTCACTACAATACATACAAGATAATGTTAATTGTAATTTTTTTAAATTCCTTTCACTAATTTAATTTTTTTTCTACGTCTTGCTTGATGACTAGCTGAGTGATTCGTGGGCTCTCTAACTTCTTCGATGATACTAAAATTATTTAATTAAATTTCTTCTTTACAATGTTTATTACGTGTGTGAGTGAGTAATTGCGTGTGTTGCGTTCTCAATTAATTCATTAATTTCTTCTTCTTCTTCTTCGTATTCTTCTTCTTCTTTTTCTTTCCCACTTAGTTCGTTTCCAATGATTCTCTAATCAATGGTGGGACATATACGTCTTTTCGTCACTCTATTTGTGTTGAGCCTGGCAGTACTCTGCGCTGTCCAGCTGAAACTCCATGTATGTGAGGATGCACTCACCAGGAAACTGCAAAGGAAAAAAAAACAATAATTAATTTCATTTTTTAGATTTTTTTTTAATTTATCAGAAAAATTAATTCCATTTGAACATTTTTTTTCAATTGATAAGATGAATTCATGTCTTTTTCTTAACATTTTGTCAAACTTATGGGATTTTTTTTTTAATTACGTCAAATTTATAGAAACGTTTTTTTATCAATTTTGTCAAATTTATGGGAAATTGATTTTCTAACATTTTCTTAAATCTATAGGAATTTTTTTAAAATTTAGTCAAATTTAAAGGATGTTGTTTTTTATAGTTTTGTCAAATTTAGAGGTTTTTTTTTTTAATTTCGTCAAATTTATAGGGAGTTGTTTTTTTAACATTTTGTCCTATTTATAGGAATTTTTTTGTTAATTTTTGTCAAATTTACAGGACTTTGTTCTTCAATTTGGTCAAATTTATAGGATTTTTTTTTAAATTTTGTCAAATTTATAGAAACTTGTTTTTTTAACATTTTCTTAAACTTATAGGAATTGTTTTTTTAATTTTGTCAAACTTAGAGGATGTTGTTTTTTAATTTTGTCAAATTTATAGGATTTTGTTTTCAATTTTGTCAAATTTATACGAATTGTTTTTTTAATTTTGTCAAATTAATAGGATTTTTTTTTTCAAATTTGTCAAATTTACAGGGAGTCGTTTTTAAAACATTTCGTCAGATTTATAGGAATTTTTTTGTTAAATTTTGTCAAATTTACAGGACTTTGTTCTTCAATTTGGTCAAATTTATAGGATTTTTTTGTTAATTTTGTCAGATTTATAGAAACTTGTTTTTTTAATATTTTGTTAAATTTATAGGAATTGTTTTTTTAATTTTGTCAAATTTATGAGATTTTCTTTTCAATTTTGTCAAATTTATAGGAATTTTTTTTTTAATTTTGTCAAATTAATAGGATTTTTTTTTTCAATTTTGTCAAATTTATAGGTAGTCATTTTTAAAACATTTCGTGAGATTTATAGGAATTTTTTTGTTAAAGTTTGTCAAATTTACAGGACGTTGTTCTTCAATTTGGTCAAATTTATAGGATTTTTTTTTTAATTCTGTCAAATTTATAGAAACTTGTTTTTCAACATTTTGTCAAATTTATAGGAATTGTTTTTTTAATTTTGTCAAATTTAGAGGATTTCCCTTTTAATTTTATCGAATTTAGAGGATTTTTTTTTTAATTTTGTCAAATTTACAGGAAACATGAATTTTATTTTTTTTTTCATTTTTCCTCAAATTTATAGAAAAAATTGAACACTTTGATGTTTTCAAATAATGTTAAAAAAAAAAAATGGCAATGGTTTTACATTGACGTCTATTTGCCTCTGGCATTACCACGTTTTTAACGTTAGCCTCAAACGTATTTTCATTCCTCCATGATTTTACATAACTCGTTAGAGATTCTGACGTATTTCGACTTCTGTCGTAAGATCGAAGGGGATTGGATGCGGGAGAGCTAATCACTGAGAAGATTAAAAACTCAAAAAAAAAAGGAAAAAATTGTATTCATTCACTGCTTTATCGATTGATTATGTAGAATTTCAATTAAATAAAAAATTGTCACTAATTATTTTAAAAAATAAATTTAAAAAATATTTTTTTTAATCAGATTTTTTTTTTAAGATAATTTTCTCATTTATAGATTTTTTAATCGTGAATATCTTTGAGGCGAGTATTCTTAGAGAAAAATGTCAAGAGACCTTTTTTGTAGAGAATTTCAAGACCTTCAAAAAAGGTATCTACGAAAATTTCTCTATCTCGCTTAGTTTCCGAGATAATCATCAACAAATGTGGACGTATTTTCAAATTTTGAAATAAAAATTTTTGGATTATTTAAAATTTTTTTAGATTCTTGGATAGGTATCTTTGGTGCGAGTGGATTTAGACAAAAATGTCAGGAAACCTTTTTTGTAGAGAATTTCGAGAGCTACAAAAAAGGTTCCTTGACATTTTCCCCTAAACCCCACAGTTTCAGAGATATCCTCAAAAAAATGAGCGAAAAATCGATAATTTTCAATTTTTTTGCAAAAATGATCTTTTTTATCACTCTAAAATGAACTTTATCATCATGATAATAATCGTATTGATAAAATAACATTTAATTACTGTCATTTTCCCAATCAATGAGCGTTATTACACGAATTAACGAGTGTCGTTAAATTTTAACGATATCAATTAAATAAAAATTGAATAAAAAAAGAAAAAAAATTGCATTAAAAAAATTAAATTTCGAGATAAAATCAATTTTTACGGTAATTTCATGGACTTTTCTTTTAATGATATTAAAAATAGTAGTAAAATGAGAGTAAAAGGTATTTAAACGTATTCACAATATTTGGCATTGAAAAATAAATTTCCTGAATTTTATTAGCACGTTTTATGTACTCACGAGTCATATATTTAAATCTGAATCAGCTGATTGCTTTCAGCATTAAACGTAAAGTGAATTTATTAATGATTATGAATTAAATAATACGAGGAATTAAAGAATAAAAATAAAAAAATTCGATTTTTTTTATTACGAATTGATTTTTATTAATAAAATTAGAATTTTGATGAAAAATTGAGGCGAAATAGAAATAAAGGAATTAGGAGCAATCAGCTACTGTAACAAACAATTCTTTTATGATCTTAATCTTCTCGTATAATGTGAAAATCTTTGTGCAAACAAGGGAATTTATGTGAAGTCTATTTTTCGCAAATGCAGTTGCAGTATAACACATTGAGACAACAAATCATTCTTGATTAGTTATCCTTGAAGAATTTAAATCGAGAAACGTCTGTGTCGTAATTTTTTTTTTTTAACGGATCTCGGAAACTATTGGAGTAAGGAGAATTTATCAGGAGACCTTTTTTGTAGAGAATTTCAAGAGCTACAAAAAAGGTATCTTGACATTTTTCTCTAAACCCAGTCGCTCCAAAGATATTAGCAAAACAAGTTTCATGTGATTTTTTAAAATTGAAACAAAATACGTCCAAAAATCACTAGTATCTTATTTTAAAAGGATCTCGAAAACTATTAGATTTAGGAGAATTTGTCGAGATACCTTTTTTGTAGAGAATTTCAAGACCTCCAAAAAAGGTCTCTACAAAAATTTCTCTATCTCGCTTAGTTTCCGAGATCCTCAAGAAGCCCGGAATTTCCCCAGGGAAGTGATGAAAAAGTTGAAAAAAATCACTGATACCTTATTTCAAAAGGATCTCGGAAACCACGAGGTTTAGGAAAATTCACCAAGAGGCCTTTTTCGTGGAGAATTGAATTCTCTACAAAAAAGGTCTCTCGACATTTTCCCCTAAACCCACTCGCCTCAAAGATATCCCCAAAAAACTTTCGTAATCCCAGTTTTTTCAATCACCTGTTGCTAATAATTTAACTTTTTCCACCCAACATTATGAAGGAATGTGTCAATTGCGAAAGTGCAATTGTCAACCAGTTGTTTATTTAAAACTCTCGTATTATGGTCTTCTACGCAGAAGTCACGTGCATTCTCCATTCATATATATGTGTGTATTTAAAAAAGAAAAAAACCAACACAGACACACATTGAATAAAAAATAATAAAAAAAAAAGAGGGGGAAGCTAAAAAATTTATAAATAAAACTAACAAGTGGCCTTGAGACGTCCAACAACGACGTAATATTCTAATTTTGTTGTATTAAAACCCCTGGTTGTTGCAAATGATATTTCATACGTCAATGATAATGACAGTGTTCGAGAAAAAAAGAAAAAAAATCAGAGAAAAAGGAAAAAAATGTAAAGAAAAAGGAAAAAAAAGGGAGAAAAATCTTTTTTTTTTTTCAATTAAAAAAAAAAAAGGAAATAAAATCAATTGATTTTATTTTATGGAGCAAAAAAAAGAAGTCCTTAATAGTGTCTCGAGGACATCTAAATATAATTTTTCGAAATTTTAACGCTTCCCTGAATTTAACGCTCTACGTTATTGGAGAGCTCTTATCAGATGATTATTTACTGATTAACACAGGGGACATTTGACGTAATTAAAAGGGAATCAAATGGAGTCTTGTAATTTTTTTTTTTATTGTAGTGAATTGGTCTTAAACAGACTCAAAAGCTTAAATAAAGGAAATTTTTTTTTTTTTGAGATTCATTAATTTATCAGTAAAATATGGGAAAAAATCGTTTTTTTCCCTAAAATTCGTCAATTTATCAGTAAAATCTTAAAAAAAATCGTTTTTTTTCTTTCTAAAATTTATTAATTTATTAGCAAAATGTAAAAAAAAAAATCTTGTTTTTTTTTCTTAAAATTCATTAATTTATTAATGAAATGTATAGAAAAAAATCATTCTTTTCCCTAAAATTCTTTAATTTATCAGTAAAATGTAGAAAAAAATCGTTTTTTTTTTTCTTAAAATTTATTAATTTATTTAAAAAAGTTAAAAAAAAAATCGCTTATTTTCCCTAAAATTCGTCAATTTATCAGTAAAATCTTTAAAAAAATCGTTTTTTTTCTTTCTAAAATTTATTAATTAATTAGTAAAATGTAAAAAAAAAAAATCTTGTTTTTTTTCTTAAAATTGATTAATTAATTAGTAAAATGTAGAAAAAAAAATCTTTTTTTTTTCCTAAAATTCATTAATTTATTAATAATATTTAAAGAAAAAAATCCTTTCTTTTCCTAAAATTCATTAATTTATTAGTGAAATATGAAGAAAAAAATCCTTTTTTTTTCCCTAAAATTCATTAATTTCCTAGTAAAATGTGAGAAAAAATTAAAAAAAAAATTGATAAGGAAGTGATGAAGCAATTGGGTCTAGGTAGTCCTCGATGGTTTATGATGGGTGTAAAACACCATTTTTTGAGAGAAGATAAGGCATTTTAGTAACGAAAAGATGAAAAAAAATAAAAAATTGAAAATTGATTCCAATTTAAATTTAAAAAAATTTAAAAAAATACATTTCATCATCAGTTTCTTTTTTTTAAATAACTTGGAAACTAAGCGAGATAGGGCAGTTTTGCCCTCAAGTCGTTTCATAGAGAATTTTGAGAGCTAGAAAAAATGTTTCCAGAAAAATTGCTCTATCTCGTTTATTTTCCGAGATATTCTAGAAAAACAGATGATGCAATAAAGTGAACTTTTATTGAAATTTTCGTAATTTTGAAAATTCAAGTGTTTGTCAATACTTTTTTTGAAATATCTCGGAAACTAAACGAGATAGCGAAATTTTCATTTCCACCTTTTTGATAGCTTTCAAAATTCCCTCCAAAACCACCTTAGGACAAAAAGGGCGTATCTCCATTAGTTTCCGAGATATTCTCAAAAGAGTAGAAAAAAAACGTTATTTCACCTATTTTATCCAATTTTCATCACAAAATCCATTTAATTTTCGTAAAAAAACACTTTTATCAGTACCTCAAGGTCATTGAAACGATGAATATAACACGATTGGCTTATTCTGCCACTTGAGCACCAAAAAAGTCACATTTTACGTTTTTCACAAATTTTTCTCAAAAAGTAAAAAATAAATAAAAAATCACTCCAAAAATAAATTTCTCGAAAAAACAATTTTTGCACTTCACTTAAAAACTCTCGCCTTCAAATTCACCAGAAAAATTTCGTGTCTGTGCCAATTTTACAGAGAGTATGGAAATAGTGTTGTGAATCTCTCCTCCGTTAAAGTTAGTTTTGAAGTGAATGTGTATTTTTTTTCAGTGACTGAGTCTCCATCCCCTCCCCTCCCCTCTCGTCATGATAGTTCTTCAACGAAACGCGTGGGGTCTTTTTTTTTTCAAAACATGATCTGCCTTATCTACCCCCCACCACTTGGCCAATCCCCCTCCCCTCCCCTCCTTTCCCCTCCCCTCCTTTTCCTTTACGGAAAGCATCTAGTCTGGTTCTTTAACGAAACGCGTGGAGTCTTCAACTGAATCTGCCTTACCTCCCCCCCCCCCTCCCCTCCTTGACCTATCCCCTCCCCCTTTCTTTCCCCTTCCCCTCTCCTCATTTTCCTGTACTGAAAGCATCTAGTCTAGTTCTTTAACGAAACGCGTGAACAGTCTTCTTCCACAGAATCTGCCTTCCCCTCCCCTCCTTCCCCACCCCTCCTTTCCCTTTACCAAAGGCATCTAATCTAGTTCTCTAACGAAACGCGTGGAGTCTTCTACAGAATTCGCTTGCTCCCCCCCCTCTTGACCTTTCCCCCTCCCCACCCCCCTTCTTTCCCCTTCCCCTCCCCTCCTTTTCCCTTACTGAAAGCATCTAGTCTAGTTCTTTAACGAAACGCGTGAAGTATTTTTTCCACACAATCTGCCTTAACCGTCTCCCCCTCCCCTTCTCACCCTATCCCCCTCCCCTCCCTTCCCCTCTCCGCCTCGTCTCTTTTAATGAAAGCATCTAGTCAAGTTCTTTAACGAAACGCGTGGCATCTTTTTTCCATATAATCTGTCATATACATCCCCACCCCTCGGCTTATCCCCCCTCCCCTCCCTTCCCCTCCTTTTCTTGTCCTTTACCAAAATGTCACTTTTCTACATAATCTGCCTTATCCACTCCCCCCTCCCCTCCTTTCCTCGACCTGTCCCCCTCCCCTCTCTTCCTCCCCCTTCCCCTTCCCCTCCCCTCCTTGTCCTTTGAAGCATCAAGTTGAGTTCTTTAACGAAGCGCGTGGCATCTTTTTTCCATATAATCTGTCATATCCACCCCCACCCCTCGGCTTATCCCCCCTCCCCTCCCTTCCCCTCCTTTTCTTGTCCTTTACCAACAGCATCTAGTTTTATTTCTCTAACGAAAACGCGTGGGATCATTTTTTCCACACAATCTGCTTTATCCACCCCCACCCCCCTCAGCTACTCCCCCTCCTTTCCCCTCCCCTCCCCTCTCCTTGCTGCATCAACGTCATAAGCAAAGGCAATCGTCCAATGAGAGTATCAGTAATAAAAACGATGAGTAAAACTCATTTTCGTGACGTTTTTCTATTTTTTTAACTTTTTTTAAAGATTTATTATCGCTTTTTTTTTTAATATTATTTTATTTTATCGTGTTTTCTTCCTCTTCCTCATCGAAACTCGAGATTTTTAATCTCTTTTTTTCCTTTTCTTGCACAGGTGAATTAAAACTGAGCAATTGTATTCGTCAATCGAATGGGATGAGTCCGAATCATTGTTTTTTTCTTCTTATCGTCATTTAATTCGAAGAAATAAACGCGTGAGTCATTTGAAATTGGCGCCAGACGATGAGCGAAGCGGCCGCCTCTGTTTTCTCTTTGAAGGTTTTTTTTCTGTTTTTTTTTTGAATTTAAAAAGTTCGATGAGACTCTTTTCTGGGTCGGGTTAGTCGGTTAAGTTGCTGACCTCCACGAAATAATTACTTTTTCTTTTTTTCTTCCAAAAAAAAATAAAAATAAAAAAAATAATTAAAAAAAAGTATTTATAACAAAAAAAGGGGAAAAAAGGTATTTTTGCTTTTTTTTTATAAAATTCAATTCAGGAAGGAATATCTCGGTAAATAATGGAGATACGCCCTTTTTGCCCAAATGTGGTTTTAAAGAGAATTTCAAGAGCTACAAAAAAGGATTGATGTAAAATCGCTCTATCTCGCTTAGTTTCCGAAATATCTCAAAAAAACAAATGACAAAAGATCATAATTAAAAAAAAAAAAAAAAATTTTAAATTAAATTTCGATATTAATCAGAAAAAAAAATTATAAAATTATAGAATTTTGGTAGAAAAAGGGGCAAAATGGGATCTGATATCAATCTTCATCCCATCTTGCCCCCACCCCTTTTCCCGCTCCTCCCCAAATTATTTAAATCCACAAAACTCCAAAAATTCTCAAAAAAATCCAAAAATTCTTAAAAAATTCTTAAAAATTCTCAAAAATTCTCAAAAAATTCCCAAAATTCTCAAAAAAAATCAAAAATTCTCAGATAATTCAAAAACTCTCAAAATATTCTCAAAAACTCCAAAAATTCTCCAAAACTCCAAAAATTCTCGAAAAAATCCAGTAAAAAAAAGGCAAAAAAAAAATAATAATAATTCTCCTTTTTTCTCGTTATTTCCTTATTATTGCAGCAAATGACTTGAAACAAATTTGCGTTCACTTAATTTGATGTCACAGGGGTCAAGGTCACTTGATAATAATAATAGAACGAAAGAGAGAGAGAGAGAGAAAACCAGCAGAGTTAACAAATTGCAAGTAAAAAAAAAATGGAATCAATAGCGAGAAAATCATGCAATAGCTCGAAAAATTGGAGTCACGATCCCTCTTCCCCTCTCCCCCTTTCTCCTCCCCTCCCCTCCCCTCTTTACCCCTTTCCCCTTTTTTATTGCATTTAATCTGCAAATATAAACAAGGAAGTGTCCTTGATTATGAAAAAAAAAAACGTAAACCAACGAAAAAAATGAGA
Source organism: Aleiodes leptofemur (assembly GCA_963942555.1). Classification (NCBI taxonomy): domain Eukaryota; kingdom Metazoa; phylum Arthropoda; class Insecta; order Hymenoptera; family Braconidae; genus Aleiodes; species Aleiodes leptofemur. Next base: position 12,177,801 of record OZ012623.1, on the reverse strand, counting down.
ATTTTTTGGTTTTTTAGTTTAAAATGGTATCTCTTTGTACCATGACACTGCAAAATCGTGTGTACATGCTATTTCGTTGCTATATAGAGTAAAAAGGGCTTAAGAAGATGGAAAACGATGTGGGACTTACGCCCTTTTCATTCTAAGACGACGATTTTATTTATTTTTTCGATTTTTTCAAGGATTTTATTCGATACTCCAATTTTCTTGAGGACAATTGCGATAAAAATCGGAGATATTTCCGGTGAAATTGCATTTTTATTAAGGGGGAAGGAGGGGGTCTTCGTTTTCTGCTGATAAAACGATTTATCATAATTAATTGGTGAGGGGGTGAGGGGAAATTAATTTTTTCAGAGCTTCTTTATTAAATGGAGATTTAAGAAAAAGGAGGATTGGGGAGGGTTGCCTTGGTTTTTTGGGGATATCTTTGAGGCGAGTGGGTTTAGAGGAAAATGACAAGAGACCTTTTTTGTAGAGAATTCAATTCTCCACGAAAAAGGTCTCCTGGTGAATTTTCCTAAACCTCGTGGTTTCCGAGATCCTTTTGAAATAAGGTATCAGTGATTTTTTTTCAACTTTTTCATCACTTCCCTGGGGAAATTCCGGGCTTCTTGAGGATCTCGGAAACTAAGCGAGATAGAGAAATTTTTGTAGAGACCTTTTTTGGAGGTCTTGAAATTCTCTACAAAAAAGGTATCTCGACAAATTCTCCTAAATCTAATAGTTTTCGAGATCCTTTTAAAATAAGATACTAGTGATTTTTGGACGTATTTTGTTTCAATTTTAAAAAATCGCATGAAACTTGTTTTGCTGATATCTTTGGAGCGACTGGGTTTAGAGAAAAATGTCAGGATACCTTTTTTGTAGCTCTTGAAATTCTCTACAAAAAAGGTCTCTTGATAAATTCTCCTAACTCCAATAGTTTCCGAGATCCCTTTTAAAACAAGGAATTAGTGATTTCATGATGTAAAATAATATCAAATTTTCCTGAAAACTTCAGATTTTTAAAGCAAATGAAAAATCAATTTTTTTTTCTGCTGATTGCAGCTTATTACGCAATAATTTGCAACGACATAAACTTCGACGTGCTCCACTTTATGCAGCGGAAATTCAACGGAAATAATGAGTCCAGAAGGAAATTCGAGTAAATGAAGTGTAAAATAAAAAAAAAAGAAAAGGGGCTGATAATTATTTTTATCCACATTTTTCAGGTGTTTGGGGAGGGGGGGGGGGGGGTGCACACGTGTTCAATCCACGTGGGAAAACACTTCCCACTCGTCCTTGGCTTTATAAAATAAATATATATAGATATAAAGTTTATATAACTGGGTGAATTCATTGCTGAAGTCCCAGAAATTGAATCAAAGCAAAAAATGGAGCAGAATCCTAAAAATTTCTAAATAAATTCATCGAATAATTAAAAATATGCATTAATTTTTTTTGGGATTGAGCAAATAAAAAATATAAAACTTAAAAATTTTTTTACGAATTTGTGATGTCAACTTTTAATGAATTGGTGACGTCATAAGATATGGGGAGGAGGGGGGGGGGGGGGGTGTTTTTATCAGTGACGCAGACTCAGTGGGTGTTTCGAGGACACTGACTCGATACTAATACACTAAATCTATACATTAATAAACCCTAATGCACGCAGTCGCGAAGTTTACATTGACCTTTTCGTGGATTTTTTTGAATTTAAATGGATTAAAGCGATTTTTGAGGAGGTTCTGGGGAATTATTGAATTTTACGTGGTTTTTTTTAGGGGAATTGAAAGGCACGAGGAAAGTATTGGGTTTAGGGAAAAATGTCAAGAGATCTTTTTTGTAGCTCTTGAAATTCTCTGCAAAAAAGGTATCTTGGGGTTTTTTGATAGAGTTGATGGATTCAGAGATCCTTTTGAGAGAAGATACACGTGTTTTTTTTGTAGGGGAATTTTTTTTAGAGATTTTTTGGGGGATATCTTTGAGGCGAGTGGAGTTAGGAGAAAATGTGAAGAGACGTTTTTTGTGGGGAATTTCGAGAGCTACAAAAAAGGTCACTTGATATTTTTTCCTAAATCTCATAGTTTTCGAGATCCTTTCAAAATTCGATGGAATTGATGAATTTATTTCGATTTTTTCCCTCTTTTTTTTTTGATAATGTCTCGGAAACTCATGGAGATACGACCTTTTTGCTCTAATCTTGTTTTGTAGCTCTTGAAATTGTCTGCAAAAAAGGGTTGGGGTGAAAAGAGCGTATCTCCATTAATTTCCGAGATATTTGCAAAAAAAGAGGGGAAAAAATCGAGTTTTTCTCTGTTTTATCTCTTTTGCTACTGACGCATTTTGAAAGGATCTCCGAAACTAATGGATTTAGGGGAAAATGTCAAGATACCTTTTTTGTAGAGAATTTCGAGAGCTACAAAAAAGGTCTCTTAACATTTTCCCCTAAATCTCATAGTTCTCGAGATCCCTTCGAAATAAAGTGGACGTGACTCCTAGAATCGTTTTAGCAATTAAATAAATTAAAATTAATTGGATTGATTGAACTGTTTGCGAGTTTTGGGCACAAACAATTGTTAACCAGTGTCAAGTGGGGCCACAGAGTATTTCGTCTGTCTGGGCACTTGCCCTTTTGTTGAACCCTCGAAGATCTGGGAATTGCTCCAATTTCGCGACGAGTGAGCTCCAAAATTAAATTGATCCAATGAAAAAAAAAAAATAGGGGAAATTTTGAAGAATTTCGAAATTTCTGGAAAATTTCGAATTTTAAAGAATTTCGAAATTTCTAGAATATTGCGAATTTTAAAGAATTTGGAAATTATTGGAACATTTCGAATTTTGAAGAATTTCGAAATCTCTGCAAAATTTCAAAGAATTTCGATTTTTTTTTGAAAATTTCGAATTTTAAACAATTTCGAAATTTCTGGAAAATTTCGAATTTTAAAGAAATTCGAAATTTTTGAGAATTTCGAATTTTAAAGAATTCCGAAATTTCTGCAGGAATTTCAAATTTCAAAAAATTTCGTTTTTTTTTTGAAAATTTCGAATTTTAAACAATTTCGAAATTTCTGGAAAATTTCGAATTTCAAAGAATTTCGAAATTTTTGAAAAATTTCGAATTTTTTGATCGATTTCAAGTGGAAACACAGAATTTTTCATCTGCCTCAGCACTTGCCCTTATCTTGAACCCTCAAAGATGTGAAAATTGCTCCAATTTCTCGAAAATTGGAGATTAAATTGATCCAATAAAAAAAAAGACAAAATTGATCCAATGAAGCTTCGTCACAAATGGAAAAAAGAGGAGTAAGCGTCATTGTTTGAAAAAAAAGAAAAAAATGTTTTATCATCAAAGAAGTTGTTTACGCGAATGAAAAAAAAAACAGCAGATACAGTAACAAGTGACGTCAATGCTTCGCCTCTTTAAAAAAAAAAAAAGCAGAGAAATTCCAGTGAAACTAATAAATTAAGGTAGTTTCCTAGTGAACTCGAGTAGAGTAAACCCCTCATTTTTTGGATGCTGCATCAAAGATGATATTTTTTTTACGTTTTTCTGAATTTTTTCATAATTTTTGTCCACGCACTTTATGAGATATGAATTATCAAAGTTACTGAAAATAGCGTTTGTGGGGATGAAACGCCCTAAATTGGACGAAAATAACGAAATTACTAAAAAACCACAGGATTGACCCATTATTTAAAAACAATTGGCGAAAAAACAGCATTTTAACTAAATAATAGAAGAAAAAAATATTCAATTCTCCAAAAATTCTTGAAAATAATAAAAGAATCACAAATTATTGGAGTGAAAATTTGATTGGAAGGTGAAATTTCGGCTTGTTGGATATTTTTTTTGTGTATAAATACGTAGACGGGATTATTTGAAGTTTTTTCCCCAATTCTCTACATTTTTTTTAAATTCAGGAACAAAAATTGAAGGATTTCTATGAAATGGAGGGAGATAGATTTTTTTTGATGCTTCCAGTGAAAAGCTGAGGAAATTTCACGTAGAAAACATGTGCTGCAAGTGATTTTTGTTTTTTTTCTCGAAATTTCGAAAATTTGCGCTCAATTTTTTCAAAAAATCCTGGAATTTTCAAAAAAAAAACCTTAAAAACAATGCGACATATGGTTTCCATGTCAAATTTCCTCAGCTTTCCAATGGAATCATCTAAAATACCCTATCTCAAGTATTTCCCCCGATTTTCATCCTGTAGAACCCAAGAAACCTAAAAAACCACACATTTGACCCATTATTTAAAAACAATTGTCGAAGAAAACAGCATTTCAACTAAATAATAGAAGAAAAAAATAGTCAATCTTTTTTGTAGAAAATTTCAAGAGCTAAAAAAAAATCTGCAAAAAAAATCTTCCATCTCGCTTATTCTCCAGAATATATTCTTCAAAAACCAAATTTAAAAAAAATCGAAATTTCATCATTTCCCCAAGAAAAATCGAATAATTTCCATCAGTAAACGATTTTCCAGGTCATTGGACCATCCAATGGATTCAACATTTAATAAATAAATAAATAAAAAAGCCTTGAGCACCTCCAAAGGACATTATCATCAAAAAAAAAAAAAAAAAAAAAAAAAAAACCGATTACTCGAACTCGAAAAACCGGTATTTGGGGTAGGGCTAGGTTTCGATTTTTTTTCGAAATGAGTTAAAATAAAAAGTAAGAGCCAAACAAAGAGACGAGGAGAAAAGGGGTGGGGAGGGGAAGGGGGGGGGGGGTGAGGGGGGTTGAGGCGAATGGTCAATCGTCCTTGTCGTCCTTTTTTTTTCGTTGGTGCGTGCCAGATGCGTGCCGTCTAGACGTTTTCAGCGAGGAGAGGAGATCATGAGGAGGGGGAGGGGGAAGGGGGAAGGGGGTGGGGTAAAGTGAGGGGCAGGTTAGAACCTGGAACTGGGGTCGACAACACTGAGATATGTGCCGAGAGGCACGATTGCCTCAAAAATGGGGTTGTTGAACCATCGGGCTGAAGGAACAAAGCCTCTACCGCCCCTAGGGACTTTGTATATATAGTATATATAGGAGAAATTGGGGAGAAAACAGAAATCCCTGTGATGTGGTTGGAGATAGAGGGTTTTTGATGATTCCAGTGGAAAGCTGGGGAAATTTGAGCTGGAAAGCATATGTCACACTTCATTCCCCCAAAAATTCTCAAAAACCAAAAAAAAATCCCTCGAAAACTCAAAAAAATCCCCCAAAATCCCCGAAATTTCCAAAAATCCCTAAAATCACTTCCGACCTATCATTTCCAGCTCAAATTTCCTCAGCTTTTCAATGGAATCATCGAAAATCCTCCATCTCAATTCCTTTCCCCATTTCCCCCCAATTTCCATCATTTAGTCCAAGAAAACTCTTTAAAAAATCCCCCAAAATCCCCAAAATTTTCAAAAATCTCCAAAATGACTTCCGACATATCATTTCCAGCTCAAATTTCCTCAGCTTTTCAATGGAATCATCGAAAATCCTCCATCTCAATGCCTTCCCCCAATTTCCATCATTCTATCCAAGAAAACTCTCAAAAAATCCCCCAAAATCCCCGAAATTTTCAAAAATCCCCAAAATGACTTCCGACCTATCATTTCCAGCTCAAATTTCCTCAGCTTTTCAATGGAATCATCGAAAATCCTCCATCTCAATTCTTTCCCCCATTTTTCCCCTAATTTCCATCATTCAGTCCAAGAAAACTCCCAAAAAATTCCACAAAAAATCCCCCCAAAAAAAAGGCAAAAAGAATAACTCTTCTCCAAGGCTCTTCATCACTTGTCTGCGGTACAGAACAAAGTCTCCCTGTTATATGAAACTCGTAATACTATATCGCTCGTGGCGGTCATTGAGATATATACATGTTTTGACTGATAATCATACACTGTGTTTAGCTCACAGTGCGTCAGCATGGGTGTCCTGTTATTCGATCCACAGCAATACAATCAGTTAATTTTAATTTGTCCTATAAACAATTTCAAATCAAATTCGAATAAAAAAATATCATACTGATAACCGAAAAAAATAAAATAAAAATAAAAAAAGGGGTAAAATTTCTTGGACAAAAGCGCACGTTGAAGCGAGTGGGTTTATCGAAAAATCTCAGGAGACCTTTTTTGTAGAGAATTTCGAGAGCTACAAAAAAGGTCTCTACAAAAATTTCGCTATCTCGCTTATTTTCCGAGAGATCTTTCAAAAACGAAAGGCAAAAAAAAATTTTTTTGCAGATAATTTTTTAAAAAATTAGAAAAATTGATAAAAAAATTTTATTTTTTCAATTTTTTATCAATTCAATTATTAATTTATTAATTTATCTTGTAGAATCGAGTATCAGATAACTGGAATGACTCGTCCAAGCAGACATCTACGTCACTGAATGCTGAATTGTCTTTCATTGTCATATAAACTTAGGTAACTCAATTCCTCCACGTGTGTCCGAGGATCACAGAAATAAGAAGAAATAGAGAGAGAGGAAGAACTGATTTTTTTATCGTCTGATATGAAAGAGATAGGAGAAGAGAGACACAGTGGATTGCTTCAGAATTGATTTTTTTTTAATTTTTTGAGAATTTGATTTTTTTTGGGCATTTTTGAGGGTAAAAGCCTTTTGATTTTTGAAAAAATTCAGTTTTTTTTTAATATCTCTGGTTCTATTGGTCGTAGCGACATGAGACCGATCTCAAATGAAAGGTGAGATCATTTCCCATCGATTTATGGGGTTTTGAATTCAAAAATATCGATTTTTCAGATAGTTATGGGAACTTTTGTGAAAAATTCATGATCATCGGTTTTTGCCCTATAACTATGTGAAAAATCGATATTTTTGAATTCAAAACCCCATAAATCGATGGGAAATGATCTCACCTTTCATTTAAAATCGGTCCCAAGTCGCTACGACCAATAGAACCAGAGATATTTCAAAAAAACTGAATTTTCTCAAAAATCGAAAGGCGAAATTTAAATTTTTTTCAACTTTAAATTGATGCATGCAACTTCTTTCATAGATATCTTTGAGGCAAGTGGATTTAGGGGAAAATGTCAGAAGACCTTTTTTGTAGAGAATTTCCAGAGCTCCAAAAAAGGTCTCTTGACATTTTTTCCTAAACCTTGTAGTTTTCAAAATCCCTCCGAAATTCGATGGAATTGAATGAAATGTGTGCATTTTACTCTTCAAGAAGAGAAAAAGAGACTTTTTTGTGTTCGAAAATCGAAAAAATTCGATTTTTAGAGCAAGTTTTCTTGTTAATGAATGTTTACTTGGATAAAAAGGGCGTAAGTCCATTAAAAAAAGGAAAAATTGAAATAAATTGATGAATTTTGAATTAAAATCGAGAATTTACAATTTACTGCAATGAAATTCTAATTTTTCTGTGTTTTTTAGATGAAAAAAGTGATTTTTTTGCAATTGGAGATCGATTCAAGGGCATGTTTCTTGTTTAACACGGATGTTTGCGCACTTTGGTTACACTCGAGTGATTAAACACTGTTTGTGGGTAATTTGCAAAGCTGTGGGTAGACTATTCTTTGCATAATGTTATCTAATCCATTGTATTGCGTAGATAGGAAGAAGGAAAATAAGTGGAAACGAGCCGAGGATTATCCGGATTTTTCCATTTTTTTTGCGGTTTTTTTTTATTATCTCGGTAAATAATGGAGATACGCCCTTTTTGCCCCAAACCATTTTTCAAGCTTTTGAAATTCTCTACAAAAAAGGTCTCCACAAAAATTTTGCTATCTCGCTTAGTTTCCGAGATATTGAAAAAAGAGTAATGAATTCATTGAAGAAGTGGTAAAAGACGATTTTTAGACTCTTTCTCCTTACTTCTAAAAATATCTCGAAAACAGTGGGGTTTAGCTAAAAATGTCAAGGGACCTTTTTTGTAGCCCTTGAAATTCCCTATAAAAAAGGTATCTTCACATTTTCCCCTAAATCCACTCGCGTGAAAAATACTGGAAGAAGAATGTGGAGAATCCAGGTTGAGACTTCATAAATTTTGAAATTTGTGTTATTTCAACGAAAAAAATTCGTGGAATCCAATAAATTCGAGCATCTGTGAATAAACGAAAGACATTCATAAATAACGTATAACACAATGTTCAATAAATTCATGTTTCTTACGTAAAAACCTGTGTTTTCCATTTTTTACACATTTTTTGTGCGAAAAAATTTGAATAAAAATGGAATTTTTCTTTTTTTTAAGACACTTTTTCTCGGTCAAATCTCATTCTCCCCAATTTTCCATCACATTCTTCTTATTTTGAGTACTGACGTCATTGGCGCGAGAAAGAATCCTTTTAAAATCTTTTTTCCTAAGCTGATTGTCGAAAAAGAAAAGAGTGAATTATTTATTTGATTTATAAAGTTAAAGTTACGAGTTCAAATAATTTTTTTACTTTATTTCAAAGGGATCTCGAGAACCATGAGATTTAGGGGAAAATGTGAAGAGACCTTTTTTGTAGCTCTCGAAATTCTCTACAAAAAAGGTCTCTTGACATTTTCCCCTAAATCCATTAGTTTCGGAGATCCTTTCAAAATGCGTCAGTAGCAAAAGAGATAAAACAGAGAAAAACTCGATTTTTTTCCCCTCTTTTTTTGCAAATATCTCGGAAATTAATGGAGATACGCTCTTTTCACCCCAACCCTTTTTTGCAGACAATTTCAAGAGCTACAAAACAAGATTAGAGCAAAAAGGTCGTATCTCCATGAGTTTCCGAGACATTATCAAAAAAAAAAGAGGGAAAAAATCGAAATAAATTCATCAATTCCATCGAATTTCGAAAGGATCTCGAAAACTATTAGATTTAGGAAAAAATATCAAGTGACCTTTTTTGTAGCTCTCGAAATTCCCCACAAAAAACGTCTCTTCACATTTTCCCCTAACTCCACTCGCCTCAAAGATATCCCCCAAACAATCTCTAAAAAAAATTCCCCTACAAAAAAAAACACGTGTATCTTCTCTCAAAAGGATCTCTGAATCCATCAACTCTATCAAAAAACCCCAAGATACCTTTTTTGTAGAGAATTTCAAGAGCTACAAAAAAGGTCTCCTGACATTTTCCTCTAAACCCAATACTTTCCTCGTGCCTTTCAATTCCCCTAAAAAAACCACGTAAAATTCAATAATTCCCCAGAACCTCCTCAAAAATCTCAAATAAATCCATCATTTGTGTTTGGCCCTCGAGGCATCGAACTTGTTCACCGGATGTTAACCGCCAAGTAGAACACCAGTGAAACGTCACAAAACCAAGCCAGAGTACCCAGTACAAGTCTCTATTGCCTGTAAAAACCTCCAGAAAACATCCGCACCTAAATTCCAGTAGTTCAAACATCAAAAAAACGCAGAAAAACGTCGAAAAAAGGGGAATTCCATTAAAAATTCCCTAAAAAAAAGGAAATATTAAATTGTGAATGAGAAATAATTGACCTTTCGGAGTGCCTCCGAAGACCATGGAACTATATATACATATATATATAATATATATAGATATATACATATATATAGTACGCGCAAGTCACGTAGAAGACTCGCCACAAAAACTTTTAGCTTTGTGTGTGTCTAAAAATTGTTGAATACAAAGAAAGCAAAAAATTCAAATTTTCAAAATAATTTGTTTTTTTTTTTTAATTTTTTTTTTTTGCTCACCTGAATCGCCATACACATTGAATACGGCAGGTACGTTGGGGCGTCGTTATTAAAAACGATACTCCGAGAAGGGTCAGTGACACTTACTGAACTCACACACGTCCTAACGCCAAAAGAGCCTATGGACAACTGGCTGTGGCTAGTGAAAAATGGCGGATTGAAGATTATATATTTTTTGAGGTGATGCCTTGTGGAGTGATATTGAGGCCACGCCAGAGAATCGTGTGTTTCTCACTGGTTTTTTCACTGAAAAGTAACTAGATATTGCTAAAAGTTACTAGATGTAACTAGATATTACTAAAAGTTACCAGATGTTACTAAAAATTACTAGATATTACTAAAAATTACTAGATATTACTGAAAAAGTTACTAGACATTAATAAAAGTTACTAGAAAGTTACTAGATGTTACTAAAAGTTACTGGACATTGATAAAAGTTACTAGATATTACTAAATGTTACTAGATGTTATTAAAAATTACTAGATATTACTAAAAAAGTTACTAGACATTAATGAAAGTTACTAGGTGTTACTAAAAGTTACTAGGTGTTACTAGAAACTTACTAGACATTAATAAAAGTTACTAGAAGTTACTAAATGTTACTAGATGTTATTAAAAGTTACTAGATGTTACTAGATGCGGGAAACAAGTGCAGTTTTCAAGTTTTCTCTTGAATTTTTCGCGATTTTGACTTTTTTGAGCATTTTAGAGGGGTAAAACCTTTTTTTTTTTCAATAAATTAATTAATATTCAAATAAATTGAATGAAAAAGAAAAAACAATTGACAATCGGTGTTTGAAATATTTATTTCTTACTGCAAGTGAATACAACTTGTGCTTTATTTTTTATCTAAAAAAAAAAAAACTCAATTTTTTTATTTTCACTGAATAGAAGAAAAAACTAATTAATATTATTTAATTTTCAAAAAAAAAATTTTCATTAAAATTCTCAAAATTAATAATTGACAAAAAAAAAACACATGAAACATATATTTATGATATGAAACAGAAAAACCCTGATAAATAATTGCACTGATTGCATTCGCATAAAATTTCTGATTCTATTTTTGCTTTTTTCTTCAAAAATTTCATCATAATTAAATTACGAAAAAACATTTTTTTAATTTTAAATTTAATCGATATAAGTGCCATATTTTTCGCGTCTTTAAATCTATTATTTTAATTAAGTTTATTTATTTTAAATTTATTCTCCTTCTGTAAATAGCATCATGATATATAATTATTCAATTTTGACATTACGATCCGATTTTTTTTGTCAATTTAAGGCATACATTCACATTTTATTTTTTTTCATCATTTATTATAATTTTTTTCTTTTTTTTTTAATGTTTTAATTAATATTTTAATTGTTATCACACTTAGTTCAGTTTCAAACGACGAAACACTTGTCCATTCGAGCATTCTATTTAAAAAAATCTCAATTAAAAATTAATTATTAATTATTAATTATTAAATAATTCAAATCCATTTTTTATTACATTTAAATCTTAATTCTAATGAAGAAAAAATTTAAAAAAATCGAAATTAATGAAAAAAAAAAGAAAAAAAAATGTTAGTCACATTATTTCGATTAATTGCTATTTTTTTATATTAAAATAATGAAATTAGCAAACATTTAACTCAATTTTCACGATTTTTTGAAACAAATCATAGGGGAAGGTGGGGCAAAATGGGTATTGTAATGAAACAGTGGGAGATAGATTTTTTCTGATGATTTTATTGCAAAGCTGAGGAAATTTTAGGTAGAAAACAAGTGCCAGATTGATTTTTTCTTAATTTTTTGAGAATTTGATTTTTTTTGAGCATTTTTGAGGGTAAAAGCCTTTCGATTTTTGAAAAAATTCAGTTTTTTTGGAATATCTCCGGTTCTATTGGTCGTAGCGACATGAGACCGATCTCAAATGAAAGGTGAGATCATTTCCCATCGATTTATGGGGTTTTGAATTCAAAAATATCGATTTTTCAGATAGTTATGGGAACTTTTGTGAAAAATTCATGATCATCGGTTTTTGCCCTATAACTATGTGAAAAATCGATATTTTTGAATTCAAAACCCCATAAATCGATGGGAAATGATCTCACCTTTCATTTAAAATCGGTCCCAGGTCGCTACGACCAATAGAACCAGAGATATTGCCAAAAAACTGAATTTTCTCAAAAATCGCAAGACTTAGATCGAAAGACTAAGTCTTTAAGACTTAGATTTAAATTTTTTTCAACTTTAAATTGATGCATGCAACTTCTTTCATAGATATCTTTGAGGCAAGTGGATTTAGAGGAAAATGTCAGGAGACATTTTTTGTAGAGAATTTCAAGAGCTCCAAAAAAGGTCTCCTGACATTTTTTCCTAAACCTCGTAGTTTTCAAAATCCCTTCAAAATTCGATGGAATTGATGGGTTTTTTCTATTTTTACCCCTCAAAAATGCCCAAAAAAAATCGAATTCTCAAAAAATTGAAAAAAATTAATTCTGGCACATGTTTTTCGACTACAATTTCCTCAGTTTTTCGATGGAATCATCAAAAAAAATCTATCTCCAATATTTTCATTCATTTCAAGACTTTTTGATAATATATGCATAAAAACTCAAATTTGTCCATTTTACCCCCCCTTATATCCGTTTTGCCCCACCTTCCCCTATATATATGTGAAAAAAATGCATTTTTTCAATTTTGCACATTTTTCTTCTTCTAAAATCAATTGATTTAAAAAAAAAAAAGAATTTTTTTTAGATGTCTGCTATTTTCAATATTTTTTTTCCTTTTTCCTTTTTTTTTTTACTTAATCATCATAATTTACAACTTTTCATTAACAATTTCATTAACATTCTCAAATTTAATCCCGAATTTAATTTTACTTGTATACGCAATGCTCTTAGCTTATGGTCCCTACAAAAAATACGTTAAATCTATAAGCATTTTATTAATTATTATTTTAATTATTAATTTTTTTTTTTCGATTTATTTGCTTCCGAATTGGCGATAGATGAAACGAGAAAATTTCGGATTTTTTTTATGAGATCTATTTTTGTTAGGGATCTCCGAAAATAAGGGAGATAGAGGAAAATTGCAGGAGACCTTTTTTGCGGAGAATTTCATGCTCTACAAAAAAGGTATCTTGTGATTTTTCCTTAAATCCACTCGCTTCAGAGATATTTGGAGATTAAGGTAGGATTTTTGGAGGTAATTTTCTCGTTTCATCTTTTTAGTTTAAAAAAATTTATTTTTTTAGAATAATTTAGCAGTTTTCAGTGGCAATAAGCGTCAGAGAGACTTTGATTTACTTGAAAAATTCGGAATTTCTTCATTCAATGCATTTTCCTGTTTTT